>OU342741.1:116128624-116746183 GCA_910589775.1 Avena eriantha
ACCCGTGCTCTGTATCTAGTAGATAGATCTTGGCGTATAGTTCTCATCATAGGAAAAAATTAGTTTTCTATGCTGCGGACCCAACAGTGTTATCAGAGCCTGATCTATGCGTAGGTGCTTTGCACAGGTAGTACACATATGTCTATATGTGGGCGATGATGATCATGTTATTGCATCTTCTATGTACTTTGGATATTGGTGGCATAGTGGGATGAAGCGGCCCAGACCAACCTTACATGTCATCGTACATGAGACCGGTTCCACGACTGACATGCAACTTGTTTTGCATAAGTGGCTGGCGGGTGTCTGTCTCTCCTACTATAGTCAATATCTGATTTACAACGAGTTTATAATAACTTGGTTATCCTCGTTGTGGTTCATGTTCGTAGGTAAGACCGGTTCTATCTCCGAAAGCCCTAAGCCACGTAAAACTTGCAATTGATAAATTAGAGGCGTCTAGTTTAGATCGTTGCTGGGCTACTGTCTTGATATGGTATTGTTGTAAGTAGATGTATGATAGATACTCTTACAACTCACTTAACGTGTAAGTTCCATAGACCTTGGCCTTACACATAAAGGAATGATAGAGATCATACCACGATGCAAATGATAGAGATCAAATGCATGGACCATATCACCTCACTTCACACATTAGATGTTAGCATCTTATATTGCTAGTTTGGCGCTTTTGGTAGCATTATAAGATGATCCCTCATTTAGATATCAAGATAAAATGTGTTCTTCCTTAAGTATGCACCGTTTTGTGGATCGTGTTTTGAGGCATCACGTGATGATCGGGTGTTCTCGACTCTACGCTTTCATACAACGGGTGTAAGATAGTTTTACACACACGAATACTAAGGTTCTTACTTGACGAGCCTAGATGTACAGACATGGCCTCGGAACACAGACCGAAAGGTTAAGCATGAGTCATATAGTGATATGATACCCATATAGATGCTCGCCTTTGAAGCTACACCGACTCACGTGATGATCGGACTTGGTGTAGTGGATTTGGTTCATGTAATCACCAAAAGGACACGAGGGATGTCGTTTTTGAGTGGGAGTTCATTAGTAATTTGGATTAGTTGAACTCAATTTATGATAAACTTAGTCTAAATATATTTTACAAATTCTGTTGTAGATGGCACCACCTGCTTTTAATTTCAATGTGTTCATGGAGAAAGAGAAGCTTGCTGCGAATGGTAGCAACTTCACCAACTGGGCTATGAATTTGAGGATTCTCCTCAACTGCTGCACAAAAGCAATATGTGCTAGAGGCGCCGCTAGGCCCCCCACCAGCTCCTGATGCCCCTGACGAGGAAAACAATGTCTATATAACTCGTCAGGAGGACCACAACTTAGTTCATTGCTGCATATTGTATGGGCTAGAGCCAGAACTTCGAAAACGTTTTGAAAATGGCAATGCCTTTGATAACATGGGAGAATTGAAAATGATTTTCGATACCCATGCTGCCGTAGAGAGTTATAATGCTTCTAAAAAGTTCTTTAGCTACATGATGGAAGAGAACAACTCCGTTAGTGAGCACGTACTCAAAATGTCTGGGTACGCCGATAAGCTTGTGTCCTTGGGAATAACGATTCCCAATGACTTAGGCATACATCGTGTTCTCCAATCTCTGCCACCTAGCTACAAGAGCTTCGTGATGAACTATAATATCCAGGGCATGAAGAAGTCTCTTCCTGAGGTTCTGTCAATGCTTAAGACTGCAGAAGTGGAGATTAGGAAAGAACATCAAGTGTTGATGATCAATAAGACCACTGGTTTCAAGAAGGACAAGAAAGGCAAGCAGAAGGGAAAGAAGGGCGGCAAATCTGTTGGCGCGCCTGAAAAGAAACCCCGAGCTGGGCCTAAGTCTGACACCGAGTGCTACTATTGCAAGGGGACTGGCCATTGGAAGCGCAACTGCCCCAAGTATTTGGCGGACAAGAAGGCCGGCAAGGCAAACAAAGGTATATGTGATATACATGTTATTGATGTGTACTTGACTAGTACTCGCAGTAGCACCTGGGTATTTGATACGGGATCAGTTGCTAATATATGTAACTCGGTTCAGGGGCTGCGGAACAAGCGAAAACTAGCAAGGGATGAGGTCACGATGCGGGTCGGCAATGGATCAAGAGTTGATGTGATCGCCGTCGGAATGCTGCCTCTCCATATGCCTTCGGGATTAGTTATAAACCGGAATAATTGTTATTTGGTGCCTGCACTGAGCATGAACATTGTATCCGGATCATGTTTGATGCAAAGTGGTTATTCGTTTAAGTCTGAAAACAATGGTTGTTCGATTTATATGAATAATATATTTTATGGTCATGCACCTATGTTGAATGGTTTATTTCTATTGGATCTCGATAGTAGTATTACGCATATTCATAATGTTGATGCTAAAAGGATTAAACTTGATAATGATATATCTGCATATATGTGGCACTGCCATCCAGGTCATAATGATGGACTTTTGGAATCACTTGACTTTGAATCATTTGATACATGTGAGCCATGCCTTATGGGCAAGATGACTAGAACGCCGTTTTCCGGTTCAATGGAACGGGCGACAGATTTACTGGAAATCATACATACTGATGTGTGTGGACCAATGAGCATGTCGGCGCGAGGTGGATATCGTTATTTTGTTACTTTCACGGATGATTTGAGTAGATACGGGTATATCTATTTGACGAAACATAAGTCTGAAACCTTTGAAAAGTTCAAAGAATTTCAGAATGAAGTGGAAAATCATCGTAACAGAAAGATCAAATTTATGCGGTCCGACCGTGGAGGAGAGTATCTTAGTTACGAGTTTAGCACACATATGAAAGACTGTGGTATAGTTTCACAACTAACGCCTGCCGGAACACCACAACGTAATGGTGTGTCAGAACATCGTAATCGTACTTTATTGGATATGGTTCGATCTATGATGTCTCTGACTGACTTGCCACTCTCATTTTGGGGTTATGCACTGGAAACCGCTGCATTCACTTTAAATAGGGCACCATCTAAATCCGTTGAAAACACACCGTATGAATTATGGTTTGGAAACATACATAAGCTGTCATTTCTTAAAGTTTGGGGATGCGATGTTTATGTGAAGAAACTTCAACTGGATAAACTCGAACCCAAAGCGGAAAAAATGCGTCTTCATAGGATACCCTAAGGAAACGATTGGGTATACCTTCTATCACAGATCCGAGGGCAAGGTCTTTGTTGCCAAGAATGGATGCTTTCTTGAGAAGGAGTTTCTCGTGAAACGTGTGAGTAGTCGGAAGGTAGAACTCGAAGAGGTTATTGAACCTTCTCTTCATGAAATGGCGAGTAGCGCAGCACCGGAAGTTGTTTCGGAGTTGACTTCACCTAATGAAGACAGAGCCAATGATATTGATCATGAAACTCCGAAAGAGGACACTACCGAACCTCGCAGGTCAAGCAGGACACGTGCAGCTCCTGAACTGTACGGCAATCCTGTTATGAATTTCATGATTGATGAAATAGATGACCCTGCGACGTATGAAGAAGCGATGATGAGCCCTGATTCCAACAAATGGCTATAAGCCATGAAATCCGAGATGGAATCCATGTACGAAAACCAGGTTTGGACCTTGGTGGACTTACCTCACGATCGAAAGGTCGTTGAGAATAAATGGATTTTCAAAAGAAAAACTGATGCTGATGGTAATGTAACCATCTATAAGGCTCGACTTGTCGCAAAGGGGTTTCGACAAATTCAAGGAGTTGACTACGATGAGACATTCTCTCCCGTAGCGATGCTTAAGTCGGTTAGGATTATGTTAGCAATTGCTGCATATTTCGATTATGAAATATGGCAGATGGATGTCAAAACTGCGTTCCTCAATGGTAATATTGAAGAAGAGTTGTATATGATACAACCTAAGGGTTTTGTCGATCCTAAGGATGCTGATAAGGTGTGCGAACTTCAGCGATCCATCTATGGACTAAAGCAAGCATCCCGGAGTTGGAATCTCCGCTTTGATGAGGTGATCAAAGAGTTTGGATTTGTCCAAACTTATGGAGAGGCTTGTATTTACAAGAAAGTGAGTGGGAGCAATGTGGCATTTCTGATATTATATGTGGATAACAGGGTTCCTAGTTATGCCTCTCTTATAGACTAGCTTATTGATTAACAGGATGATCAAGGTTTCCTGATCATGGACATTGGATGTTGTTAATAACAAGGTCACACCATTGGTGGAATGATGTGATGAACATTCATCCGAAGTATAGCATTACGATCAAGTCATTATGTTTATATTTCTATAACATCATACGAAGTAATCTTTATCGTTAGACCATGAGATCATGTTAATTGCTAACACCTAAAGAGTATCTTGATAACATCAAACGTCACACCGTAACAGGGTGACTATAAAGATGGGTTCAGTACTACGAAGGTGTTATGTTGAGGCTCATGGATCAAGAGTGGAATTTGTCAATCCCGACGACGGATAGATATACTCTAGGCCCTCTCGGTGATATCACATTGAGATAGCTTGCAATCAAGTGATGTGATCACTAGAATGTTATATCACGGGAACGAGAAAAGAGTGCATGTCGGTAACGAGATCAAACTAGGTATTTGGATACCGATGATCGAATCTCGGATATGTATTATATCATGAGACAAAGGGATTAAATTACAAGCGTTAGAGGTTCTCACGATCACAGAAGTCATCGTTGAATATGCAGGAGTCAGTATGGATCTCCAGGTCCCGGTTCTGACTATTGATCTGAGAGGAGTGTCAATCATGTCTGCATTATTCGCGAACTGTAGGGTGACACACTTAAGAGTTACCAGACACCATTTTGGAGCACATATGTTTCAGACGAAAGAATTGCAAAGCGCAGGAATTGTTTCGATAGAAACCGGAAATTGTTTCTGGTGAAATTGCAGAAAGTGGTTCTGCATGTGATATTGAAATATTGCAAGGGGTTATATTTGAATGTTTGTTAATTAAAGTAATTAACAAAATTCTGAATAAATTTAATAAAAGAGTTTTATTAAATGAGAGAGCATTAAACTTGGAGAATTTTAATGCATTTAAAGTGGGGACTTTAAAAGGGAATGTGAAGAGGCATTTTAATGTGGAGGGGTTACCACCACATGAATGGAGGGGGTGAAGGGGCACCCCCATGCGCCGGCCATGGTGGAGGTGAAGGAAATATGCCCTGAGAGGCAATAATAAAGTTGTTATTATATATTCCTTGTATATGATAGATGTTTATTTTGCATGCTATAATTGTATTGAGAGGAAACATAAATAAATGTGTGTTTAATAAACAAAAAGGGTTCCTAGTTATGCCTCTCTTATAAACTAGATTGTTGATTAACAAGATGATCAAGGTTTCCTGATCATGGACATTGGATGTTGTTAATAACAAGGTCACGGCATTTGTGAAATGATGTGATGAACATTCATCCGAAGTATAGCATTACGATCAAGTCATTATGTTTATATTGCTATAACATCATACAAAGTAGTCTTAGTCCTTAGACCATGAGATCATGTTAATTGCTAACACCAGAAGAGTATCTTGATAACATCAAACGTCACACCGTAACAGGGTGACCATAAAGGTGGGTTCAGTGCTATGAAGGTGTTATGTTGAGGCACATGGATCAAGAATGGAATTTGTCAATCCCGATAACGGATAGATATACTCTGGGCCCTCTCGGTGATATCACATTAAGATAGCTTGCAAGCAAGTGATGTGATCACTAGAATGTTATATCACGGGAACAAGAAAAGAGTGCATGTCGGTAACGAGATCAAACTAGGTATTTGGATACCGATGATCGAATCTCGGACATGTATTATATCATGAGACAAAGGTATTAAATTGCTGACGTTAAAGGTTCTCACGATCACAAAAGTCATCGTTGAATATGCAGGAGTCAGTATGGATCTCCAGGTCCCGCTTCTGATTATTGATCTGAGAGGAGTCTCAATCATGTCTGTATTATTCGCGAACCATAGGGTTACACACTTAAGGGTTTCCGGACACCATTTAGGAGCACATATGTTCCAGACAAAAGGTTTGCAAAGCGCAAGAAATGTTTCGATAGAAACAGGAATTGTTTCGATAGAAACCGAAATTGTTTCGGGTGAAATTGCAGAAAGTGGTTCTGCATGTGATATTGAAATGTTGCAAGGGGTTTTATGTGAATGTTTGTTAATTAAAGTAATTAACAAAATTCTGAATAAAATAAATAAAAGAGTTTTATTAATTGAGAGTTGCATTTAATTTGGTGGAAATTAAATACATGTGAGTGGGATTTTGGGTGGAGGCCATGTTTATGTGAGTGGAGGTTCACCACATGAATGAAGGAGGGGAGGAGTCCCCCCTCCCCTCATGTGCCGGCTATGGGAGGGGAGGGGTCTCCCTCCCTACTATATAAAGCCCCCTCTCCCCTCTCACAAAACACACCTCCTCGTGAAGGATCTCTCTCCCCCTCTAGATATTCCCCCATGGTCTCGGATTAGCGAGATACATGTTCCCGGTGGCCTTGCGTCTGGAAGGAGTTGCTGCTTCCGCTGATCCACTGGAGCGAGGAGGTGGAGGTTGTCCGGTGGCTTGAACGTGTGTGCGAGGACGGATGCGTTGCTGATTTGCGGCGCTCGGACTTCCACACGATCTTGAGATCGGCAAGCGTACGACTACATCAACCACGAGTTCCTACTCGTTAACAAAACTCGTTGTCTTCGAGGGTAAGTTCTCCATGGATGTATGTCCACCCGTTGCTCTGTATCTAGTAGATAGATCTTGGCGTATAGTTCTCATCATAGGAAAAAATTAGTTTTCTATGCTGCGGACCCAACAGTGTTATCAGAGCCTGATCTATGCGTAGGTGCTTTGCACAGGTAGTACACATATGTCTATATGTGGGCGATGATGATCATGTTATTGCATCTTCTATGTACTTTGGATATTGGTGGCATAGTGGGATGAAGCGGCCCAGACCAACCTTACATGTCATCGTACATGAGACCGGTTCCACGACTGACATGCAACTTGTTTTGCATAAGTGGCTGGCGGGTGTCTGTCTCTCCTACTATAGTCAATATCTGATTTACAACGAGTTTATAATAACTTGGTTATCCTCGTTGTGGTTCATGTTCGTAGGTAAGACCGGTTCTATCTCCGAAAGCCCTAAGCCACGTAAAACTTGCAATTGATAAATTAGAGGCGTCTAGTTTAGATCGTTGCTGGGCTACTGTCTTGATATGGTATTGTTGTAAGTAGATGTATGATAGATACTCTTACAACTCACTTAACGTGTAAGTTCCATAGACCTTGGCCTTACACATAAAGGAATGATAGAGATCATACCACGATGCAAATGATAGAGATCAAATGCATGGACCATATCACCTCACTTCACACATTAGATGTTAGCATCTTATATTGCTAGTTTGGCGCTTTTGGTAGCATTATAAGATGATCCCTCATTTAGATATCAAGATAAAATGTGTTCTTCCTTAAGTATGCACCGTTTTGTGGATCGTGTTTTGAGGCATCACGTGATGATCGGGTGTTCTCGACTCTACGCTTTCATACAACGGGTGTAAGATAGTTTTACACACACGAATACTAAGGTTCTTACTTGACGAGCCTAGCATGTACAGACATGGCCTCGGAACACGGACCGAAAGGTTAAGCATGAGTCATATAGTTGATATGATACCCATATAGATGCTCGCCTTTGAAGCTACACCGACTCACGTGATGATCGGACTTGGTGTAGTGGATTTGGTTCATGTAATCACCAAAAGGACACGAGGGATGTCGTTTTTGAGTGGGAGTTCATTAGTAATTTGGATTAGTTGAACTCAATTTATGATAAACTTAGTCTAAATATATTTTACAAATTCTGTTGTAGATGGCACCACCTGCTTTTAATTTCAATATGTTCATGGAGAAAGAGAAGCTTGCTGCGAATGGTAGCAACTTCACCAACTGGGCTATGAATTTGAGGATTCTCCTCAACTGCTGCACAAAAGCAATATGTGCTAGAGGCGCCGCTAGGCCCCCCACCAGCTCCTGATGCCCCTGACGAGGAAAACAATGTCTATATAACTCGTCAGGAGGACCACAACTTAGTTCATTGCTGCATATTGTATGGGCTAGAGCCAGAACTTCGAAAACGTTTTGAAAATGGCAATGCCTTTGATAACATGGGAGAATTGAAAATGATTTTCGATACCCATGCTGCCGTAGAGAGTTATAATGCTTCTAAAAAGTTCTTTAGCTACATGATGGAAGAGAACAGCTCCGTTAGTGAGCACGTACTCAAAATGTCTGGGTACGCCGATAAGCTTGTGTCCTTGGGAATAACGATTCCCAATGACTTAGGCATACATCGTGTTCTCCAATCTCTGCCACCTAGCTACAAGAGCTTCGTGATGAACTATAATATCCAGGGCATGAAGAAGTCTCTTCCTGAGGTTCTGTCAATGCTTAAGACTGCAGAAGTGGAGATTAGGAAAGAACATCAAGTGTTGATGATCAATAAGACCACTGGTTTCAAGAAGGACAAGAAAGGCAAGCAGAAGGGAAAGAAGGGCGGCAAATCTGTTGGCGCGCCTGAAAAGAAACCCCGAGCTGGGCCTAAGTCTGACACCGAGTGCTACTATTGCAAGGGGACTGGCCATTGGAAGCGCAACTGCCCCAAGTATTTGGCGGACAAGAAGGCCGGCAAGGCAAACAAAGGTATATGTGATATACATGTTATTGATGTGTACTTGACTAGTACTCGCAGTAGCACCTGGGTATTTGATACGGGATCAGTTGCTAATATATGTAACTCGGTTCAGGGGCTGCGGAACAAGCGCAAACTAGCAAGGGATGAGGTCACGATGCGGGTCGGCAATGGATCAAGAGTTGATGTGATCGCCGTCGGAATGCTGCCTCTCCATATGCCTTCGGGATTAGTTATAAACCGGAATAATTGTTATTTGGTGCCTGCACTGAGCATGAACATTGTATCCGGATCATGTTTGATGCAAAGTGGTTATTCGTTTAAGTCTGAAAACAATGGTTGTTCGATTTATATGAATAATATATTTTATGGTCATGCACCTATGTTGAATGGTTTATTTCTATTGGATCTCGATAGTAGTATTACGCATATTCATAATGTTGATGCTAAAAGGATTAAACTTGATAATGATATATCTGCATATATGTGGCACTGCCATCCAGGTCATAATGATGGACTTTTGGAATCACTTGACTTTGAATCATTTGATACATGTGAGCCATGCCTTATGGGCAAGATGACTAGAACGCCGTTTTCCGGTTCAATGGAACGGGCGACAGATTTACTGGAAATCATACATACTGATGTGTGTGGACCAATGAGCATGTCGGCGCGAGGTGGATATCGTTATTTTGTTACTTTCACGGATGATTTGAGTAGATACGGGTATATCTATTTGACGAAACATAAGTCTGAAACCTTTGAAAAGTTCAAAGAATTTCAGAATGAAGTGGAAAATCATCGTAACAGAAAGATCAAATTTATGCGGTCCGACCGTGGAGGAGAGTATCTTAGTTACGAGTTTAGCACACATATGAAAGACTGTGGTATAGTTTCACAACTAACGCCTGCCGGAACACCACAACGTAATGGTGTGTCAGAACATCGTAATCGTACTTTATTGGATATGGTTCGATCTATGATGTCTCTGACTGACTTGCCACTCTCATTTTGGGGTTATGCACTGGAAACCGCTGCATTCACTTTAAATAGGGCACCATCTAAATCCGTTGAAAACACACCGTATGAATTATGGTTTGGAAACATACATAAGCTGTCATTTCTTAAAGTTTGGGGATGCGATGTTTATGTGAAGAAACTTCAACTGGATAAACTCGAACCCAAAGCGGAAAAATGCGTCTTCATAGGATACCCTAAGGAAACGATTGGGTATACCTTCTATCACAGATCCGAGGGCAAGGTCTTTGTTGCCAAGAATGGATGCTTTCTTGAGAAGGAGTTTCTCGTGAAACGTGTGAGTAGTCGGAAGGTAGAACTCGAAGAGGTTATTGAACCTTCTCTTCATGAAATGGCGAGTAGCGCAGCACCGGAAGTTGTTTCGGAGTTGACTTCACCTAATGAAGACAGAGCCAATGATATTGATCATGAAACTCCGAAAGAGGACACTACCGAACCTCGCAGGTCAAGCAGGACACGTGCAGCTCCTGAACTGTACGGCAATCCTGTTATGAATTTCATGATTGATGAAATAGATGACCCTGCGACGTATGAAGAAGCGATGATGAGCCCTAATTCCAACAAATGGCTATAAGCCATGAAATCCGAGATGGAATCCATGTACGAAAACCAGGTTTGGACCTTGGTGGACTTACCTCACGATCGAAAGGTCGTTGAGAATAAATGGATTTTCAAAAGAAAAACTGATGCTGATGGTAATGTAACCATCTATAAGGCTCGACTTGTCGCAAAGGGGTTTCGACAAATTCAAGGAGTTGACTACGATGAGACATTCTCTCCCGTAGCGATGCTTAAGTCGGTTAGGATTATGTTAGCAATTGCTGCATATTCCGATTATGAAATATGGCAGATGGATGTCAAAACTGCGTTCCTCAATGGTAATATTGAAGAAGAGTTGTATATGATACAACCTAAGGGTTTTGTCGATCCTAAGGATGCTGATAAGGTGTGCGAACTTCAGCGATCCATCTATGGACTAAAGCAAGCATCCCGGAGTTGGAATCTCCGCTTTGATGAGGTGATCAAAGAGTTTGGATTTGTCCAAACTTATGGAGAGGCTTGTATTTACAAGAAAGTGAGTGGGAGCAATGTGGCATTTCTGATATTATATGTGGATGACATATTATTGATTGGAAATAATGTAGATCTTTTAAACAGTGTTAAAAGTTATCTAAACATCAAATTTTCGATGAAGGACCTTGGTGAAGCTTCATATATATTAGGCATTAAAATCTATAGAGATAGATCAAGACGCCTAATTGGGCTATCGCAGAGTACATACCTTGATAAGATGTTAAAGAAGTTTAATATGGGCGGAAGTAAGAAGGGGTACTTACCTATGCTACAAGGCAAGACATTGAGTAAGACTCAAAGTCCGGCTACGGCGGAAGAAAGAGAGATAATGGATAAGATCCCCTATGCCTCAGCCATAGGCTCTATAATGTATGCCATGCTATGTACAAGACCGGATGTGGCACATGCTATTAGTTTTACTAGTAGGTACCAATCTGATCCAGGTTCGGAACACTGGATAGCGGTCAAGAATATCCTTAAGTACTTGAGAAGAACTAAGGATATGTTTCTTGTATACAGAGGTGAAGAAGAGCTAGTCGCTAAGTGTTATGTCGATGCTAGCTTTAACACTGATCCGGATGACTCAAGTCTCAATCTGGATACGTATTTCTCTTCGGAGCAGCAGGTAGTTGGAGGAGCTCCAAACAACCCGTGGTGGCTGGATCAACGACAGAGGCGGAATATGTTGCTGCTTGAGAAGCGGCACAGGAAGCGGTTTGGATGAAGGAGTTCATAAATCAACTAGGTGTGGTTCCTAGTTCGTTGGACCCAATGGTGATCTATTGTGACAACAATGGAGCCATAGCCAACGCCAAGGAACCAAGGTCTCACAAGAATTCCAAGCATATTAAGCGCCGGTTTCACTCCACCCGCGAGCATGTCAAGGATGGAGATATAAAGATTTGTAAAGTGCACACGGACCTGAATGTAGCAGATCCGTTGACTAAAGTACTCCCTAGGGCAAAACATGATCAACACCAGAACTCCATGGGTGTTAGATTTATCACTATGTAAACTAGATTATTGTATCTAGTGCAAGTGGGAGACTGAAGGAAATATGCCCTGAGAGGCAATAATAAAGTTTTTATTATATATTCCTTGTTTATGATAGATGTTTATTTTGCATGCTATAATTGTATTGAGAGGAAACATCAATACATGCGTGTTTAATAAACAAAAAGGGTTCCTAGTTATGCCTCTCTTATAAACTAGCTTGTTGATTAACAAGATGATCAAGGTTTCCTGATCATGGACATTGGATGTTGTTAATAACAAGGTCACAACATTTGTGAAATGATGCGATGAACATTCATCCGAAGTATAGCATTACGATCAAGTCATGATGTTTATATTGCTATAACATCATACAAAGTAGTCTTACTCCTTAGACCATGAGATCATGTTAATTGCTAACACCGGAAGAGTATCTTGCTAACATCAAACGTCACACCGTAACAGGGTGACCATAAAGGTGGGTTCAGTACTACGAAGGTGTTATGTTGAGGCTCATGGATCAAGAGTGGGATTTGTCGATCCCGATGACGGATAGATATACTCTGGGCCCTCTCGGTGATATCACATTAAGATAGCTTGCAAGCAAGTGATGTGATCACTAGAATGTTATATCACGGGAACGAGAAAAGAGTGCATGTCAGTAACAAGATCAAACTAGGTATTTGGATACCGATGATCGAATCTCGGACATGTATTATATCATAAAACAAAGGGATTAAATTTCTGACGTTAAAGGTTCTCACGATCACAGAAGTCATCGTTGAATATGCAGGAGTCAGTATGGATCTCCAGGTCCCTTTTCTGATTATTGATCTGAGAGGAGTCTCAATCATGTCTGTATTATTCGCGAACCGTAGGGTGACACACTTAAGGGTTGCCGGACACCATTTAGGAGCACATATGTTCCAGACAAAAGGTTTGCAAAGCGCAAGAAATGTTTCGATAGAAACAGGAATTGTTTCGATAGAAACCGAAATTGTTTCGGGTGAAATTGTAGAAAGTGGTTCTGCATGTGATATTGAAATGTTGCAAGGGGTTTTATGTGAATGTTTGTTAATTAAAGTAATTAACAAAATTCTGAATAAAATAAATAAAAGAGTTTTATTAATTGAGAGTTGCATTTAATTTGGTTGAAATTAAATACATTCGAGTGGGATTTTGGGTGGAGGCCATGTTTATGTGAGTGGAGGTTCACCACATGAATGAAGGAGGGGAGGAGTCCCCCCCCCCTCATGCGCCGGCTATGGGAGGGGAGGGGTCTCCCTCCCTCCTATATAAAGCCCCCCTCTCCCCTCTCACAAAACACACCTCCTCGTGAAGGATCTCTCTCCCCCTCTAGATATTCCCCCATGGTCTCGGATTAGCGAGATACATGTTCCCGGTGGCCTTGCGTCTGGAAGGAGTTGCTGCTTCCGCTGATTCACTGGAGCGAGGAGGTGGAGGTTGTCCGGTGGCTTGAACGTGTGTGCGAGGACGGATGCGCTGCTGATTTGCGGCGCTCGGACTTCCACACGATCTTGAGATCGGCAAGCGTACGACTACATCAACCACGAGTTCCTACTCGTTACCAAAACTCGTTGTCTTCGAGGGTAAGTTCTCCATGGATGTATGTCCACCCGTTGCTCTGTATCTAGTAGATAGATCTTGGCGTATAGTTCTCATCGTAGGAATTTTTTTGTTTTCTATGCTTCGGACCCAACAGGAGGGGCACCCCCTCCTCCTATAAAAGGCCACCCTCTCCCTCCTTCTTCCTCACACCTCCTTGTGAAGGATCTCTCTCCCCCTCTAGAATTATTCCCCCATGGTC
Source organism: Avena eriantha (assembly GCA_910589775.1). NCBI lineage: Eukaryota > Viridiplantae > Streptophyta > Magnoliopsida > Poales > Poaceae > Avena > Avena eriantha. The sequence goes on from OU342741.1 coordinate 116,142,299, forward strand.
TCAGATTAGCGAGATAAATGTTCCCGGTGGCATTTCATCTGGAAGGAGTTGCTGCTTCCGCTGGATCGCTGGAGCGAGGAGGTGGAGGTTGTCCGGTGGCTTGAACGTGTGTGTGAGTTCGGATGCACTGCTGAGTTGCGGCGCTCGGACTTCCACACGATCTTGAGATCGGCAAGTGTACGACTACATCAACCATGAGTTCCTACTCGTTAACAAAACTCGTTGTCTTCGAGGGTAAGTTCTCGTTGGATGTATGTCCACCCGTTGCTTTGTACCTAGTAGATAGATCTTGGCGTGTAGTTCTCATCGTAGGAAATTTTTTGTTTTCGATGATGCGGACCTAATAGATAACTACTATGTTGGGGATGGAACTTTCCATCCCGGTGATCATTTAATCTTTATACACGAATTATGCGGGTTGTTCAAGTGTGCAGGTATTACTACAGATCAAGTTAAGAAGAAGTTATTCTCATTATCGCTGAAAGGAAGAGCTGAGGAATGGTATAAGCTGCTGAAGAATGGTCAAGCTGTGGAATGGGAGGAAATAGTGCCTCTCTTTTATTCAAAGTTTTATCCTCCTAGTGAGATTCATAAAGATCGGAATCAAATATACAACTTTTGGCCTCTTGATGGAGAGAGTACAACTCAAGCTTGGGGGAGATTGAAGTTACTAATGCTCAAATGTCCCATTCATGAGCTCCCCAACAATATTATTATCAATAACTTTTATGCTCCCTCTACATGACAAGGATTTATTGGATGCTTCTTGTGCTGGATCATTCACTCGCATGGAAGAAGAAGCTAAATGGGATCTTCTGGACCGTATTCAAGACAATGCTGAAGATTGGGAGAATGACAAAGGTAGAAAGTCAGGTATAAATTATGATTATGAATGCATTGAATCTTTTATGGGAACTGATGACTTTCAAAATATTAGTAATGCTTATGGTCTTGATTTGCAAGTTATTACGAATTGCTTTAGAGCTTTTGCTTCTTATATTGAAATTCCAAAGAGGGGATGGAATAAGTACCATGCACCTTATAAAGATATTGTTGACTGTGTTCCTGTTGGGAGCACTGAGTATTGCATTATTGATCATATCTTACATGAGCCTTATATCGAGAAGATTCCCTCCCAGATAAGGTAAAGGATCATCCTATGATAACTAATGTAATCACTAAAAGTGAGAAGAGAACTGTAAAACCTGATGAATAGATAAACGTAGAACATGTGGTAGCTATTGTGAAAGACCTTGTCACTAAAAGCATAGAAGATGGACACATAGTCTTTTGTGAATATGCTTCTAATATTGTTTCACATCCTAATAGAACTAAAAAAGCTAGTGTTCATGTGCTTTCTGTTAGAATCGGTGATCATTGCTATTATGGTTTATGTGATATTGGTGCAAGTTCCAGTGTTATTCCTTATGAGCTTTACAGAGAAATTATGCATGAAATCAGTTCCTTCGAATTGGAAGAGATTGATGTGGTTATTCACCTTGCTAATAGAGAGACCATCTCTCCAATTGGCATTGTACGAGACGTGGAAGTTCTTTGTGGTAAGATTAAGTATCCCGCTGATTTTCTAGTACTTGGTTCAGCTGCTAGTAAAACTTATCCTATTATTTTTGGTAGACCTTTCTTGAGTACTTGTGGAGCTATTATAGATTGCAAGAGGGAGAAAATCTTGACTAAGTTTGATGGGGAATCTTATGAGTGTAATTTTTCAAAATTTACTAAAGAACCTTGTGAAGAGGAAACCCATAATGAGGATTTTAGAGTTGAACAACTTGCGTCTATCTCTCTTGCTCCTAACAATGCTTTGCAACAATTTATGGAAGATCACGAAAGTGAGATCTTCATGGAAGAAAGGGACGAAATTGACGAGATCCTCCGTCGTCAACCCAAGATGCTAAAGCATGACTTGCCGGTAGAAGACTTGGGGACCACGTTGCCACCTAAAAAGGATTCGGTCTGCGATCTAAAACCTCTCCCCGATGATCTTAAATATGCTTATATTGATGATAAAAAGATATATCCTGTTATTATTAGCGCTAAACTTTCAGGGAAGGAAGAAGAAAGGTTATTGGAGGTTTTGAGGAAACACCGAGGAGCTATGGGCTATACTCTGGATGATTTTAAAAGGGATTTCACCTACTATATGTCAGCATTCTATCAACATAGAACCAGATGCAAAGCCAGTAGTAGAGCACCAACGACGTTTAAATCCTAGGATGAAGGAAGTGGTAAGGAATGAGGTATTGAAACTCCTTGATGCTGGTATTATTTACCCTATTGCTGACAGTGAATGGGTTAGTCCTGTTCATTGTGTTCCTAAAAAAGGAGGTATTACCGTTGTTCCTAATGATAATGATGAGCTTATTCCTCAAAGAATAGTAGTAGGCTATAGGATGTGCACTGATTTGAGAAAAGTCAATAAAGTTACTAAGAAAGATCATTACCCGCTTCCTTTTATTGATCAAATGTTGGAAAGGTTGTCTAAAAAGACCCATTTTTGTTTTCTTGATGGTTATTCTGGTTTCTCCCAAATTGTTGTTAAACAACAAGATCAAGAAAAAACTACTTTTACTTGCCCTTATGGAACTTATGCTTATAGATGTATGCCTTTTGCTTTATGTAATGCTCCTGCTACTTTTCAAAGGTGCATGTCTGCTATCTTTCATGGTTTTTGTGAGGAAATTGTAGAAGTGTTCATGGATGACTTTTCTATCTATGGAACTTCTTTTGATAATTGTCTGCACAACCTTGATAAAGTTTTGCAGAGCTGTGAAGAAACTAATCTTGTTCTTAATTGGGAGAAATGCCACTTCATGGTTAATGAAGGGATTGTCCTTGGGCATAAAGTTTCTGAAAGAGGCATAGAAGTTGATAGAGCTAAGGTTGAGGCAATTGAGAAGATGCCATGCCCAAGAGACATTAAAGGTATTCGTAGTATCCTTGGTCATGTTGGTTTCTATAGAAGGTTTATTAAAGACTTTTCTAGGATATCAAAACTCCTTACTAATCTTCTTCAAAAAGATGTACCCTTCGTTTTTGATGATGATTGTAAGGAAGCTTTTGAAACTCTTAAGAAGGCTTTAACTATAACCCCTATTGTTCAACCACCTGATTGGAGTTTACCCTTTCAAATAATGTGTGATGCTAGTGATTTTGCTGTAGGTGCTGTCCTTGGGCAACGTATTGATAAAAAGTTAAACATTATCCATTATGATAGTAAGACTCTAGACGCTGCTCAAAGGAATTATGCTACTACTGAAAAGGAATTTCTAGCTGTTGTTTTTGCTTGTGATAAGTTTAGGCCCTACATTGTAGACTCAAAAGTCACCATTCATACTGATCATGCTGCTATTAAATATCTTATGACGAAGAAGGATGCTAAGCCTAGGCTTATTAGATGGGTGCTGCTTTTACAAGAGTTTGATCTACATATAGTAGATAGGAAGGGTGCTGAAAACCCTATAGCTGATAATTTATCTCGATTGGAAAACATCTCTTTTGACCCTATGCCTGTTAATGATAGTTTCCCAAATGAACAGTTAGCTGCAGTAGGGGTAAGCTCGCGAGGGATCCCTTGGTACGCTGATTATGCTAACTTTATTGTCTCCAAGTATTTGCCTCCAACTTTTATAGCTCATCAAAGAAGGAAGTTCTTCTATGATTTGAGGCATTATTTTTGGGATGACCCACACTTATACAAAGAAGGAGTGGATGGTATTATGCGAAGATGTGTTCCAGAATATGAACAAAGGAGATATTGCATAAATGTCATGGTAGTGCTTATGGAGGACATCATGCAGGAGATAGGACTGCACAAAAGGTGCTACAATCAGGTTTCTACTGGCCTACCCTTTTTAAAGATGCAAGAAAAATTGTTTTATCTTGTGATGAATCTCAGCGTGTTGGTAATATTTCTAGACGCAATGAAATGCATATGAACTACTCTCTAGTTATTGAACCTTTTGATTGTTGTGGATTCGACTTTATGGGTCCTTTCCCTCCTTCGAAAGGTTACACTCATATTCTTGTTGCCGTTGATTATGTTACTAAGTGGGTAGAAGCCATTCCTACAAAGAATGTTGACGGGGAGACCTCCCTAAAAATGCTTAAGGATGTTATCTTTCCTAGGTTTGGAGTGCCTACGTATCTCATGACTGACGGGGGTTCTCATTTCATTCATGGTGGTTTTAGAAAGACCCTTGCTAAATATGATGTTAATCATAGAATTGCTTCAGCTATCACCCCCAAACTAGCAGGCAAGTAGAGTTATCAAATAGAGAAATTAAATCCATCTTGCAAAAGACCGTTAATAGATCTAGAAAAAATTGGGCTAAAAAGTTGAATGATGCTTTATGGGCTTATAGAGCTGCTTACAAAAATCCTATGGGGATGTCTCCTTATAAAATGGTTTATGGGAAAGCTTGTCAATACCCTTAGAATTAGAACACAAAGCTTACTGGGCAGTTAAATAACTAAATAGAGATTGTAAGCTTGCTGGTGAGAAAAGATTAGTTGACTTAAGTTCTTTAGATGAATGGAGGAGTGAAGCCTGTGAAAATGCTAGGCTCTTTAAGGAAAAAGTTAAAAGATGGCATGACAAGCGAATACTTAAGAGAGAATTTCATGTTAGTGAGAAGGTTCTATTGTATAGGTCTCGTCTTAGATTTTTTGCAGGAAAGCTACTGTCAAAATGGGAAGGACCTTTCATTATTGAAGAAGTATACCGTTCAAGAGAAATACAAATTTCTTCTTTAAAAGATAACACTACACAAGTAGTGAATGGGCAGCGACTCAAGCACTATATTGCTGGAGATTCTTACAATGAAGATGTTGATGCCTTTCAAGTTATAACTCCAGAGAAATTCATCAAGGACCAAATTCAGATACCTGCGGAGTAACAGTTCTGGTAAGAAAAATTCCGCGAAAATACAATCCAACTATATTTTTGCAGTTTTCAGTCAATAAGAGAAGTTACGAAGTGAAAAAGGGACGGAAACGGAGCCAGGGTGTCCCACACCACCCTGTGGCGCGGGCCCACCCCTGGTCGCGCCACCAGGTGGTGAGGCCACCCTAGACTCCGCCTCCGACCCGTTTTCACCCAGTACCTTCCTCTTGTTATGCAACTTCGTAATATATAACCCCTCGGATCTTCCGAGGTTCGTATATCGTGTTTTCGTCGTGTTTTTGTTTCGATCTGTTTCTGCCGGGTAGAATCCCAGATTTGTAAGCCACAATGTCTTCCACTCTCAGCCGAGGGAGATTCCTTAGAAGATATCATCAACCCATACATGAGAGAGTTGAAGATTCATCCCAAGGAGTTGTTGCTCGAAGGTGGGGAGGTCCGGATTAAAGAGGTTCAAGGCCCTAAAGGTGAAGGAAGTCTGGAGGACAGGATGGAAGCACTGGAGCAAGAAGTCTTTAGGTACAAGAAGATGGCGGAGCACGAAGTGGATATCATCCATAAGATTTGTTCCGAACTCATCACCGAGCACCAAAAGGAGACTGCTGAACTCAAAGACGAAGTCCTCTCACTCCGCCAAACAGCCAACGAACTGCAAGCACAGTTCTATGACGTTCAAAATCAAAACTGTGAGTATGAGGCTAGATTTAAACGCATAAGTGCTGCTGCAAGTTTTAGGATGTTGGAAACCACGATGTCCTTTGTTGGTGGGAAGCCCTTACCCTGGAAGACGGACGAAGATGAGAGGATACCACCACCACCAAAGGAGTAATTCATAATCAGGTTTGGCATCCCCTTGGTTTGTTCCAAGCTTGGGGGAGTGCCGCGGTATCACATCACTATCTTCTATCTTTTTACCTTATTAGTAGAGTCATATCATGAATAGAGGATTTATTATGTAGTATGGTTTGCATTATGGAAGTGTCCCCTCTCTCGTTAGATATGTATCCCTTGGTGTGAGTTGCCGTTATGGAATATTAATGAGAAGTTCTATCATTTACTCTTTTGCATAGCTTATATTAGTTTTCAATTCGTGGTTGTATGATTTATCTTTTTGTTAGTATTGGTATCCCTTTGGGATCATTGAGTTAATTTACTTGGTTTTGGCAAACCTGGCTCGGTCAGTAGCAACACTATTTTCGAGAGTTGAATGAAAAAGATAGAAGTACTCTAGAGAAAAATAATTTCATCATCTTTCTTTCTTGATTTGCTCATCAGTCTAGTATTCTCTAGTTAAGATCTTTTTTGCTTCCAAGGAAGATTGCATGTTTGTTTTTATCACTTATATGTTTGTTTGTTTCCTTCAACTCTTGTACTTGCTACCCAGCCTGGCTAGCCAAAAAGCTGTACTGAGAGGGAATTCTTTTTGGGTTTTCGGAAGGAGTTGCTATAGTAGCTTATGTTTTGATGGTTTTCAGTTGAAGTTGGACTCAAAAGGTTTTATCACTTCACTTATACTAATGTTGCTAATGAGAACTATGTGAAGTTTTGTGTGAAAGAAATTTCCAGGTAGTGGAGATGATGGTGTAATAAGGAAGAGAAGGGTTTTATGACTCAAGTAATAAGTGTATGAAGATGAAGATATTGATGTTATTCAAGTGGTGACTCCGGAAGAATCTACTAGATACCAAATTCAGAGACCTACAGAGTCCGTTTCCAAATAGGTAACAGTTCTGGTAAGGAAAGTTCCACGAAAATAAAATCCAACTATATTTTTGCAGTTTTCAGTCAATAAGGGAAGCTACGAAGCGAAAGAGGGACGAAAACGGAGCCAGGGTGGCTCACACCACCCTGTGGCGTGGGCCCATCCCTGGCCGCGCCACCAGGTGGTGAGTCCACTCCGGACTCCGTCTCCGACCCGTTTTCTCCCAGTACCTTCCTTTTGATATGAAACTTCGTAATATATAACCCTCGGATCCCCCGAGGTTCGTACATCGTGTTTTCGTCGTGTTTTTGTTTCGATCTGTTTCTGCCAGGACATACTCTTTGAAAGTTTAGAAGCACAATGGTGTCTGCCAAGGATAAAGGGAAGGAGCCTATGGAGGAAGACCTCCATGACCCCGGGAAGGAGAAGGAGATCAAGAGTGAAGGTGAAGAGGAGCAAGGCCAACATCCGCACATCGGCACTACCATTGCAAGCATTGGAGTGGTGACAAAACCTAACAGGGTTAGAAGGACTGCACGGATGCAGACTAGGGGAAAAGCTCCTCGTCACTGCTTGGCTCCACGGTCACTTCCTCCACGCACCAAGAATCCTTTCCATACTCTTATCCATGAGCATCATTACCAGAATATGTCCAAGGGGAAATTACCCTCCAATTGGGATTTGCCTCGTTCTAGCCATGCAGGAAAAGAAGACTTCAAGGAGGAAGAGTGGGGAAAGAATAGCAAGTGCTGGAATTCTCAACCCGACATGATCATGAGCCGCATTGAGCAAAACTCGCAGCTTATTCATAGTCTCACCTTCGAGATTGAGGACTTGGGGAAACTTATCAGAGAGCTCATCAAGAGGATACCACCATCACCAAAGGAGTAATTCGTCATCAGGTTTGGCATCCCCTTGGTTTGTTCCAAGCTTGGGGGAGTGTCGCGATATCACATCACTATCTTCTATCTTTTTACCTTATTAGTAGAGTCATATCATGAATAGAGAAGTTATTATTTAGGATAGTTTGCATTATGGAAGTGTCCCCTCTCTCGTTAGATATGTATCCCTTGGTGTGAGTTGCCGTTATGGAATATTAATGAGAAGTTCTATCATTTACTCTTTTGCATAGCTTATATTAGTTTTCAATTCGTGGTTGTATGATTTATCTTTTTGTTAGTATTGGTATCCCTTTGGGATCATTGAGTTAATTTACTTGGTTTTGGCAAACCTGGCTCGGTCAGTAACAACACTATTTTCGAGAGTTGAATGAAAAAGATACAAGTACTCTAGAGAAAAATAATTTCATCATCTTTCTTTCTTGATTTGCTCATAAGTCTAGTATTCTCTAGTTAAGATCTTTTTTGCTTCCAAGGAAGATTGCATGTTTGTTTTTATCACTTGTATGTTTGTTTGTTTCCTTCAACTCTTGTACTTGCTACCCAGCCTGGCTAGCCAAAAACCTGTACTGAGAGGGAATTCTTCTCGTGCATCCACCTCCTTTAAACCAAAACCTTTGCCATTTGTGTCCACCATACCTACCATTAGCATTATTGCTATTCCAAGTAAATTCTTGTTTTGTCTACCTCCCAAATTAAACTTGTTATGTGAAAATTAGTGATTAAAGCTCTGACGAACTTGATGGCACACTTTACTTTCTTGCACTTAATAAACTTGAACCATTGTGCTCACCTATGTTGTGTATATGCTTGCGTTTTGTAAGTTGTGAATTAGCAGAACCATGCTGTCATGGGGAACGCTTTCAACTTTGCACTGGTACTTTGTACCAAGTTGATATCATGTTCTTTTGTCTATGGATGTCATCGGTGTGAAATGAAAGGGGAGCTTGTAAGTCCATCGAGTTATGCATCTGTGTTAGAGAAACGCTTAGACCACTGGTCTAATCCATGCTGACATGGTGGAAACCTGCAGCGTAACCATAACGAGTATCTATGAAGCATTCTTCTTATAAAAAAAGAGATATAGATTGAGAAAAAGAGAAAAGAAAAAAAAAGATATTATGAAAAGAGGAAAGAGAGAAAAAAGTACCATATTCCCATGGTAAATAAGAAGATTGCTGGGATGCTTGTTGTCTGCTTGCCTTGTCATTTTGATATGGGGATTCTTCCGTATCATCGGGCAAGGGGTACCCTGTTGGCGGTTCTCTATGATACACATATGCTTACGATGACAAGAACTTACCGGTGACTAAACTTGAGTAGCATGAGGAGCGAGCCTCGTATTCAAGGGACATGAGATTCTCAATTTACAACTTGTCAATGCATATCCTCATATTTGATCACTTTAACCTTAATCACCTAAAGATGCCTATGATAGGGGCAATGAGAGCTGAAAGCTAGTAAGTATCATAATTTTTGGGAGCTCTTTATGAGACTTGCAATCCCTGCTTCCCTCTACGAAGGGCCTTTCTTTTACTTTTTAGTTGAGTCAGTAAACCTACTCCCTTCTATCTCAGCAAGTACTTTGAGTTGTTGTGTTTCATTCATTCATATGATGATTTATTCAATCATGTTTCTTATGTTCCTTGTTTTGCACATTGCTCTTATCTTGATGTTTACTACTTTGAAATCTATCATTGAAAACCAATTATTTGTGAACTCCAGCAAATTATCAACTATTTTTGACCAAGAGCTAAGTTTGCCATTACCTATTATGATTTACTTTATGTATCTTTATTGTGTTTCCTTTACTCATTGCAAGTTGAGTTATATAATAGTGAGTTGTCTTCTATTATGATCTATGTATTTGATGAATGTGATGCTTCTTGTCCGTATTCTTTTATCGACTCTTCACTCTATAAACCTGGGGCCATGTTTATTGAGCTTAGTTTCGCTTGGGGACAAGCGAAGTCTAAGCTTGGGGGAGTTGATACGTCCATTTGGCATCACTATTCTATGTCATAATTCACTGTTATTCATTGATATATTTCATATTGAGAGGTGATACTTATGTTATTTCATCTGTTTTTGCATGGTTGATGACTTTTGGAGCATGGACCGCTGCAGTCAGGATTCTGATGGAAAAGGTGCTGTTTGGAGGCAAAATTCGCGAAGTTCCGAAAATCCGGGAAAATATACAGAAAATCCTATTTTTCAGAAGACGAAGGAAGCCAGAAGGGGGGCTAGAGATGGGCCACAGGGGGCCCACACCACCCCCTGGCGCGGGCAGCCCTAGGCCGCGTCAGCAGGTGGTGTGGCCACCCTGGCCCACTCCAGGCACTCCCCTCTGGCATATATTATCCTCCCAAAACCCTAAGGCTCGGCGAGCGACCACAGAAAGATTCCGCCGCCTCTGTGGGGCAGAAAACACCGAGAGAGAAAGATCTCTCCAGTAGACAGATTTCTGCCAAGGGAATTCCTTCCAGGAGATGGGAGATCGTCGCCATCAACACCACCATCAAGCTAGACTTCATCGGGATCGTCATCATCATCATCACCACCATCATCACCATCATCACCCTCATCACCATCTCCTTATTGCTGTAACAATTGAGTTGAATCTTGCATAGTTCATAGGGGAAACTTTCCTGGTGTTGATTACTCTTTGTAGTTGATGCTATTGAGTGAACCGTTGAATTATTGTTTATGTTCAGATTGTTATACATCATTATTCCATCTCTGATCATGATCCATATGATGTCTTGTGAGTAGTTCGTTTTGTTCTTGAGGACATGGGAGAAGTCATGTTGTTAGTAGTGGAGTTGTGTTGAGAAAGATTCAGTAGATTGTTATTTAAGTTGTGGTGTACTTCTTCTAGTGGTGTCATGTGAACATCGACTACATGACACTTCACCTATATGGGCCTAGGGGAATCCATTGTGTATTTGGCTACTAATCGTAGGGGTTGCCGGAGTGACAGAAACCTGAACCCCCATTAGGAAACCATTGCACAAGGGACGTAAGGGTCTTAGAGTTTAAAGTTGTGGTTAGGTTTCTACCTTAATTACTTTTTTGTACTTACGGATGTTTGCAAGGGGTATAATCACAAGTATGTATTAGTCCTAGGAAGGTCGGTACATTAGCACAGGTTCACCCACACAACACTTAGCAAGCTAGAGAAGATTAATCAACTATATGAAGCGAAAGCACTTGACAGTCTTCCCATGTGTCCTCGAGAACGTTTGGTCATCTTAAGTAATACAACCGGCTTGTCCTTTGCTGCATAAAGGATTGGGCCACTTGCTGCATTTATTCCTACTGTCTTTTATTTACTCGTACTTTGTTTACTTGCTTAATCGAAAACCCCTAAAAATCTGTTTGCTAAGTATTTGCAGAGAATTCCTGATCCATACCACTAGCCAGCACTTCTGCTCCTCATTGGGTTCGACACTCTTACTTATCGAAAATACTGCGATACACCCCCTATACTTGTGGGTCATCACACCTGCCCCAGCCCGCTCTGCTGCCACCAACCCCGGTGCCCCCCGCCCGCATCGCCGAGCCCACGCCGCCCAAGCCCGCCTCCGACCACGCCGCCCGAGCCCGCTGCCTCCAATCGCGCCACCTGGTGCCCAAGGAGGAGGAGGCCCATGCCCCTACCCCTGCCCGCTCCGCTGGCAGCTCCGCCCCCGCATGCCAGCGGCCACCGCCGGCCGGTAAGCCTCCCCCTCCCCCGGCCCTCCCCTCATCTCAAGCAAATTTCTTTGCTAAATTAGGTTTTTAAAATATTTGTCAATTGTGATATTTGTCTAAATGTGAAAATATGTCAGGTTTTAATTATTTTTGGAAATGTTTTCTGAAATTAATAAAAGTCTGACATGTGGGCAAGATGGAAAATAATTTTAATAATTCCAAAAATGTTTTATTTAAAAATGGATTAAAAATGGGAAAAATCATAACTAATACATTGTAAATCAGAAAAATGTGTATAATATATCAAAATGTTCAGAAAAATGAGCTCTACCATTTAAAAATGTAAGGATTCATATTCATACAACTTTGAACCTTACTTTACATAGAGGAACACCAACACCCCCTAAGTACTATGGGTTCCATGGTTTGTCCACCAAGGGCATTCCGAACCCATTTAAATCCATGTGGCACCTAGGGCTATTCTAATACATGAAATCCATCATATCATCCATATTGTATGAGCATTGCACATTCCATGTTTTGAATGTTGCTTCTTCTTTCCGGTGTTGGTTCTTCACGAATAGGAACCGAGACCGAACCTGAAGTCAACGCCACCGAAGAGTAGTACTGTTTCAACGACAGACAAGGAAAGCGTAGCCCCATCTTTTGTTTAAGATAGAGTATCCTATCTGCTGCATGTTGTCCTTTGTATACTGATCCACCGCTCCTAGCATAACTGTGGTTGAGCTTATGAACGTTGCTAGTGCCATATTTCAGTCAAGCTTAGCCAACAGAAGGTGGTTTCTATGTTGATGTCGACGAGTAGTTGGGGTTCCCGGGCAGCAGCCTAGGATCTATGGAAGGGTCGTTCTTCTTATCATTATGGCCTCTTAGGCCCTTTGCTAAGTTGGTTGTTTAGAACAACGTATTTGCTTCCGTTGCTTGGTGTTTGATGGGTCTTTGACCCCTAGTTTGTAATACTTGCAAGCAGCTCTGTTTGTGTTGGAGGTCTTGAAATTTTAGGTTTTGACATATCGACATATCGCGGCCCATGTTGCGAACCCCTCCCGATGCCGCGCCGCCTCTCAAAAAGAAGGAAAATATTGCATTTTATTCTTCTATAGAACTATTGCATTTTAGAAAATAAGTGCATAGTGTTTTGTATTATTTGCATTATAGTAACTTGCAAATCTTAATTTGCAGATACTATGGATCCAACACTCCAAGATACTATGAATCTAGAACATCAGAAAAACATCCTCCACGAAATGATCTGCGAAAATGAATATATCAATGTCGATGGCACCAAGAAGTTTCTGAACGAATCCGGTGAGGGAGATGAGTCTCTCAACCGAGAAGACCGATTCGGTGAGGTAGAACGCGAAGCCTGGGATGGCGAAAAAGCCGATAGAGCCATTCTTCCTGGTCATCGCAGAAGATAAAGCCAAAGTAGTCGCGCTTAAGATTCAGCTTCATCAACCCATAGCGCTCACATCAGACTATAATCACTCTATTACCAAGTCGACTGTGGCAAAAGAGCGGAGAGTCGGGAAAGAAGTTGCCTAGCTCGGGCAACAGAAAAATCAATCGATCGAACCGCTTAAAGTGTACGATACCAATGAGTGGGGATCCCAGGAGCGACATGATCCGAACATTGATCCGGAGTTTATTCAACTATACGGAGAAAAGGCCAAATTATATGGATTGCCTATTACTGAGTACATGAGCCATATGGATGAGTTCGAGGGGTACCAACAAATATCATACGTATACCGACACGGGGCTCCTCTCGTCAAACCCGAGTTAGTCAAAGATCTACCAACAAAAATGTGAAGATTGCATAACTGGTACATGCAAGCCTTTGCTAAATCCAAAAACTAGATCTATGCTGGATATAAACACCACCATTACTGTCATCAAGATGGCTTCCTACTGATTGAATTTTCAGAATTATTTTAGTTTTACCAACGAGACGCCCTTGACAAAACTATCGTCAGTGCCTATTGTTTATAAGTATTATTAATTTCTGTAATTAAGTCTTTCTAGCTCAGCTCATTTGTTGCTTGTATAATCTTACTCATCACTATACTAATTATATATGCAGAATGAAGATTCTCGAATGCAACAAAGGACAAATCTATGACATTGGGTTTGTTGACTGCAATTTCGTTCGTGAAGTTACTCTAAAAACAAAACCCAAAGAGACAGAGGATAACTTGGTCCAAGCATTGACATATTTCGGCAACAGAAGGGAAATACTATTTCCTTACAATGCTGGGTGAGTGTTACTGTCTTGTACACATTCTATTTTCGCTTACTCGATGTTAAGTGTATAATTGACTCGTGTTATATTCTGTTAGTGTGTCCAGCTTCCACTATATTCTATTAATCATTGTTGTTGACCAAGGAGTAGTAAAAGTGATGGACTCGAAACAGACACCTTTAGAAAACTGGGCGAACATGCAGGAATGCCTCCAGAAGGCTTGGAAACGGTTCACCTGAAGGGGATATACCCGAGAGGCAATAATAAAGTGGTTATTATCTTATTTCATGTTTATGATAAATGTTTATTTTGCATGCTATAATTGTATTAATTGGAAACGTTAATACATGTGTGTTTAATAAACAAAATACAAAGTTCCTAGTACTGCCTCTCATATAAACTAGCTTGTTGATTAACAAGATGATCAAGGTTTCCTGATCATGGACATTGGATGTTGTTAATAACGAGGTCACAACATTGGTGGAATGATGTGATGAACATTCATCTGAAGTATAGAATTACGATCAAAGTCATTATGTTTATATTGCTATAACATCATACGAAGTAATCTTAGTCCTTATACCATGAGATCATGTTAATTGCTAACACCGGAAGAGTATCTTGATAACATCAAACGTCACACTGTAACAGGGTGACTATAAAGGTCGGTTCAGTATACGAAGGTGTTATGTTGAGGCTCATGGATCAAGAGTGGGATTTTTCCATCCCGATGACGGATAGATATACTCTGGGCCCTCTCAGTGATATCACATTAAGATAGCTTGCAAGCAAGTGATGTGATCACTAGAATGTTATATCACGAGAACGAGAAAAGAGTGCATGTCGGCAACGAGATCATACTAGGTATGGAGATACCGATGATCGAATCTCGGACATGTAATATATCGCGAGACAAAGGGATTTAGTTACTAGCGTTAAAGGTTCTCACGATCACACAGGTCATCGTTGAATGTGTAGGCGCAGTATGGATCTCCAGGTCCCGCTTCTGATTATTAATCTGAGAGGGGTCTCGATCATGTCTGCATTATTTGCGTACCGTAGGGTGACACACTTGAGGGATACCGACACCATTTGGAGCAAATATGTTTCAGATAAAGATTTAAGAAAGCGCTGGAATTATTTCAATAGACACCAAAACTGTTTCGGGTGAAATTGCTAAAATTGGTTGTGCATGTAATATTGAAATATTGTAGGGGGTTTTATGTGAATGTTTGTTAATTAAAGTAATTAACAAAATTCTAAATAAAATTAATAAAATAGTTTTATTAAATGAGAGAGCATTAAATTTGGAGAAATTTAATGCATTTAAAGTGGAGACTTTAAAAGAGAATGTGAAGGGGCAAATTTATGTGGAGGGAGTTACCACCACATGAATGAGAAGGTGAGGGGTCACCCCTTGGGCGCCGGCCATGGGGAGGGGCACCCCCCTCCTCCTATAAAAGGCCCCCCTCTCACACCTTCACTCTCACACCTCCTCGTGAAGGATCTCTCTCCCCCTCTAGTATTATTCCCCCATGGTCTCGGATTAGCGAGATACATGTTCCCGGTGGCTTTATCTAGAAAGGAGTTGCTGCTTCCGCTGCTTTGCTGGAGCGAGGGACGGAGGTTGTCGAGGTACCGGACGTGTGTGCGATCACGGATGCACCGCTTCTTTGCGGTGCTGGACTTGGTGGTGATGGACTTGCTGGAGCTGGATCTGATGGACGTGCTGAAGCCGGACCTGCTGGACTTCATCACGATCTTGATATTGGCAAGTGTCCGACTACATCATCCACGAGTTCCATCTCGTTAACAAAGCTTTGTTGTCTTCGAGGGTAAGTTCTCTATGGATGTATATCCACCTATTGCTCTGTATCTAGTAGATAGGTCTTGGCGTATAGTTCTCATCGTAGGAATTTTTTGTTTTCTATGCTATGAATCCTTCATCACCACCAACACTAGGGTTGTTTGGAAGCTAGAGCTTACATTTCAACCATTGACTGTAAGTACTACTTGCTAGATCCACGCATCTCTTTGATTCTAGTTTCAATACCATTATCATGCTTGATTATTATTTTAATTGAACTCCGTTCTCGTAGAGTGCTTGAGGCAGGAATATGGGAATAACTTATGTGGATACTATGTTTGCGAGTTCATTCGCCAGACGACCAAAGAGAAGGGCGCAGACCGGGACATTGAAAAAATTGAAGTACGATAAACAATAATCACAACTTTATTTTATTACCACCAATTGTGTTTAGTTTCATTCATATATATTGATCCCCTTCTTTAAATTAAATTGAACGGATGCGGAAGGTCTTCTATCACAAGAACGCGTGCAAGCAATTCAAGAGGAAATTGCCGGATTCTTATTAGAACATGTCATAGATCCGAAAGGAGAATACTATTACCCGGCTCATTTGGAAGGATGAAGTGTAAAAAAGAAGATGTAAATTAGATCAAATTCGTGTGAGTACTGTTTGTAATTAATATGTTGTGACCAAGCACGACGGATGAGACGGTGTATAATATATTCGTGACCACGATGTGTAATATATATATATATATCGTGGTTTCATCATTGATGTATATATGTAGTACCATTAAATTGAATACAAAACACCAAATAAATAAATGGAAAAAAATACAAACCCTATCGCGGTACAAAAATAGCCCGAAATGCAGAGACCAACGATCCCGGTTCGTGCCACGAACCTGGACCAATGATCCACCCCCCTCGTTGCGCGCGCGCCCACATGGAGACCCATTGGTCCCGGTTTGTGCCGGAACTGGGACCAGCATTGGTCCCGAGTGATTGGTCCCGGTTCAAAAACCGAGACCAATGGCCCTTATGAATCGGGCCCAAAGGGGGGCTCTTCTACTAGTGGTACATACATACTATTGGGGGGATACCCCCGGGTAGGGTCACGCCGGGGTATAAAGGCCGAGTTAGCCGAGGTTCGGCAAGGCCAAAGCAGATGCTGGCCGGGTCACCTCAAGGCAGGCCAAATCACGGGGTAATCCGGACCTGGGGGCGTTCGCCTAACTAGCCCTCATCCGGCTTAAGCGATAAGTCGGAAGTGTATGTTTTACCTGTATGCAGGAAAGGGTGTGGCCGGATGAACCATCATCCGGGTCACAGCATGCTTCTAGGAGAAGGAAGGAATCTCGCTGGTCAAAAGGAGCCCCAGTACGCACTGCCTGAGCGAAGCGAGCAAGGACAGGACCACCGGGGCGTGGCCGACAAGCGTGACGACGCCCGTGTCAGCTGACGAGGGAGCCGCAGTGGCTCACGTAGCTAAAGCAGGTGTGACGCGGGGGAAAAAGCACCCCGGTCGGCTTACCACTTTGGGAGGAGGCATATTCTTAGAATATGCCTCCACGTATGCCCTAGGCAGAAACCGAGCCTCCCCTATAAAAGGGGGGCTAGGGCTTCTGTAGAGGGGGTTGGCTGTTTTGGTCTCTTTACGATTCTGTTGAGGTCTAGGGTTTCAGGTGAGATCTGTGGGTGAGAGTAAGAGAGTTCCTTCTTCCTCCTCTCGCCAATATAGCTCTAGGAGCACTTGTAACCTTGGAAGTAAATCAATACGAGTTCTTGTGTGGAGAATCACTTCACTATCCCTCCCTGGATTCCCCTAGCGAGTATTAGTCCCCACCATTAGCCTATACATGGCATCTGCCGTGACACCACCACGACAGCTGGCGCCCACCGTGGGGCATAAGGAGCTAGCAGGGGTCAAAATCCGGACGGGAAACTTCATCGCCATCGGCGAGCGCATCATCTCAGGGCTCGTTCAGCGCTTTGAAGCGCAGGACTTCGTCAGCGACAACGCAGGCTGCTTCGGCACGCGCCCTCTCCCGCGCAACGGCATCTTCCTCAAGCTCGGCGCGCACAAGGTCTACGTTGCGGTGGACGTGTCTTGCATTCATCCGCGCCACGTCGTCGAAGCAGGCGAACCACCCCTCACTGTGGCTCGCGGGGAGCGTATCACTCGTTCCCCGGACCATGCAGAGGTAATGATGACAGCACCAGGTGCGGGTGCGAGCAAAGATCCGGCGCCAGATCCGGAGGTGATGCCCAAGGCACCAAGGAAAGGTAGAGGTCCTTCGCTAGAGAGGCTGGAAAACGTGCTGAGAGAGGCAATGGATAGCTTGGCCAACCCTGTAGTAGCAGCGGTAGATCCGGCTCGTGCATAGGCCGAGCTGGAAGAAACTAGGCAGAAAATACTTGAGGGCGCAAAGAAAATAGCCGCGGCCCAGCAGTCGTTGAACATGACACTGCGTGAGTACGCTAAGGCGAACAAGGTTGATAATGTAAAAGTTAAAGGGAGAAATCTCATGAGCGAGATGAACAGAGAAGGTGATGCCGGAAATGAGGAATTAGAAAACTGTTTTTCCGTGGGGCTGCCGAGGTATAGTACCCCGGCGAAGAACCTCAGAGCGGCAGATGCAGCTGCATCCGAGTTAGAGGGACTGACGGGTGAAGCCCGGCAAAGGCAGCAAGACCGGGTTAACGAGCTGGTTCGGATTGCAAATAGGCAAAACGAGGAACTACTCAGGGCAAACCCGGAGAGAGCTGGAGCCTCCAAGGTCGTCCATTCAGCGATGGGTAACCCGGAGAAATCCGCTGGAGCTGCATCGTCCCCTCATGGTGGTCCAAGGAGAGAGGAGGTGGTAACCTCGGCCAGACGGAACAAACAGATTGTCCCGTATGACCCGACACAGGCAGGGAAAGAAAAAGAAGCGCAGAAAAATGATGATCGACGGAGTGTGAGCCGAGGCGAAGCTGGCCGAGGTAACCGTGACCAAGGCAATGCCGGTCAAGGGAACGTTGTCAACGGCAATGCTGGGCAGCAAAACTCAGTAGGGGCAAGACAACCACAGCAGCAGAACATGCCGAGGCAAGAGCACAGTGTCGGCCGAGGTATGCAACAGAAAGGTGCACCGCAAGAGCAAAACCGGTATAATGACGGTGATTCGGAGATGGCAAATGCGGGATACCCAAGACCAGACTATCATGTGATAGGGTCGAGATTGGGAAGTAGGGATTTGATGCTGGACGATGCAAGGTTGAAATTGGATCGACTGTATAGGTCGGAACAGATTGAATGTCAAGGTCCACCGGGTCCAGCATGTTTTGGGCCCCGGATCATGAAAGATCCACCAGTACCGAACTTTCAGCTGCCCAGGGGCACCAAGACCTATGACGGTAGTACCAAGCCAGAGGATTGGCTGATAAACTATGCTACGGCTGTAAAAATTGCCACAGGCAACCTGAGATGGGCCGTACGGTATGTACCCCAGATGTTGGAAGGCCCGGCAAGGGTGTGGTTGAACAATTTGCCACCAGGAAGCATCAACTGCTGGATAGATTTCGAGGAGATGTTCATCAGCAATTTTTCAAGTACGTATCAAAGGCCAAATAGGCCACAGACCCTAGCTATGTGCAAGCAAAGACCCAATGAGATAGACCGGGAGTTCTTGACCCGGTGGTGTACAGTGAGAAATTCATGTGAGGGCATGATAGAATCACAGGCCATAGCATGGTTTGCACAGGGGTGCAGATATGGAAGCGAACTGTGGATGAAGTTGCAACGGAAAATGCCGGCTACGTTGGCAGAAATGATCCGGATTGCAGATTCGTATGCGTTGGGTGACCCGACCCAACCAAACGAGTCAAGCGATGAGTACTATCAAAGGGATGGATCCGGATCATCCCGGAGGAATGAGTACAGAGGAAAAGGAGAGATGATAGACTGGACCACCGGTACGGTTCGCACCAAGTTGCAGCTGTGAATCAAGATCAACTCGGAGCAGGGGGTAGCCAGCGCCAGAAAACTGGAGGTCAATGGACTCCAAGAAACGATGGGAAGAAAACTTGGACACCGGAGCAAAAGAAGCAGTGGCAAGAAAAGAAAGATCGTCCGAGGTATACTTACGAGTCGATGTTGGACCATCCGTGTAAGTTTCACACGCCAAATCCGAACAACCCAGCGGGTCATACGACGAGGCAATGCGAGTGGATGCGCAAGATCGAGCAGGATGGTTCGGGGAATGCTTAGGCACCCCGGAATGATCAGCCTCGGCAGGAGTTACCCCGGCAGCAATTGCTCACCGGAGTGAACACGCAACAGCTAATGTTGCCTCCCCCTCCGCCGAGGTATGATAACAACGAGAGAAGGGATGCAGTGCATCAGGTAGAAAATCAGCATCAGCCAGATCAGAGGCACCCCGGAAATGAGGGGAGAAACGAATACAGGGAGCATCACCAGAGCTACTGTGTATTTACCATAGAGGAAACTGATAGAAAAAGCTTGTCGCGTAGGCATATGGAGGTGAATGCGGTAATGCCGGCAGTGATGAGGTACATGCCTTGGTCCGATCAGGAAATCACCTGGAGCATTAGGGATCATCCCAAGCTCATGCCGAGCCCTGGTTCGTATGCATTGGTGCTGGATCCTACATTCATTGGGCCTAGCATTAACGTAAGGTTCTCAAAGGTACTGATCGACAACGGCAGTAGCATAAATATCATGTATGCGGACACAATGCGCAAGTTGGGTATCTCGGAGAACATGCTCCAGGCCACGAGGACAACTTTCCATGGCATTGTGCCCGGCATTTCTTGCGAGCCCATAGGCAAGGTCCGGGTCGACGTCTTGTTCGACACAAGGGACAATTGCCGAACTGAAAATCTGGAGTTCGAAGTGGTGAACTTAGAAAGCACGTATCATGCATTGCTCGGAAGGCCAGCGCTGAACAAGTTCATGGCAAGTTGTCATATCAGCTACTTGAAGATGAAATTGCCCGGACCAAACGAAGTGATTACCATTGCTGGGGACTTCCGACGTTCCATGGAGTGTGCGTCGGCCGGATCAAACTTAGCCGAGTCACTTGTGATCATGCAGGAAAAAAGAAAAATTCAAGAGGTGGCGGCATTGGCTCAGTCCGCGCAGCAGTATATGCCGGCGCTGAGTAACCGCATGGAACTGTTTCTTTCCAGGCCACGAAAGATAACAAGAAGGTTCCCGTTGATGACATGTTCCCAGAGCGCACCGTAACAGTTGGTGCCGGGTTAAGTGATAAATAGGAAAGCGAGCTCGTCAGCTTCCTCCGTGAGAATCGGGACATTTTTGCTTGGTCCACACAGGACTTGCAAGGTGTTCCGAGGGAGTTGGCCAAGCACTCTTTGAATGTGAGACCCGGAGCTAAGCCGGTGAAGCAACCTCTCCGCCACTTTGCCGAGGATAGGAGGAAAGTCATTGGGGATGAGATAGCTCGGTTGCTAGCTGCGGGATTTATCATGGAGGTTCTCTACCCGGATTGGTTGTCTAATCCGGTGCTGATTGAAAAGAAAAAAGATGATCCAAACGTGGCAGTGGTTTGGCGCATGTGTATCGATTACACGAACCTGAACAAGGCGTGTCCAAAGGACCCATTTCCGCTGCCAAGAATAGATCAGGTCATAGACTCAACTGCTGGATGCGAACTGTTGTCATTCATTGATGCTTATTCTAGTTTCCACCAGATACCTCTGAATCCGGATGATCAAATAAAGACTGCGTTTATTACCCCGTATGGGGCTTATTGCTATCGCACCATGACATTTGGTTTACGTAATGCAGGGGCAACGTACCAGAGATGCATGCAAAAATGTTTGCACGACCAAATAGGTCAAAATGTACAGGTGTACATGGATGATGTGGTTATCAAGACCAAGGAAAGCAAAACGCTCCTTGACGATATCAGGCAAACGTTTGCAAACCTAAGAAGGTTCCGGATGAAACTTAACCCGGAAAAATGCACCTTCGGTGTCCCGGCTGGAAAATTGCTTGGTTTTCTTGTCTCCAGCCGAGGTATCGAGGTTAATCCAACTAAAATCCGGGCCATCGAGCGAATGGAACTGCCGAAGTGACTTAATGATGTCCAGAAGTTCACAGGTTGCCTGGCCTCATTAAGTCAGTTTGTATGTCGGTTGGGAGAGAAGGCTTTGCCTCTTTACCAACTCATGAAAAAGTCGGATAAGTTCATTTGGACACCGCAGGCCGATGAAGCCTTTGCTCACCTAAATAAAATGTTAGCCATGGCACCAGTGCTAGCCTCACCACTATCAAAGGAGCCAATGTTGCTCTATATAGCCGCAACCAACCGAGTTGTAAGTGTAGTGATAGTGGTAGAGCGTGATGAGGAAGGTAAGTTAGTGCAAAGGCCGGTGTATTATTTAAGCGAAGTGTTGTCAACCTCAAAGCAGAACTACCCACATTATCAAAAGGTGGCTTATGGCGTGTACATGGCCGCCAAGAAACTGAAGCACTACTTTGAGGAGCATCCCATCCGGGTCATATGTGAGGCCCCCATATTCGAGATAATGAGTAACAAGGACGCAAGCGGCGGAATTGCAAAATGGGCAATTGAGCTAGCTCCTTATGCTCCGCAATATGACAGACGAGAAGCCATCAAATCTCAAGTTGTGGCGGACTTTTTCGTGGACTGGGCCGAGGTGCAGTACGAACCACCACTTCCGGATCCGAACTATTGGCGGATGCACTTTGATGGATCAAAGACCAAAACCGGGCTAGGTGCCGGAGTTGTACTCACGTCGCCAAAGAAGGACCAGTTGAGATATGTGCTGCAGATCCACTTCACCGCATCAAACAATGTCGCTGAATATGAAGCACTTATGCATGGGCTCAAAGTAGCAAAAGAAATTGGTATACGTCGGATTATATGCTTTGGCAACTCGGATTTGGTGGTGCAGCAAGTGTCCGGAGTGTGGGACGCACTTGATCCAAACATGGCACTATACAGATTTCATGTGCAGAAGATTTCTGGTTACTTTGAGGGATGCGAATTTCATCATGTACCCCGGGTGGAAAATGAGGCTGCCGACATGCTGTCGAAGCTCGGGTCAACCAGACAAGCAATTCCACCGGGTGTAGCATTAGAGCACCTCAAGAAACCATCCATCAGGCCATCCCCGGAGTCCGAGTCAATCTACGTCCCAGAGGACACAGAATCCGGAGCTGTGCCCATGGACGTTGACACAGGAAGTGGTGCGCAAAACCCGGGGACTGCTTCGCAAAACCCGGGGACTGTTTCGCTAAACCCGGGGACTGCTTCGCAAGACCCGGGGACTGCTCAGCGTGGTCCGGTTGAAGTTATGCTGGTGGATCAGATGGAGATAGACGAGGACGTGTTCCCCGTGCGGCCGATACCGGCTTGGGCACTGCCTATATTTCAATTCCTAAGGGATGGAACGTTACCCACTGAGGAGGTGCTGTCTAGGCAAACACAGAGGAGGGCAAAGGCCTACACGATCATCAATTCCGAGTTATACAAAAGAAGCGTGACCAATGTCCTCCAGCGATGTGTTGACCCGGAAAAAGGGCTTGAAATCATCCGAGATATACATCAGGGGGAATGCGGGCATCACGCCTCATCCCGAGCCTTGGTAGCAAAAGCTTTCCGACATGGATTCTACTGGCCAAATGCCTTAGAGCAAGCAGAAGATCTGGTGAGAAAATGTAATGGTTGTCAGAGGTACGCTACCAAGACACATATGCCAATGTCGGAACTCAAGACCATCCCAATCACTTGGCCATTTGCCATATGGTGCTTGGATATGGTGGGCCCGTTCAAACCAGCAAGGGGAAATATGACTCACATTCTGGTAATGGTGGACAAGTTTACGAAGTGGATTGAGGTAAAGCCTATAAGAAAATGTGATGGAGCTACGGCCGTAACGTTTCTCAAAGATATCATCTTGAGGTACGGTTATCCACACAGTATCATAACTGATAATGGCACAAATTTTGCGGAAGGAGCATTTGCTCGTTTCTGCCGGCATAAGAGGATCCGGCTTGACGTAGCTTCGGTAGCCCACCCCGCATCGAACGGGCAAGTGGAGAGATCCAACAGATTAGTATTATCCGGGATAAAACCCTGGCTCATTGAGCCGCTGCAAAGATCAGCGGGGTGCTGGATAGAAGAACTACCAGCGGTACTGTGGAGTTTAAGAACAACTCCGAATCGATCAACAGGCTATACGCCATTTTTTATGGTATACGGGGCAGAAGCTGTATTACCAGCCGACATAGAGCATGATTCGCCTAGGGTCACCCAATACACAGAAGCCGAAGTGCAACAAGCCCGGCAAAATGATGTTGATCTGCTGGAAGAAGCGAGAGAACTGGCACTGTCCAGATCTGCCATATATCAGCAAAATCTCCGACGCTATCATAGCCAGAAAGTGTGCCCCCGGGTCTTCCGGGAAGGAGATCTGGTGCTCCGGTTGGTACAACGTACTACTGGAATGCATAAACTATCCCCCCCATGGGAAGGGCCGTTCATCGTGAGCAAAGCATTGCACAATGATTCTTACTATCTTATAGATGCAAAGCCACAGGAAAAGAACAAGGCGGACAGGTCCGGAGAGGAATCAAAGCGACCATGGAAGATAGCTCTACTTCATCCTTTCTACACTTAACTAAAGAGTGTATGTATCCGGGTTATCTCATATGTCGGTATGTATGTCGGCAATGAGCTTATCAATGAAATGTTGGCACCTCGAGCAGTAACTCGGGGACTGCCTTAATAATGTTTGTTATTTTCTCCACGTCAGCTGGAGTAAGTTATTCTACTTAGCTCGGATTAGTAGTGTGTGAGCACCAAAAACCCAACTCTTCGACTTGCTGCTGTCCAACAAGAATTGGCTTCATGGCAAGCAAGAGAACAAGTTTGGAATTGCGTAGCACATGAAAAACGACTAAGGAAAAGAATTTATTCGAGCCGATGTTTGTTTTCCGGACTAACCCTATATTTATTTTCAAGTTATTATGCAGTTTTATTTTTGAGCTAAGTCTAAAAGTTTCCTAGT
Organism: Avena eriantha; assembly: GCA_910589775.1. Classification (NCBI taxonomy): domain Eukaryota; kingdom Viridiplantae; phylum Streptophyta; class Magnoliopsida; order Poales; family Poaceae; genus Avena; species Avena eriantha. The sequence continues at coordinate 116,166,653 of OU342741.1, forward strand.
ATTGTTAAGACAATTTTTCAAGCTCAGATTCGTAAGTTGTAAAACCAAATCAAGGTAGACACGATCCGAGCCAAAAGATTTAACGAACAAGAAAAAGAAACTCGGGGACTACGCCCAAGTTAATCCGGCATAAGTACTCAGTAGCAAAATATCACATGTATTTGGAATACAATTCCACCCGGCATACCGGGGATCTCATGAATTTTCAAGTGTTTTTACTTAGGAGCAGCAGGAGGAAGTTCGGCATCATTGTCGCCCTCTTCGATATCCGAGGCAGTGTCCTCCTCGTCTTCACCCGAGTCATCTTCAATGTTCTCAACTTCCTCTTCACCTGCGGCTTCCAGGAAGCTCGGATCCTCAGTCCATTCATGAATGGGGGCATATTAAATGAGGCTGTGGGCGCAAGCCTGGCGCCGAGCTACCCACTCCGGGTCATCTGTCCATTTGGACCCGGTGCGCAGGCGTGTGAGGAGGTTGAGATCTATCTTTTCATACCACGTCAAAATATGGTGAAGGACGGTATCGGCAGCAGTGCGTCCAGCGGATTCTCGCCAGAGGTCGAGCTGGGTCTCAATTTCTGAAAGTCTTTCAGCGAGCTGTGTGACTCTCTCCAGAGCATCATCGGTGGGCCAGAAGGCGTTGAAGACCCGGACTGAAACGTCGAGGAGGTCCCTGCCGTAGTTCTTAATAATTTCCACGCGAGAGGATAGGCTGACCAACAGGTCCTCCATGTCAAAGGGAATGCTCTCACCCTCACAAGCGACCGGAGTACCCCTTTCTCGGCGGAAATTGGCGACAGCAGCACTTGCCATGGCAGTACCCTCTAGAAAGTGGCCTGGGAAACAAGGCAAAGGACAAAGTTGAGAAAACAAAGCATATGAAGTAACCCGGAGAAATAACGCGGATAAAGAAAAAGAAGTTACATGAGATATGACTGTGAATCCGGGTCAACTCCTTGATGCAAGCATCACGCCTCTTCCGAAGCTGCTCGAGCTCAGCGTTTGCCGACTCAAGTTTGACCTCAGCTTCCTGAAGAAGCTCAGGTCCTTAGCACTTTGGAGTTTGAGGCGCTCGCGTTCTTCGGTGTAGTCCTGGCCAGCCTTTTTCAGCTCGGTTTGGTGTTGCGCCTTCATCTTAGCCATTTCAGCTTTGAGCTTGGCTATCTCGTCGTCTTTGGTCCGGAGGAGGGCGAGCTCATCATCTTTCTTCTTCAGCTCGGCTTGGTGCTGTCCTGCTTGTTCGAGAAAATGTAGCATCATGTCAGGCACATGTACACTTTCTTCAAGCAATGCTGAAACCGTGTGTTGGCCCGGCAGAGCCGAGGTATGAACGTTCGCCGAGCCAAGGAGGAATGCTGATGAAAAGCACAGTAAAAACAGACAAGAAGGACGTACCCTTGATCTGCTCCAAGTTCTTCCGCATTATTTTGTTTTCAGCTTCCACCCCGGCTGCGAAAACCGAACAATCAGATCAGTTCGGCAAAGGAAGTGGAAAGGAAATGAAGGAGCGTTAAAGAAAGAAATTTACCCCTTTTCTCGTACTCCGCGATGAGTGCAGCTTGTTTCGTGCGAAGATTTTTGTGCGTATCCAACAAGCGCTGGAATTCAGCACTTCGGCGGTTGGTGGTCACCTAAAAGAGATACAGAAACTTAAGTCAGCCTAGTGCATGTTCGAAGTGTACCAAAATCCGGGCCAAGTGGGACTTAACCCGGCTCTAGGTGTGTGCATGTTCGAAGTGTACTAAAATCCAGGCCAAGCGGGACTTAACCCGGCTCTAGGTGTGTGCATGTTCGAAGTGTACTAAAATCCAGGCCAAGGGGAACTTAACCCGGCTCTAGGTGTGTGCATGTTCGAAGTGTACTAAAATCCGGGCCAAGTGGAACTTAACCCGGCTATAGGTGTGTGCATGTTCGAAGTGTACTAAAATCCGGGCCAAGTGGAACTTAACCCGGCTCTAGGTGTGTGCATGTTCGAAGTGTACTAAAATCCGGGCCAAGTGGAACTTAACCCGGCTCTAGGTGTGTGCATGTTTGAAGTTATCATGGAGCTACGTTAGTTCTATAAAAGAGCATCCGGCCGAGTAACAAGTTACTCCCCCGGCGGCTCGGGGACTAATGGTTATTATCTACAATTTGCAAAGGAGAGAGCAACGTACCTCCATCATTCGTCCAGCGAGGTTAATGGCCTTGGCGGCGGTGTTCACCTGATCAGATTCATGGACTACCTCGGCCTTGTTTGAGTTCATGACAAACTCCATCAGGCTCGGGGGGTACCGTTCACCTGTGGGCATATGAGGCGTCACCAAACCTTTAGCATGTGCTTCCTTCCTCTCTACCAAGGCAAGGGTGGGGCTGGTGTGCAAAACCAATTGATGAGCTTCGGTTGGCTCGGCAGGCGCGTCCTTTGCCGCTGATGTCTTCTTGGGAAGCATTGACTCAAGGGTGCGTTGCCCAGGCTCAGCAGCACTGGGCTTGGCAGCGTCTTGAATCTTTTTGCCCTTGGCTTTCTAGGAAGAAGAAGTCGTAGCAGCGGTTTTTCCCTGCCGAGGTTGAGAGGACTCGGAAGATGCAGAGGAACTGGGCGCTGGTACTCTCGTTGCTGGACTTGGTGCCGGCGCTGATGTTTTCGCGGCCAGAGTGGGTGCTGATGCCGGAGTTGGAGATGGTGCTAGTTTGGCTGCTGATACTGGAATGGATGCTGAAGTCGAGGTAGCCTTAGTGGCTGCTGGTTGTGGCGTTGCCGAGGTGGTGGGTGCCGTTGCTCCGGCTGAGCCGATTCCCTCCGCTCCAGGATGACCCGGACGGCCGCAGAGCTCTCCGGAATAGGGCTCACCGGACGTGACTCGTCGTCACGACAGGGTGAAGGGCTAGCCCGGAGAGGTGATGAGATACTGGATCCACTTTGATGGACCTCCACCGGAGCCCTGTGAAATCAAGTAACGTCAGAAGAAAAATTACGACGAAGTAAGGAAGAACGAGTTACAGAAGAAAGAAGGACTTACGCATCCGAGGTTTCGGCTGATCTGGGTTTCCGAGCCTTTCGTGCTGGGGCCTTCTTTCGCCTTTTAACGGGCTGGGAAGGTCCGGAGGAAGAGCTTGAGGAAGCCCCGCGCTTTTTCTTCGACGCCACCGGAACTGGCTCGTCCGTAGCGAGGGGAGGATCCTCGTGGATATGGCTACCGGAGTGAGCTGATGGCGGAAAAGCAAAAGAAAGGGGGACAGCCTAAAAGGTTCAATTATCTCGATATCCGAGTAATCTTCATCATCGGGCCAATCTCTAGCAGAAGATAAGTTACCCGTGGGTCGTTTCGTGGCGTCGGTCATGGGGAGAAACATCTCTTGGTCCGGCTCCTCCTCGTCCGAAGTCGCCCGGTCCGGTGCCCACTTAAGGGTCGGATCGGTGCCGTCCTCGAGCGTCTGCTGAAGGAATAGCTGGGGAAAAGAGTAAACAAACGAGTCAAAAATGCAACAATAACAGACACGTGATTAGTCCGGGGTAAGTTTGCAACATGAAACTTACCGCGGGAGGAAGCCGGTCACGGCAGAAATGCTCAATCCCCCAAGTCCAGTCAGAGGAGAAGTCCTTGTGAGTGGTGAAGAGAGCCTTAACTCGGCAAAAGATCTCCGTGTTGTTCAGTTCGAAAGATGAAGTACGGTTGGGATCGCGGCTGTAGCTCATATGGCACACCTTGTGGGTGCGCTTCTGGAGAGGGGAGATTCGGTTGCGCACGAAAGTGATCATTGCATCCTCGTTGCGCAACCCGAGCTCCTTCAGCTCCACGAACCTTTTGTTTACTTGGTTGGCCAGGGCCGTAGGTTTCCTGGGAACGGCGTCCCACAGATCCGTGTTCGGCGAACCCGGTGTATAGGGGAGCAGCCGGATCAAATCTTCGGTGCCCGTGTTCCGGACGTAAAAGAACGTCTGGGCCCAACCTTTGCAGGATTCTAGCCCTGTGACCCGGGGGAAAACAGAGAACCTCCAGGGTGAGATGGAGGCCGCTCCGAACTGAGTAAGCCGCTTGTCCTCCGGATCAGTGTGGATGTCGGGAATAACGTTGCGGCGAAGGGCGAAAAACCGGATCCACAGCTCCTTCGTGGGCCATAATCCGGCGTAGCCCTCGATTGTAGAAGCGAAGGCAGAGAGAGAAGTAATGGCATTGGCTGGAAGATGGTGCGGCTGGAGATGGTAGGTGCTGAGCCAATCGTGGAAGAAATCGCTCACCGGGAGTCCGAAGCCCCGTTGAAAGTGAGACAGGAACACAACGAACTCCCCGGGATTGGGTGAAGGAGCCAGCTCGGTGGAGGCGAGGCGAGCGGCGACGCCGGCGGGGATGCGTCTGGTCCGGTAGAGCCAGTCCAGATCGTCCTGGCAGACCCAGGAGCCGGCCCATGCGTCGCGGTCCGCAGCAGCGGCGTCCTCCTCCATCTCTTGCTCAGCAATGGCGAGTTCTTCTTCCACCATCTGCTCCTCGAAGCCCTCGCTGGCGCTAGAGGCGGCGGGGGACAGTGGCTTGGATTGACGAGGACCCGTAGCGGGAGATTTGCGTCGCAGTGACGGTGACGCAGAGGCGCAATGGAGAAGTGCGGCGGCAACGCTGCTTTTTGGCAGTGCTGGCGGCGGCGCGGTCGCGAGGAAGACAAAGAGGAATAGCAGCGTGCAGAGGGGTGCGGAGGGGGAAAAATCCTAAGGGACGCACCCCCCCCCCCCCCCCGCTATTTAACCACCCCCATCAGGGGTGAGTGGGATCGCACCCTGTTGACCGGCCACACGCTGTGGCCGTGTATTACCCGTTCGGACCAATCAGTAGGGAGCAACACGGAAGGCCACAGGGCGGAGACAGTCCTGTGACGTGACGCACTGATGCGGTAAACGAGGAGGCAGGCGTGACGTGACCCGCGCACAGTGATAACTGACAATTACTGCGGCGGTTACTATACCGTCCCTTAAAATAAGACAACATAATGATTACCCTTCACATGGGCTAGCGTACAAGAGAAGTAAGTAAGACCCGGATGGAGCTGCGGTAACCCGGCAGGCAAGTAAAAACTTGCAATGCGCGAAGGGAACGTAAATCCAAGTTGTCTGAGGTACAGAGGTAACTCGGCAACAACGACAGGGGCACAAAATGGAACCTGGTGTGGCCTTAGCGGCCCAGGCGGCTAAGACCGCACCAGCTTCGGGGACTAATGTTGGGGGGATAGCCCCGGGTTGGGTCACGCCGGGGTATAAAGGCCGAGTTAGCCGAGGTTCGGCAAGGCCAAAGCAGATGCTGGCCGGGTCACCTCAAGGTAGGCCGAATCACGGGGTAATCCGGACCTGGGGGCGTTCTCCTAACTAGCCCTCATCCGGCTTAAGCGATAAGTCGGAAGTGTATGTTTTACCTGTATGCAGGAAAGGGTGTGGCCGGATGAACCATCATCCGGGTCACAGCATGCTTCTAGGAGAAGGAAGGAATCTCGCTGGTCAAAAGGAGCCCCGGTACGCACTGCCTGAGCGAAGCGAGCAAGGACAGGACCACCGGGGCGTGGCCGACAAGCGTGACGACGCCCGTGTCAGCTGACGAGGGCGCCGTAGTGGCTCACGTAGCTAAAGCATGTGTGACGCGGGGGAAAAAGCACCCCGGTCGGCTTACCACTTTGGGAGGAGGCATATTCTTAGGAATATGCCTCCATGTATGCCCTAGGCAGAAACCGAGCCTCCCCTATAAAAGGGGGGCTAGGGCTTCTGTAGAGGGGGTTGGCTGTTTTGGTCTCTTTACAATTCTGTTGAGGTCTAGGGTTTCAGGTGAGCTCTGTGGGTGAGAGTACGAGAGTTCCTTCTTCCTCCTCTCGCCAATACAGCTCTAGGAGCACTTGTAACCTTAGAAGTAAATCAATACGAGTTCTTGTGTGGAGAATCACTTCACTATCCCTCCCTGGATTCCCCTAGCGAGTATTAGTCCCCACCATTAGCCTATACATGGCATCTGCCGTGACACCACCACGACACATACATACATACATACATACATACATACATACCGAGATATAAATTGTTTCTCTGTCTCTTCCCCTCCTGTTTTAGAGGAGTTAATCCTTGTTGCAATCTCATTCATTTGACCACCTACATGTAGGCGCCGGATGTGGCACTCAAAAAAGAATGATGGTCTGATAAATACAGCATACCTTCTTGGAACATGCCTTTTAGGCCATCTGTATTGGTCTCGGTTGACTGGACAAAGGCCAGACCAAGTAGAAGCAAGAGCAATGAAGGCAACATCTTGTTTGACGGAGAAGCAAAGATGATGGACATGAAATTGTTTTTCAGCACTAATATTTTTTATCATAATTATTATGGGAATGTTTATGGTCTGTTGACTAGAAGTTGAGTAGTACAAGAAGTTTTCACAAACGGTGTTGGCTAATTGGGCAGTCTTTCATCGACTGTAACTATGTGATCTTGTTTGAACCACTATGTTATTCTGTCTGTTTGATGAGTAGATTGAGTTGAGATGGCTGGAGAGTCGTGTTACCTTGTGTCATAATATAGCTCCAGTTCTTGGAGGAAAAACTTGGTTTTTGATCAGGGCCCAAGTGACTGAACTTTGAGCAGGCAGCCAGCGCTAATAGAAAACGGACCTTTGGCCCAGGGATATTAGTCCCGGTTTTGCTACAAACCAGGACTAATGCCCTGGTCCCAATGGCTCTATCTGGCCGCATGGGGTGGCAGACACTAGTCCTGGTTCAAACGGACCATTTAGTTTCAGTTCGTGTAACAAACCGGGACTAAAGGGTTTCAGGCAGGCTGGGTCCAGCGTCAGACCCTTTAGTCCTGTTTTGTTATACGAACCGGGACTAAAGGTTACCCTTTGGTTCCGATTCTAGAAACAAACCGGGACTAAAGGTCTGGCTATATCTTCTTCCCCCACCTGCCCGAGCCACCATTTCAAGTTGGTGGCTCCTCTCTCTTTCTTCCTTCAACAAGCTCGAGTTCATGCCCAATTGTTTCTCAAGATTTTTCAATATTTTGTGGTGCCCCATCTATCCAAAGGTTCTAAAAGGTGAGAAATTTTATCCTTTCAACTCTCATTGCTATATTAGCTCATTTTATGCTCTATCCTGTAGATGGATTTGTGGATTTAGTTTGGTAGTAAATTTTGCAATAATAACATAAGATCGATGTTTAGATTCTATCTATCTTGTATTAATGTAATAAACTCCAAGGTAAATATCATTTTTCATATGTGGATTTTATCTATATGTTTCTTTGGCACATAGTCTCGAAATTTGATTCATAGAAGCACACACATGCATGAGTTCATCATTCTAACTAGCTGGGCAAAATGCCCTTCTTCGTCTTCTACCTGCCTTTAGCAAACTGAAAAAATATAACAAGAATAGGGTTAATTCATAAAAGCTTGATAAGAAGACATCACAATACATCTTCGAGAAGCTCCTCAATGGCGAGCTCCTCGAAGATGTCTGAGGATAGGATCGCCGTAGTAGTGTCCCTCTCGCACCATCTTGGAGTTAATAACTTCTCTAGCTATAGATTAATACGCCGGGTAACTAAAAAAATTCACATATTAGGGAGTGCCTCTATGGCGAGCTCCTCAAAGATGTCTGAGGACGGGATCCTAAGACATCTTCGAGAAGCTCCGCCGTAGTGGTGTGGCTGCTCTCGCACACCATCTTGCAGTTTTCACAAGAATGCATACCTATTTATAGATTAAGCAGCAAAACATAGTGTCGAAACTGAAGATATAATGTCGACACTCACCCCTGGCATAGTGCTACCACCCACCTAAATAGTGTCATCATTTATGGGCTTAGTGCTGCCCACGACATAGTGTCGACATGTTGTCGCCACATCCACATTTAGTTCTGGTTGGTGCCCCCAACCGGGACTAAAGGTTCATCATATCTTTAGTCCCGGTTGTGTGCTTTAATTTTGTTTTTTAGATCAGTACTAATTTTATCATCATGATTCTGTTTGATATACTTAATTATATAATGCAGATGAGCCGGCAATGGATATACGTTGACTGACTCTCTGGCGAGTTCATTAAAGGCGTGCATTCTTTTCTCCTTGTGGCCAAGGCAAACAAGAGGAATGGTTTTATGTCTTGTCCATGTGGTGTCCATCAGAATCATAAGGAATACTCTTCCTCAAGAGTCCTTCATAGCCACCTGTTTCGGTCCGGTTTCATGACCGGCTATAATTGTTGGACCAAGCACGGAGAAAGAGGGGTTATGATGGAAGACAATGAAGAAGAGAATGATAACCACTACCCTACTATGTCCCCTGAATACGATGGTACTACAATGGAAGACAATGATGAAGAAGAAGATGAAGAATGGGCATCAGATCTGCCCGATGATGATCTTAGTCGGGCCATTGCTGATGCAAAGGAAGAATGCGTAACTGAAAGGGAGAGGTTGAAGTTCAAGCAAATGTTAGAGGATCACAACAAATTGGTGTACCCAAATTGTGAAGTGAAGGAAATATGCCCTGAGAGGCAATAATAAAGTTGTTATTATATATTCCTTATATATGATAGATGTTTATTTTACATTCTAGAATTGTATTGATCGGAAACATCAATACATGTGTGTTTAATAAACAAAAAGGGTTCCTAGTTATGCCTATCTTATAGACTAGCTTATTGATTAACAGGATGATCAAGGTTTCCTGATCATGGACATTGGATGTTGTTAATAACAAGGTCACACCATTGGTGGAATGATGTGATGAACATTCATCCGAAGTATAGCATTATGATCAAGTCATTATGTTTATATTGCTATAACATCATATGAAGTAATCTTTATCCTTAGACCATGAGATCATGTTAATTGCTGACACCGGAAGAGTATCTTGATAACATCAAACGTCACACCGTAACAGGGTGACTATAAAGATGGGTTCAATACTACGAAGGTGTTATGTTGAGGCTCATGTATCAAGAGTGGAATTTTTCAATCCAGATGACGGATAGATATACTCTGGGCCCTCTCGGTGATATCACATTGAGATAGTTTGCAAGCAAGTGATATGATCACTAGAATGTTATATCACGGGAAAGAGAAAAGAGTGCATGTCGGTAACGAGATCAAACTAGGTATGGAGATACCGATGATCGAATCTCGGACATGTAATATATCGAGAGACAAAGGGATTTAGTTACAAGCGTTAAAGGTTCTCACGATCATAGAAGTCATCGTTGAATGTGTAGGAGTCAGTACGGATCTCTAGGTCCCGCTGCTGATTATTGATCGGAGAAGGGTCTCGATCATGTCTGCATTATTCGCGAACCATAGGGTGGCACACTTAAGAGTTACCGGACACCATTTTGGAGCACATATGTTTCAGACGAAAGAATTGCAAAGCGCATGAATTGTTTCAATAGAAACCGGAAATTGTTTTGGGTGAAATTGCAGAAGGTGGTTCTGCATGTGATATTGAAATATTGCAAGGGGCTATATGTGAATGTTTGTTAATTAAAGTAATTAACAAAATTCTGAATAAATTTAATAAAAAGAGTTTTATTAATGAGAGAGCATTAAATTTGGAGAAATTTAATGCATTTAAAGTGGAGACTTTAAAAGGGAATGTGAAGAGGCATTTTAATGTGGAGGGGTTACCACCACATGAATGGGGGAGGTGAGGGGTCACCCCCCATGCGCCGGCCATGGAGAGAGGGGGCACCCCCTTCCTCCTATAAAAGGCCACCCATTCCCTCCTTCATCCACACACCTCCTTGTGAAGGATCTCTCTCCCCCTCTAGAATTATTCCCCCATGGTCTCGGATTAGCGAGATACATGTTCCCGGTGGCATTTCGTCTGGAAGGAGTTGCTGCTTCCGCTGGATCGCTAGAGCGAGGAGGTGGAGGTTGTCCGGTGGCTTGAACGTGTGTGCGAGTGCGGATGCGCTGCTGAGTTGCGGCGCTCGGACTTCCTCACGATCTTGAGATCGGCAAGTGTACGACTACATCAACCACAAGTTCCTACTCGTTAACAAAGCTCGTTCTCTACGAGGGTAAGTTCTCGTTGGATGTATGTCCACCCGTTGCTTTGTAGCTAGAGATAGATCTTGGCGTGTAGTTCACACCGTAGGAAAATTTTTGTTTTCTATGTTGCGGACCCAACAGTGGTATCAGAGCCTGATCTATGCGTAGGTGCTTAGCACGGGTAGTACACATATGTTGATATGTGGGCGATGATGATCATGTTATTGCATCTTCTATGTATTTTGGATATTGGTGGCATAGTGGGATGAAGCGGCTCGGACCAACCTTACATGTCATCGTACATGAGACCGGTTCCACAACTGACATGCAACTTGTTTTGCATAAGTGGTTGGCGGGTCTCTGACTCTCCTACTATAGTCAATATCTGATTTACAACGAGTTGCTAATAACTTAGTGATCCTTGTTGTGGTTCATGTTCGTAGGTGAGAACGGTTCTATCTCCGAAAGCCCTAAGCCACGTAAAACTTGCAATTGATAAATTAGAGGCGTCTAGTTTAGATCGTTGATGGGCTAGTGTATTGATATGGTATTGTTGTAAGTAGATGTATGGTAGATACTCTTACAACATAGTCAACGTGTAAGTTCCATAGACCTTGGCCTTACACACAAAGTAATGATAGAGATCATACCACGATGCAAGTGATAGAGATCAAATGCATGGACCATATCATCTCACTTTACACATTAGATGTTAGCATCTTATACTGCTAGTTTCGCGCGTTCGGTAGCATTATAAGATGATCCCTCATTTAGATATCAAGATAAAAATGTGTTCTTCCTTGAGTATGCACCGTTCTATGGATCATGTTTCGAGACATCACGTGATGATCGGGTGTACTCGAATCTACACTTTCATAGGAACGGGTGTAAGACAGTTTTACACACGCGAATACTAAGGTTCTTACTTGGCGAGCCTAGCATGTACAGACATGGCCTCAGAACACGGACCAAAAGGTTAAGCATCAGTCATATGGTTGATATGATGCCCATATAGATGCTCGCCTTTGAAGCTATATCAACTCACGTGATGATCGGACTTGGTGTACTGGATTTGGTTCATGTAATCACCAAAAGGACACGAGGGATGTCGTTTTTGAGTGGGAGTTCATTAGTAATTTGGATTAGTTGAACTCACTCTATCATATACTTAGTCTAAATAAACTTTACAAATTCTGTTGTACATGGCACCACCTGCTTTTAATTTGAATGTGTTCATGGAGAAAGAGAAACTTGCTGCGAATGGTAGCCACTTCACCAACTGGGCTATGAATTTGAGGATTCTCCTCACTGCTGCACAAAAGCAATATGTGCTAGATGCGCCGCTAGGCCCCCCACCAGCTCCTGATGCCCCTAACGAGGAAAAGAATGTCTATGTGACTCGTCAGGAGTACCACAACTTAGTTCATTGCGGCATACTGTATGGGCTAGAGCCAGAACTTCGAAAGCGTTTTGAAAATGGCAATGCCTTTGATACCATGGGAGAATTGAAAATGATTTTCGATACCCATGCTGCCGTAGAGAGTTATAATGCTACAGAAAAGTTCTTTAGCTGCATGATGGAGGAAAACAGCTCCGTTTGTGAGCACGTACTCAAAATGTCTGGGTACGCCGATAAGCTTGTGTCCTTGGGAATAACGATTCCCATTGACTTAGGCATACATCGTGTTCTCCAATCTCTGCCACCTAGCTACAAGAGCTTCGTGATGAACTATAATATGCAGGGCATGAAGAAGTCTCTTCCCGAGCTTCTGTCAATGCTTAAGATTGTAGAAGTGGAGATTAGGAAAGAACATCAAGTGTTGATGATCAATAGGACCACCGGTTTCAAGAAGGACAAGAAAGGCAAGCACAAGGGAAAGAAGGGTGGCAAGTCTGTTGCCACGCCTGAAAAGAAACCCCGAACTGGCCCTAAATCTGACACCGAGTGCTACTATTGCAAGGGGACTGGCCATTGGAAGCGCAACTGCCCTAAGTATTTGGCGGACAAGAAGTCCAGCAAGGCAAACAAAGGTATATGTGATATACATGTTATTGATGTGTACTTGACTAGTACTCGCAGTAGCACCTGGGTATTTGATACCGGATCGGTTGCTAATATATGTAACTCGGTTCAGGGGCTACGGAACAAGCGACAACTGGCAAGGGATGAGGTCAGGATGCGGGTCGGCAATGGATCAAGAGTTGATGTGATCGTCGTCGGGACGCTACCTCTCCATTTGCCATCGGGATTAGTTATAAACCTGAATAATTGTTATTCGGTGCCTGCACTGAGCATGAACATTGTATCTGGATCGTGTTTGATGCAAAGTGGTCATTCCTTTAAATCTGAAAAAAATGGTTGTTCGATTTATAAGAATGATATCTTTTATGGTCATGCACCTATGTTGAATGGTTTATTTCTGTTGGATCTCGATAGTAATATTACGCACATTCATAATGTTAATGCTAAAAAGATTAAACTTGATGATGATATGTCTACATATATGTGGCACTGCCGTCTAGGTCATATTGGCGTTAAACGCATGAAGAAACTCCATTCCGATGGACTTTTGGAATCACTTGATTTTGAATCATTTGATACATGTGAGCCATGCCTTATGGGCAAGATGACTAGAACGCCGTTTTCCGGTTCAATGGAACGAGCGACAGATCTATTGGAAATCATACATACTGATGTGTGTGGACCAATGAGTGTGTCGGCGCGAGGTGGATATCGTTATTTTGTTACTTTCACAGATGATTTGAGTAGATACGGGTATATCTATTTGATGAAACACAAGTCTGAAACTTTTGAAAAGTTCAAGGAATTTCAGAATGAAGTGGAAAATCATCGTAATAGAAAGATCAAATTTCTACGGTCTGACCATGGAGGAGAGTATCTAAGTTACGAGTTTAGCACACACATGAAAGAGTGTGGAATAGTTTCACAACTCACGCCTGCCGGAACACCACAACGTAATGGTGTGTCAGAATGTCGTAATCGTACCTTATTGGATATGGTTCGATCTATGATGTCTCTGACTGACTTACCTCTGCCATTTTGGGGTTATGCACTGGAAACAGCTGCATTCACTTTAAATCGGGCACCATCTAAATCCGTTGAAACGACACCGTATGAATTATGGTTTGGAAACAAACCTAAGAAGTCATTTCTTAAGGTTTAGGGATGCGATGTTTATGTGAAGAAACTTCAACCGGATAAACTCGAACCCAAAGCGGAAAAATGCGTCTTCATAGGATACCCTAAGGAAACAATTGGGTATACCTTCTATCACAGATCCGAGGGCAAGGTTTTTGTTACCAAGAATGGATCCTTTCTTGAGAAGGAGTTTCTCACGAAAGGTGTGAGTAGTCGGAAGGTAGAACTCGAAGAGGTTATTGAACCTTCTCTTCATGGAATGGCGAGTGGCGCAGCACCAGAAGTTGTTTCGGAGTTGACTTCACCTGATGAAGAGAGAGCTAATGATAATGATCATGAATCTCCGAAAGAGGACACTATCGAACCTCGTAGGTCAAGCAGGACACGTGCATCTCCTGAACTGTACGGCAATCCTGTTGTGAATTTCATGGTTGATGAAATGGATGACCCTGTGACATATGAAGAAGCGATGATGAGCCCGGATTCCAACAAATGGCTAGATGCCATGAAATCCGAGATGGAATCCATGTACGAGAACCAAGTTTGGAACTTGGTGGACTTACCTCACGACCGAAAGGCCGTTGAGAATAAATGGATTTTCAAATGAAAAACTGATGTTGATGGTAATGTGACCATCTATAAGGCTCAACTTGTCACAAAGGGGTTTCGACAAATTCAAGGAGTTGACTACGATGAGACATTCTCTCCCGTAGCGATGCTTAAATCGGCTAGGATTATGTTAGCAATTGCTGCATATTTCGATTATGAAATATGGCAGATGGATGTCAAAACTGCGTTCCTCAATGGTAAGATTGAAGAAGAGTTGTATATGATAAAACCTAAGGGTTTTGTCAATCCTAAGGATGCTAATAAGGTATGCAAACTTCAGCGATCCATCTATGGACTGAAGCAAGCATCCCGGAGTTGGAATCTCTGCTTTGATGAGGTGATCAAAGAGTTTGGATTTGTCCAAACTTATGGAGAGGCTTGTATTTACAAGAAAGTGAGTGGGAGCAATGTGGCATTTCTGATATTATATGTGGATGACATATTATTGATTGGAAATGATATAGATCTTTTAAACAGTGCTAAAAGTTATCTAAACAGCAAATTTTCGATGAAAGACCTTGGTGAAGCGTCATATATATTAGGCATTAAAATCTATAGAGATAGATCAAGGCGCCTAATTGGGCTATCACAGAGTACATACCTTGATAAGATATTAAAGAAGTTTAATATGGACGAAAGTAAGAAGGGGTTCTTACCTATGTTGCAAGGCAAGACATTGAGTAAGACTCAAAGTCCGGCTACGGCGGAAGAAAGAGAGATGATGGATAAGATCCCCTATGCCTCGGCCATAGGCTCTATTATGTATACCATGCTATGTACAAGACCGGATGTGGCACATGCTATTAGTTTGACTAGTAGGTACCAATCTGATCCAGGTTCGGAACACTGGATAGTGGTAAATAACATCCTCAAGTACTTGAGAAGAACTAAGGATATGTTTCTTATATACGGAGGTGAAGAAGAGCTAGTCGCTAAGTGTTATGTCGATGCTAGCTTTGACACCGATCCGGATGACTCTAAGTCTCAATCCGGATACGTATTTCTCTTGAACGGAGCAGCAGTTAGTTGGAGGAGTTCCAAACAACCTGTCGTGGCTAGATCAACGACAGAGGCGGAATATATTGCTACTTCAGAAGCGGCGCAGGAAGCAGTTTGGATGAAAGAGTTCATTACGGAACTGGGTGTGGTTCCCAGTGCATTGGACCTGATGGTGATCTATTGTGACAACAATGGAGCCATAGCCAACGTAAAGGAACCGAGGTCTCACAAGAATTCCAAGCATATTAAGCGTCGGTTTCACTCCATCCGTGAGCATTCAAGGATGGAGATATAAAGATTTGTAAAGTACACACGGACCTAAATGTAGCAGATCCGTTGAATAAAGTTCTCCCTAGGGCAAAACATGATCAACACCAGAACTCCATGGGTGTTAGATTTATCACTATGTGAACTAGATTATTGTCTCTAGTGCAAGTGGGAGACTGAAGGAAATATGCCCCGAGAGGCAATAATAAAGTTGTTATTATATATTCCTTATATATGATAGATGTTTATTTTACATGCTAGAATTGTATTGATCGGAAACATCAATACATGTGTCTTTAATAAACAAAAAGGGTTCCTAGTTATGCCTCTCTTATAGACTAGCTTGTTGATTAACAAGATGATCAAGGTTTCCTGATCATGGACATTGGATGTTGTTAATAACAAGGTCACACCATTGGTGGAATGATGTGATGAACATTCATCTGAAGTATAGCATTACGATCAAGTCATTATGTTTATATTGCTATAACATCATATGAAGTAATCTTTATCCTTAAGAAGGTTGTCTGCCCTCTAGTATTAGAGGTGCAGAAGATACATCCATGCATTAATGACTGCATCCTCTACCGCGGTGAGGAGTACGAGAATTTAGATGCATGTCCAGTATGAACTGCATTGCGGTATAAGATAAGACAAGATGACCTTGGTGATGTTGAGGGCGAGCGCCGCATGAAGAGGGTTCCTGCCAAGGTGATGTGGTATGCTCCTATCATACCATGGTTGAAACGTTTGTTCAGGAACAAAGAGTATGGCAAGTTGTTGCGATGGCACATGGAAGACCGTAACAAATACGAGATGTTGAGACACCCCACCGATGGGTCGTAGTGGATAAAAATCGAGAGAGAGTTTCTGGACTTGCAGGTGACGTGAGGAACTTATGGTTTGGTCTAAGTACAGATGGCATGAATCCTTTTGGGGAGCAGAGCTGCAGTCATAGCACCTGGCATGTGACTCTGTGTATCTATAACCTTCCTCCTTGGTTGTGCATGAAGCGGAAGTTCATTATGATGACAGTGCTCATCCAAGGCCCGAAACAACCCGGCAACGACATTGATGTGTACCTAAGGCCATTAGTTGAAGAACTCTGACAGTTGTGGCACGAACAAGGTGTACGTGTGTGGGATGAGCACAAGCAGGAGGAATTTGACCTACGAGCGTTGTTGTTCATAACAATCAATGATTGGCCTGCTCTTAGTAACATTTCAGGACAAACAAACAAGGGATACAATGCATGCACAGACTGTTTAGGTGAGACTGAAAGTATATATTTGGATAAATGTAAGAAGAATGTGTAGCCGGGGAATCGTCGTTTTCTTTCGCCCACGCACACCCTAAGAAAGAAAGGTAAGCATTTCAATGGTGAGGCAGACAGCCGGTGTAAGCCTATCCGCCGTACTGGTGATGATGTATTTGATATGGTGAAGGATTTAAAAGTAATCTTTGGAAAGGGTCCTAGTAGACAATCTGTTCCGAAGGACGATGTCGGACGCACACCCATGTGGAAAAAATCTATATTTTGAGAGCTACCCTATTGGAAAGTCCTAGAGATCCGCTCTGCAATTGATGTGATGCACCTGACGAAGAATCTTTGCGTGACGCTGCTAGGCTTCTTGGGTGTGTATGGGAAGAATAAAGATACACCGGAAGTACAGCAGGACCAATAACATATGAAAGATCGACACGGTATGCATCCAGAGTTGTTTGAAGGTACTGCCAGCTACGCTCTTACCAAAGAAGAGAAGGAAATCTTTTTTTAAGTCCTTTACAGTATTAAGGTCCCATTTGGCTTCTCGTCGAATATAAAGGGAATAATAAATATGGCAGAGGAAAAAATTACGGCCATCTCAATCTAGGCAGCCGCCTCCGCCCACTAAGGGCCAAAAGTAGAAGAATATCACCGCTCCGTCGAGGGATAACCGACGCCGAAAGAGACAGTTGTCGCCCTTCCCAAGAGTACCGTCGGTTCCTCCCAAAAGGGCTTACGGCCTGAACGATGAGGAGACCGATGCGATCGTACGTGCCGAAGTGGATGCCCATTTTAAAAAGAAACAGCCTAAGCCAAAGGTCCAAATAAAACCAGAAACTAAGGAGCACTTTAGGAGATTACTGACGTAGGCATCCCAAGCTCGGTTAAATGCACCAGGTAACTATGCACGCTGTCTTTAGAAGACACTGAAACAGAAGATATCAAGTGGTAGAGAAAGGATCACAAAAGACATTCCCCAGCGGGGGGAACAAGCAAAACTATCAAGTGGTAGTGGAAGCATCAGAAAAGACGTTTCCTAGTTGGGGAAACAAGCAAAACAATCGATCCTCCCGCCCAGGTGTTACCCGAACCTCAACTATATGGGGGAGAATTGCATATGGAAACGGCTAAGATATTGGCCGAGCAATGTAATATGTCTATTCATGACATTATTAGCGGCGCTGATATCACCAGGGCTGATGTAGCACAACGATATGTTTACGGGGATCCTATGGTCAGCTCTGAGAGGCTTCAGGATATGCCAACAAAAATGCGACAATTACATGTATGGTACATGGAAGAAGCAAAAAAAAGCGACAATGGATCATAGAGAAAGTTCGATAAGAGCATTACTTCATTGAAGATGAGGTCCATATTGAATTTCTAGAACTCTTTCAGTTATTCAATCAAAGGGAACTCGACAAATCTATCCTTAGTTGCTATTGTCTATAAGTGAGTACTTTATTTATATAATTAAGTCTCTAGCTCAGCTTGTTCAATTCATTGCCGGTAAGTATACTTACTATATTCTTTTGTACGTTGTAATAATGCAGAATGAAGATTCTTGAATGTAAAAAAAGTACAATCCATGGATTTAGGTTCATTGACCCACATCGAGTTAATGAAGCTATGCTAAAGGTGAAGCCAGTGGAGACCGAGCGTAACTTGCTCCGGTATTTCACGAGGCAGCATTTCTATAATGAAATACTATTTCCTTAGCACTACGGGTGAGAGTGTTATTGTCTTGTACACATTAACTTTTGCTTACTTGATGTTCAGTGTAAATGATGAGTTACTGACATATGTAAACCTTGCGTAGCTACCACTGAATTCTTCTAAGCATTTCTGTTGACTTCGGAAGATTTTAAATCATGGACTCATTACAAAAATAGATGGAAGAGTACCGTAGCATGATCGATATGCTTCAGAAGTAACTTCAACCAATATCGCACTATATTGATTTCTTTCGTTCATTTTCTGAGATATCAAGTAGTTATTAACTCATTCATTCATTTTCTTTATCGGGTAGTGTTTGGACACGATTTAAGAACAAGGTTTGTGGTCAATGGAGTGAGCAGCTGAATTTCAAACGGATCCCGGTAAGTAGTACGAGCTAGGTCCACGCATCTCTTTAATTCTAGTTTCTGATTGAATTCTATTCTTGTAAAGTGTGTGAGGCAGCCACGGGGACTAACCTATATGGATTCTACGTTTGCGAGTTCATTCGCATCACTACTAAGAAGCCCTTGGGAACTGTTCGAGTAAGTAAACAATATATTCACCCTTTATTTTTATTATAATAAGTTGTGTTGAGTCTAATTCATATGATCTCCTTCTTTATAGTTGGACATGATGCGAGAAAAGCTCCTACCACAGGACCGCCTACTAGCAATCCAAGAGAGATTGGCTGGATTTTTGGTCGACGAGGTTATAGACCCATGCGGAGAATACTCTCTATATAAACTAAAGCATCCATGTAATGATCTCCATATAATCAAATAGACAGGCTCTGGACCCGGTTGGGACTCCATATAATGACCTCCATGTAACCAAATTGTATATGTGTATGTATGTATGCTTGTAAGAGAAATTATATTATATATGTATCACCGTGTACAAGTACTATATAGTAGCGTTGTGTATGTAGAAAACTTGTTTGTGATGAAAACACAGAATAAAAAATAATTGAACACAAAACACAAAAAGAAAAGAAAAACCCTAAAACCCCATCTCCTACCGCGATAGCCAAATGCCTCAAAATGCTACCGCGGCAGCGACCCTTTAGTCCCGGTTCGTGTTACAAACTGAGACTAAAGGTCCTCCAGCCTAACGCGGATCGCGGGGCCACGTGGTGGACCTCTAGTCCTAGTTCGTAACAGAACCGGCACTAAAGGTCCGGCCTTTAGTCCGATATGTCAGTCCCCGTTTGCAATTCGGGACTAAAGGTCCTTACGAACAAGGTCTAAAGGTCTGGTTTCTACTAGTGCAGGAAATACATCTGCATCGGCATTTGTCTTTCCGCCCGCCAACTAGACTCTACCCTAGCTTGACTCGTACTCCAAGATAATCCCATGTACGCCTATATATACTCGCTCATGAGGCTCAGTAATATATCCATCATATTCCGCGTATCCCCCTCTCTCTCTATCGTTCTACAATGATAATCGAACGGCTGCGGTTAATCGATGATGTTATCACATGTGTTTGTTAACAACTGAACATTTTTCTGTTATTTTTAAAATTAATAAAGTCATTACATAAAAAAACAGTTTTGGGGATTAAAAATGAAAAACATCCCGCAGCTACTAATGGGCCGGCCTGGCTCGGAGCGGCACAAGGGCCCTTGCTCTTGTTGTGTTTGGTTGGAGGCGAAGGAAGACGAGCGAGCAAGCAAGGAACCCTAACCCTAAGGAAACCGGATCCGCAAGGTAATTTCTCACCTTCGGCAACCTGATTTTCGAGGAGGAGCGAAGGGCGACGGGGATTCGTGTCTAGGGAAATTTCTCACCTTCCGCAGCCCGATTTGGAAGGAGGAGGAGGCGGAGCGGCAGCCGGCGGTGATTCATGTCGGACCTAATCCCTTGTTTTCCGCAGGCTGGCGACGATGGTGGCGCTTCTTCGGCAAGGGGCAAGGAGGGTCCGTGGCCCCGTGGTCTAGCGAACGCGGGCGGCGTCCACCACACCAGCGGTTGGGCTGGAGCAACGCCTGCTCACTGCGAAGGTACCGTAACAAAAGCTCACATCTTTATCTTTTTCGCATGATTTCCAGCTACTAAGAATCAGGGATCTAGCGAGCTAAGCTCAAATTCTTCTAGAAACAGGAACATTTCTACGAATTCTTAAGTATATATCATCTCTTGGAAGCAAGGTCCAGATAAAGTATAGTTGTCCAAAGCAACCTTCTTTTCCAAAGCAACATTTCCTGCCCTTTTAGCAAACAACAACCGTATTAGATGTTTGTTCTGATTCTAATACGTTGCTTGCTGCACTTGGTACAAGTTTTTTTTCTCACTGGACCTATTCCTTGAAAATTTTCTTTTAGCACCTTCTGAAAACACCACCTTGTATCCAAACTCAGTTGG
The DNA here is from genome assembly GCA_910589775.1 of Avena eriantha. Classification (NCBI taxonomy): domain Eukaryota; kingdom Viridiplantae; phylum Streptophyta; class Magnoliopsida; order Poales; family Poaceae; genus Avena; species Avena eriantha. Next base: position 116,187,026 of record OU342741.1, read on the forward strand.
CACTAACTTTGATCATCTGTTATCTGTATCCAGCATGTGAGACCAGGACCTCCTAAAGATCCGCGAGCCAGATTGCATGAAATCGAGTATAGGAAAGAGGAGTTGTATGATCTCATATCTTCGATGGAGATGACTTCCATGCCTAAGAACTACCAAAACAGAGAGCTTCTCAAGTTTCTTTCTGTGCAAATCAAGCCAAGACCACGGGACTCCAAGTGGTACAGTACAACATCAGACATACATACATACCGAGATATAAATTGTTTCTCTATCTCTTTCCCTCCTGTTTGACAGGAGTTAATCCTTGTTGCAATCTCATTCATTTGACCACCTACATGTAGGCGCCGGATGTGGCACTCAAAAAAGTCGGATCGTGTGGTGGATACAGCATACCTTCTTGCAACATTCCATCTAGGCCTTCTGTATTGGTCTGGGTTGACTGGACGAAGCCCATTCCAGACCAAGTAGAAGCAAGAGCAATGAAGGCAGCATCTTGTTTGACGGAGAAGCAAAGATAATGGACACGAACGTGTTTTTCAGCACTAATTTTTTTTATCATAATTATTATGGGGATGTTTATTGTCTGTTGACTAGAAGTTGAGTAGTACAAGAAGTTTCACAAACGGTGTTGGCTAATTGGACAGTCTTTGATCGACTGTAACAATGTAATCTTGTTTGACCCACTATGTTATTCTGTCTGTTTGATGAGTAGATTGAGCTGAGATGGCTGGAGAGTTGCGTTTTCTGTACTTGTAACTACGTGTTACCTTGTCATAATATAGCTCCATTTCTCGGAGGAAAAACTTGGTTTTCGATCAGGGCCCGAGTGACTGAACTTTGAGCAGGCAGCCAGGAAAGGCATCAGCATTTGTCACTAGTAGAAACCAGGCCATTAGCCTCAGTTCGTAAGGACCTTTAGTCCCGGATTGCAAACCGGGACTGCCAAAGCGGAACTAAAGGTCCAGCCTTTAGTCCCGGTTCTGTTACGAACCGGGACTAGAGGTCTACCACGTGGTCCGGCGAGTCGCGCTAGGCTAGAGGACATTTAGTCCCGGTTCGTAACACGAACTGGGACTAAAGGGTGGCTGTCGCTGCAGCGTTTTGGGCCATTTGGCTGCCGTGGCAGGAGATGGGGTTGTAGGGTTTTGTGGTTTTCTTTTCATTTTATGTTTTGTGTTCAATTATTTTTATTCTATGTTTTCACTGTAAATAAGTTTTCGTATACATACGCAACGCTACTACATAGTACTTGTACACGTTTATGCATATATAATATAATTTCTCTTACAAGCATACATGCATGGAGGTCGATCATTACATGGAGTCTCAACCGGGTCTAGAGCCTGTCTATTTGATTACATGGAGATCATTACATGGATGCTTTAAGGTCTATCTAGAGAGTATTCTTCGTATGGGTATATGACCTCGTCGACAAAAAATCCAGCCAATTCCTCTTGAATTGCTAGTAGACGGTCCTGTGGTAGGAGCCTGTCCCGCATCGCGTCCAACTATAAAGAAGGAGATCATATGAATTAGACTCAACACAACTTTTTGTAATCAAAATAAAGGGTGAATATATTGTTTACTTACTCGAACAGTTTCCAAGGGCTTCTCAGTAGTGATGCGAATGAACTCGCACACGTAGAATCCATATAGATTAGTCCACTATGGCTGTCTCGTGCACTTTACAAAAATAGAATTCAATCAAATAATAACTCTAGCATGATAAATGTATATAAGCTAGAATTAAATAGATGCGCGGACCTAGCTCGTACTACTTACCGAGACCGATTTAAAAAATAGCTCCTCACGCCATTGACCACAGACCTTGTTCTTGAACCGTGTCCAAACACTACCCGATAAAGAAAATGAATGTATGAGTTAATAACTCCTTGATATCCCAGAAAATGAACGGAAGAAACCGATATAGTGCGATAATGGTTGAAATTACCTCTGGAGCATATCGATAATGCTGAGGTACTCTTTCATGTCTTTGTTTAGTGAGTCCATGATGTGAACTCTTCCTAACTCAACTGAAATGCTTAGAAGAATTCAGTGGTAGCTACGCAAGGTTTACATACGTCAGTAACTCATCATTTACACCGAACATCGAGTAAGCAAAAGTTAATGTGTATAAGAACTCACTTGCCGGAGTGGTAAGGAAATAGTATTTCATTACAAAAATGCTGGTTAATGAGAAACCGGAGCAAGTATTGCTCGGTCTTCAGTGGCTTATCCTTTAGCACGGCTGCATTAACTCGATGTGGGTCAATGAACCCAAATCCGTTGATAGCCTTTCTTTTACATTTGAGAATCTTCAATCTGCATCATTATATATAGCGTACAAAAGAATGTAGTGAGTATACTTACCGGCAATAAATTGAACAAGCTGAGCTAGACTTAATTACACAAATAAAGTAATCACTTACAGACAATAGCAACTGAGGATTGTCGAGTTTCTTTAGATTGAATAACTGAAAGAATTCTGTAAATTCAATAGGGACCTCGTCTTCAGTGAAGTAATGCTCTTTTCGAACTTTCGCTATGAGCCAATATCGCTCTTATTTTGATACTTCCATGTACCATTCATGCAATTGTCGCATTTTTATTGGCATATCCCAAAGCCTCTCAGAACTGACCAGAGCCTCCCCGTGAACAAGTTTGGGTGCTACCTCGGCCTTGGGCATATGATCGCCATGAATAATGTCATGAATAGACATATTACATTGCTCGGCCAATATCTTAGTCGTTTCCATATGCAAAGGTTCTCCCCCATATAGTTGAGGTTCGGGTATGTACACCTAGAGTGTGGGGATCGATTGATTTGCTTGTTTCCCTAGCTGGGGAACGTCTCTTTTGGTTCTTCCGCTACCACTCGATTGTTTTGCTCGTTTCCCCAGCTGGGGAACGTCCGTTCTGATGCTTCCGCTACCACTCAATTGTTTTGCTTGTTCCCCCTGCTGGATAACTTCTTTTGTGATGCTTCCTCTACCACTTGATATCTTCTATTTCAGTGTCTTTAGAAGACATCATGTATAGTCATCTGGCGCATTTAACTGAGCTTGGAATGGCTGCGTCAGTAATTTCCTAAAGTGCTCCTTGGTTTTCGGTTTTATTTGGACCTCTGGCTCAGGTTGTTTCTTTTTAAAATGAGCATCCACTTCGGCCCGTACGACCTCATCGGTTCCCTTATCGTTCAGGTCGTAAGACCTCTTGGGAGGAACCGGTGGTACTCTTGTGAGGGGCGACAACTGTCACTTTGGGTGTCGGTTATCGCTCGACGGAGCGGTGTTATTCTTCCGCTTTTGGCCCTTAGTGGGTGGAGGCAGCTGCGTAGATTGAGATGGACTCGTGTTGAGGTCATGGATTGTACTTGGAGGTGGTGGACTTTTGCTGGGAGGAGACGGTGCCCTTAGAGGTGGACTTGGAGGTGGACTTTTACTGGGAGGAGACGGTGGCCTTGGAGGTGATGGATTGTTTCTTGGTGGAGAAGATGGCCTTGGTGCTGAGCCTGGAAACTTGATGTATTCCTTTTTCCAAAGAATGAAGCCACTCGTGACTTCTCCCAGTGGCGTCTCCCCTTCACCTCTAGGGAACTCAAGTAGTAGTGGCTGACACAGCGGTTGAACTTCATCCACACCGACACGAGCATAGCCAGCTGGAATCGGATTGCAATGGTAAGTCGCTCCCGATGCAGAAGGTAAAGCAAAGCCGACCGCCACCTTCATGGATATGTTCTTTAGTTCAACATGCAGCTCACAACTAGTCTTCTCCTTAATTGCATCCACGGGGTACACATCCATCGTTGCATCATAACCGTGGCCCTCCATGGAAGCCACACTGCTTTTTCATTGCGATGGGTCAACCGTACTGTCTGGTGCAGGATCTTGCTATCAGAGTCCTTTAAGTTCATTAAGCTCCTGCCGATGCTCCTGCAACATGGCTTCAAACCTCGCGAAACGCTCCGCATCCTCCTCTTTTTTCCGCTTTGTTTTTCTCGATCGTCTTATGTACGTGTCAAGGTCCTCGGGAAACCCGATAGCCCATGGACAAGAAGGTCCGAAGCCTCGTGTTCGTCCAGCCTTTTCAGGATTCCCGAGGGCCTTTGTCAGCTCATCATTCTCTCTATCAGGAACAAACTTTCCCTCTTCAACCTCTTTTATCACTTTAATAAGTTCATCCTTGGGTGCAGCAACTTCTTTGGCTACAACAATCTCGCATGTTTTTGGGTCATACGATGCCCCATGCCCGAGTAACCAATTTCTTGACCTCAAGGGCCAACCAGACATAGCTGGAGTGACCCCATTAGCCGCCAGGTCAGCCTCGGCTTTATCCCACTTAGCCATGGCACTCTTTTAGCCACTTGTGCCCATATGATGATGATATTTATTTTTGGCTGCATTTAGCTTATTCTTTTCTGACATTGCCATAGCTGGTGCCGAGGTCTTGTATTCCACAAATGAAGCCCATGGAGACCGGGCACCGGGCGCCCTCGCGTTCCTCTTCCAGCCGGCACTTGGGGGAGCGAAATTTTGGAGCTCGCCTACAGGTGATGGAGGTAGGGATCCGACGCAGGCTCTATGGGCCGCTACAGCCATAGTTCCATGGGAGGGGGGACGGAGCAGACAGGAATCACGGATCGATCAGGTTCCCGGAGCTTCTTGATAGATCTCATATTATTGTTAGTCTCCATCCTGAACTATGATTTCCTTTCCATTGAATTGGCTTCCCCATTTCTTGATCAGAGAGGAAAATGGCCCCCGCTTCTTCTGAAAGAAAACAGGGGTGTTGAGAGAGAGGGAAGTACCTTGCGTGGAGCAGCAACACACATCGCCAGCCAGTTGCCCGCCATGCACGAAGCTAGTACTCACCATCCCAGAAAACACGGAGCGGCATAGGCCTACATGAAGTGGTAGCATGCCCGACAAGTGGCCTCAAATCAACCGCAAACTGGAGGAGGAAACCCTTTGGAGAAGGGGACGCAAGGAGAACGTGCCATGGGAAAGGAAAGGGCGCATTGGAAGAATCGAAGGTGCCGCCTGCAAGCTCCGGGCGATGCCTTTTCGCGAGGGTGAGCGAACAAGAAGCGAAGACCGACGAGGGCAAGTACCTGATGTCTACGGACGCTTCTATTCTTGTAGATAGTGTTGGGCCTCCAAGTGCAGAGGTTTGTAGAACAGCAGCAAGTTTCCCTTAAGTTGATCACCTAAGGTTTATCGAACTCAGGGAGGAAGTGGTCAAAGGTATCCCTCTCAAGCAACCCTGCAATCAAGATACAAGAAGTCTCGTGTGTCCTCAACACACCCAATACACTTGTCAGGTGTATAGGTGCACTAGTTCGGCGAAGAGATAGTGAAATACAAGTAATACGGATGATTATAAGTGGTAATTGCAATCTAAAATAAGAGTGGCAGCAAGCAAACATGTAACAGGACTGATTGTAAACAGTGTTTCAATGCTTAGAAACAAGGCCTAGGGATCATACTTTCACTAGTGGACACTCTCATATAAATATCTTCTCTTCATTATTCTACCTTGAACTACTCTCCGGTTGGACGATGTAGGGCTATAACAACACACCTTAAAGTTCGTATTCCCCATCTAGATAACCCCTCACTATCACCTTGAGCGCTAGATGGTTCCAACAAACGCCACAACCTCATAGAGACATCCAACTCAAATTATACTCATGATAAGTATTTATGTAACCTTAGCTAAAGTGCCACACGGTGTGCACACTGTCAACTTCACACACGTGGGGATAAGCAGAGGTTAATTAAAGCACTTGTGTAGCAGAATAGATCTATAGATTACAAAGCTCGTAATCTCATAAGATCACGCATAGAGAGAGATGAACACATAGCTACCGGTACAGCCCTAAGCCTCGAGAGAGAACTACTCCCTCCTCATCATGGGAGTCAGCAACAGTGATGGAGTAGTCGCTGGAGATAGATCCGTGGGCACTTCCCCGTCCCAGCAGGGTGCCGGAACAGAGACTTTTGTCCCCTGAATCTCCTCTTCGGTGGCGGCGACGCTGCGGAACTTTTCGTGGAATTCTGATCTTGTTTTTAGGGTTTTCGTCCCAGGAGGCTTTTATAGGAGAAGAGGCAAGGTCGGTGGGCGCCCGAGGCGGCCACACCACCCCCTGGCGTGGCATGGCCTGGCCCGCGCCACCAGGTGGTGTGGGCCCCTCGTGGCCCCTCGCCGTATCGTCTTCTGGCTCCGTGAGTCTTCTGGTAAAATAGGAACTTTGGCTTTTGTCCCGTCCAATTCCGAGAATATTTATTTACGAGCTTTTCTGAAACCAAAAATAGCAGAAAACAGGCAACTAGTACTTTGGCATCTTGCTAATAGGTTAGTTCCAGAAAATGCATAAAAGTATCTCAAAATGTAGACAAAACATAAGAAAGTAGATACTAAAAAGCATGGAACATCGTTTATGACATATCAACATCCCAAGTTTAACTCCTGCTCGTCCTTGAGTAGGTAAGTGATAAAAAAAGAATAATTTTTAGGTGACATGCACCATCACAATCTTGATCAAGATATTTGTAAAACATTGATAGCTGGGATCATAGTACTCTAACATAGACATGAAAGATATAGTTCTAACAATAAGACATAACAACTATGTTGTAACATGAAAAGGTACAAACAAAATATTCATGAATAACAATGCTTTGAAACACGTTTGTTTGTTTCGCATATAGAAAACATAATGAGAATGGTATTCAGCTTGTCCCTTATAGTGTAGCAAAACATAAATGCATAGGACACCTTCAAAGTTCATAAGGGTGACTAGATACAAATAGTTTAAGATAAGCAATATCAAAGTTATGAATCAATCAACAAGTTTTGGGACAATGCACATTAAACTAAGAATGACCACTATGCTCTCTTAATAGGTGCATAAAGATAGAAGATGGAGACTCAACATAAAAGTAAAAGAAAGGCCCTTCATAGAAGGAAGCAGGGATTCAAGTCTCATAAAGAGCTTCCAAAAATTATGGTACTTATTAGCTTTCAGCTCTCATTTCCCCTATCATAAGCATCTTTAGGTGATTAAGGTTAAAGTGAACAAATATGAGGATATGCTTGACAAGTTATAAGCTGAAAATCTCATGCCCCTTACTTATGAGTACCGAACCTCATGCTACTCAACATTAGTCACAAGTAAGTTCTTGTCATTTTAAGTACATGTGTATCATAGAGAACCGCTAACGGGGTACCCCTTGCCCGATGATACAGAAGCTTTCCCATATCAAAATGACAAGGCAAGCAGACAATGAGCATCTCAGCGATCTTTTTGTATGCTATTTGCATAGGGTTTCCAGATTGCTCACTATGGTTATGATGCACTTTTCCACCATGATTAGGTGTGGCTTAGACTAGCCGCCCAGGCGTTTCTCTAACACATATACGAACTCCATGAGCCTTACAAGCTCCCCTTTCATTTCACACCACCGGGACCCATAAGCAAAAGAACATGATATCAACTAAATAAAGTGCAATGTTGAAAGCATTCCCCATGATATATGGTTCTGCTAATTCACAACTTACAAAGTGCAAGCATATACGCAACATAGATGGGCACAATGGTTCAAGTTTATTAAGTGCAAGAAAGTAAAGTGTGCCATCAAGTTCGTGAGAGCTTTAATCACTAATTTTCATATAACAAGTTTAGTTCGGAAGGTAGATAAAAACATGAATATACTTGGAATAGCAATAATGTTAATAGGTAGGTATGGTGGACTCTTTGGAATAACTTGGTTTTATTTGGAGTTGGATGCATGAGTGGAACTCATACTTAGTACATGTGGAGGCTAGCAAAAGACTGGGAGCGACCAAGTAAGAGAGCAATAATGGCCATAATCATGCAAAGCGACAAAACATTATTAATTAAAGCATAAAGTGATATTACAAGTCAAAAACTAAATGATCATAGAGGCTATGGTGACTTGGTATAGTCTTAACATGGTGTGAGCATGCGCCAAGTCAACCCAAATAAAGCATCAAAGGAGAATACCACAATATTATGCTTTTATATGCTAAAACAACGCATGATTCTTTCAAGGCACATTAAGCAATCTCAATTGTTTGGAACAAGTCATGCTACAACAATAATTACTAAGCATAAAGTCAAAACAATATCAAACATGACATGATAGAGTCTAGGTCACAGTCAAAATAAGCTTCCTTTTGTACCACTATAAGCATGAAACTTCCTACTCTTTTCCAACACCAATCGAAAACTAAAGCTAAACGCAGTGCTAGCAAAGGAGAATATCATAGAATAATAGGAGTGAAAACTAGAGTGTTCTAGGCAATGAATAACATGGTGTGTCTCTCTCCAAAAGAAGTGTGTTGGGATCCAACCAACTTATTGCGGAAAAGAAAGCGAAAGAAAACTAAAAACAAAGATGAAGACGCTCCAAGAACAACACAATTGGTGCATGAAACAATATACATGAACTGTTTGAAAGAAAACCTGAGATTTTTATTGATGAAGAAGGGGATGCCTTGGGCATCCCTAAGCTTTGACGCTTGTACTTCTTGAATATTTCTTGGGGTGACACGGGTGGCATCCCCAAGCTTGAGCTTTTGTCCATACTTCATCTTATCATATTATTCTTCCCTACACTTTAAAATTTCCTTCATACAAAACTTCACACAATCTTCATTAGAAACATTAGTGTATTTAAAATAATGATCAAAGAGAACTCAAAGAGAAAGAGATTAAGACACAAATGCAAATAATGGCAGAAATCTATCAAAATAGACCAGCAGGTAAAAACCGATTTTTCTGAAGACCTTCTGTTGCTCAAATCAAAAAGTGATAAACGAACGAAAGTTGGATAATAACCTGGGGCAGAAGCACAAAAAATTACAGCTCAATCCTACTTACAGAGATTTTTCACGAATTTTTATAGTGAAGCATAAAAATCTGTTTCGGGACATCAACTTTCCCAAGTCTTACTTCTCTCTCATTAGAGGTTATTCTTGGCATAAAAACCACACAAAAAGGGTAAGGAGAGGTTATTACTGAGGCAACAACTTCCAAGACTCAACAAAATAAAAAACATACTGAATAAAAATTTGGGTTATCTCCCAATAAGTGCTTTTCTTTAACGCATTTGAGCTAGGCATAATAATTTCGATGATGCTCATATAAGAAATATAAATTGAAGTAAAGGAGAGCATCAAGAAGCAAATATGGAACAAATTTAAGTCTAACCCACTTGCTATGAAAAATAATCTTGTAAAGAAACAAGTCATGAAAGCACAAAGCAACAAGCATAGGAAAGCAAAACAAGTGCAACTTCAAAAATTTCAACATAAAGAGGGGACACTTAATATTGTTGTGATGCATAAAACCATATTTCCCTCTCTCATAATAACTTTCAGTAACATCATGACTAAAATTAACAATATAACTATCACATAAAACATTTTTATCATGAGCCACATGCATAAAATAATTATTACTCTCCCTATAAGCATAGTCATTATTATTAATCATAGTGGGAGCAAATTCAACAAAAAAGCTATCATTATTATTCTCATCATCATAATCATCAAATATAGGAGGCATATTGTAATCATAATTAATTTTCTCCTCAATAGTAGATGGACTGAAAATATCATACTCATCATTGTAATCATCATATATTGGAGGCATAGTATCATTAAAGTAAATTTTCTCCTTCATGCTTGGGGGACTAAAAATATCATGCTCATAAAAAACAGCTTCCCCAAGTTTACACTTTTCCATAGCATTAGAAATAATGGTGTTTAAAGAATTCATACTAATAACATTGCTATTAGCATGCAAATAAAGTTCCATAGGTTTTTTAATTTTCTCTTCAAACACTTCATGTCCTAAATCTAGATAAATACTATAAAGATCTCTAATTTTGTTGTTGTTTAAGCATCACTAGTGAAAATAAAAACAAGAAACAAAAAGATATAATTGCAGAATCTAAAGGAAATAACTTCGAGCACTCACACACTAGCTACAGTACTAGAAGATAGCTTAGTAGCCAGAGGATGTGAGTACCTTTTACCTTACCTCCCCGACAACGGTGCTAGAAAATAGTTTGATGTCTACGCACGCTTCTATTCTTGTAGACAGTGTTGGGCCTCCAAGTGCAGAGGTCTATTTTTCACTGCGTCCGACGTTCCCAAGCGATTCACAAAGCCCTGAGTTCGGCTTAGGAACGCCGGACGTAAGCTGGGCCAAATCCGGACCACTTCGGCGTCCTGGAAACACGACTGGACGAAATTTCATCGTCCGGACGAAAAAATCACCCCCAGAACGCCTTCCTGGGAACCCAAGTGGAGATGCTCTAATAAGATAGAGATGGGATGTCAGTGGTAGTTAAAGGACGGTCCCGATTTGATCGAGGCGAGATTGGTGGTTCTCGCCTTGATCAATCCACACTGTCTATAATAACTGAATCTCTCCATGGATATCTGGCTTCTTGTTGCACTGAGGTGTATTCGTCCGGACCCAACTCATCGTTGTTGCCACGAACCTGAAACCCGAGAGTGAGGGAGAAATTTATATACAGTAGCGATAAACAAAGAACTGGGGACAGACACTGAATTTTGGTGTCACGCGTACAGACTTCTTCAGCCTTTTCTGTCTAGAAATAGAAATAAAAAAGAGAATCTGAGGTGATAAGTCAAGAAAATTTTGTCTTTCCTCAACGATTTTGTGTCTAGAAATGTTCAAAGAAGGCTTTTTGATGCAGTAAAGCATTATTGTGAGTTAAGTCATTGGAATTTGGTTCTTATTTGAGGTATAGTCAAAATAGCAAAAACATACTTGTTGTATTGTGATATTCTTTCGTGTTTCTATCATAATAAATGACATTGGTAAAGTGTTTATTAAACATCTCAAAAAAAGAATGTGAGGCTAGAAGTTAATATTTTGCAAGTGAAAGTAGACACATCTATGTGCAGAAGCGGATGCAGGATTAGCGGTTAAAGGGGACCAAACATATTAATTCTCACTTGGGGGGTGTAGGGGGCAAGAAGGCTATTTTCACTAAAAAATCATGTCAAAATCACACTTATCTTTAAGGGTGTGTTCGGTTGGTGTCACCAACTGGAATGGAATAGAACGGTTCCACACCTAAGAGCCGTTCTAGTGTTCAGTTGAGAAATGGAATGGAATAAGGTGGTTCCTCAAAAAAGAATGTTCCCTCTAGATCCAGAATGCATTCATTCCACCAAATTGGCGGAATCTCCCCGTTCCTCTATGCTAAAGTCACCAAAACATTCTCCACTCTCTCTATTCTCTTGTCATCCTTTTTGCTAAATGCACCCAAACATAGAATAGAAATGTTCCATTCCACTTTTTTGGCCCAACCGAACTTAGGATGGAACCATTCCATTACACATTTTTTTGTCCTAACCAAACACAAGAACGGAACCAACCCATTCTAGTGGAATGGAACCATGACATTCCGTTTCACTTCATTCTCGAACTGAACACACCCTAAAATTATTCACGTTGTACCATGGCATAGGTAGGGGGCCATGGACCTGATTGGTCCCTCTACCTTCATCGTTCTTTTTTATAATAACACCATAGATTTGTCAGAGAGATGCAATGTTACTTTTTTTGCGAATGAAAACTTGTATTACTCTTCAAGAATTACAATCGGTGAGGCATAGGTTCACTAGCTCTTCTGGCCCAGAACGAAGCCAGAAAACGATACATGCAGGAGAAAGGGGACATTGCTGGTGAGATTACCATTTCTAAAGATAGTGGCTTGGTCCAGTAATTATTTAGAGTACCGAAAGTAACGTCAAGAGTGATCTCATCCAAGGAGTTCGCCTGTCTCCTTGGGACAATTTCGTGGAAAACCACATTGCCGTGATTCAGCTGGCTTTCCGTATTCTCATGCGGTGTAGTGTCTCGATGTAGAGTATGTTGATGTTGCTGCCATCATCCATGAGTGTCTTGTAGAACTTGTTGACAGCGATGATTGGATTGAGAACTAGAGCGTACTTTCCTCGCCTGTAAGTCTTTGAAGAATGATTGCTTTGGTCAAAAGTAATTGTTACTTCCGACATGTCTAGGTTGGACAACCGGAACAATAGCGTTCAGCTCATGGAGAGCCCCTTTTTTGACCTTACCCAGTTGGGATCCAAGAAAACTGACGTAACCGTCTTTCTTGGTTGGGTAAGCATTCTTACCATTCGACTTGGGATGAGCAGAATCCGCTTCTTGCATGTCAGAATCTCCCATGGGCTCCTTTTCTTTGTCGGAATTTTTCTTTCATTTTCTTCGCTTGGCTCTGCAGCAAGAGACTTCGTCCTTCTTGATTCCTTCATTAAAACGACACTCAACGTCTGTGCGGGAAGAACCCCCGTTCCCATATAGGTGATGCACACATGGGTTGGTTGTAATATTGGCCCATGGGTAGCTTTTGTTGGGCTGTTGATCACCCTGCACTAGATCTAGGAAGTTCCGCGGCCTTGTCCCTGACCGCCTCCACATCCTCCGCAACCTCCAGACTCGAAAGTTGTGTTGACAGCCACCTTTCATGGATTGGGTTTGTGGTCAGGGTTGTTCTTGCGCTTATGGGATTGCTACTGCTTTGGCTTCTTTGAGTTGGGCGCAGCCATGTCATTTAGCAGGCCATGTGAATCATCATCGGCATCAACTTACTTTCTAGTCGTCTCTATCATTTCTCCCAGATCAGTAACCTTGTCGCACTTGAGTTGGTGGTGCAGCAACCACACTGGGAGTTCTGCAATGAAAGCTTCAGTTGCGGTATGGTCATTGACTCCTTCAGAGGAGTTTTTCGTTTTGATCCATCGTCAGTGGTAGTCCCGGCAAGTTTCTCCGGGTAATTGGATGACTGTGCAGGGCCTCCTATATGTACCCTCAAAGTTTCGAAAGAACACACTTTGCATGTCGTATCAGTTGTGGATGGCGTCTTATGTAGTTCATTAAGTCATGATCGAGCCGTCTTCCGCAGCATAAGTGGGAGATATTGGACTGTGACCAAGTTGTTTTCTCATTTGGCGATACAACATGCCAAGAAAAAATCCTGAAGCTAAGTATCTGGTTGACCATACGTCGTAGGATCGAATGTGCCTTGCAATGGCGAAATTCTCTAAAAATTTCATCCTACGGATCCGTGGTCCGAAGTATTTTGGGACCACGTATACATCATCCGTCTCGTAGCTCTGCGCTTCTATGTTTGAGTTGGTGACAGTGAACGTCGCCTCGGATGTTCTTCATTCCTACGAGGTTGTGGAGTCGGATCTCTACTTCTTTTGCCACCTCCTCCGCCGCCATAGCCACCCTGGCTTCCGTGATGGGAGCCATTGTGGTCATTGCCTGGTGGGGACGGTGGCTCTGGTGGGCTGTTCCTAGCTGAGCAAACCGGAAACGTTGTTTGCGGTATGGAAAAACACGGGGCGGAATAGATGCACTAACTCGAAATGCATATTTAAAAATCATCACACATTGGCGCCAGATTACATAGAGGAGGTTTTGATCATATAGATTTACATATATAGTTTTAGCAGAATTTGATGGCGCGCCCTGCATCCGTAGTTCACCTAGCATCTACGTATTACCGACGGTACCTACTCACCGGATCATCCACGGCAGCGGCACTTACTCCTCGTCGGTTTCCTCGTTGCTGAAGTCGTCGTCCATGAAGTACACGTCGAGTAAGTGGGCTTCTAGGGCCTCGAGCCGCCCCATGTGCTCGCGGAAGGAGAGGCGACAGACACGAAGAAACTCGCGCTTCTCCGTCCTGCGTGTGTCGCGGTGGCGCCTCCGGCGCTGCACGATCTGCATGACCGCGGTGCACAACGAGTGATACTTGGCCTCAGTGAGCAAGACCGCCTTCTGCTAGTCGTTGACAGTAGGCTCGCGGATGACTGGCGATAGGGCGCACATATCCACCAGCAACAGCTCGTCTGCGGCATCGTTGGGCGGAAACGGGGGGTGGGGGGTGCGCTCACATGCGTCAACGCCGTGTCTCTGCACTGGGACGCGCTCGTGCTCCCCCTCCACCGACGGCAGCGGTAGGCGAGCTCGCAGCCCGAAGCTCCTCCTCCTCAAACGGCAGCGGCAGTCGCATCCGCCCAAATCACTCCTCGATTGGCCATCCATGGCAAGAGGGGGGTGCACACGGAGGTTGGTGGCGGCGATATGCTTTTCAGCGGCGGAGTCGGCCAGAATCGGATACAAACGCGGGCGACGGCGAGGGTTTCTGGGCGAGGGAGAAAGGGAAAATGGATGCGGTATCCCGCAGCCAGTGCCCCTGCACCCGAATATATGTTGGATGGATGGCCTCGATGCAGGAAACCGCAAAACAATTTGCGTTACGCGCCGTTTTGTGGTATCTGGAAAAGGCTTTTTTGGCCGTGATACCGCATATCGGGCCGAAATTTTGCGAGCCAGTGGATATGCGGTATCTGCTAGAGATGCTCTAACCTCATGCGGATACAGTAACAACATAATAAAACAGTCGAACATAGATTTTCCTCATAGCTAAGTTAACACGCAGATTACTCGTACTGAAGTTCCAGCAGATCATAAACATTTTTAGAACTTGGTTCTCCGTCAAAGTCTTCACTGCTCCTGCTTCCGCTCATACTCCATCTCCATCCTCTTCAGTGTGAGGGGAAGCTTCAAGCTTCTTCAACACACGCCCGACCAGCAGGTGGTATGCATATAAATGAAACAGACGCGGCTGCCCTTACCACATTGCTAAACCACTTTGATGCCCTTAACCATTGCCTACAGGAAGGGTCAAATCAGATTGTAAGGACAATCTCAACTCCTGTCAAACAGCATATATATGTTTGATTACGTACCACTGTATGTCATGTTTCCTTGGATTGACATGCACAGCGAGATTCCGGAGAAGCCTTTTGTTTCGCCATTTCTCCATCATTGGCAATTTCGCCTTAGATAGGGCCTCGTACAGCTCCTCCTTCTGCTTCTGGATTTGCAGAGCTTCAGCTTGCTGGAAAGAAAATATATACGAAATGATTGGGTTCATGCCATCAATTAATAAGCACTGACTGCTAATAAGAACAGTATCAATTTGAGGTTAGCACTCAAAAAAAAGTACTCCCTCTGTTTTAAAATATAAGATATTTTGACTTTATAAAAGAAGTGTATTTAGACCACTTTTCGTGCGTAGGTTCACTTCAAACCTAAATGAACCTGCGCCCTAAAAGGGGTCTAGATACACTCATTTCATAAAGAGAAAACATCTTATATTTTGAAACGGAGGGAGTATCAATTTGAGGTTTTGATAGACTGCATAACTAAAAGAATATACTGCATTGCACACGGCCATTTATATACAGTACATATAAATGCGCGTTTGGCGTGGTTCAGTTGGAGCTGTTGAAAGAGTAATGCTAGAGCTACGGAAAACTTCTACGGAAATTTATGAACCGCACGACAGAATCAGAACGCGGGCCGTTTTTTAAGGAGAGGGTCAAAACTCAGCAAATCAATTCACCGCACGTCAGTCCGTAGAAGTTCCTGTAAGCCAAACCATCCGTAGGTCTAGGATTATCTATCGCTGCTCAAATACCTTCACTTACTCTACATAGATAGAGACTACACCTTGTGCTCCCAAATATAAGATATTTTGGCAGTTCAGTTTCAGCCCCCCTTGTCATGTGCCTTGTTTTTGCAATACAAAGAAGTTATCTCAGCACTTGCTTTCATGTCATTTCGAGGAGAACACAATTGAATTGGCCGGATAAAAGATGTGAGTTAAGATACCTCGTGGGTGTTGTACATGCGCCTTGGCACGAGCCGGCGTCCCTCCTCGGCAGCTAGCCTGGGTTCGCCGGAGCACGGTGCCACCGATCCTCCTCGCCTCCTGTCGAAGAAGCGCCGCCATCGTCGCCGGCCTGCAAATAGGTAGGGATTAGGGCAAGTCCGTCAGGAATCGAATCCCCACAGCCGGCCGCTCCTCCTTCCCTACGTACGTACGCCATTGGGTTGCAAGCGGTGGAAGAAAAGGGGAAATTTTGGTGGCCATACCCTGGGAGTTCCTTAGGGTTAGGGTTCCTCGTTCGCCTTCCGCCTCCCCCGCCGACTAGGGAAGCAAACAGAACACAAGGGTTGGGTGGTTGCACCTCACGTCCCTTTTTTTTTATTACTACACGCCTGCCAAAAAGCCCAACCCAACTTTATTCAAAAGATCATAACATATCCGATTATACGTGCCTAACAAGTAATTCAGGGATCAGTTGAAAACATCTCAGTCGACTGAGAAATAGAGTATTTCTCAGTCAATAGATTTTAGCTGGCTGATTGTAGGAATCATATGATATTCTCTGTGTCCATCCCTTATGTCTTGTGCCTGTTTTTTTCTACGTACGTGTTGGGCTTTACCTGGCCTGGGATGAATTTTCCGCCCACGTAAGGGCCTAACGTATACTGCACACCGGACCTTCATCTAACACACGATGTTTATTTTGGTGTTGTTTAATAGGATATGCCCCGTTGATAAAAATAACTTATATTTACTATATAAAATTTATCTCTCAATTACAACTCACTTGTAACTGGAAAAATACAGATTGCAACACACTTGCAACTTGAAAATGTTTAGTTGCAATCCATGTGCAACTCCCACGATTGCACAAATCACGATGCCATTCAACGGTTCAATATTTTTCTCTCTCGGTTGCAACCGACTTGCAACTGGAAAAAATTCAGATGCATCCCACTTGCAAAACTGAAAAGCTAGGTTCCAACCCACTTGCAACTGTAAAAATCTCAGTTGCATCTCACTTGTAACTAAAAAAATCTTGGTTACATCCGACTTGCAACTGGACAAACTAAGTTGCAACCCACTTGCAACTGGGAAAAGTCAGGTTGCAATTGGAAAAATCTCAATTGCAACGCATATGCAACTTCCAGGCTAGTATGAATCACGGTACAATCTAATGAGCCAAACAATTATTCTCTTAGTTGCAATCCATTAGTAACTAAAAAACTCAGTTACAACCTATTTGCAACTAGGTAAAACTCGGTCCGTCACACGAGCACAGTTACAACGCAATCTAATGGACCAAACTGTTTTTTTTAAAGGATTGGACCAAACTGTACATTAGTAAAACCGTAAAAACACATTTCACGATATACAAAAGGACATAAAACAACCCCACAAAAGAAAAATATAATATAAAAGGAAAAGGAAAAAGAGCAGATGTGCACATGCACAAGCAAACATTCGGAAAACGAGTAATAAAAAGAAGCTCGTGATACCATGGCTGGACGAACATAAAAAGATGTCAAAACCGGACAAACAGTAAAAGCAAATCTCAAAACTGTAAGAAGAAAGCCCAGAAAGGCCCACATACACGAACAGTAAAGGCCTGGACTGCTTTCCACGAATCGTAAAGTTGAGATCGAACGGTTCTTGCGTTGACTGAGAAATATCTCAGACGTCTTAGAAATAGCAAATCCGGAAAACAAATTACCACAGAAGAAAGATAAAGAGTCTTTGACGCACACATGTGCAGCCTTATTCGTCTCCTTACAAACAAAAGCAATTTAAAATCTCTGAAGATTATCCGAAAACTCTGGCACCAACTGACCTCATTCCTTGCTTTTTTTTTGCGAAAATTCCACCGATCCATTAATAATCATCAACAGTAGTACAAAGAGGCCTAAAAGTAATAAAAATTACAAATAGGTCGATGAACCACCTAGCGAAGACTACAAACATTAGCACGAGCCGAAGGCGCGCCGCCGTCCTCGCCCCTCCATCACCGGAGCCGGGCAAAGCTTGTCGTAGTAGAGCTTGTTGTAGTAGACAGACGGGAAGTCGTCGTGCTAAGGTCCCAAAGAACCAGCGTACTAAAGTAGCAACCATCGCCAATGATGACATCAATAGATTGGAAGAGACTGACCTGAAATTAACACGAAAAATGACTAGATCCCATGAGATCAGCCGGACACACGACTCCACACGCCCTCTGTCAGCGCTAGACGCACCACCGGAGCGAGGATAGAGCGGGGAGGATTTTATTCTGATTTCAGGATGTAGCCGTCGCCTCAACATCCCGAAAAAGACACGAGAAAATAGCCAAAACTAAGAACAAAAACCTCCCGCCGGCGAGAGGCCGTGGTCCGCCACGCCTCCAAGGCCCTTGCTTGTCCATACTGCCAAAGATTAACTATAGCCTCCCGCACTAATCTTTCGATACCTCTCTCCTCTGCCATTAATCTACTCCACCAGAGTAGAGACATCAATGCCGATGATTTCAACTAACAATGCAAAATTATAAATACCTGAATTGAGAAGCACATGAAAGTTTCAGGAAATTTCTCATGATAAAATGTCAATTATTTCTAACAATAATGTCAGCGTGGGAGGAACTGACAACCCGCTAGGGTTCTCGGTTGCGTGTTGATATACACGGGAATAGTCCCCATGGTGGCAAGTGCAGGGAAACATACAAGTATCGGTGTACTACACCGTGTACAGTACATATGACAGGTATTACAACTGACAGGCCCCTTAGTCCAAACCTTTAGAGAGACAATAAGCATATTGGATGTATGGGCCAATTTCACGTTGTGTCCAGCGCACACGACATAGCAGTGTCGAGCCAAGCTCGCTGGGTACGGCTGATTCGGCTATTTCCAGATATCCACCCTCGTTGTTGCCCCAAAAGCAAAAGGCAGCAAATGTTGCACGAGCTACTGTGACCATGGAGATGACATGACCTTGCGCGCTGCAGTGAAAATGTAGGCAGGAGAAACTCGATCACCTCCCATTTGTAATTGTATCCACTTAGACACAAACTATTTTTTGTAGTGAGTTTG
Source organism: Avena eriantha (assembly GCA_910589775.1). Lineage (NCBI taxonomy): Eukaryota > Viridiplantae > Streptophyta > Magnoliopsida > Poales > Poaceae > Avena > Avena eriantha. The sequence goes on from OU342741.1 coordinate 116,205,870, forward strand.
GCTTCAGAGGAGGTGCATATTGCTACTCTTTTATAAGATATACTTCCAATTGTTACTCCTTGGTATTACAAACCGTCTAACAAAATCTTTACTAATGTACTTCTCATAAATCCCAAGATTTTGGTTTCTCATATATGACTAGTCTCTAGTTTGTCTACCGATATTGTCTAGAAGAAAACTTATTATCTTACCCTTAATTGACAATAGACTTTTGTTTCGGTGCCCCCTCTTCCAAACTAAAAATATATAAGGATGCTAAGGATTGGTCGATACCTCTTCATGTCCTCCGAACCGAAGGGTATTGGTCAATCCTAGTTATCCTTATGTTTCAGTTTAGTATGTTTGGGAGGGAGGGGCCCACCAAAGCATACATCTTCACAATATATTTACCCGGACACCAGTGAATTGTCTCTACAATAATTTGTGTTCTGAAATGAGGTCTCAAGCTATCGAATTTGATGCCCCCAAATTTCTTCAATACCACTGTGAATGAGTTTGATCGATATAACTATTTGACCTGAATTTCCCATTCACGTCTATAGCTACTATTGGTGCTTCAGGGAAGAGATGAATACATAGAACAACTGGAAAATTTTGCATATGTTCCTTTTGTACCTTCTGGAAATATATATACTGCTAAAGGTGTGATCGTGCAAGTCCTTCTATTTTTACAAAAAAACATAGGGTAATTGAAAATTTGATCTCAGTGTGTGCAATCTTTCATGATTTGACGAGTATGCATGAAGAAACCACGTGTTTCATCTAGGTAACAACATGCCGTTAACTCTGCTCAAGTTTTGAGTCATTTGGTCTGAAAGCACTGATCTCTCCATCTATCACTAATGGCATACCATTTTTTGTAAAGAACTACAGCAAAAAAACATCATTCTTCATAACATCTGAATGTTGTATGTTTGTTCCCACACTTGCATACATTTTTTGAAACATGAACCATTGTATGTTGTTCGTTTTTCCGGAAACAGATTCATACACATGTTATATTTTTTGGGAAACTGAAAATGCAAGAACTATGTTTTCATAGGTTAAATAGCCACGTACCCCGCCCGCACCCTAACCCCTCCTGCACCTGCGCGGCGGCTGATACATTGGAAATGTATCTATAATTTTTGATGTTCCATGCTTAGTTTTATCCACTTTCTTGTGTTTTGTTCTAATTTTAGAGTACTTTTATTATGATTTCTTGGACTAACCTATTAACAAGAGCCACGGTGCTAGCTGCCTGTTTTCTATTGTTTTTGGTTCTATAAAAGTAAGAAAATGAATATTCTCGGAATTGGACGGGACAAAAGCCAAAGTGCCTATTTTTCCGGAAGGGATCAAGTGCCAGAATACGAGATGGAGAAGGGCCAGGGGCCGGCCACACCACCTGGCCGCGCGGCCAGGCTTGGCCCGCGCTAGGGGGTGGTCTGGCCGACCCCAGCACCCCCTCGGCCTCTCCTTCCGCCTATAAGTTGCCTTCGGGACAAAAACCCTAGGTGCCCGATCAAAAATCCACGAAAGAGTCTGTAGCCGCCGTCGTCTCTGTCCCTAGATCGGGGGATCTGAAGCTCTTCCCGGCACCCTGCCGGAGAGGGGAATTCACTCTGGAGGCCTTCTTCATCACCATGCAAGCCTCCGGTGTGATGCGTGAGTAGTTCACCCTTGGACTACGGATCCATGTAGTAGCTAGATGGCTGGTTTCTCCTCCTTTGTGCTTTCATGTTTAGATCTTGTGAGCTCCGTTCAGGATCAAGATCATCTATTTGTAATTCATACATGTTCTGTTTGCGGGGATCCGATGGATATTGAGATGCTATTTCAGATTGATTATTGATTCTATCATGTCTTTGTTAATTGAGATCTTGCATGCTTTCCATTGTTAGTAGCTATCTTGGCCAAGTAGATGCTAGCAACTCCAAGAGTTAGTATTTATGCTCGATAGTGGGTTCATGCCTCTGGTAATCTGGGGAAGTGACAGAAATCTCTAAGGTACTAGATGTGTTGTTGCTACTAGGGAGAAAACAATGATCTTTTGTTCATAGAACAATTGTATTGTTTACTTTACACGTAGTTCATAAAGCAATAATCTGTTGCTTGCAACTTAATACTGGAGGGGGTTCAGATGATAACCTGAAGGTGGATTATTAGTCATAGATGCAGTTGGATGGCGGTCTATGTATTATGTTGTAATGCCCAATCAAGTCTCAAAGGAGTCAAGATGATTAGTATATACATGTATTGCTTTCTCGGTGTTTGTCAATTGTCCCGCTGTAATTTGTTCACCCAGCATGTTATCTATCTTAAGGAGAGCCACCTCTAGTGAACTATGGATCCGGTCCTTTACTTTACATATAATCTATAATCTTTTACTGCTTTGTGTTTACTTTCTGCAAACTTTTACTTCTTTTCATTTGATACGTTTAATCCTTTTTTCCGCAAAACACGGTGAGATTGACAACCTCATCGCAAGTTGGGGACAAAGTTCTGTGGTTGTGTTGTGCAGGTCTCCACGTTGCTACTAGCACCGGTAGTGCGCCCTGCCAAAGCTCAGCTAGTAACACCTTTGAGGTATTTCCTTGCTCCTACTGGTTCGATTAAACCTTGGTTTCATAACTAAGGGAAACTTGCTACTATGCTCATCATACCTTCCTCTTGGGGTTCCCAACGAGCTCTACATCAACCACGCACCAAGCACTTTTCTGGGCGTCGTGTATTGAGCCACCAAGCGATTTTCTGGCGCCGTTTCCGGGGAGTTAAGGACATCTTCACAAGGGGGGTCCCTCATAACCAATCTCTTTACTTTGTTGTTTTTGTTTTGCTTAGTTTTCTTTTTGCTTTGTTTGCTTGTTTTGTTCTTCAAAAAAAAACACACAAAAAATTAGTTTTACTTGTTTGCTTTCTTATTTGAAAACCCAAAAAAATGACTACTCTTGAAAACACTAAGTTGTGTGACTTCACTAGCACCAACAACAATGATTTTATGAGCACACCTATTGCTCCACCTATGGATGAAAATACTTTCTTTGAGATAAAACCTGCTTTGCTCAATCTTATTATGAGAGAGCAATTTTCTGGTATTGGTAATGAAGATGTTGCTTCCCATCTGAATAACTTTGTTGAACTTTGTGAGATGCAAAAGCATAAGAATATAGATGGTGATATTATTAAACTGAAATTGTTTCCTTTCTCTTTGAGAGGAAAAGCTAAAGAGTGGTTGAATTCCTTGACTAGGAATAGTATTGATTCTTGGACTAAGTGCAAAGATGCTTTTATTGGAAAATACTATCCTCCTGCTAAGATTATATCCAGGAGAAGTGAAATAATGAAGTTTAAACAACTTGATAATGAGCATGTTGCTCAAGCTCGGGAAAGAATGAAATCTTTGGTTAAGAATTGTCCCACTCATGGACTGACTGCTTGGATGATCATCCAAAAAAATTATGCAGGATTGAACTATTCTTCAAGGAACCTATTGGATTCAGCTGCTGGAGGTACATTTATGACCATCACTTTGGGTGCTGCAACAAAACTATTGGATAATATGATGGTTAATTATTCTGAATGTCATACTGAGAGAGCTCCACAAGGTAAGAAGGTAAATTCTGTTGAGGAAACCTCCTCCTTGAGTGATAAGATTGATATTATAATGTCTATGCTTGTTAATGGGAAAGCCCATATTGATCCAAATAATGTTCCTTTAGCCTCTTTGGTTGCTTAAGAAGAGCAAGTTGATGTGAACTTCATAAGAAATAATAATTTTGGCAACAATGCTTATGGTAATAATGCTTATAGGAACAATTTTGGTAACAACAATTATAAGCCATATCCTCCCAACAATGGTAATGCTTATGGAAATTCTTACAACAATAATAAGAGTGCTCCCTCTGAACTTGAAGTTATGCTTAAAGAGTTTAGTAAACAAACTGCTTTCAATAAAACTATTGAGGAAAAAATCTCTAATGCTGAAAGAAATATAGCATCTTTGGCTGAAGCTCAATCTACTTTGAATAAAATGGCTGCTAAACCTAAAACTAATGAGAATCCCTTTGCAGCTACTAATGCTATACAAGTAAGAATTGGTGAAAATGTTAGACTATTAGCTGAATTACATGCTAAGTGGGAAAGAGATGATGAAATTGCTAGAAACATTAGTGTTTCTACTATCACCACCACTAGTGTTGAGGCTAGTAATAGTTCTACTACTTTAGATGATAAAGTTGATTTTGATCTTGATGGTTGCAACATCTCTGAAGTTATAAAGTTCCTACAAAAGCTTGCTAAAAGTCCTAATGCTAGTGCTATGAACATGGCTTTTACAAAACACATTGCTAATGCTCTCATAAAGATTAAAGAAGAAAAGATGAAACATAAAGCTTCTATTCCTATAAAACAAGAGGATGGTTGGGAACCCATTATTAATATGAAAGTGAATGACTTTGATTTCAAAGCTTTGTGTGATCTTGATAGTAGTGTTTCTATTATGCCTAGAAGGATTTATGATATGCTTGATTTGCCTCCTCTTGAAGATTGTTATTTGAATGTCCCACTTGATGCTAATGCTAAAAAGAAACTCATGGGGAGTCTTAATGATGTTCTTATTATGGTTAATGATTCCTATGTCCCCGTTGATTTCTATGTTTTGGATGTTGAATACAATGCTTCTTGTCCTATTACTTTGGGAAGACCTTTTCTTAGAACTATTGGTGCCATCATTGATATGAAAGAAGGCACCATTAAATATCAACTCCCACTCAAGAAAGGTATAGAACACTCCCCTAAAAAGAGAGAAAAGATTTATTTTGCTTCTCCTATGAAAACAAAATTTGGTCTTAATGCTTCTTCATTCGAGAACACTTGATTCTTTCTTTGGTTCTTATGCCTAACTTAAAGGCGTTAAAGAAAGTACTTATTGGGAGATAACCCAAGAGTTTTAGTTGAGTCTTGGAAGTTATTACCTCTGTAATAACCTCTCCTTATCCTTTTTATTTGCTTTTTGTGCCAAGAGTAACCTCTAATGAGAGTGAAGTAATGATTGGGAAAGTTGTTGTCCCGAAACAGATTTCTATGCTTCACCGTAAAAATTCCCGAGAGAGCTCTGTACGTCGGATTGAGCTGTAATTTTTTGTGCTTCTGCCCCAGGGTGTTATCTAACTTTATTAGTTCAACACTTTTTGATTTGAGCAACAGAAGGGTTTCGAAAAAATTTGTATTTACCTGCTGGTCTGTTTTGACAGATTTCTGCCATTTTCTGCATTTGCTTCTTGTTAGTTCCTTCTTGACTTCCTTTGGGGAATTGAGCTTTTTGAGGGAAGTGATACAGTAGCTAGTGTTCTAATGGAAGTTTATTTGGTGTTAGAACTGAACCTTGAGACTTGTTTATCTTAAGTGCACTAATGTTGCTAATGAGATTGTGTGAAGTTTTGTATGAAGAAAAATTTTCAGGTGTATGAAGGAATGAGTAACGAGATGAAGGATGGACTAAAGCTAAAGCTTGGGGATGCCACGCGTGTCACCCCAAGAAATATCCAAGAAGTACAAGCGTCAAAGCTTGGATATGCCCAAGACATCCCCTTCTTCATCAATAAAAATTCCAGGTTTCTTCCAAACGCTTCATTTTTATTGTTTCGTGCACAGTTGTGTTTTTCTTGGAGCGTCTTCTTTTTCGTTTTTGTTTTGGTTTTTAGTTTGCTTGGTTTGCTTAGTGTTCTGAATAAGTTGGTTGGACCCCCTCTTTCACACTTTGGTTTGCACATAGTTTGGTTTGGTTTGGAAAAGAGTAGGAAAGTTCATGCTTATGTGATAAAAAGAGCTCGTTTTTGACTGTGGCCATGCTTTGTCATGCCATGCTTTATATTGTTTTGGCTTTATGCTTAGTATTCTTTGTTGTAGCATGACTTTTTATAAATAATTGAGATTGCTTAATATGCCTTGGATGAATCTGCGTTGTTTTAGCATATTAAAGCATAATATAGTGGTATTCTCCTTTGATGCTTTATTTGGGTTGACTTGGCGCATGCTCACACCATGTTATGACTATCTCAAGTCACCATAGCCTTTAAGATCCTTTAGTTTTCAACTTGTAGTATCACTTTATGCTTTTATCAATGATGTTTTGTCGCTCTACATGATTATGGCCATTATTGCTCTCTTAGTTTGTCGCTCCCAGTCTTTTGCTAGCCTCCACAACCAAGTATGAGTTCCACTCATGCATCCAACTCCCTAAACCAAGTTTTTCCAAAGAGTCCACCATACCTACCTACTAGCTTATGCTATTCCAAGTATATTCATGCTTTTGTTTACCTTCCACTTGTTATGAAAAAACTAGTGATTAAAGCTCTCACGAACTTGATGGCACACTTTACTTTACTTGCCCTTAATAAACTTGAACCATTGTGTCTTCTATGTTGTATATGTTTGCACTTATTTGTTGGGAATTAGCAGAACCATGCTTTCATGGGGAACGCTTTCAACATTGCACTTGGTACTTGTACCTAGTTGATATCATGCTCTTTTGTATATGGATGTCGTCGGTGTGAAATGAAAGGGGAGCTTGTAAGTCCATGGAGTTATGTATATGTGTTAGAGAAACGCCTGGGCCCCTGGTCTAATCCATGCTGACATGGTGGAAACCTGCAGCGTAACCATAATGAGCTGTCTATGAAGCATTCTTTTTATAAAAAAAGGAGTCCTATATTGAGAAAAGAGAGAAAAAGAGAAAAAAAGAGATACTATGAAAAGAGGAAAGAGAGAAAAAAAACACCATATTCCCATGGTAAAAAAGAAGAATGTTGAGATGCTCGTTGTCTGCTTGCCTTGTCATTTTGATATGGGGATTCTTCCGTATCATCGGGCAAGGGGTACCCCGTTGGCGGTTCTCAATGATACACATGTACTTACAATGACAAAAACTTACCGGTGACTAAACTTGAGTAGCATGAGGAGCGGCCCTCGTATACAAGGGACATGAGATTTCTGACTTATACTTCGTCAAGCATGTACACCATAGTTTGTTCACTTTAACCTTAATCACTTCAAGATGCTTATGATAGGGGCAATGAGAGCTGAAAGCTTTAAGTATCATAACCTTTTGAAGATCTTTATGAGACTTGAATCCCTACTTCCTTTTTACAAAAGGCCTTTCTTCCACCATTATATTGAGTCGCCACCTTCTAACTTTATGCACCTACTTTGAGAGCATAGTGGCCATTCTTAGTTCTATGTGCATTGTCCCAAGACTATTTGATTGATGCATAACTTGTTATTGCTTGTTTGAAACTATTGTATCTAGTCACTCTTATGAACTTTGAAGGTGTCTTATGCATTTATATTTTCTACTCTATTGAGGGACAAGCTGAATACTTTTATGCTATGTTTTCTTTATGTGAAACAAACAAACGTCTTGCAAAGCATGTTATTCATGAATCTTTTGTTTGTGCCTTTTTATCTTGCATCTTAGTTTCTTTGCTTATTGCTAGAACTTTGTCCTTCATGTTATGATTGAAGTACTTTGATCCCAGCTTTCAATGTTTTGCAAATATTTTGAGCAAGTCTTTGATGGTGCATGTCACCTCAAAAATTATTTCTTTTTTATCACTTACCTACTCGAGGATGAGCAGGAGTTAAGCTTGGGGATGTTGATACATTGGAAATGTATCTATAATTTTTGATGTTCCATGCTTAGTTTTATCCACTTTCTTGTGTTTTGTTCCAACTTTGGAGTACTTTTATTATGATTTCTTGGACTAACCTATTAACAAGAGCCACAGTGCCAGCTGCCTGTTTTCGGTTGTTTTTGGTTCCAGAAAAGTCAGAAAATGAATATTCTCGGAATTGGACGGGACAAAAGCCAAAGTGCCTATTTTTTCGAAAGGGATCAAGTGCCAGAATACGAGACGGAGAAGGGCCAGGGGCCGGCCACACCACCTGGCTGTGCGGCCAGGCTTGGCCCGTGCCAGGGGGTGGTCTGGCCGACCCCAGCACCCCCTCGGCATCTCCTTCCGCCTATAAGTTGCCTTCGGGACAAAAACCCTAGGTGCCCGATCAAAAATCCACGAAAGAGTCTGTAGCCGCCGTCGTCTCTGTCCCTAAATCGGTCTGAAGCTCTTCCCGGCACCCTGCCGGAGAGGGGAATTCACCCTGGAGGCCTTCTTCATCACCATGCAAGCCTCCGGTGTGATGCGTGAGTAGTTCATCCTTGGACTACGGATCCATGTAGTAGCTAGATGGCTGGTTTCTCCTCCTTTGTGCTTTCATGTTTAGATCTTGTGAGCTCCGTTCATGATCAAGATCATCTATTTGTAATTCATACATGTTGTGTTTGCGGGGATCCGATGGATATTGAGATGCTATTTCAGATTGATTATTGATTCTATCATGTCTTTGTTATTTGAGATCTTACATGCTTTCCATTGTTAGTAGCTATCTTGGCCCAGTAGATGCTAGCAACTCCAAGAGTTAGTATTTATGCTCGATAGTGGGTTCATGCCTCTGGTAATCTGGGGAAGTGACAGAAATCTCTAAGGTACTAGATGTGTTGTTGCTACTAGGGAGAAAACAACGATCTTTTGTTCATAGAACAATGGTATTGTTTACTTTACACGCAGTTCATAAATTAATAATCTGTTGCTTGCAACTTAATACTAGAGGGGGTTCGGATGATAACCTAAAGGTGGATTATTAGTCATAGATGCAGTTGGATGGCGGTCTATGTATTATGTTGTAATGCCCAATCAAGTATCAAAGGAGTCAAGATGATTAGTATATGCATGTATTGCTTTCTCGGTGTTTGTCAATTGTCCCGCTGTAATTTGTTCACCCAGCATGTTATCTATCTTAAGGAGAGCCACCTCTAGTGAACTGTGGATCCGGTCCTTTACTTTACATACAATCTATAATCTTTTACTGCTTTGTGTTTACTTTCTGCAAACTTTTACTTCTTTCCATTCGATATGTTTAATCCTTTGTTTTCGGCAAAACACGGTGAGATTGACAACCTCATCGCAAGTTGGAGACAAAGTTCTGTGGTTGTGTTGTGCAGGTCTCCACGTTGCTACTAGCACCGGTAGTGCGCCCTTCCAAAGCTCAGCTAGTAACACCTTTGAGGTGTTTCCTTGCTCCTACTGGTTCGATTAAACCTTGGTTTCATAACTGAGGGAAACTTGCTGCTGTGCTCATCATACCTTCCTCTTGGGGTTCCCAACGAGCTCTACATCAACCACGCACCAATCACTTTTCTGGGCGCCGTGTATTGAGCCATCAGTGGCGCCGCGCCGCGCCGAACGGATCCCACCCCTCCCCGGTCTCGACCTCCCTCCCACGATCGCCCCGTCCGCAGCCGCCGCCTAGATCGTCGTCGGGCAAAGACCTGGTGGCATGGCGGCGGCGGTAGTGACCCTGGCTACGATCCAGAGGGGAAAGACGGCGACGACCGCACCTGTCTGGTTCGGCGGCGGTGTCATGGCTGGCGGTGGCCGGAGGTCCTCAGCCCAGATGGCAGCAAGCAGCAGCGGGGATTCAGGCCTAAACGGGCCGCGATCTGCTCCGTTCATCGCCCTCGACACCGGCGGCCAGATTCCCTGGATCATGTTCGCGACACTAGGGCACTTGGGGCATCTGTCCCTGGCATGGTGGTGGTGACCTCCTTCTCCGTCAGAGTGGTCGGTCGGGTGGTCTTGACGTGAAGCGGCAGATCCTGCTAGTTTCCGGCGGGTGGCGTGGGGACTACTGGCTCGGTTTCAATAAAGGTGGCGGTCATGGATCCCTCTCAAGCCAAGATGAAGATTTGCCTGATATTTGTCTCCATTGATCTGGGTTCTGTGTTGTAATTCGGAAGGCTCTGCCGGCGAACTCCATACTGTGCTCATGCCGTGAGATTGCTGGATCGGATGAGATTCGGTCGAGCGCACCCATGTTTTACTCTGACCGTTTGGTTTCAGAGAGTGCACTTCGAAGCTCTGTTGGCTATTATTATCATGGGGCATGTTCTCGTTCCATGGTGCTGACGGAGAAAGTCATGGAGATCGAGATCTGAGGACTGACAATGGTGGCGAGTCTGGTGGTGATGAGGGATTGGCTTGGTGACTCGGGACTTGGAGCAGTGGCATGCAAGTGAGGGCGACTGTACAGGAGAGGCTCACGGTCCTACCTTTCCGGGTGAAAACCCAGGGTCTGGCCTTAATTGGTTGTGCCTGGCAATGATCTTGTTGAAGGTATTGTTTTGAGAGTATGGACTTTCTTCAGTGTAAAAACCTTAGATCTTTGATCGGGCGATGACGGTGTTTGTGCACTGTTCCCTTCTTGGAGGCGTCGTTTTTGGAGAAGCTGGGCTTCTGGTGCTGTCTTGGTGGTGGTGGTAGTACCGTTGTTTCAATGAATGAGTTACTATAGCGGGACTTTTATTTTTTTTATAATTCTTCTTTCTTTTTTGGCTATGTGCATCCATATGTTCACTAGGGCAATGCGTTGTTACAGAGGCTGAGTGTAATTGGTATCCTCTGATATTAATATATGTTTCTTTCCAAAAAAATAGCCACGTAGTTTCTTAAGAAGTTTATTAATTATATTATCATGTGTCATGTTATGTGGTGAAGTGTTGGGTGGTCAAGTTTATTAATTATATTATCATGTATCATGTTATGTGGCGAAGTGTTGGGTGGTCTTTGATAATATTTGGCTTCAAAAGAACACATGTATACTTTTTAAAGGAACATCCTACCGAATTGTCATGGTTTTTGTTTCAGTTGCAGGACGACTCCCTTATTGTCAAGGATTTATTACGCACTGTGGTCTTAGTTCACTCGAAAATTGGTATTGTGCCACTATGAATCGGACAATTGCAGATATGCCATCAGCCGACGTGGACTGGTTACGTCCGTGCCCCTTGTCTCGTTTGATGCTAGCAGCCGTTTCCCCGTATAACTTGTCATTTGGTTGACTCGGTTTCTTATATGTGGATCCCATCCAAGCGCAGCCATTGTTCTGAAAATTATACAGACGAGCGGGCACCGCCACCCGACCTGTCGACCGCATGCATCCCAGGTTCGAGGATTCAAACCTCTATTATTCTGGAATTTATCATATTTTCCCGCTCCACCGCCCCGCAATGCTCAAGTGTTATCGTTCCTTCCCCCACTTCACCGTCGCGAACCTCCACCGCCCTTCCTCTAGCCTCTGTTTGTCACCTCGTTGCCATCCCCTCACTTCCCTCTCCTTCCCACATGACCTGTCCTGGCATGGTCAGGAGGCCGGAAGCGAGAAGCTGAGTCGGCCATTGGTCACACGACCATGACGGTGGACGTGAAGAGGATCTGACATGGAGATGGATCTTGCACGATAGAAGAACACGATATGGATCCTATGAGGCTGGATAGCATGGGAGATGGTAACACAAGCGGGTTACAAAGCTCTCTACCTCTGGAACCCGGTAAATGTGCCTTTCGTCCTACCAGTAGGGAACAACTGTGATTATGGCTCTTCCCTTTTCAATTAGAAACTCTAGTACGGTGGTAATAGCGAGGATGCATGCTCATACGTATGGCGTCTGTCGCATCTGGATTCCTACTGAAGATTCGGCACGGGTGTCGAACTAAAACCTTGCTCGACGGTAGAATTGCGGTTAGCGCTAATTTTGATTATCCACTGATAGTAGACATGGCATACCTAACTCTTTTGACTTGTACAAGGAATTTGGCAAGTTCCTGATTAGCCAGAACGAGGAATTCATATCCATGTACTATGACACAAATTATCAGACTTTCTATTACATCAGGATCGAGCCCTAGAAATGATGTGGGGGTAAAAATTTGTGGACTAGGACTCTGTTGAAGTCTACCCACATTGTTAAAAGGATATTGGGTAAGAGACTATCGTTAATGATTTCGGACCACCTGCAACACAAACAACTTAGTCGACAATAACAGAGCAGCCTTTCCGTCAGGTCACTGATAACCGGGGTACCCTGACCCATCGGTCGTTAGGTCCTCTACCAGGATGATCCAGACCTCGTGAGGCCGTCTCGTTTTGCCTCGATCCTCCGGGAGCCAGAGGATGGGGTGAGCGGCCCCATGACCGTGATTCCACCCCAACGGAGGCTCCTCGAGGGGGCAGTCTTCTGTCGGGGGAGCCTTGGATCCCCTATGGACGAGTCTTGGAAGTAGTCACGTAATCTCACCAGGATGGAAGGAAGGCTCAACGCAACTCGGGTTTGTCAAACCTTCGAACACCACCGCTGACGCACCTAGATAGGTCCCATCGGCTGAACGACAAATCGCTGCTGCCGCGCCCCTATTGGTGGATTTCGCCACCACTCCATCAACGTTCATTTTGCAAGTCGCAGCAGGTGTGGGATCCACCGTGGCGACTGGGCCTGAACCCTACCTCCCGTCAACTTCCTCTCCTCCTTGCACAAATCAAGATCACCAAGGAAGGACTGGACGAACTGATGCGTAACCATTGGGCTTTGGAAAACCTCCTCATGGATAGCTTTCCGTCGAGAGTGCCAAATAGCCCACATCGTGATCACCATCTTGGAGAAATAATCTATCTCCATGGTCTCCAACATGCTAAACAGCCACTACCGTGGGGATTCCTCCGCCATCAAACTGATATGCTCAACAATGGTCGGATCGAAGAGATCCCGGATACATCATGACGGAGTGCACTCGAAGAGAGAATGCCTCCAGTCGTCATACTGCCCACACACTGAGCATGACGAAGTTTGTGCCATGCCAAAGCAGTGCGGTAGTCTCTAGAGAAAAATGCAGACTTTAGGGGGAACCCTGCACTTCCATAGCTTTTCCCATAGTTTCCCCTCTTGTGAAACCTTCGACGATCCTGAGCTGCCATCAAAATAATCCTCTCCAGCCTTCTTTACCGTGGTATAAGCGTTTTGTACGCCAACCGAACAGGAAAAACTCCAGATTTCTCAAAGTGCCAGACCCAAAAATCTTCTTGGGTCCCAGTAGTACATAGTGGTATGTTCCTGATGATCTCAATATCCATGGGATACAAAAATCTTTCAAGCATGTCCAGCCTCCATGACGAGCTAGAGTTGACCAGCTGTAATTGAAACAGCTCTGCACCACACCGGAACAGGATGCGACGCGGCTCGCCTAACCATTCAACGAAGGCCCACAAGTCCAACTCCATCTGTCTAGCTTTTAACGGAAAAAGTCCAAAACAAATCTTGAATTTGTACCCGAAAGCTAAACGAATCCCGAACTTTTGAATCACTAAAATTAGCGCTCTGAACTATCAAATTTCGGTCTATTTTCAACCTTATAACTGTTTGGCGCTCGTTGGATGGTTATCTGGGACAAGGAACGGTGGATACGATGCCCTACGGCATCTCTGATGTGCCTCCAGCACGTTAGACGAGCAGCGTCCACGGGAACAACCTCAGCCACACACAATACACCAATTGACTCACAGCACCAAGAACTAAAGAAAATGAACTATGTAACCAGATTTAAATTTATATTATTATAGTAGTATTACTGATCTCTAGTTTTATCTTGCCCAGCTAATTTCATTATATGATAGAAACACATCACGATTTAATAAGATGGGCAAGTTGGAGCCAGAGTAAACTCACCAACAGCCTAGCTAAACCCAAAATAACCCAGGGATTCCTACATAGAGAATAACCATATACTATATAATAAAGTCAAACAAAAGTCTTCCATAGCTGGTCTCCACATATAGCCACCACAGATTACTTGTAACTAAGTTATATTCGCTGTCAGAGTCATCAGTGCTCTACGTTCTTCTGCAGCGCGGCGCGGACCCTCTTAATTTCTTCACGGTACCTTTGGTACACAACAGCAAGAGTAACAACAAATGAAACAATCCCAGCTACCCCAGTTGTTGTTATAAAATTGCTAGCCCTTCTTGATGCCCTTAACCAGCGCCTACACATGATAGGAGTTGTCAAACAGAGGAGGGGGGAAATGCTGCCAAGAATTTTTCAAATCGGCATATGTTAGACATGGTACCATTCATCATCATGTGCTCTAGGTTTGACATGCGCAGCAAGATCCTCGAGCAGCGATCTGTCCCACCACTTGTCCACCTTAGATAAGGCCTCGTACAGCTCCTCCTTCTGCTTCTGGATTTGCATAGCCTCAGTTTGCTGGAAAAAAATAGGAAATGATTGGGTTCATGCCATCAATTAAGCACTACTGACTATAAGAATCTGTTTTATTTCTTTTCAACATGAAAGGAAAAAGGGGAGAAATCACTTTTAATCTAAAAATAAATTAAGCACTGACTGCTAATAAGAACAGTGTCAGTTTGAGGTTTTGATACGTCTGACAGACAGAATATACTGTATTGCATGCAGACACCGCCATGTATATACATATATATAAATACATTTGGGTGCTAATTAAGGGCGTGGTTCAGTTGGAGCTGTTGAAATAGCCTCACTTACTCTACATAGATTGAGACTACACCCTGTGTGCCTTTTAGATTGACATGCACAGCGAGAATATGGAGCAGCCTTTTGTTTCGCCATTTCTCCACCATTGGCAAGTCCGCCTTAGATAAGGCCTCGTACAGCTCCTCCTTCTGCTTCTGGATTTGCATAGCCTCAGTTTGCTGGGAAAGAAATAGGAAGTGATTGGGTTCATGCCATGGATTAAGCACTGTGACTATAAGAATTTGTTTTATTTCTTTTCAATATGAAAGGAAACAGTGGAGAAATCCCTTTTAATCTAAAAAAAATTAAGAACAATATCAGCTTGAGGTTTTGATACAAACTGCATGACAAAAAGAATTAATATACTGTATTATTGCACGCAGACACCGCCATTTATATACATATAAATACGTTTGGGGTGCTAATTAAGGGCGTGGTTCAATTTGAACTGCCAAAACGTCTTATACTAATAAGGAACTGAGGTAGTAGCTTTCAAACATCCTCCTGGGTTAAGATACCTCGTGGGTGCTGTACATGCGCCTTGGCACGAGGAGCCGGCGTCCCTCCTCGGCAACCGCTGGTGATGTGACGGCAGCCTGGGTTCGCCGGAGCACGGAGCCACCGATCCTCCTCGCCTCCTGTCGAAGAAGCGCCGCCATGGTCACCGGCCTGCAAATAGGTAGGGATTAGGGCAAGTCCGTCAGGAATGGAATCCCCACAGCCGGCCGCTCCTCGCTCCTTCCCTACGTACGCCATTGGGTTGCAAGCGGTGGAAGAAAAAGGGAAATTTTGGTGGCCATAATCTGGGAGTTGTTGCGCCTTAGGGTTAGGGTTCCTCCTTCGCCTTCCGCCTCCGCCGACTCGGGAAGCAGCCAGAACAGAACGGTGCTGGTTCCTCGCGGTCTCTACACGTGCGCCTCACCTTTTTTATTACTGCATCCACATTATTTTCTCTTATTTATTTATTTCGAAGTTGCACCGATCTATTAATAATCATCAACACTACAAAGAGTCCCAGAAGTAAAAAACATTAGTCCATTGGACAAACTAGCGACGACTACATACACTGGCACGAGCCGAAAACGCGCCGCCATCTTCGCCCCTCCATCACCGGAGCCGAGCAAAGTTGTCGTAGTAGACTGACGGCAAGTTGTCGTGCTAAGACTCAAAGGACAAGATAGGGATGTTTAGGGTTCCACCCCCGATCTGTAACCGACTCGGACATATCCCGAGACCTGGCTCCCCCATATAAGGGCTAGGAGGGAGCGACGAGGAGGGTAAGAAAAACACTCTCGCACATACACCCGCCAGATCTCATACGCGGGCCATTGCCATCTCGGCACCCCTATAAACCGTCGGTTCATCATCAATTAAAGAGCAGACAAGTAGGATTAGGGTTGTCCCTCTGGGGGCCTGAACCTGGGTAAACCTCGTGTCCCCGTGTGTTTGTCTGTTAGACGACGAAATTTCTAGCGCGCCAATCTTTCCTTAAACACAAGCCCATCAACAATGGGAAATTGATGTGCTCACACCACGTCAATTTGCAACGTCTGTGGGAAGCCCGCGTGCTGATGTCTTGACTTTGGCGGCCCATCTCCGGCTATCTATGATACGTCAGCTTCAGAGGGATAGATCTACTTCAGATCCTTCGACTTCACCATCCACGCGCCAGCCTAGCATCAGGCTTTCGACTCTGTCGCTGATGGAACCAGAATGTTGATCAGCGATTTGACCTTCCAGGTCGACAAGATCGGCATGCTACACCTTCCAGACCAGATCTATTCGATCTCGGAGCAGTCTATGCCACCATCAATTGCACCCACGTGGAGGATCCTACCACCACTCGTGACCCTCAGCGAGCTCAACGCCTCCTCTTTGGCCTACAGACCAGATAGCAACAGTAGTTGCGACTCCGATCTGAGCAACCCACTCGAAGGATACGATGACGTCGAATCCGATCCGGAGAGATGCGGAAGCAATGTCTACGTCAACCACTACCATTGTGCCAACATCTACGCCAACGCTGGCAGCAACGTGGTGCTAGAACCGAACCCGAAACTAGGAACGGGGAAAGTCGCGATGACCCCAACGAGTGCCTACAGATCCATCTCTCGAACGACGAAGGGGCGAGGGTCAAACTAGCCCTAAAGGACACCCTGCTGGCAGCATACGCGTCGCGCGAGATGCTGATTGCGTATCACTAGTACCTAGAAAAGGAGTACGATCGCCAGCAGGCGCTACACAACGAGCTCGAAGAACGTCGGCCACTCGCCAATGAGTCAAGCGCCCGACGGGCGGAACTTTCTTCAATCGGCGGATCCTCTTCAAAGGGGAACCGCCACACTGGAGCACACAAAAGGCGCTCCCGGACACATCTAATGGACGAGGAGGTCAGGCGTAGCGCTAGCCCAAACCTAGACTTCTCGTTCATGTCGACGGACTCACAGGGAAACATGGTGCTCAAGACTCTGTAGGCTGCCATCATCGCGGCTACCACTTAGTGGCTGTCCAACCCACCTGAGGCAGGGGACCCACGGTCCGCCATCCATAGATCTGCTGTTGTTGCGCTTGGCCCGGTTGAATCGGCACTCGCGAGGGAGCCCGCTAAAGAGCCGACCAAATCACATGCGGTGCGGAAGAACAACTACTCGCTAGCACAGGATGATGAACCCCGTGGTGCCGCCGTAGCCCATGGCGGAGAGACCACGACTATGACGCTCGTGACAAGATCACGCAATGTAAAGTTGACAAATCACGCGCGAAACACGCCTACTCCACCACGACAAATACACCAAACTCTGTAGTGCTATATGCTTCATCCGTGCTATACGGCAAACTCGGATACCGAAGGGTATCAAGTTACCTTCGGATAACCCAAAGTTTGATGGTCTCCACGAGCCGAAAACCTGGCTAGATGACCAACTGCAGTCTGTCATGTGTTATGACGGATCCAAGAGGATAGCCATGCAGTGTTTGCAACTACAACTGAAGGGTGCCGCATGCGCCTGGCTCAACAGTCTCCCTTCCAGCTCAATCCGCGTTTGGGAGGAATTGGTGTATAGCTTTGTCTAAAACTTCAATGGCACGTACAAACGGCCTGCATCCATTGAAGAACTGTGGGCGTGTACCCAACGACCTGACAAGTCCCTCCGATCCTACATCTAGCATTAGTCCATCATTTGAAACTTTGCAGAGGACATCTCTGAAGAGTGGGCGATCGACGTGTTTACCGGCGGCGTCCGCCAGCGCAAGCTCAAGGAAGAGCTTGGCTGCATAAAGCCAAGCACCATCGGCCACCTGATGGACATCGCCAACTAATGGGCGGATGACAAGGACTCCCTCCACAATAGCCGCGCATGGTCGGACGACAAATATGATCAAGGTCGTAGATGTGACCGCCGAGGAAAACGTAGAATGCATGACTATGATGGCCACGATGGAGTCGACATTGTCGCGGCTAGCTACTCCGACAAATGCGACGACAGCAACCGCAACAGCGGCTATCGCGGTGGCAGCTACCGCGACGACATGAACGCTGGAAAGACCACACAAGTATGACAACGCAACAGCGGCTATCGCGGTGGCAGCTACTTAGAGCAACTCTAGCAGACGGTGGCGTGCGCGCATGGACCCCACTGCCACTTTGGCAAGGTGGTGGGCGCGTCGGAGGCGGCATGGGCGGCCGCGACCGCGAGGACGAGAGGATGCCACGCCGGTGCGGCTTCGACGAGGTCGAGAAGAAGCGCCGCTGGTCGGTGGGCGCGAAAAAGCGCGGCGCTGAAATGGTGCAACCGTGACTTGTCGCCGCCGCCATTGCTGCGCGCGTACGTGCCGTAGTGGTTCCGCACCTCTCGTCGTGCTCCGGAGCCCGTCCGTAGGTACACGTACGCTAGCGAACGCTCCTCTCGCCGCGCTCCTCCCGCTCCTTCTTCCTCCGACGAGTGGAGCTCATCCTCCCCTCCGCGCGCCCAGGTCATCATGCAGGCCGACTACTCGCATGACTCTTACGAGGAGCGCCTCGCGGTGGAGATGCTCTTGTGCGAGTCTGAGCTCGACCGCGAGCACGAGGAGACTGGCTGTGCCACCGTGGTGCTAGGCGACCTCACCGGCGAGTGATGTCCTCGCCGTCGCCGGAGCTACTCCGCGTCCCAGAGCTCGCCACCGAGCTCCATTTTGACCCTGCGGACGCCGCAGTAGCTAGGCCTTACTAATTATCCGCTACTTAATGTAAATGCGAGCCGCTTTTGATCCGTGACTATGATCGAACTTGGAGTACCAAAGCTTGGTTGGATCGTCATATATACGAGGAAGACAAGGGAGATGACTGAATGTACCAACCAACGCTCAACAAATTGTCGTCCATCACATTAGTACGTAGTACGAAGCCCTGTGGAATGCAAGGAAGAATGCTCTAGTTTCAGGTGGCCCTGCAAAAGTGAATAATACTGATGGAGCGTTGAGCCAGCATGCTACGATACGAGCGAGAGGGCGTTGTTGTGCAAGGTGCGGTGTGATGGGGCCCCGGCCCGGCCGGGGGTCATCATATCATCTTCTTCCTCTGTAGTAATTCGGTGGCCTTGCGTGGTCTTTGTAATTCTTCAGTGGCCATATATGTTGAATGCCCGTGCGTTGCTACGGGTTTTCAAGTGTATTTTTTCGAAATACAAACATAAAACACAGAAAAATTTACATGTTAAACAAAGAATTTGTCCAGAAAAAATCTTTGTCCATTCTGACATGATTTGCACATTAAGATTTAACTATTTCTTTCTAGATGAGCATTCTTGTATATCACAAATGCACTATGTATAGCGAACTCCTGCACATTTGTTACAAGTTCAAATATATTTATGAACAAAAAACTCCTTTAACTCCCATCTATTAGGGCTCCACTAGCACATGGAATTTGAGCTCCGCGTGAGCAAGAGAATAATAGTAGTAGTATACACAATAGATTGTTTGCAAGTGAGTGGCAGCCATCTACAAAATTACGAAGATATGCAAACATGAAGACCGTAAGCTTCTTGCCTGATTGTACTTTGCAAGACGTTTTTATCTGCAAGGTGCTCTGGTTTTGATATGTCGCCCTGTTTCATAAGAAAGATTGTTGCATTAACTTCACCATGAAAATTGAGTCGCAGTGATGACCTTCTTCCAAGCAGAATTTGGAAACATACCATAGATAACCCAACCGCATTCTCAGCTTCACCACTGTAGCAAAGAGATGGCAATTGAATATTTCAGATAAGGAAGGAAAGAAGTACATGAACACGAGATAGTGACTGAGATGGCAAGCCAACACGTTTGGACATTTGCACGGCCTCATTGTTCATGGTTACATATCAAATTTGGTTAACCTACAATGTAAACTTGATACACATTCTTTAGCAGAC
Source organism: Avena eriantha (assembly GCA_910589775.1). Classification (NCBI taxonomy): domain Eukaryota; kingdom Viridiplantae; phylum Streptophyta; class Magnoliopsida; order Poales; family Poaceae; genus Avena; species Avena eriantha. The sequence continues at coordinate 116,225,679 of OU342741.1, forward strand.
CGAAATTGGCTACAATAAAATTCAATTATCTGACTAAGGCCATTATTGTACCATGAATAATTAGTACAATCTGGGGAATGGCATGCCTTGCCAAAACTAATAATAGAAGAAATTTACATAATTCTAATGCTGATACATATCAAGATATCCAGAAAATTCAGGAGGAACGTATCCCGCGAATATGTTGCTTCTAGTCCTATCAAGCAGAACAGCCTGAAGCAGAACGCATTGCCTATAGCTTCTAGAAGTGAAGATCCACGCCATACGATTTAATGTCAGAAACATAGAACCGGGAAGCAACGTGTGGCAAGCATAGGGAAGGATTCTGTTTCTTTAAACAAATGTGAACTCAAGTATCTTGATGCATCACCGCCTTCCTCTTGCATAGTTCCATGGATGCCTACCAGAGAAGCTCGACGGCCATCGCAAGCCGCTGCTCGCATGCGACCAAGGAGAGCTTCCAATGACCGGCATAACGCCACACCAGGACCAGACACGAACACTATTGACCAACCCTAAACTACCATGAAGAGAGGTCCCTCCCTCCCCTAGGAAGTAGGGCCACCGGAGAAGGGGAAGAGGGGAACCAGAGACGTGGAGGCGACTCTCAAGGTGGGTGAGGAGAGAATGCAAGCTGGTGTCTTTCTAGATCTCACAATACTTCCAGTTACATTGGTATTGAGAGAAAACATATTTCTCCATGCTGCTATCGGTATTGAGAGAAAACACATTTCATTTTTCAACGGATCACTTATAAACACAAACATGCTTGGCCTCATCGTTTTGTTTTGCTATTTTCATGTCAATGATGAGAAGTAAAATTACCATGGACATGTTAATCCCTGACTCACAATCCTTCATGTAATCATGCAGTTGTGGTAACATAAGATAGATTCGCATTGAGTTGGTCACACAAGATTGAAACAAAGAAAACAAATAATCTGCATAGCATTTAGATTCACTATGACTGTAATCTTAGTAAGGCTAGATAACCGATTGGATTGCCTCTAAATTATTTCAAATGGCGAGCATGATTTAGAGGTCAGGAAGTACTACTGACCAGCAAATGAACTATGAAATAGTATAATGCAGTTGTGGTAACATAAGATAGATTCGCATTGAGTTGGTCACACAAGATTGAAACAAAGAAAACAAATGATCTGCATAGCATTTAGATTCACTATGACTGTAATCTTAGTAAGGCTAGATAACCGATTGGATTGCCTCTAAATTATTTCAAATGGCGAGCATGATTTAGAGGTCAGGAAGTACTACTGACCAGCAAATGAACTATGAAATAGTATAGCACCAGCCATGCCTATGTTCTCGATAAACTTGTATTGTTACCACATAAGTAGCAATGGAAATCTACATGTCAAAATTAGTCTAGCCACATCAGGCTCAATGCATAATCCTTATAGCGTTTATGCATTGATAAATACAATTGCTAATCATATCAATACAAATACGTTGTGAAGTATCTAAGGTCTTTAGAAATAAAACATGAATGAGAAAACGACAACTTCAAATACCTTGCTTAGAGAGCCTTGTAAATATAGCAACAAAATCTCTCCGGGCTTGAATGGTCTGGCCTGAGCAGATTTCAGGGCCACATCACGCACGGGTGCGTCCCATGATGCCCATCCGCATGCAGCACCATCTACCTTGCCTTAAGATAATTGACTGCATTCCCAAACTATATCGATAACCAAAAGCAAAGAAGTGATCACACTACCACTGAAACACAGGCAACAACCAACACATAGTCATCCATCGAACTGTGTCAAGACCTTATCACCACAAGGAGATGTCTACTATGTACCTTGTGAGGGTAATGAATCGAGTTCTCGTTGGCGTTGACCAATATCTGGAGCGTCGACAACAACTGCTTCGGCAGGAGCTGGTGTACACCACCATTCCCACGTCGCAGGATATCAGCCCACCTAATACCAAATGAGTAGACATATTGTAATAAATTATATCGGAAGGATGGTTACTTGGGAAAGAAAACAATCAATGGACAGTATGAAAATTCATATATTTTGATCTCATTTTGAAAATCTATTCCGACAAGGAAAATTGCAAACAGAAGTATGGACCTAGGCCTTAAGTATTGATATGCTAGGCCTTAAGTATTGATATGCTCCTTTGTGTGTTACCTTTCATCCAAGATTCAGCTTTGTTCGTGCCAGGTTACATCTAGCCCAACACCCTAACAACAATCCAAATTGTGCAAGGAAAAAAGGCATGTGAGATGAATAAACAATAGCCGAATCCATGTTTTGAAATTCAAGGATGAATCAAGCATACCATATAGTTCACTATGAAATGGATTGAAGAAATATAGGAAGTTGGTATAAGCTAAATGTCGAGAAAGCAAATATTCAGAGGTTAAGCATCATATGTACTTTTGTTTAATGTTGAGATGGAGAAGTATTAGATATACCATAAAGATAGAGATTTAGTGCGTTGAGAAGAAACAACATGCAAACATCCAGATTCTCTCCATATCAAACGTTAGTAAATGAAAGTTAATGTGAACATGGAAGTGAGCCGGCATGAAAGAGAACTGGTTGTCCAATATTTAACTTGTTGATGCAGAGAATACACATCATTTTTTATCTCTGCAGCTTGACCAAATTACATAGCTAGCTAGTATTCGATGTTCTGGACGAGCATTAGACATAAATTGTACATAAGAAAATAATTTAGATCATGAAATTCAAGTATACCGAGTTTATTGCATGCTGAATGGACGCAATAGCCACCAGCGACCAAATCGAACAGTCGCGCACATGTGCCCTAAGTGTACCACAGTTTTTTAGCTCTACAATAACGCCTAGAGCAGTGACCTGATCTGCTTCAAAACTGATCTGCTTCAAACAGTCGTTGGTATACCTCCTACTTCGCTGAATCAATCATCACGTGGTAAATTAATTTCATGGACTACAAATAGATGATGGATTACTCCAAGCTGAAGATATTCATTTTTTTTCAGATCTTGGAGTAGAACAGAATAGTAGAAAGCCAAACAACGTTAGATTGGACCGTACCTAATTCATAGCCGCATTGGCCACCAGGAGCTTGAGCATGGATTCCTAGCCATAGGCCGCACAGACGCCGTTTTCTGACCTGCCACCTTGTCCTCCTCTAGTTTTCAGGAAGCTTTTGTGCAATGGGTGCTCTCAGTAATACTTTGGATAAGATACTTCCAGGTAGTTATATATTTTTTGCTCTCATGTAAAACTAAGTAAACTGCTGGCATGAAGCAAAACCTACTATATGTAAAATTCATCTTAATCTTAAAAATTACGCTTCTTAGCTGAAAAAATCGCTAGGAAATAACCACCAAAAATTCTAAGGCATGAGTTTTTCAGCCCATAAATCGTTAAGAATTATGATTGATCTACTAAACTCCAATGATATCGAACAAAGAAAATAGAAACATAACAAAACTTGAAAGGGGGGATAGAGACTATACATGCCGTTTGTGAGGTGGTTAGGTAGAGCACTCTAAGAAAATGTCAGATCCACTGGCTGCATGCCTTGGCTTTTCTTCCCGACAGCAGTACAAATCAGAGCAAGTGCACTCTCTCGCGCCAATTAACTGAATCACATGCCAAAGTATCTAGGCCGTACCTCTAGGTAAGGCACACAACCGGCATGGAAAGATGTCGGAAGCACAGATGCGGGGCACACGCGCATGGAGACAGCCGTGCAGGAGGGGGTGCAGGCGTGCAACGGCCTCGAGCGGCAGAGAGGGAGAGGATCCATGGCATCCTCGAAGAGGCTGGGAGCTCGCAAGGGACCATAGCAATGATGTGAGGCCATGCCGCCACCGGAGGACACCAGAAGGATCACGAGTATATCAAGTTCTATGAGAAAAGGCACTCTCTCGATTGCGACATACACTTGCTTGAAAAAAGAAATGTGTGGAAGCTGACTGGATCAAGTACATACCACGGCTGCAAAAACTAATGCAAGGACAAAAACAGAGCTATCCCTGCCTTCATGTTGGTCAACCGCCACTGCCAAACTTGCCATCATCGCAAGGGACGAAATAACTCCAAAGGAAGTAAGAAGTAAGAAACTTTCTTGCATGCCATCTCTTCTCCTTTAACCTGCATGCCTACAATGAAACAAAGTACAGCTCAAGGAACAGAAGAGCAAACAATCCAATTCTCAAGTTAACCATGGTGATTCTAAAGATACACTAATAGTACACTTCAATTTTATAAGCCTTTTCATTTGAGCACGTTAGTTTTCATTCAGATATTAGTAATGTCAGTAGGATATCAGTGTGAGTTTTGCAGTAGAAAACTTAAAATCAAGATTTACTTAGTGATTTTTTGAAGTAGTTTTACTTAGTGATTTGGAGCTACTCGATAGAAATGTACGAGAGTATTCTGCAGCAATACATATTTACATGTATGGATCTGGACACCAATACGCATGAAGAGAGAGAGGCTCCAGGAAAAAATTGAAGGCAGTAGCGGGAGCAAACTTAGATCTGAAAACCAATTATCTAATTTCACTATTGATTATCTAATTAGAAGAAGAATTGTCAGTTTCGTTCATTTACCTCTGTGAATCGTAGGGCCATAAACTGAAGCCCACATGCCAAAGCTTTTTTTATCTTGTCAGCAACAACTGACAGTCGTCATCCTCGTCTTCCACACCAGAGCAACCTACGACTCCCTTTGTTTCTTCCTAAAATATGAACCCCGAATTCCTTTAACGAAACAAAAATAAATTCGCTGAATACAGACAGAGGAGCACCTCATCCGTGCAACCTATTGCCAAAATTGCAGGGAGCTGAAGACGAATCGACAGGAGATGGTAGCTGCCACACGCGGCAGTTATCCCGACCTAAAGGCCAAAAATAAATGAGCCCAGGTCCGAGTTCCTGCTCCTCTCACCGGCACACCGTCGGCGGGACGGGGACCTTCTGCGGTGGTGACTGGGGGCCTCCACGGCGACCGCCACGGCCGCCTCCCTCCTCCCGTCAATCTCCTCCTGTACCGGCCACGACCATGCGTCGGCTTCTCAACACCGATTCCTCGCTCCTTTCGGCCGCCGCCAGGACGACCTCTCCGGCTCTAGCTCCTCGCTCCCTGACAACCGCTCGCGACGCCCGCGGCCTGTGCTTCCTCCCAGAGTTAAGGGATGACAGACAGTGACTTACGCAGGCAGGGGAACCTCAAAGACGACGGGCAGCAGTCAGATACAAGAAGGGAGAGGGGTGGGAGCATCGGGCCGGGGAGGGTGGGAATGGTGTGGCGGCGGCGCACTGAGGGAAGGTCGGAGGGCATGTGAGGCGAGGCAGGTAGGTACGACTGATTTTGCTGGGCCGGGCCTGGACTACGTGCGAGCGTGAGAGGAGGGAGGTCCACGGTCGAAGCAACGATGGACCAAACGGAACAGGTAGCGGCAAGGAAAACGGGACACCCAGTTTTCGGTAGGAGGGTAAAATGGTCTCATTACCAAATTGTTGCACAGAACCATCGACCGAAGGAAACAGAGAAAATTCGTTTTTTTAAGTAGTAGAGATAGAGATAGAGATATATAGTCGCGCTATTTGACTTGCTGGAAGCAGAATAGTTATTCTGCATCCGGACCCGTCTGGCCGCCTGAGTACCGCCCGGCGCGAGCGTGCGCGCGTGAACCCAGACTCCAATCCCGCCTGTCGTAATTTTTTTCTGCATGCGACGTAATAAGCTTCCGCCGGGCGTGCGTCCGCACATCACGAAATCGCACGCTCCGAGCACTCTGCATGCGACGTAAGGAAACTATACTCCGTCGGTACTAGTACAACATAATAAAATGCATTTCTTTTTCTACAACTTCCGTAGAAAGGGAACCACCCAACATAAAAGGCTTATGTTTCGTTTTTCTTCTTCAGCGCAAAGCATATTTTTTACAAAAACTTTCGATTACTCGGATGATCATTATTCGCTACCCTACATTGGGTAAAAGGCCCGTGGCCCATAAAGATTCTAGATAACGGTCCAAGGAAGCAACCGACCGAGACTTTTTATTGTATTAGGAAAGAAACCACGAACCGACATTATGTTGGTATTGTAATCGCGCGTTATGAAACCTATCTGTGTACATCTTTGAGACCCGGTCTATTATATATAGGACGGGAGAAGCCCAAGCGAGGGTACCGAAATCTGGAGGACAACTTGTAATAGAGTGTTTTCCCAATATTCAGGCGACTTTGTCTTCATTGTTTTCCTGACATCCGACGAAATCCCCAACGTTCTCTTTTCCGCGAAACCCCAAGTCCATCACCATGGGCATTGCCGAGGTTGCCCCTTGTCAGTTGGCGCCGTCTGTGGGAAACCTGAACGCTGGAACCACGGATTCGGCGGAATGCTCTCCACCAAGCGTCAACTCGACGAAAGCAAATCCACACCCGCCCACCCTTGTATTGGTACCCGTCGATTTCAACGGCGGATCCGATCTAATCATTGGAAGCCTCCACTTCCAAGTAGACAACATGCAGGAACCACACCCTTCGGCCCTGATTGCATCAGAACCGTCGGTGGGAAAGGTCACACCTATAGTAGTACCAGCATCGCCCATTGGATCCTCCACAGACATCATAGCTCAGATCGAAACATGAAAAGAAGGTCACCAATCAATCTCACCACACGGAGCAAACACAACAAAATCAAAACCCGAAGAAAGCAGCGAAAACATCGACTTTGAAGAAAGGATGGCGAAAATTTATCCAGAACTACGATCCCGAAGCACTACAAGCACACCCGCAAAAACAAAAGACGACGCCGTCAGGCCACACATAACACACCACCAAGTGTATATGATCAACAGAGATACCTCAACACCACGCAATGAAAACGGTAATCCTATAATAAACCCCGATGATATTATATCAGATGACCATGCAGGAAACCACGACAACAAAGGAGAACACAACAACGGAGGAGAACACGGAAACGAAGGAGAAACAACAGATAATCGCATAGTTCGAGGAGGAGGCGGAGAACCCCACACAGAAGAGAGACCAGGACTTCGGCTACCAGCGTCGGCATGGCAAAAGGCAAGGGAGGCAATTTCGGGAGCAGTCCCAATGACGGCAGATGCTTCACATGAGGATCTACTAGTGTACCAATATTTGCTCCACCACAAGAAGAGAGACCTAATCCGGATGCAAAGACAGCTCGACGAAAGAAAAAGGCTAGCCGATGAATCGAGTTTACGACGGGCCCAGCTAAGCTCTACCCGAGGGTCGGGGAGTGTGATAGGAGAAGCACCACCAAGAAGGGCGACATCTTGATTACAGAATATCCCCGAAGTAGAAAGAAGTGGAATCATCGGAGACCTCGACCTATCATTCATGTCCATTGATCAAGCAGGAAACATCAAGGCAAAAATAGCCTAGGCAGCCATTGTGGCCGCACAAACATATCTGATCAGCACTCAATCCGTGCCCGACGATCCACGCGCGGCCCTCCACTGCTCCGCCCTAATGAATCTCGGCATGGTAGGGGCCTCACTCGCGGAAGCAGAACAAGGACTCACACAAAGAACCCCACGCCGTCACAACAGTCCTCGGCAAGTAGGACACACCCGGCGATCTCGATCACCACACCAGGCGCATCTCGTAGGATCCGAGCCGCGAAGCAACACAAGGAACGACAACACCCAGCATAGGAGCAGTGGACCCAGAGACCAAAGCCGCACCCAACGATATCAAGATGGAGATGACGAAGATGACCATGGGCTATGCGGGGCCAGCTGTTTCACGCAAAGGATTCGCAAAGAATTAGTAACAAAAGACTTTAAACTTCCACATGACCAACACAAATACGATGGGCTCCAGGAACCTGAAGCTTGGTTAGCAGACTATCTAGCCACCGTATTACAGGGTGAATCCACAACTACTGCGATGCAAAGTCTACAACTACACCTCACCGGCGCCGTAAGGTCATGGTTAAGGCAGTTACCCAAAGGTTCAGTTAGTAGCTGGAACGATCTGGAAGATAAGTTCATCCGACATTTTCATTCTACATTCAAGCGGCCAGCATCCTTGGAATAGTTGCGAGCGTGCAAACAAAAATCTAGAGAGTCAATAAGAGCGTTCATACAGAGATGGAATATTATCAAAAACTCAGCTGAATCCATATCTGATGAAAGGGCCATTGGCGCCTTCAACGACGGCCTCCGTCGCCGAGAATTCATAGAAGAGCTGGGTCGGGTGAAACCAAAGACAGTATCACAGTTGATGGAAATAGCAAACCACTGGGCTGATGGAGAAGACGCGCTACATAATAAGACAGAAAACGAAGGAACAATGATGGGAACGCGGGACCAAGTTACGTCGCAGCAGGTTTTTCGGGTGAAGGTAACAACAGAAGCAACGACAATAATGGCGGATACCGTCAGAACAGGGACGACGTCGGAAGAAGCCAGTCCGCACAGCGATATCAGCCAAGAGCACGAGACCCACCTATGTCCGCAATACAAATGCTGGAAGGACCCTGTAATATGCATTTTTAAGTCAACTCAGCAGGTAGGCGACAATCCAATCACTTGATGAAATACTGCCGAACATTCTTGAAGATGCAGGAGTTATGCAACGCAAAGGCAGCCGAAGCAGCAAACCGAGGGTACACATCCACGCCTGGTGCACTAGCTATCGGTGCACCACCACCAGTTGCACCACCACAAAATTCAAACGATCACCCAGATCAAAAGGAACAATGTCTATGATTCAGAAAGGGTGTCCACCCAACAGAATTCAAAAGCTCATCACAAGTCAAATCAATATGGCAGAAACATCAACATCAGCTACACCCGAATATCTCTACTGGTCAGAGCAAGAAATCAAATTCAGCAGAGCAGATCACCCACTCCGGGTCCCACGACCAGGTCCCTGATAGTCGAAGCACAAATTGGCGGATTCAATATGAGCAAGGTCTTCATGGATGCAGGGAGTAGCATAAATCTGATCTACACAAAAACGTTGCGAACAATCGGCTATCCCCTAGATAATCTCGCTCCAACAGAAATCTCTTTCCATGGAATAGTACCAGGTAAAGCCGAAATTCGTTTAGGCAAAATTTTCCTTGAGGTTGTTTTTGGTTCCAAAATAAATTTCAGGCGAGAAAAACTCGAATTCGAAGTCATGGATTGGCGATCACAATACCATGTAATCCTAGGATGACCAACCTTTGCACGATTCATGGCAGTGCCACATTACGCATACTTAGTAATGAAAATGCCATCACCAAAGGGAATTATCACGGTACAAGGAAGCTTCACACGTGCGGACAACTATGATTGAGTGTTCAACAAAATTTCTGAATCTTTCGGGATGGCAACAGAGTTCGAGCAACTCAAAAGTTCAGCAAACGAACAACCTCTGGAGGTAGCACGCGTCAATCCTGATCAGGCTTTTGACACGGCAAAGGACACAAAAGAAGTACAAATCCACCCCACTAACCCAACGAAAACAACATTTGTTGCTTCTAACCTTGATCCCACATAGGAAAGCGCGCTCATCGAGTTCCTCCATGAGCACTGGGAGATTTTCGCATGGCTACCTTCTGATATGCCGGGATTCTCAGGGAACTCGCTGAGCACGCACTAAACTTAGATCCAAAGGCGAAGCTAGTAAAACAACCACTTCAACGCTTCACAGAACCAAAGCGCAAGGCCATTGGAAAGGAGCTCCATCGCCTAACCGATGCCAATTTTATCAAAGAATTAACAAAATCAGAGTGGCTTGCAAACCCAGTATGTGTCCCGAAGAAAAACACTACGGAACTTTGGATGTGCATCGACTTTACTGCGTTGAACAAACATTGTCCAAAAGATCACTTCCCATTGCCGTGAAAATTGACCAAATCATCGATGCAACTGCGGGATGCGAACGCCTTTCTTTCTTGGACGCTTACTCAGGTTACCACCAGATCAGGACGAAGGAAGAAGATCAGGAGAAAACGGCGTTTATCACGCCTTATGGCGTATTTTGCTACACAACAATGCCGTTTGGCCTCAAGAACGCTGGAGCAACATATCACCAAATGATGCAGAAGTGCCTAAGAAGTCAAATAGGCACAAACGTGCAAGTATATATTGATGACGTCATAGTTACCACAGGTCAAGGATCTGCGTTGATAAAGGACCTAGAAGAAACATTCAAAAATCTTGACAGGTTTAGCATCAAACTGAATCCGAAGAAATGTTTCTTTGGCGTCCTAGCAGGGCAACTCCTCGGATATTTGGTATCAGCTAGAGGAATCAAGGCTAATCCCGACAAAATACAAGCAATCCTCACAATGAAGAAGCCAACAAATCTATCTAGTGTATAACAACTGGTGGGACGAGTGGCGGCTTTAAGTTGTTTTATCGCGAGATTGGGAGAAAAAGTGCTGTCATTCTATGCCCTCATGAGGAAATCAGAAAAAATTGAATGGACGGAAGAAGCTCAGCGTGCCTTCGAAGATCTTAAAAGAACACTTTCGACATCTCATGCCGTCGTGTCACCAAAATAAAAGGAACCTCTGCTCCTTTATATTGTTGCCACACATCATGTGGTCAGCACGGTCCTAGTCGTAGAGCGACCCGAAGAAGAAAAGACCCATGGCGTGCAGAGACCAGTTTACTTCCTGAGTGAAGTTTTATCGCCATCCAAACAAAGGTACCCACACTACCATAAATTAGCATATGGGGTATTTATGATAGCATGAAAACTACGCCACTATTTCTCGGAGCATCCGATTATAGTGATCAATAAGGCACCTTTGTCAAGCATCCTCAACAATCCAGAAGCAACTAGGCGTGTTTCTCTATGGGTCATCGAATTATCCCCTCGGGATATCATTTATGAGAAGCGCAAAGCAATTAAGTCACAAGTTCTACCAGATTTCTTCACAGAGTGGACGGAATTGCAATGTGCGGGTCTACCAGACCTTTCTAGCACCTGGACAATGTACTTTGATGGATCAAAAAGAACGGACGGAACATGAGCAGGAGTCGTACTGATATCGCCTCAAGGCGACAAAATGCGCTATATTCTTCGGATGAGCTTTACAAACGCATCCAATAACGAAGCGGAATACGAGGCCCTGTTGCACGGCATGTGGATGGCCAAAGCTTGCGGTGCAACTCACCTCAAAATCTTCGAAGATTCCAATCTCGTGGCACAGCAAGCAATGAACAAATGTGATGTTGTCGTCGAAAATATGATCGCTTATCATGACCTATATAGCATTATGGAGGCTCAATTTGATGGTTGTGAATTATCACATATAGGAAGAGCAAGCAATGAGGAAGCTGACAACCTAGCAAACATCGGATCATTGTCTTTACCAATACCACCAGGAGTTTTTGGGGAGGAGATAGTGGAACGATCAATCAAAGCAAAAAGAGTGTCCGAGGTTGTAGCACCAAAAATAGGGAAGAAGAAGCACCCGCAAAAAGAGTCGGGGGCTCCTTCGGAAACCAAAAACATAGAAGAGGCCATCGAAGAAGAGGAACAAGAAATCAAAGAGGTTATGCTAATTGAGCCAACATGGATGCAGCCGTATATTGAATATATGACTAAAGGAGAGCTACCAGAGGACGTGATAGAAGCCTGGCGAATCACCCGACGATCAAAGGCTTTCAGGATAATCAAAGGACATGTGAAGCATGTCAACGATTCGCAACAAAGCCTGGAGCACCCGCCGCTGAGCTGAATCCCATGCCGTTGGCTTGGCCTTTCGCTTAGTGGGGACTCGACATGGTGGGAAAACTTCACAAATCATCGCCAGGAGGACACGTCTTTCTGTTAGTAGCAGTCGACAAATTTACTAATGGATTGAAGCAATGCCTATCACCACCCAAGATGGAACCTCGGCTGTGAATTTATCAAATCCATAGTTTTCTGGTTTGGCGTACCAAACAGCATCATCATGGACAATGGGATCAACTTCACCTCAAATGAATTCAAGGAGTACTGCCAAAAGATGGGCATCAAAATAAGCTACGCTTCGGTAGCTCACCCGCAAACAAATGGACAGCTCGAAAAAGCCAATGGACTAGTTACTGCTGGACTCAAAAAGAGACTACTGCCACCACTTGATAGAGCAAAAGGGGCATGTGTGGATGAATTGCCATCTGTGTTATGGAGTTTACGTACAACTCTAAATAATTCAACACAGGAGACGCCTTTCTTTTTTGTCCACGGTGCGGAAGTCGTGCTTCCAGTTGAAGTGTCACATGAATCACCAAGAGTTGCTGCATATAATAAGGAGGAATCAGGAGAAGCACTTGAAGATGATGTAGATGCACTTGATGAAGCTCGAGACAAAGCCTTTCAAAGAGCAACTATGTACCAGCAAAACCTGCGCAATTACCATAGTAGAAGATTGCGGCCTAGGTCCTTCGCAGTAGGGGACGTTCTTTGCCTCAAGCAAGATGGCCACAAAAAGCTAGAATCATCATGGGAAGGACCATACATCGTCACAGAAGTTATTCTCGAAAGAGCATATCGACTACAAGATAAGAAGACATGAGTAAATTATTCAAATCCGTGGAACGTAGCACAACTACGACGCTTTTACTCATAAGATTATTTGCAATATGATAAGAGTCATAGTTCGGCTTATCGGCCAAGATGTCAAGGAGAAAAGGCTAAAAATAGGCACCCGTTAAAAGAATAATGTATCGTTGATTTTCGCCTTGTATATAAAAAGATAAGTTATTTGTACCTTAATCTTTTTATTATGTTTAAAAAGATCAATACTTTTCATCGAGCTAACAGCAACTATGAGTCTATGTCCAGATATAGGCATCCGAACATAGCCTCGGGGTACTTCCATCGGGAGCGCTAACGCGCACCCGATAGAAAATCCATTGTGTATGAAGTACAGTGACAAATCGCATTTTTTTTTTGAGTTTTACACTAGTGTATCCTAAAAAGGTGTTACTCCCATTGGGAGCCAGTATAAAATAATAAAATTATCTGATATAATCAGAAAAGTTGGTGGTCCAGCAAGCCAACCGCCAATCAAGCCAAAAATCTCAGATCACGCTCAGACGCGGGAAAAAATCCGAATGCAGTGTTCAGAAACATGAAGGTAAAACCCCAGGATTCGTCCTGTGTGACCTGGTAACCGCACAAGAATGCGCTCTGCCAGTAAAAATCCGTATCAATGATATGATAAAAAATCCCGACGGACGCGTTGGGTACCCGATAAAAAATAGAAAACTGGAATTCAGTACTCGGTAAGACCTCAGTGGCTCGAACTGAATTACGCCAGCGACAAATTCCAGATTCAAGCCTGGGAACTTGAGTTTGATGTAGGTCAACCTTGTTTTTGCTCAGGAGCAATTAATTGATTCCCGATCCGTCAGAAGCATCAGATTCATTGTACCAAAATCCCTACAAAAATAAAATCAAACAAAATGGGAGAAAGGAGAAAAAACAACCTTGAGACTCAACCTGAAAACTACGGATTCAGGTAGAGTCTCGGGGGCTACTGACATAGGTATGATTACTCGGATGATCATTATTCGCTACCCTACATTGGGTAAAAGTCCTGTAGCCCATAAAGATTCCAGATAACGGCCCAAGGAAGCAACCGACAGAGATTTTTTATTGTATTAGGAAAGAAACCACGAATCGATATTATGTTGGTATTATAATCACACGTGTATGAAACCTATCCGCATACAGCTTTGAGATCCGGACTATTATATATAGGACGGGAGAAGCCCAAGCGAGGGTACCGAAATCTGGAGGACAACTTGTAATAGAGTGTTTTTCCAATATTCAGGCAACTTTGTCTTCATTGTTTTCCTGACATCTGACGAAATCCCCAACGTTCTCTTTTGCACGAAACCCCAAGTCCATCACCATGGGCATTGCCGAGGTTGCCCCTCGTCAGCCACACGCCAAATTTGAGTGAAAAAAAAGAGTGTTCTCCTCGCCACCAAATGTGAGCTAGGAGAAGTGAGGGAAAATCCATCCATCTTGCACTACATGCTTGGCGCAAGAAATAACGAGTTGTCAAACATTCCTCCTTCTTTGATGATTGTTTTACAGGAATTCAAAGATGTATTTCTCAAAGAGCTTCCTCATGTATTATCTCCACTTCGATGAATAGAGTATCACATCAACCTCATCCTTGGTGCGTCATTACCAAACTGTGCCGCATACCACACGAAACCAGAGGAGACAAAAGAAATTGAAAGGCAAATTCATGACCTTAAGCCCGATGGCGGTACCTGTGATACTTGTTCCCAAGACAGATGAGCGGATACGGTTGTGTGTGGAAAAATCATGACCTTAAGCCTGAGGGCAGACCCCACCAACCTCACTCGACACCTTTGAAATCTCGTCCAAGCTACTCCCTGCACTCACTCCCCCTACATTTAAAATCATGCGGACTTTTTTCTTCGTCTTTATAGATCCCATACATGCATGTTACAACTCACACCAGCTTGAGATTTTAAAATCCTCGAAAAACTTACATCTCACATGCTCTCTAGCGCAAAAATGCATACCCATTTTTGCTTCGTTTTATATAAGACTCTTATGGTTTCGTTTCATGGAAATGGAACCCAGGAGAATCCCTGGGAATCTTTAAAATCTCGTTCGCGATGAAATTTAAACCTCAAAAAATCTCACGGGATCCAACGCCAAATTGAAACTTCACAAATTCTTAGTAATCTCATCCTAGTCACATCTCAAACTAATGCAAGTCTAAGGTAGGGACTTCCGCTGCCGCCGCCAAGTCAACGGAGAAAAGGGCCATTGGATGGGATCCCACGAAGTGCAGTCAGCGATATCTGCGCGACGCCTGCAGCTACTGTCTTCTGGACGAAGGTACCTTCAAGCTTCCGGGAGATGAAGCAACTCTCGTACCGGAGCCTGGATGGCGGGTAATGTTTCTCTCCTTCCTCTACCGTGGCCTTTCTCTTTCTGTTCACGAATTTCTTCATGGCTTACTCTTTGTTTACGGCGTGCAACTTTACCAGCTCATACCAAATTCCATTGTTCATGTCGCATGTTTCATCACTCTTTGCGAGTGTTTCCTTGGGATCCATCCCCATTTAGGCACGTGGAAGCACGTTTTCTATGTTCGTCGTAACGCCTCCAATGATTTTTTCCATGATGTCGGGAGTGCCATATTTTCTGTTCGCCCTGAGGTTGATTATTTTGACTTCAAAATTTCGGATTCAGTCCAAGGATGAAAAACCAAGTGGTTTTACATCAAGGACCAGAAAAACGAGAGCCAGACCTTCGGTTTGGCATCTTTTGACCCTAAAAAAACCTGCCGAAGACTTGACTCATGGGACCAACGTCCTACTCCCGAAGAAATAAAGGGTAGGAATAAGATAAAGTAAATCCTGCATTAGTTTACTTTACTTCAAATTCATATTCCATAAAAAATATTCGTATAGATTTCAAAGATCTATCGGAGTGCCTACTAGAGATCATGCAAGCTACCATCTGTAATTCTAATTCCAAAACACCGCAAGGAATCAATATAATATGATAAGACTCGTGAGATTGGTATTGTTGTTTTCTCTGAAACACAATCTCTTGAATCTATGACTGCTTATAAACCATAACAACAACTAACAGAACAATTATGCCGTAATTTGCAACAATGAAGCTACACCACATACAGTATACATAGAACGCTTTAACACTTTTTTCATTGGCAGATCGATGGCACTGACTGTCTGGCATTGCTGAATGTAGCAGTAGCAGAACACCAAGAGGACCATTTGTAGATTGTAAGCATCAAAGAAGAATCTGACGGTATCTGAAGGCGTTGAAAAACATGGGATCTGTTGGAGACTGTTCTTGGAGAACCTAGAATATTCTAGTGAGTGTTAGTATAGTAATGTTGTCTTAGAAGTGCCTGGAACATTCCAGTCAATGTTGGAGTCTAAGTTAGTGTCCTACCAGATTCTAGAGTATTCCAGTGTACTAGTTAAGATGTACCTAAGTTCAGCTATATATAAGAGGGTGTAGGGGTCCAAGGGATCTGCCCAGCCAGAAACTATTTCCCAAAAAATCTTCAGGATCACTTCCAGATTAACCTAAGATGCCAACACTTAGCACTTAAGAGAGGTATCAATTTGTTTTTTACCCCAAAATTGTGATTAGGATAGAAAAACATGGATTTGTATTTTGACTAATCTAGCAGTTGATTGCTCGGCTTACATAATTCTCAGAACTAAAAAACTAGTACCAATTCAACCCCAAAAACTAGTACCAATTCAACCCCTTCCTAGAGGATTTAAGAATAAACCAGGAGAAGTAGTGTTTATCTGGTTTTTTGAATCCTCTACAGGTAACCTTCAAATTCCCTTCCCCGGAGCATGGGAAAGGCTCTTTGCATAAAAAAGCATGGGAAAGGTTGCCTAAAAATTCACTTCCGCAGAACCCACAATGTGTGGGATCTTTCAGCACTAGGTACGCCCTTTTTTAATCTTCTATTTGTAACCACATAGGAGAATGTAGCATGAAGCTATGTATAACTTCCTGATAATTGGAACAGAACTACAGATTCTCTATTACCTTAAGATCCTCAACCAGGTCAAATCTTTATACAACGTTGGCTCCGGTGAAAATTGTGCAAGTAATTTAACAATGAGAATACTGAACAAGAGAGTCGATTCATATATTGTTATTATATTATACTACCAAGATAAAAAAAATCTTTGTCTAAAAATAAAAATACCCAGAACACTACCACATTACTCAAATATTGCTTCAACTTGAATATCAGCTACTACATAGTTATTTATATCCTAGAAGTTTAGTTGAGAAGTCAACTGGTTTACACCCCATAGGGATTGGCAAATGGAAGTAATGTACAGATACTGCTCCTCCCTATATGAATTAAATGTAACTTAGAAGGCTAAGAGCACCACCGCACCAACTACCACTATGAACAAGTCGAGGCAAGAAGACTATATTCCTCTTACAACAGAACAAAGTCATATCTCTGAATTTCTACATGCCCCGAGAACCAAGTGTTTTTATAGTCATATTACAATAGCACAGCCCCACTAAAAATGTAGCGGGAATTTAAAAATAGCAATCCAATTATATAATCATCTAATGATAACTGAAAAGGGAAAGACCAAGGTAACCATGTATAAACTCTCACATTTTACTGCGTATCTAATCATCAAGCTTGCTAGTTTTGATGCAGTTGGTGTCCACTATGAATGTAGAAACCTTTAATTCCATCCATCAGTCCGGTTAGTAATAATTTGATGTAGTCATTGATGCAATTACACACTAAGGTCCCATGCACTACTAAATATTATTTAAACATCTAGCAATAAAGAGGATATTTACAAAGGGAAATCATGCTAATGATTTCAGTATACATTTTATTAAGATGGATGAAAGGGGAGGCAGATGCAAGTTGTAGAGGTAGAGCCTATAAGATTGATAAGATGTAATAGAAAATTACAAAAGGGGACAATAAATTTTGCTAAACACTCTTCCACAAAGCCTTCGGGTCCAACACGCCAACAAATTTTTCAGTTGAGTCAACATAATAAATACATCTAGAACAATACCACATGGTTATTAGGAATCACCTCTTCTTGATGCTTATGGCCTACCCCTCTAAAGAAAAGAAACCGAATTCAAGCCTCCATACTCCAAAGTTTATTATCCAAGCCGAGCTCACTAAGTGTCCTATCGCTTATTGCAGGACCTACTCAAAAATAGAAATCAAGCTCCATTCCCTCTTGAAATGTCACAACTCACAAACCTGTTGGATGGAAGGTATACTGTCACAACGAAATCCTCAAGTGTTGTGGCAACAATTGAAATGATAATATGACCAGGAACATGAAGCACAAACTCAGCAAAACATGAAAGAACCGGCACCTATCATAATTCTGAAAGAGTCTGAAGTAACAATCATCAATCAGTCAATCAAATCTCTTAACAATGCAAAAATAATGAAAAAATAATGAAATGGAGAAGGCACAACTACCTTCTCAGAGGACGTGGCGGCATCGTAGGCCTTGGAGGTGGCGGCGCGCTCCAAGATAAGGCAGCTCTGCAGTCGGCATGGTCTTGGTAAGGAAGATGGAAGCGGTGACCCAGACGAGAGATGGCATAGTACCAGAGTGGGAGGCGACGCAGTTCTTCAGTCGGAGGGAGAGGCGGCGGCGTTACCGAAGATGGCAACATCGACCATAGGAGATGAGGGGCTGCCGTTAGCAGGGACAAGGGCTGGGAAGGAAAGAATGGGGCTCCGCCGCTACCTCTACTACGACCTCTATCTCGCTATAATCGTCACCTCGTGGTCGACATGTTGGGAAGGGACGATGGCGGCAAACCCTAGCACCACCGCTCGTGTGTCTTTTTTCTCTGTGTGCAGGACAAGGAAAAATGACAACGGGCTTGGCATTTCCAGTTGGACTAGTGGGTGAGATTAGTTGGTCTTGCCCACTTGGCTGCGTGCAGGGCGGTCCGAGAGCTCGGACCGGACGAAGCGAAGGATAAAGGGAGCTACTTATTGTCGATGACACAACACAAATAGAGAAGATGCGTTCTTCACACGGTCTCACTACCAACAGTCAACCATTCACCTTGAATATGTTCCATCAGAGTTTAAACTTGCAAATTTCTTCACAAAAGCAAACTAGAGAACAACATAGTCGGGGTGAGTGAAACTACACAACCAAAACCCAGCTTTCAGGCACTCGACTCATAAATTAGATGTGATAACATACCATGCCACACAAGATCACACATAAGCGTTCCCGGAATAGAGATTATATATAGTGATGATGGATAACAAGTTGAGAGCCGTCAAGACTGGCCCTCCATCAGAAAAGATGCCTTCTCCTTCTTTTCAGTCTAGGCTCTGCCCTTCGCTTCAGGATGGGTCTTTCAAAAAGGCCAACTAACCCTACATTCAGATAATATTGCAAGAAGCACACTTGCCTTTATCATACCGCCACCGATCTTTCCCACACATTTACCGAGACCTGCGTACGGAAACGTGCGCCTGCAGGTATCAGGTCATATGAAATTATATCAACTCCTTCAAACAGGAAAGGAAGAAGAAATTGTGAAATGATTTATGTCTGCATATGTTTTGGTATTGTACCAGTCAAAGCCATCTGGTCTTGGACCAACTTGGTCAGAAAGATCCTTGAGACTGTTCTTACCCTCAGCTATACGCTGCATACATGTAGATAATGATCGTTAGTAAAGTGCTGATTTGTAACAAGAAGAATATACTGTAAACTGAGGTACGATACAGACTAGAAGCTACCAAATAGAATCATACATATATACATATGCTAATTAAGGGCCATGTTCAAAGGATTACTTTAAGTATCTCCCCTCAATATATGCAGCAAAACAACTAGCCGGACATCATGCGAACTAAAACATGTCAATTTTTGTTAAGACGCCTCGGAGTGCTTAGGAAATTAATCATTAACTAGTGCTATGAATTGCAGCAGGCAGAAGAGACTGTTCAAGACACCAAAACAGCAGAGCAACAGATTAAACATCTTATATGTTGCGATTTACTCAAGGGATGAGAACTATAAGATGATCAACCCAGAAATAAGGCTGCTTCATCTAAAAATACTATTTTTTGCAGGTAATAGTGCCATGTTTCTAAGAGCAGACAGATCAGATTAAGAAGGCACACCGCACACATGTTATTAGCTGTGAAGAATTCGATGATAGCTCGCTAGTTCCTGGATCACGTGAGTTATTTGCACAGCAAAACAACTAGCCGGGGTAAAAGATGTCAGCTTTGGTAAACATACCTCCTCGGTACTGTTCATGCGGCTTGGTAGGAGCCGGCGGCGCTCCTCCGCAACCGCCGGTGATGTGACCGCCGCCTTGGTTCGCTGGAGCACGGAGCCACCGATCCTCTTCGCCCCTGTCGAAGAAGCGACGACATCGTCGCTGCCTGCAAATAGGGTAGGAATTAGGAGGCACGAATCGCCGCCGACCGTCCCCCTCCGCTCACCGCTCCTCCTGCCCTATCTAGTCGATTGGTTTGCGATAGGATATGGGACTCTTCTTCCTCCTTTAGGGTTAGGGTTAGGACTCCGAGCACAAGAGGAAGAAGGAGTGGGGATTGTTTCGTGCGCTCTCCAGAAGGGAAGGGAAGGTGCGGTGCTTTATTTAGACTCTCTCGACAAATTCCGCTAGCCAACCGAGGCCCGTCTATGCCGGGCCAGCAAGCGGCACCTTAGCTAAACGAGCCGGCCCGTTGCCTGTTAGGCTCTTATGGGCCATTTTGGCATGACCTGTCTGTTTTGGCTCAACTATTTCAGACAGGCTACCCTCAAAAAAAAATCAACACGCAAAGTACTCCGCTGAAAACTTACCTAGATGGCTAGGGTTTTGGGACACCTCTGGCGATCGGCGACCGTGGACCGCCGGCGGCTGGTTTTCTGGTCTTCATCGCTGTCTCTCGTTCCTACTCCTTGGGGGTTGTTCCCGGGGGAGATCGGACCATGGCAGCGGAGGCGGGAGGCGAGGGGGCGCAAGGGAAGTCAGGGATCAGAATCGACAATTGAGGATTTGCTGAAGAGTCTGAACCTTAAAGGGGAAGATATAGAGCGCGTCTTTGTGGCACAGAAGAAAGTGGAAGTTCTGAAGGATGGTACAAAGTGGATGGCGGTGATGAGGCTTTTGACCACCAAGCCTTATAGCGCCATATCTCTGAAGAAGATGCTCAGGTTTGCGTGGGCGCTAGCACAGGAGGTGATCTTCCGGGATCTAGATGAGAGCAATTTTTTGGTGCAAGCGAACTGCCTGGGGGATTGGAAAAAGATCACCGAGCAAGGCCCGTGGTTGTTTAGGGATCACAGTGTACTGATTGAAAAGCATGACGGGGGTCAGGGCACGTAAGCTGTGGAGCTGAACCGCATCCTTGCATGGGTACGAATCATGAACGTGGCTGGGTTGTACCGTAAGAAGGAGCTGATCTCGGGGCTGGCGATGAATGTGGGCGAGCTGGTTGCTGTCGACATGAACAACTCTAGAGTAGAGGGAGACAATTATGTTCGAGCGAGAATGTGGCTCGATGTGAGGAATCCACTGACACGGTTTGTATCTTTCAAACCAGAAAGAGCAATTCCGGTGATTATGTGGGTGAAGTATGAGAAGGTTACCAGGTTATGTGGTGTCTATGGCCTCATGGGTCATGAAATGTGAGCACTCACCTGGGACGCTCGCTTTTGGTGCATGGCTACTGGCGGACACACCGTGGAACAGGGCTCGCATCTATGGTGTGGTAGCTAATCGCCAGCTAGAGAGGGAAAGTCAATTTCAAGGTGGAAGGGGTGTTGGTGGGCGTGGCGTCCAGGCTGGCCGAGGTCGTGGTGGTTTTGATGGCGGACATGGTCGGGATGTGTTCGGAGGAGGACGGGGGAGGGGAGTTGGCCCGGTCCCTGACAACAATAGGAAGCGCATGTCAGCTGAAGCCAACCTATTGGAAGTGAGCCCTGCTAAGGAGAATACGTTGGAGCCGGGGACGAGTCATGATGTTCCAATGTTGTAGTGGAAAGAACTGGGCGTGATTACTAAAGAGAAGGAGATAGGAGCAAAGAAACAACTTGGCTTTTTTGGATGCTTTCGGCGAGGAAATCCCTATATCAGTATCTGGGATGGAGGAAGAGGTGCAACAGGCCATAGGCATATCTGGCAACTATGAGCCACAGATGGGTACCCCTCCGTCACCTCCGTCAACTAAACGAGCCGGCCCGTTGCCTGTTAGGCTCTTATGGCCCATTTTGGCACGACCTGCCTGTTTTGGTTCAACTATTTCAGACAGGCTACCCTAAAAAACTATTTCAGACAAACTCTGGGTCGATATGATCATGCGGTTGGTCACTTCGGTATCTTAGGTATCCTTCTCTATTATTTTTAATGGTGGGAGTACAGAAAGTTTTACCCCTACTAGAGGATCCATCACGGAGATCATATTTCCCCTTATCTATTCCTGTTGGCAGCAGAGGCCTCTTGTGCCTTTTAAAATCAGGAAATGAGTCATCAAACTTAAGTGGTATCAAAGTGGCTTCATCAGCTCCAGTGGTTAACCATTTACTCTTTGCAGATGAGAGTCCTTCTGTTTTTCAGGGCAGATGCTGAGGAGATTAACTAAACCCTAGAGTTTTATTTACCGGAAGGGCAGCCACATGGTGGGAGAAATCAAAGTTCTTAGCACCAAGCGAAGGTGTTAATACCTGGGCGGAGTTCAAAAAGAAGTTTCGTAAAGAATTTATTCATAGAAACAGTGGGCAAAGGTGGAATGATGAAGCCATAGAGAACAAGAATCTTCTAGTTTTGAAGCATGTACAAGAGTTTAATCGTTTATCTCGGTACATTAGTGAGGAAGTAAATAAGGAGGCGAAACATCAAAAGCGATTCATGAAAGGACTGCAAGCAGTTATGAGGATGCAATTCATGATTGTTCGTGCAAAAGAGTTCCAAGAATTGATGGAGAGTGCACACATTCTAGAAGATGACGGAATTGTTGTGACGGATGGGAAGGAAATGGAAGTTCAGAGAAAATCACAACCAATTCTGGTCTCACGAACTACATGAGAGCTGAGTTCTCCACCAAAGAACCTGTCGGGAGTGACTACATCCATGAGACCATAAGAAAAACCCTAAGGGGAGAGTGAAAATTTTGTTGGACCTCGAGATTCAACAGCTGTAGTGGGTTTGAAGTGAGGAATCTAAATCTTTTCAAGGGTGTTTAGAGTTGATGGTAGTCATGGTATTAGAGATATACCTGAACTATAGCTGATACTATTATCACAACTGGTAAAACATGTTTGATATCAATACAATTTCAACTAGGAATAGTAGATAACCAGATGTCTTATGAGCAAGAGTAGGGTAATATTGAATGTGTAGACTAAATGAGTTTGCTGGAGCACGGAGCCAATGATCCTCTTCGCCCCCTGTCGAAGAAGCGTCGGCATCGACGCTGCCTGCAATTAGGGTAGGGATTAGGAAGCAAGAATCACCGCCGGCCGTCCTCCTCCCCTATCTAGTCAGTTGCGTTGCGATAGATTGGGCCTTAAGTAAACGAGCCGGCCCGTCGCCCGTTAGGCTCCCGTGGGCCATTTTGGCATGACCTTCCTGTTTTGGTTCAACTATATCAAAAAAATAGAAAAATTATTTCGAAAAATATTCTAAAAAACTATTCGAAAAATTTAGAAAAAATAGAAGAATTAAGAAAAATAAGAAAACTGTTGCAAAGTGTCATATGGGATGAAACCTAGCTTTATTAGTAGCTACCTCTCAAAACCTTCTCTCTCGGGAAGCAAAAAAGAGTACACCTTGCTCTAAACGGGAAAGAAAATTACAAAAAGTAACAAGAAAAATACGAAGGCTACAACTAATCAGTTCCTTCCTTCTAGGAATGGCACTAGGTGCCCATCACCCATGTACCCAGCGGGTAAAAACCCTATTAGGGTAAGGGCTTCAGACAAAAAAAAAATCCATGGGTATATAAATAGGAAAATCCTAAACCCATCGGGTGTGGCGGGTATGGGTATGGGATCATACAACCTGGGTATTGCGCTAATTCTTCGTCAAGATACCTCATGGGTATTGTGCATGCGCCTTGGCACGAGACAGCGTCGCTCCTCCACAACCGTCGGTGATGTGACCGCTGCCTGGGTTCGCTGGAGCATGAAGCCACCGATCCTCCTGCCGAAGAAGCGTCACAATCGTCTCTGCCTGCAAATAATTAGGGATTAGGAGGCACGAATCGCCGCTGGCCTCCCCCTTCGTCGGCTGCTCCTCCTCCCATATCTAGGCTATAGGGTTGCGATGGGTTTGTAAAGGCAAAAAAAGGGTAGATTTTGGAGCCTACCTTGCGGATCTGGGAGTTCTTCCTCCTTAGGGTTAGGGTTCCCCGCTTTTTTTAGGGTTAGGGTTCCCCGCTTGATTTGCTTCTGCCACCGGACATGACATGAAGAAAGGGTGGGGTGGGGTGGGTTTTTGGGCTCCTAGATGGTGCGGGGTTGTTCTTTATTTAGACTCGCGTGGTGGGCGTTGACCGCGTCAATCTGATTTTAGTGAGATTTCATTTCAGCAAAATAAGAAATAGACTGGGAGTATAGTAATAAATCGTTATAGGCATACTCTTCCTTTGAAATATATATGTACATCCGTGTGCATATACTAGTAGGAGTACTTGTATATTCATACGAGAAGGAGAATAGCACAAATACCGTTCATGTATGGACCTATGCGAAGGATACAAACGCTGCTTCCGAGAGGGGATGGACACAAGGGCATCTTCCCATGTTTACAAAAAAAAATTAACATGTTATGAAATGTCAACAAATTTCAAAACAAATTGCATGGAAGGAGGCCCCTAGTCCCGATCATTGCTAGAGAGGTTAAGCAGCTCAACTGGTTTCAGCACAACATCCTGTGCATGCGCGTTGATACTCATAAGGGTCAGTACGAGGCCTACCGTCAACGCCATGACATGGCTCATACCCAGTAGCTAATTCTTCACCACGTCTCCAGGGCTCAAGGCAATCCCCCACAGCAGTCCACTCCTACTCTGTATCCTCAGTGGTACACCTCCGGTATCAATTATGATGAGATGGAGCGACACTTGTTTCCAGCCCCGACGAGGGCATCTCCACCTCCTCCGGCAGATGATGGTGATGATGATGATGACGACGATAGGGACAAGGAGTATGATGATGATGAAAATACCAAGAATATTTTAATTGTGTGTTGAGTGTTGCAGATAATTCTCCCCAAAAGAGCTCCTGGTCAAATTAAGCAAAAGATGGATTTTTGGCCGGATTATCCCGCCCAAGCTAGGCCAGATAATCTGCCCCAAGCTAGATAAGCTAAGGACCAAGCGTGTAACGCTCCGTGGGGCGGATTATTTGGTAGATATTTGGCATTGGGCCGGATGTTTGCCCAGGGACGGAGTATCTGGCCCATGTTGCATCTGGATTATCCACCCCTCCCAAGAATCGACTAAGGACCAAGTGCCTGTCCTTCAAAAGGGAGGCGGAGTTTCCCCCCAGATATTTGGTTAGGGTTAGAGCTTTTGCCCTGACCGGTTAATCCACCCCTCCCCAAGGGCCGATTTTTGCTAAGGACGACGCGTCGTGTAGTAAGGGGAGCGGATGTTTGGCCCAAATTATTTGCTCTGGGCCAGAATTTTTCCCCTAGCCAGATTATCCGGCCCCAACTAAGGATGGATTATCGGGACCCAGTTAACTCCAAATGGCTCCATTCTGGGAGGGGTATACATCCCCCTCCCTATATTCAACCTAGGGTCTCTCAAATCTGACGAAAAATCGATGTACTATTGAGCTCCAATTTCCACAAGGTCTCCCCATTCAGTCATCTGAAGGCTTCGATCTTTGGAGAATCGAAGGATGAGGTCTTGATCTACATCATCACCAAAGAGATCTTTAACTTCCCCCTCATTCATTTGAGGGGCCCTTTGATCTAGAGTTTCGTTTGAATTTCTAAATCTCGATTTCATTACTTGTTAAATTTGTTTGTTTTGGCATCTTTTTGTCATTTCAGGAGCCTCCAATTCAGTTGTGGATGCGTGCCCCGATCTCATCGTAAAGGCATCGGTTCCCGCCTCGAAGGATACGATATAGTGGAAAGGTGGATCAGGCCAGTTGTGGCGAGATCCATCGGAGAATAGGGTGAGGCCTATTGTGGCGTGGTGGACTTAATACCGCTCACCCCTCCAACGCAGATGTACTTCCCAAAAAAGGAAGAAACTGTGGTAAAACAAATTCTATGTCTCCACGTGCTCCACTGTCGGTTACCTCGTTCCTCTCACCGCCTTTACTCGTTTAGTAGCTAGGTTGGTATATAGGGAAATTTACCGTAGTTGCATATTTAGAAATTTTATCTTTGTGTTAAGCCTAATTTGTAAAAGTGTTAACATTTAGAGTAGCACCTATCCACCCCCTCCCCCTCTAGGTTCCCATACAATTCTTTTCACCATTTCTTTTTAAAGGGCATTGCGTGTATTCATTCCCCACTCACCTCTACATACGGGGGACGCCCTAGGACCTGTCCCGATAGCAGCGTCGTCATTGTCGCATTCGTTCCTAAAGGTGTTGTTTGGTACGCTATGTTTCAGAGTTCTAGGAGTGTGGCTGGACATCTTCGGAGGGCGTAGCGGTTTCGAGCCATCATTTCGTTGATTTTATATTGATGATATTTTTTCTCTTTTTTTTGTTTGGTATTCATGTGCCGAGACCCAACATTTATATCGGGTGGTTGTTATATTAATATAGTGGGACAAAAGCATGTTTCGTGAAAATTATATGAACAGTTTTATCAAAAAAGATTCTCATGAGCATGTCATCTATACCTTCTTACAAAGCAAAACCCCACTAACTAACAATTATAATAGTCTATATCAACATGCAAGATATCCACATCCCTCACTATTTTAGTCAATCACTTGGCCATGTTATCTCATTAGCATTAATTTATGATACATGCAAGCTATCTATGCCATCAACTTTTTGGCAATATAATTGTCCATGCCATCAATTTTTATTTGTCAAATATACAACAATTTTTATGTCAATTAAACTTAGCCTCTCGACTATTGTGAACAATCTGACATATTTTTGTAGAGAACTTTGTATTTTATTTTACGTATTTTATACCTATTTATTTACACAATTAAGTTATTAAAGAGATTCCTCCCATAACGTGCGGATATTCTTCTAGTACATTTGACGATCAATTTTCACAATAGTAAAAATGACGTTTGAGGAACTAGCCTCTTGAGAAATAAATAAAATATAATTAATGAGATATTCGTAGAGTAGGTGGGACAACACGACATGGTATGTTTGGATTGAGGTCAAAACATGGCCTACCAATTCTTTGGTCATGACAAAAATATTGGATCTTGTTTGGATAGTTGCCAACTTTTTGGCATGATAATGCTCCACTGCCAACTCCAGTTCATTTTTTAGCCAATGTTGATTAATTTGTAGGCAAAGAAAGACTCAACATTTTTTTGCGTAGCCAAATTTTTGGTAGGGAAAATACCAAACACACCCTATCTTGAGAGCCTATCAACGCGGCCCCTAAGAAGAACGAATCCCCTTACTAAAGGCAGCAAAAAAACCTTCTGGGTCATCCATGCGAGGGCGGCTCCGGAGGTGCCGCAACGTAACCCTAAAAAGCCTCGCTGGAAGACCTCTTCAACCGTTGTCGTCATAGCGCTGGCGATGGCAACCACCCCTGCCTCTGAATGGAGGCGGCGGGATCCCTTTGTGCGCCTCGTCGGGATTCCTTCGCGTTGGGAGTTCGTGCGTGGGGCATCACAGATGGTGGTCGACCAGTGGCGTGTGGCGGAGCTCGTCGATGCGGGGCGCTTGTTGGCTCGCGGCTGGGAGGCATGGAGGTGGATGATTCGGGCGTAGCTGCAAGGTGGAGGCGGCGGTGTATGCCCTAGGTTGTGGCCCTGCTCCTCAGGTTGCGTACTCGGGCCTAATCATTTTGTTTCGATCGCCGGGACCGGCCAGCGGTGTGGGGACTGCTCGTTCGGCATGAATAAACGAGTAAACGAGGTGATCCTAGGGTTCCTCCCGCGCCAAGACGAAGATCTGCTAGCTGCTTGGCCCCGTTGATCTGGCATGGAGCGGCATGTTTTGTAAGGCTCCGCCGGCGAATTCCCATGGGCACATCATGCATGGAGATCGCTGGACCGGAAGGAATTCGGTCGTGTACACCCATGTTTTTCTTGACTATTTGGTTTCAGAGGGAGCATTGCGAAGCTGTGTTATCTGATACCATCATGTGTCATGTCTTTAACAATTCATGGTGAAGTCAGATACGGAGAATCTCATGAAAGTAGAGGCATGAGGGCTAGCGATGGTGGTTTGAGTCCTAGTGGTGATGTGAAACTGGCTTGGTGATCTGTGACTCGTAGCAGTGAATGTTAGTAGGGCAACAACACATGAGAAGTTCACAGTTTTACCTTGAAGTGTGAAAATCCAAGGTCTAGTCTTAATTGGTTGTGTTTGACAATAACCTTGTTGAAGACATTGTTTTGTGAGCGAGAAATTTGTCCAGGGTGAAAACCTATGATGTTAGATCGAACGATGAGGACGCATATGCACTGTTTTCTTGTTGAAGACGTCGCTATTGCAGAAGTTAGACTTCTGGTGTTGTTTTGGTGGTGTTAGTGTCGCTGCTATAAGGAACCGATCGCTGTAGCGGGGTTTTTCTTTTTTGTAATTTCTTTTCTTTTTTCTGGGTTGTGTGCATCCGTAAGGCGCTAAGTCAATGCGTTGTTGCAGAGACTTGGTGTAATTGATATTTTCGTGATATTAATACATGCTCTTTGTCCAAAAAAAACGCGTCCCACCACCTGGCAATGCGAAGGTTCGCAATGTTAAAAAAAATATAAAATAAAATATTGATACAGTGAAGTAGAACATTACATAAGCACACATAAAAAACATGTGTACGATTTGCCTCTAGGATACATCAGCAGCAGCTTCCCCCTCGCCGATGGTCCCAAGAAATCCGGCATGGGAGAGCAGAGGACGAGGTGAGTTATGAGCTCCCCTTGTCCTTGGAGAGATGCAGCCAGGTGCAAGAGAAAGCTAACCTATCCAGAAGTTTGTTAGAACTTGCCAAGCAGCAGCTCTGTTGTCTTTGTATGTCTCTAACAGCTGCCGTGCAAGTCTTCGAGGTTGCCTCCCAGAGGTCCTTGAGGATGATGAGGAAGATGATAGTATATAGCATCATTCATAACTGACAGCGACAGGTACACCACACGGGTAAACAAAGTATGCAACAGATGAGAGAGCGGCAGGCAATAATACCAACAGCACCGACAGTACAAGTCTCCGCAACTGGTTGAGGGAGTACTATCTTTCAAGAAAGAAAACTCTATACCTCGGTGACGCGGAACGACGCCCTCTAGCTCATAGGAAAGCCCATTTGATTTACGCCCTTCGTTCTGCAGGAGACCTCATGTAGTCGGTGACAAGCCTCATGTTCTCCTGGTTGCTCCTCTAAGCTATACAAGGTAATCTCGTTGCTACACTATGTATAGGAGTAGGAGTAGGTACAAGTTTGAGTCCTAGTATAATTAGGAGTTCTAGTCTTAGTCTAATTTTCTAGTTCCTGTGTGGGCGTGTATAAAACCCCCCTTTAGGGTTGCACCTTGTATCAATGAAAACCACGAAGAGAAGTAAAGAAGAGAAAGACAACCCGATACGGGCCAGTGGCAATCAAATCTAGTTTTCGATATGCGTATTTTTTTGGTCACAAGGTTTTTAAAACCAACATTTGGTATCGGAGCCTAGGTTCTTGTTGTGACGATGGGTGAAAACAATAGAGAGAGCTCCGTCAATGACTGTGACACCCCTGGATCAGAATTAAACAAATCCCAGATCTTAGCCTGACATAAGCTTAACCTAGAGCTCGAGGATATCCAGTGAAAAATCGGTAACACAACAGTAACCCTACGATACAAAAATTATTACAGCAAGCTCATAACTGAGCGAAGAACCAAAACATTACAAGCAGAGATCAGTGACCACAAACATCAAACAACAGAAGGCAAATTAAGCTATTAAGTATAGCAAACTTAACAAATGGCCTAAGAGGCCTGAAGCATAACCATGACGTCCCATCCCATAGATCCAGGCTGCCGACCGGGAACCCCAAGATACATGTTGGTGTCGATATGTCGTACGGAACTCGTCTTACTACAAAAAAAATCAACAAAGCAAGGGTGAGTACAGGGTGTACTCCGCAAGACTTATGGCTGGTGGGGTTATTTTGCATAAAGTCATATTTGTTTATAAAACAAGAGGGATAAGAAGCTCGAGTAATCAGAATATTTTAAAAGGGGATAAGAGAGTGACTCCAAAGAATTGATCATCATATTTTGATATCCACCAAAGTAATCCTCATCTCACAACTAGGATCACCCCCTCGTACCCAAGAGGAAGCATCCTTAAGCACACGTTGAACTGCCAAGTTTGACGATTGGGTTAATGTTCTGTATGATCTGAGAATTCGATCATCAAGCGTTCATAACCGTGAACATGGATTTTCGAAAAGATTAAACTCTGCAGGGGTGTATAACTTTACCCATACGTACTAACCTTCTCTTAATATCATTAGTAATAGCCCTCTTCCTTGGAAGGCCAACAGAGGGTGGTTAGACACGACTATTACCGTGCTTTCGCCGAGACCATGAGTTGGGCCCTAAGGAGGATCCCGCCATAACGGGTCAAGTCCCGAAGCTGGTCACTAGAGATGTGAGGCGAGGTTGGTTTATCAGGGGCGCTCTCTACCCCAAGCAACCCGGTCCACGCTTACCTACCTGCCATGATGCACCTTCACCCGCCAAATCTTTCAAAATATTTTCTATGCATATGTCGAATGAAACGCCCAAACTATGTGACTCATGGAATCTACTAGGCAAGTTATTTACTCGTGAGGTTTTATAGGCCCCCTGTGGTTGTACGCTCGTCTCGGTTTCAAAGGCAAGAACTCGGATCCTAGTAGTGGCGAGCATGAGACTGCAAAAACCACATCCCACGGTGGCCTCTGAAAGGGCATGTATGCTCTCATGTGTGGTTTTGGTAATTAATGACAATCTCTATGGACTAACGTGTAAATTGAGTCTCACTTGTAGGTTTGTCCATTGGCATCACTTGGACCATGGGTTGGTTTCAAGGTTAAAAAAGAAGAAGCAATATCCAAGGGTTGTGTACCTATTGGAATCAAGTAGAAGAAGAAGAAGATCGAGTATGTCTTGAAGACGAAGAAGAATATGGAGCTCCTTATGGTCATCTTCAAGACATCATCAAGAAATGAAGGTCAAGCTCAAGGTGCACCATCTCTAGAAGATCTCATTCTTGAAGATTTCCATCATTGGTGACGATGGAGTGATGAAGACGAGTTCAAACCGCATGGATTTTGGGGGAGCATTTCACAAGTCTTCATAAAGCAAGATCAAGCAAGGCGATCAAGAAAGGCGTTCCATCTTGAGAAGGACAAGACGGTCTACATCAAGCTCAAGTGGAATGCTCAATGCAAAGGTATGATCTTGATAGGCTTTCTATTTTACCGGTCTCTTGTAGTGTTGGGAGACCGGGTTTAGGGATATATAGCCATACTATCAAGAGGGGCTCTCGAGTGGGTGACTCGTTCATATCTTTCGGAGAGAGCCCAAACCTTTGCATACATTGCATCATCTTTCTTGGTTGTTGTTTGGTTCTTGTCCATGTGAGGATCTAGAGCTTGTGGTTATCCTCATAACAAGCTCTAGTTCATCAAAAACGGAATTTCCCTTGAATATCTTATTGCATCTTTGATCTTGCGGGTTTTCCAGCTCCACGCCTTGGGAGATATCTCACATATATATTCATGGTATTTTCTCCCTTGGTGATACCCAATATTTTGTTGGATTCTACATGTCATTAAACAAAATTGGTTTCATCTCGTTTGGAGTTCGGATGCAAAAGTTGTGGTAGTTTTGGTTTTGGAGTTTCCCTGGGCGGAAGTTCCGGCTCACCACCAGTAGTACCGCTAGGGCATGTTTGCCGCCGGTAGTACCAAACCTAGTTCCGGCCGAAGTTCTGGTAACGTTCAGTAGGTCTCTGTTTTGGTATGCGCTATTTGATGGAACTTTAGTCGGATTTTTTGGCGGTAGTACTCGCCCCGCCGGAAGTTCTAGTGGACGGTGGTAGTACCGGCCTGGCTCGCTTTTCTGCCCCTCGCTTCGTTGTTTTCTGATTGTTGAAAGGGCGCTAGCGGTAGTACCGCCCACCCAGCGGTACTACCGGCCGTGCACGAAACTATGAGTAACGGGCAGATCGGGGAGCCCTTTAAAAGGAGCTCCCCTTCCCCTTCGGGGGTAATTTTGCTTTTCTTGGTTTTTGACCTTCTCTCTCCTCCATTGTTGACCTTGAAGAGCTTGCCCTCTCCCCTTCTCCCTCCTATGATTCTTGCATCTTTTTGAGGGATTTGAGAAAGGAGATCTAGATCTACAACCCCTCACCAAACCAAATCCCTTCTTTGTGAATCCTTGGGATCTAGATCTTGGAGAGTTTTGTGTTCTTCCTATCTTATTCCCCCAATAGCTTGTGTAGCTTTGGTGGAATTTGAGAGAGAAGGACTTGCCTCTTGCATTTGGTGCATAGGTTTGAGTTCTCCTCGGAGTTTCGGCAAGTTCAAGCTCGTGGGCTTGTTTCTCTTGGGTTCTTGGAACCCTGGACGGTTGTGTGGAGTTGTGATGCGTTCTTGGGGGCTCCAATTGAGTTGTGGAGATTTCCCCAATCTTGTTGGCCTTTTGTAGCATTGTGGAGCCTTTGTGGCGTTTCTTGGGAGCCCTCTAATTGAGTTGTGGAGATTACCCCAAGCCTTGTACGGGTTCGGTGACCGCCCTCAAGTGTCCCATAGTGGAACATGAGTAGGCCTTTTTGGCGAGCTAACAAGAGAATAGGGTGATCCTTTTGTGGCGTCAGTGAGTTGCGTGGCTTCGCATCTTGGGGTGAGGCCTTGTGTGGCGTTGGATGAGCATCGCGCCACCACACCTCAAGGTGAGACATTTGTGGTGTTCGAAGTATATTGCGCCATCACACCTCTCCAATAGAGACATAGCTTCTTTGGGAGCGAACTTCGGGAAACAAACCATCGTCTCCGTGTCCATCGGTTATCTCTGAACCGAGCCCTTTACTTATGCAAATTACATTGTGATAGCCATCATGCTTGAAGTATTATATCTTGCTATCACCTTGTTGTTTGTCTTGCTTAGCATAGGTTGTTGGTGCACTTAGTGAACCTAGTGGATATAGGTTTTGGCTTGATAAATTAAACATTAAGTTTTATTCTGCATTTATTAGAGTCTAAACCGTTATTATTTTGAAACACCTATTCACCCCCTCTAACCGACGTATGTTTCCCTTTCAGCCTCCCATACAAGCCTTAGCATGTTTAACCTTTATCACTGATCTTACCTCGTCAGTATACCTCGTTCTCCTATCGTACTAGATTCTTTGCATCTGATACATCATCTGGATGAACCAGTACTGACAACTAAGCATGTCTAAGCAATACACAGATATAAGCTCTAGAAGTGCACACAAGCCAAACCTAGTTATGCTAGGGGAAGTGGATCAGGTAATATAAGCTCAAAAGGAGTAATGCAATATATAGGATACTCTATCTATTGATAAAAGACCATAGTAGAATCATATGCATCATGGCAGGAATTGAAGTGCTTTTGAAATCATAGGATTGTATAATGGTGGGGCTATGCTTGACTTTTCCTATTGATAACCACTAAGCAGGTGTTTGGACATATGGTACTTGACTTGATTAATTATAATTGGTCAAGTATTGTCCGTCGATCTTCGATGGTGTTGATCTCTAGATTCAATCTCGGACTCGTTCTCGTATTCTACTGAGAAGAAGCAAAACACGAGAAAGAAAGGGAAACACTCAACACATGGCATCGATGCAATGCTCAAGCAAGGATTATTATATGACAAGTTAAATAGCATTAAAATGTAAGCCTAGAACATGCTTGACAATTTAAGCGGGATCCAAGGGGTGCAAACCCTAGAACCGGGGGAACCTCGGAATCACCTGCGGGGGGTTCATTTATTCTTCTAATTAAACTTGCAATGGAACTTGTTGAATAATGCATGATTATAAGTCTATTGTGTAGATCTCATTTTTCTGAATATTTTGATATATTATTCTGACTTATAAATAATTACTTATTGATTTTATAAGATTTAGAACTTTTTTTGAATATATTAAACCAATTTAAAAGGTTTATTACGTCGGCATAATGCAAGGCAGACATCACAGACGTGGAGGGGTTGTTTCTCACTAAGGCAGGGGCTACCCAAAGACGCCGACGGTTGGGCCCAGGGCCATGTCAGCGTACACGCTGGCGGAGGAGGACCCACCCTAGGTTTGACCAGAGCTGACCCGCGCGTGCCAGCGTCAGGATGACATCACCATGCCGGTGGCTCCCAGATCAGCCACGGGGCAGCGAGGGAGGCGATGAGGGGCTGCGTGGGTTACCGTGTTCGACTCTCGGGGTTGCGGGGAGCATTATAGTGGCGGTGCCGCTCCATTTGGGTCATCGGGGCGTCGCATGCGACGGCGTCCAACGGCGGCGGTCGGTGGTCTACGACGCGGAACCGAAGAAGAGAGAGAGAAGGATGGCGGGGTGGCTCGTTAGAACCAGTAGCTCACCAGAGGCATGACAGAGGGGTCGACAAGGAGCGGGGTGGCCAGAAACAGCGGCAATGGCGACGGTGGCGCTCGTCGGTGTTGGGAGAGACGACCTCGATTCTAGCGATACGAAGTGTCCCGGCTCGCGTGGCTTCACAGGAAGGTCGAGGAGGACGAGGCGAAGCAGACGGCGGCCTTGGGGAAGCTTGGGGCAATCGAAGACGATGGGCGACGACAAGGTCCGGGGCTAGGGTTTCGAGCTCGGACGGAATCTGCACGAGAGAGAGAGAGATCGAGAGGGAGAGGGAGTGACTAGGAGAGAGGGAGAGGCGTGCGAGATGCTCCTTATCGTCTCCTCTAGGCGGCGGTGGGCATCGCACCGTGCCAGCGGCGATCGACGGGGAGCGGCGCGCTAGGCAGCTGCTTGCCGTCGTCTGCGAAGACGATGAGGCGAAGAGGTATCAGGTCTGGGTCGAGGTGTGCAGCGCGTGGGCTGCAAGGTTGCGCGCCTGAGCAGTAGGGAGAGAGGGAAAAGGGTTGGGCCGGCCTGGTAGCTAGGTTTTCCTTTTTTTGTAAAACTATTTTTCCTTTCTTGTGAAAGCTTTTCTCTCTTTGTATTTCAAAATAGATCTATTTTGTACAATTTCAAATATACAAGAGACTTGTAGAAGTATGGAAATATTGTAGGGGCCCTCAACACCATTTGGGATCCAAACATTTTGGTACTTTTCAAAAATATTCAAAACCTTTTGAATTGCTTTTAGAGAGGGAGGGGAAAATAGCTAGGGTTTAGGGTTTTGCTTTATTTCTTTTACATGCACTTTTAAAAGAGATGCGCAAACAAACCCTAATTACCCATTAGCTAAAAATGCGGTGTTACAATGACTCAAAGTCTGGCAAGAATAGCAGCTCCACCATTAAGGTTCGGCAATCCTCATCCATCCATTAGCTTCTTTTGATGATCTCAATACTTCACCCAGCCTTTTTAGGATTATCCGTGTTTGACCTCTGACCTATTTAATCTTTTGATCCCTTCCTGGTGTATCGACAAGGCTTCTTGATAGGACTAATGATCTAATTCCTAGGTATCATTGTGGTATGAAGGTTTACAAATGGTAGAGTTTCAGGATTCTTCATGACCTATAAATTCTAACTGGTCCTTTTTCATTACTCTTCCTATGAATGAAAT
Source organism: Avena eriantha (assembly GCA_910589775.1). Classification (NCBI taxonomy): domain Eukaryota; kingdom Viridiplantae; phylum Streptophyta; class Magnoliopsida; order Poales; family Poaceae; genus Avena; species Avena eriantha. The sequence goes on from OU342741.1 coordinate 116,261,108, forward strand.
GAACTCGTTTAGTCCACACGTTCAATATTACCCTACTCTTGCTCATAAGACATCTTGTTATCTACTATTCCTAGTTGAAATTGTATTGATATCAAACATGTTTTACCAGTTGTGATAATACTATCAGCTATAGTTTAGGTATATCTCTAATACCATGACTACCATCAACTCTAAACACCCTTGAAAAGATTTAGATTCCTCACTTCAAACCCACTATAGCTCTTGAATCTCGAGGTCCAACAAATTTTTCACTCTCCCCTTAGGGTTTTCCTTATGGTCTCATGGATGTAGTCACTCCCGACAGGTTCTTTGGTGAAGAACTCAGCTCTCATGTAGTTCATGAGACCAAAATTGGTTGTGATTTTCTCTGAACTTCCATTTCCTTCCCATCCAGCACATCAATATCGTCATCTTCTGGGATGTGTGCACTATCCATCAATTATTGGAACTCTTTTGCACGAACAATCCTGAATTGCATCCTCATAACTGCTTGCAGTCCTTTCATGAATCTCTTTTGATGTTTCGCCTCCTTATTTTCTTCCTCACTAATGTACCGAGATAAACGATTAAACTCTCGTACATGCTTCAAAACTAGAAGATTCTTGTTCTCTATGGCTTCATCATTCCTCCTTTGCCCACTGTTTCTATGAATAAATTCTTTACGAAACTTCTTTTTGAACTCCGCCCAGGTATTAACACCTTCGCTTGGTGCTAAGAACTTTGATTTCTCCCACCATGTGGCTGCCCTTCCCGTAAATAAAACTCTAGGGTTTAGTTAATCTCCTCAGCATCTGCCCTGAAAAACAGAAGGACCGTCATCTGCAAAGATTAAATGGTTAACCACTGGAGCTGATGAAGCCACTTTGATACCACTTAAGTTTGATGACTCATTTCCTGATTTTAAAAGGCACAAGAGACCTCTACTGCCAACAGGAATAGATAAGGGGAAATATGATCTCCGTGACGGATCCTCTAGTAGGGGTAAAACTTTTTGTACTCCCACCATTAAAAAGTATAGAGAACGATACCGAAGATACCGAAGTGACCAACCACATGATCATATCGACCCAGAGTCTATCTGAAATAGTTTTTTTGGTAGCCTCTCTGAAATAGTTGAACCAAAACAAGCAGGTCATGCCAAAATGGGCCATAAGAGCCTAACAGGCAACGGGCCGACTCGTTTAGTTTTTTTTTTTAGCATGTCCGGCTCGTTTGGTTAAGGTGCCGCTTGCTGGCCCGGCATAGACGGGCCTCGGTTGGCTAGCGGAATGGCTAGCGGAATTTTTCGAGAAAGTCTAAATAAAGCACCGCACCGGCCGCCTTCTGGAGAGCGCACAAAACAATCCCCACTCCTTCCTCCTCTTGTGCTCGGAGTCCGGAGGCGGATGGCAGGCGAGCGAGCGAGCGAGGAACCCTAACCCTAATTCCTACCCTATTTGCAGGCAGCGACGATGTCGTCGCTTCTTCGACAGGGGGCGAAGAGGATCGGTGGCTCCGTGCTCCAGCGAACCAAGGCGGCGGTCACATCACTGGCGGTTGCGGAGGAGCGCCGCCGGCTCCTGCCAAGCCGCATGAACAGTACCGAGGAGGTATCTTAACCAAAGATGACATCTTTTACCCCGGCTAGTTGTTTTGTGTTGAAGTATAAGTGCATTGCCTAGTCTCTTCCATCAGATCGGTCTTTTGGTTGCACTGGCTAGAGCATGCAGTTCTACATGGTATCTCCACGTTTAGGCCTGAGAGAGCCACACGTGAGGGGGAGTGTTGAAGTATAAGTGCATTGCCTAGTCTCTTCCATCAGATCGGTCTTTTGGTTGCACTGGCTAGAGCATGCAGTACCTCACGTGATCCAGGAACTAGCGAGCTATCATCGAATTCTTCACAGCTAATAACATGTGTGCGGTGTGCCTTCTTAATCTGATCTGTCTGCTCTTAGAAACATGGCACTATTACCTGCAAAAAATAGTATTTTTAGACGAAGCAGCCTTATTTCTGGGTTGATCATCTTATAGTTCTCATCCCTTGAGTAAATTGCAACATATAAGATGTTTAATCTGTTGCTCTGTTGTTTTGGTGTCTTGAACAATCTCTTCTGCCTGCTGCAATTCATAACACTAGTTAATGATTAATTTCCTAAGCACCTTAACAAAAATTGACATGTTTTAGCTCGCATGATTTCCGGGTAGTTGTTTTGCTGCACAAATGCCTCATGCTAACATGTCTGGCTTCTTAATTTGGTCTCTCTGCTATTAGAAACAAGAACAATATTATGTGCACAAAGTGGGCATTTGTAGAATCATCTTTATGGAATACTAGACACATAAGATGTTTAATTTATCGCTGCTATTCGTCTGTTTGCTGCAGTTTGTAGTAACCGTCAACAGTTTGTTTCCAAAGTAGCATTATGGAGGAGTCAGCCTCATTTTTCCTGGTTGATCATCTTAGGATGAAGACTTTGACTCATCATTCCCTTCAATTAGCAAATAGGAACACATAAGATGCTTAATACGTTGCTGCAGTTCTGTTATCTTGAATCATTCATCTCCTCTTCGGCTGTGACTAGCATAGCCGAACACTTCTGAAAGTAATACATTGAACATGGCCCTTAAATAGCATCTGTGTATGTATGGCTCTGTTTTGTAGCTGCTATTCTGTATCTTCTTATTACCAATCATTACTTAACTAATGGTGTACATTAATGATCATTACCCACTTGTATGCAGCGTATAGCTGAGGGTAAGAATATTCTCAAGGATCTTCCTGAGAAAGTCAGTCCAACACCAGATGGCTTTGACTGGTATGATACCAAACATATGCAGATATAAATCTTTTATCTATTTCTTCTTCCTTTCCTGTTCGACAGGAGTTCATAAAATCTCATTTGACTTAATATCTGCAGGCGCACGATTCCGTACGGAAGAGTTATTAAAGGTGTGGCATCAATCTGTAACAATGTGATAAAGGCAGCTGTGCTTGCCACAGTAGTCTCTGAAATTAATTTTCGTCGGCTTTTTGGCATAGACCATAAGTGAAGGACCCAGTCTAGACTGAGAAGAAGACATCTTTTCTGATGGAGTTGAGTGCATGAAATCTCGGCTGTTCAGTTCTGTGCCCCATATATTCAAATTTTGCTCTGCGAGAACATGAAGTCGTTGTTTAGAATTTCAGTTGATGTGCAACAAGACAAAGTATTACAAATTGGTATAGACGACAGAAAAGGCAAACCCAGATCAACAACGGCATGTAGAGTTAAATATTGATCAGGTGCAACTTCCACTGAGCATGCTACTAAAATTCTTCTAAATAAAGGCAAGTATCAAGTGAAGAAAAAAAGGGTAACAAATCATCATTCAGAATTTTAGATGGTGTATGTACAACAAACAAAACTTGATTATTTACAGCTAAGTACAAATGAGTTGATTCAGCAGCATACCTAGATTACACATTGCATAAACCTTGTATAACTTGCATAGCGCATGATGCATGGCGACAAAATATACGAAAGAGATGAAGTGAAGGAAAAAGGAGAGGGAAAGAGATGGAGTGAAGGAAAAAGGAGAGGGTAAGACCCGCATCCAGTTCACAAACCCTGTAGTAACAACACATCTTCGGCATATACATCGCATAAAGCTAGCCTCCTCTCCATCTGGTTTCAGTTTCGAGAAATCCAGAATGCTCAACTTTCCATACATAAACTACCACCGGATCCATTGAAGAGAGAAAAATTTCAGAAGAAGCGTACAACCCTTTACACATTGATGTATGCGGTGGCATGTTGGCGTAGAGGAACGTGTAGAAGAGATCCACAGCTGGCACACTTCGAATAGTCTGGATGGCTTCTTCTTACTTAGTTCCTCAAGCAACTCAAGGTACTTCGAATCACGGTTGCAACCTGTGCACCCAAGTCTTCTATCACCAGATCAACTACCTTCCTGAATGACATGTCCATGATACTTCTGAATACATCGCTGCAAACACAGAGTTCAATCAGTCATGTGTGAGATAGTAGGCGTAACATCCCAATTTTTTCAATTTTTGGAATGTATAAAATAAGTTGATGAATTTCTCAAGGAATTAAAACTTTTATTGACTTGTTTAAATTTTCTCTACCTTGTTCAAACATAATGAATTCTGGTTGGGAGAGTTTATACAAATTCAACTTGCACCAACTGTTTCCAACCATGTTTAAAATAATAAACATGCATGTGGGAAATACTATATTTGGCGCTATTTGAATCTTACTTGGATTTTTGAAATTTGAAATATGTAAATTATTTTAAAAAGAGCGGAGGGCCGGTAACATGAAATTCTCATACTTAAGATGGAAATAATTTATATATATTGCATATGCATTTTTGGAGCTATACAAATATTATGGGAATTTATAAAGACCCAAAAATCTATTTAGGGAATTTATAAGTTCATAATGACCTACTATCAATAAAATGATCTTATAGAAATATTTTAGATAGGAAACATAGTTCATGAAGTCCTAATTAAGTATTTTTGATATACTAGAATTTTCTAGAATGTTTTCATATTTTAGAAGAATTAAGACCCAAAATAGAAATAACAAAAAAGGAAAAAGGAAAAAAAACAAAAGTGCCAGCCAGTCTGAACCAACCGAAGTGGCCCAGCCCAGTCCAACTAGCAACCCCATGCTCTCTCAAGAGCCCATCCCAATCCCCTGAAGAAAAACAAAAGAATCAAAGATGTTGGGCCCTCTCTCTTTGCCGCCAACAAGAACCCACCCCGATCCCCTGAAGAAAAACAAAAGAAGCAAAGATGCTGGGGCCCACTTGCCAGGCCGTCCCCACTGGGGACTCCCCAGCCACCCACTTGAGATAGAATCGGCGGAGCCGAGCCGCCTAATGCCGCGCGTCCTCGCCCCTCTGTCTCCACGGGCCCGCGAACAAACCTGGATGCCCCATCGTGAAGCTTCGCATCTGGTCCCTGACCTCACCGAGCTCAGGGGCCACCGTCCTTAGAAAATGTAGAACACAATTCTAGCGTTAGTTTTTAGGTTTGACATAGTTTAAATTATTCAAATTTTGAATGGCATATTTGAATAATTATTCTTTATCTTTAATTCTATAATTCTTTTCAACATAATTCCTTCTAGAAAGTTGAACCTTATGATCATGCTCATCCATCTATACACTAGGATAAAATTTTCCAACCATGTCCACGCCCATATGAAGTATTTCTTGAAATTTAGGCTTAATATCAACATAGTTCTATTTGGAAAATACCCAAATTAATTTAGGGTTGGTCCCTAATATGTTTAGTTTTGTTACGAAATAATAAATACTCCCTCCGTCTCAAAATATATGTCTCAAGTTTGTCAAAATTTGGATGAATCTATATACTAAACAGTGTCTAGATTCATCCAAATTTTAAAAAATCCGAGACATCTATTTTGAGATGGAGGGAGTACAATAAATTAATTTTGTTTGGAGTTTTATGCGTCTTAGCATGATTTCAAATTTGTTGAATATTTTCATTTTTGGATGTTTTGCTCGTGTGCGTATGTTTATACATAATATTGTTTTATTTTATTTGTAATAGATTTCACGAAGCGCGACGAGGATATATATTATCGAGGATAAATTATGAAGGATAAATTATCGAGGATAAATTACCGAGGAATTACTGTTGGGTTTCTTCTATCAAAAAAGGCAAGTTATATCTCATCATCCTTCCACCTATGCTTTTAACTATGCATGTTTTGTTTATCGTACGGTAGTATGCATGTGTAGGATGATAGTTGTATTTTGTATTTGCAAAATTATAGTGAAAGGGCATTGATCTCTCTTTGTGTTTGGTGTAGATTACAATTCCATGTGTGGACTAATTGTGTGTTTAAGTATGTATGCTACATTGCGATGATTTTGGATTTTGGATCCCTCTCTCTAGTGTTGAAAGTTGAAGACGGTGTTCCCGAAGCGTTTTATTTCTCTTTGCGTGAGTGTCAGGGAAACCGTACTATCAAGAGTACTATCAAGAGGGGGTCCACCTCGGAAAGTCTTGGGGGATCATGTTTCTTTGATCTATCCTCTTTTTCCAGCTAAGACAATCCAAGTTCCTGCTTCCAGTTTTCTGTGGCAAGACGATATGTGTGTGTATGTTGCATTCCATAAGCAAATCTCAAAATCATGCACATATCTAGGGGGAGATGCTCTCTATATCTTTTATTGCCTATTCTCACTTCAGACTATTTATGCAAATCTAAGGTATTGCCATCAAACACCAAAAAGCGGGAGATTAAAATGGATATGATCTCTCTATGTGTTCTGTTATAGATGACAACTGCATATCTGGACTAATTGTGTGTTTAAGTGTGTAGGCTACATTGTAATGATTTTGGATTTTTGATCCCTCTCTATTGTTGAAAGTTGAAGAAGGTGTTCCCGGAGCGTTTTATTTCTCTTTGCATGAGTGTTAGGGAAACTGTAATATCAAGAGGGGGTCCACCTCGAAAAGTCTTGGGGGAATCACTTCTCTTTGCTCTATCCTCTTTTTCGAGCTAAGACAATCCAAGTTCCTGATTTCAGTTTTTTGTGGCACGGCAGTGCCGGTACTAGGGCCAGCACTGCCGGAGCCCATAAGCTGAACAAGGAATGGAATAGGGAGAAGGAGAGGTGGCAGTGTCGTGGCACTACTGGCCTACTACCATGTCCTATACAGAGGAGAAATAGGATTAAGAGGCACTTAGTGCTGCACTAGCAACGACAATGCTGCAAGAGCGGCACTACGAGAGCTAGTGCTGCTTAATGTCTAGCGCTTATGTTTCTGGAGCGGTAGTCGGTCGGTAATGCTACGACACTACCACCCACTTCCCTTCCTTCCTTGCTCGCCTTCTTAACCCTATCCAGTTGCGGAAATTCCGCAAGCAGTGTCGATTGTTGTGTCGCCTATGCATGTGCATCCGGTAGTGCTAGTACTTCCTCTGGCAGTACCGCTTGTGACCCTTCCTAGAGCATTAAATTTTCGTACTTAACTTATCCTAATTCGGTAGTGTCGGTGCCTGTCCCGGCAGTGCCAGCTGTGATCTGGTAGTAACGATTGGAGAGAGAGAGAGAGAGAGAGAGAGAGAGAGAGAGAGGAGGGGACTTGGAGGGCGAAGCCTCAAAGCTCAATTGGTGTGTTTAAATGCCTCCATATGTCATCCTTTATATAGGGGGAGGGGAACCCCCAAGTACCTTGGCTTAGCCATGTGGGACTAAACCAAGGGGAAGGAGAGGAGGGGGCTGGCCAGCCAGCCTTGGTGGGCTCGACGCCCTACCTAGTGGCCTAGCCGCCTACTCCCTCCCTTTTCCCTTTGGGGGTTTTCCCCCATGGGCCCTTTCCCTAGGGATTTGGCCCATTAGGCATGGGATTTAAATAATTAAATAAATATAAATAAATGTATAATTCAATAATTAACACATATTTACATATTATTTAATTCATGTTGCATCAGAACTCCTTCTGGACAACTCTGGACACCCGCCTGACTTTCCCAGAACCCTTCTTGTTTTCTCTTATCTTTTCTTTGGTGATTCCTATGATAATAAAATGATCTCCGAGCGTTTTCAAACCCTTAAGTGTGATACCCTATGGTTCGGGTGTTGGAAATATGCCTAGAGACAAATAGTAGTAAGGACTATTATTATATTTAATATAGTTTATGATTAAGTTTTGTATCATGCTATAACTGTATTGAGTGGAAACATCAATACACGTGTGATATATAAACAACTAGGGGTTCCCAGTGAAACTCTAGTCACCGGTTCATTGGTCAACAGATGATCATGTTTCCTGATCATGTGGCATTTATGCCAGTTAGAAATGGAGGCATCTCGTTCTGAGAATGAGATGATGAACCAATACCCAACCTAAACATCGTGACCCGATCATGTCACAAAGTTCAAGTTACGATGATTAGAAATGGATCCTCGTAGACTATTCCTTAGATCATGAGGCTATATCAATCAATGTCTCCCGAGAGTGCTTTGATAGCATCAAGCGTCACTTGCTAATACAGTGGTTATAAAGGTGTGTTCAGGTACTAGGAGGAAACCGTTGAGGCAATATATGTCAAGAGCAGGATTTTTCTGTCCATGTGACGGGAAGATACTCGAAGGGCCCACTCGGAGAGGTTATATCCAATAGTTGCGCAGCGTGTGATTTGATCACGGGGATATCACTTGTCGGAACGAGTCAAGTAGCGTTGTTCAGTAATGAGATTGAACACGACATGATGATGTCACGGATCAGATCTCGAGCAATGCAAGTATCGAGAGACAAAGGGAATAAGACGCGACTGTCCCGGTTCAAACGACGAAAGATCTTCGTGGAACGCACAGGGGTCACATGGCCATCCAGGTCCCTTTGTCGATCATTGGTGCGGGAGTGTCCCGACCATGTCTGGAGTGTTCCCAAACCGTGGGGTATCACTCTTAAGGGCTTGATGATGCTTAGAGAGTGTTTATAGGATCGGTAGAACCGCCGAAGAATAGTAGAGAGAAAACCGGAAGGGTTTCGGTAAGTCCGGAGGATGTCCGGAGTGGAGGTGGAAGGTGTTCCATAGCCATGGAGGTTGAATAATGTGTGAATGAATGTTCAATATTGATTTAATCATTTATTCATAATTATTTAATAAAGAGAAAAATCAGTTAAATGGTCAAAGGCTTAATGGGCCAATTCCCGGAGGGGAGAGGGCCCATTAGGGAAAGGAGAGAGGGAGAAGGGGCAAAGGGGGTGGCCGGCTGGGCCTAGCCCCCCCCCCCCCCCGCCCCTGCGGGGGGCCCACTAGGTGGCCGGCGGCCTCCCCTACCCCTTCCTCTCCTTTAGTCCCACCCCGGGACTTTGAGGGAGGTAGTACCTCCCCTTCCCCTATATATAATAGGGGTATTTGGCCAAATAAGATACACCAATAATCAATAAAGGTCTTCTCACTTTTGGGAGGACCTGTAATTGATATTTTCTCCCTCCCCCCCTCTCTCTCTCTCTCTCTCTCGTGACCGTGGTCCCAAGTCTGGACTACGCGAACGAGAGACATCTTCACCGCAGAGTGTCGTCGTGCTGCGAGATTCGGATCCAGGAGCTCTACTTCCGCAACTGCTGCTGGATTGGGGAAGCGGGAGTCATCATCAGACACCGGACGTGTGTAACTCCCCACGAGGTGTTGCACTTGAGGCACTCAAGTCATTGGAGCCGTTGGAGCGCAAGGACTTCATCACGACCTTGAGGTCGGCTTAGGCTCGTCTACATCAACCACGCTCTTCTGAGCGTTGACAATGCTTTTCAGTCTTCAAGGGTAAGTTCGCGAAAAGCCCCTCCCATTACTGTATTACTAATAGATAGGTCCTGGCAGCATTAGGGGTTTAGGGGCGTAGGGTAAAATTTTATTGTTTTCATACGCGGAACCCCAACATTGGGACCCCTCTCGAACCAATGATCATCAGCGGGACATGGATGCCCATAATGGCCCATGTCCATTCCACATGAATCTTTGTCATTGAACCATTAAACATAGAGTCATATTCCCTTTGTTATCTTGATACTTTACTTATCCGAGACCTGATCAACAACATGGCCATGTCGTGTTCAATCTCGTTACCAACAAGTATAAATTTACTCGTTCTGGGCTATGCCATCCCCGTGACCTAGTCACACGTTGCAGCCTTATGGAAGTCATGTCTCTGAGTGGGCCTAGAGTATCTCTCCATCACGCAGAAGAACAAAGCCCGCTCTTGACACATACGCCTCTACATGCCCCTCTAAATACCTGAAGACACCTTTATGATCGTCGTTTCATCGAGTGATGTTTGATGCAATCAAGGCACTCTCGGGTGACAGTGATTAAATATGGTCTCATGGTCTAAGGAATTGGTTACTATGTTTCCCAGTCATTGTAATAGTGAACTTCGTGACTTGATCGTGTTACAATTCCTATGTTGGGTATGTCCATCATTTCATTCACCTAATGAAATGACCCCATTGTCAATTGACATAAATGTCCATGATCGTGAAACATCGATCATCGATTCACCAATGAACTAGTGTCTAGAGGATCACTAGGAACTCTGGTGGTTTATGATACGTTGCTAACGTATCTATAATTTTTGATGCTCCATGCTTGGTTTTTTATCTACTGTAGCACCCCAATTGTCTAACAATTGTGATGCTACTTGTCCTAGTAAGTTATTGGCTACTCCATAGATATTATTGTTGCATCATAATTATATCATGCTCATGTCATCATGCCACCTTGCATTTGAGCATCATATAAAACTCTTTTTCTTTTGGTTCTTCTCTCACATGCATTATTAATTGTATTTGTTTCTGGATATTATATTTGGCTATTGATATATTGTTCAAATGCCCAAGTTGAGTTGGGGGCATATCTTTTATTTCCATTTCACCACCTTTCTCTCCCACCACCCTATAAATCCACCATCCCATTAACAATGAGCTTGTCTTTCTTTTTCTTGGATATTTTAATTCTAGCCCATGTAGTTTGGGGTGGATTAAATCCTCTAAATTCTTGTGCTTGGTTTGTCTCCACTTCTTGGATATGCATAGAGTAATGCCATAATATTCATATTGTCTTCACAAAATAAATGATGGCATTACTATTTTGCATGGGCCATGCACAATTCTTCACCACCTTTCTCTTCTTTGGTTTTTATTTGTGTTTAATGGATCCTATCTTTGGAAGATCATCTCCTACCATTACACCACCCTCGTAATATCATCCATCTCATTTTTCCACTCATTTTATTTTTCTCCATGCACTAACCATATGTGGCCTTTTTCCACCATTTCTTTTCTTTCTTGATCTCCTCCACCTTATCTCATGCAAGATCAAGCCTTTTGGTCCTTCTTAGTTTGGCCTCATAAACCAAATTAATACCTAATTACCTAATTAAAACTAACCTAGGTTCTTTCTCTCTCTCTCTAAATTCCCTAAACCCTAACCACTCCCAACTCTCTCTCTTACTCTCCCTCTCTCTCTAACCTGCTGAGCAACCACCTGGCCACCCTCTCCCTGGCCCACACCCAGCCACCCTAGCCCTAGCCCATGCCCTACCCGAGCCATGCCCATCTACCCTAGCCGAGCTAGCCTCCCTCTTCTCTCTTTCTTTCTCCACCGCCAGGCTAGCCCCACCCTGTCCTCCCTCGTCCTCGGCCCCACTGGCAGCCTCCCCTGCAGCCCCAGGTCTTGCCCAGCCGGCAGAGCACGTGCTCGAGGAGGAGAGGGAAAAGGTGGCACGAGGCCACCTTTATCTTGCCGTGCCCCAGCTGCCCTCCTCCCTCCCTCCCTCCCTCCTTTTTCCTTCCTACCCACGCCTCTTTGGCCTCTCCCAGATCTGGCCGAGCCGCCCCTTCCTCCCCTTCTTCCTCTCCGACCACCAGCAGCCAACGCCGGTCGCCGCCAGCAACCACCTCGCCCCGACGATCTATCTGACGTGCGCGACGTGGGGGTGTCCTGGAAGACCGAGGACCGTCCCCTGCCCCGACTCGTACGCGCCGACGTGGGTGAGAAGCTCCCCAGCGCCGCCAGTACCTCGCCGCTCCCTGAAACCCTAGTTCGTCGGAGCGCCAGCAACCTCGACGCCTCGCCGCTCCTCGCGCCGATCCGAGCCCACCGCCGAGCCCGCGGTGAGCCCCTCCATCTCCCTGACAACCTCCTCTGCTCCGTCGCCGTCTAGCGCCGCCTATCGTTTTGCCGAGCGCTCTCAGTGCGCGCCGCTCGTCGGCATCTGCAGCCTCCCCGCGCCGCGCCACACCCTAACTAGCCCCCCGCCCTTTCCCTGTCAACTCCCCTCACCCTACCGCACCGGCTAGCCCCCTCAGCGCGCACTCCCGCGGCCCGGGATCGAATCCCCGCTCCGCGCCGCGCATGCACCTGCCGCCAGACGCGAGAGGAAGAAAAACAGTAACTCGGGGTCATGGTCGATTTGCAAAAAAACCCCCACCTTTTTGATTCCTGCGACCAGCGCTCCTAACGACCCCACCTGCCAGCCGCCCTGACCATCTTGCAGAAAAACCCCTCGGCTTTTCCGGCCGCAACCCGCGCTCCAGCCGCAGCCCCACCTGTCAGCCCCTGTCTCGCTCACCGCTGACACGCGGGCCTGCGCCAGTTGGCCCACCCCGCAGTCACAGTGGCTAGGCGAGCCCGCGGTGACAAAAGTTTTCCCGCGCGTGGTCCAGTCAGCACAAAGGCCCACCCGTCAGTGTCTGTGGCTAGAATTTCCTGCGGTGTAAAAAGTAATTCCCTGAGTCTATTTTTATTCAAATTTTTTCCAAATTTATTTAAATTCAAATTCAAATCAGATTTAAATAATTTTTAAAATACAAACCCAATAATACATGTAATATATGTTTTGGAATCAAAAAAATGTGAGGAATTCAATTATGCCCTTCAAAATATATTTTGAACACTTTAATTTTCGAGATGATTAAAATTACAAGAGAATGCCCTTTTTCCTTAATTATTTAATAACTTTTGTTTTAAAACTCCAAATTTGACAAATAATATGTCTAAATCGATCAGCACGACGAGCCCGTTCTATTTATGCAATCCTTGTTCTGAATTGAGGCATGCATCATGTTGTCATTTGAAATCTGAACTGGTTATGACAATAAAACTTGGTCAAATGAATAATAAAATGCTTTATTTCTTGTATCCACACTTCACCTTTGCCATGCCACTTCAATGCCATGAAATTGTGCATCATTCATCATGGCATGCTTGGTTGCTTGTTGCATTTCAATTCATATGCTTGTGCACTTTATTTATGTTGGCCCTTGTTTGTTTGGTTCTTCTTCGAATAGACGCCCCGCAGGAGAATTACCAGGAATCACAGGAGTATTACCCAGATCCATCTCTCGCTTCAACTGAGCCGCCAGGCAAGCACTACCACATGCTTGCATACATATAGTACCTATTGCCTCTATCTTATTCTTGCATCATTGAGTCACGATTGCATTAAATTGAATCCCAAGTACTGCATAGCCTTTACTTTTAAACCACACTAAGCTTGTTCCGGTCCCATGAGCCATTACTACAGGAGTTGTTTGAGCCATGCGAGTCGTAGAAAAGCATGAGTAGGGTATGTGAGTGTCTGATGGATAATGAGGTACCTAAACAACATAACCTGAGTAGTAATGGGATAACTAATGAAAGAGGCACCGGTGAGCAATATCTGCTATTTGGTTTTTCATGCTCACTTGTGTCCCGTAGGACCCCGAGTACTTGATTCCTGTTCCTTGACTATTCGCACTATCCACATCCGGGAGGCCTTATGGACCCCCCTGAGCCAGAGCTTGATTCATTCTTATTTCTTGGGGCCACAATTAGTTTGGGGCTTTATTATTATTCTGTACTTATGCCATGTTACCGCTTTATTTAAGATTGTGCGAGGAGCACCTGTACTGTTTTGGATCGTGACACGTTTTCGCTGTATCGACAAGCCTAGTCATATTTTCGGGTTCCCAGTCGTTTACCGCTGTCCACACAAACCTTGGGTCCGTCTCGGAGCAGGCCAACTTCGTTGCGGGTAGCTTAATGGGGTGGCCCCCTGAAATATTTCTGAATTCTGTGATTGCTTTGTCGTGAACGCCTCGTTTGGGTTTTGATTTGGTTTTTCCGAGGTTGATCGAGTGTGTGTTGCTATTCGCGCACCCCTGCAGGGTAAATCTTTCTGAAAGCCGTGTCCGCGGTTATGGACGACTTGGAGCACAGTTTCTCGATCATAGACAAGTATAACTAAAGTGCCGCTTTTAATTTGACTAAGTACTGGACTAGTAAATAGTGCAATACCCATGGAATGGTTAATAAAACTGCCAACGGATGATGGGGGTTGTTCGTACGCTTCCTCGTTGGTAAGCGAGGAGGAGGATGGATCTGTTAATTATACTGTTATAACTGTTGTTCTTAATTCATGGACTTCCGTCTATCATTGGTTAGGCGGAAGGTTAGCGAGTCTCTATAGAATTGTTAGGTATTATCTTTTGCTGCAATGGCGTCACCCCAGGTTGTGTCCCCTTTAGTGGCATAAAGACTTGCTGAGTACCCCTAGGGTCTCACACGATAAATTGTTTGATTCAGATGAACATGTGTACCCGCAAGATGGATACTGGGTGGAAGAGACAGATGATGTTGGCAACAATCATTCGGTGTAGAGATTCCGGGAACGGGGATCCGTGTGATCTGTGGGCGGGATGTGTTTATTTATGGGGCATCTTATGCCAATTTGCTTCTTATCCGTACTCGGATCTTGTTTTCCGCTTCCGCTGATACTCTGATGTGTGATGTATGAGGAGCTATCCTAAATTATTATATCTATCTAGGACATTTGGATATTGCCGTATGGCGTTGCAATATTTCTATTTCTTTTAGATGGAATGGCTCTGAGGACTGTTGTATGTGGCTTGCATACATACTCACTTGTGTATGTAGTTGATCCCTTCGCCTGTCGATTACGCCGCTCGTTCTTGTCCCGTTGTTTGAAAGTGGTTAGGACGGCCGAGAGGTCTACCGTGAGTGGCCCTGGGCCCCACCGTACTATTTTAACCATTTTCGTTCATCCAGGCATTAACTAAGAGCGTAATTCACCGAGGTAGTTACAATTGGTATCAGAGCCATCCCGCCCTTCAGGGTCTCAGCCAAAATGGTCGTTGTCTGTCTAGCAAATATTTTGGTAGTTATGTATACTAGGGAAAAACAAACGTGAGAGTAGGACTGCTTCCATTTTTCTTCTTACCCACCCACCCACCCTTTTCTGGTAAGGAAGTGTAACGTTTTCAATCCTCTTCTAAAATTCAAACTAGGATTCACGTGTTCTGGGTTCCGTAGTACCATAGGTTGTGTTTGTGTTTGTGTGTGTGTGTGCGTGTGAATTCCTTGTCTATCTGTTGCATCCAAATGTTATCACTATCTGCCTTTGGTTATCAACTGTTGGTACATTCCATACCGACAGGCCTTTGTAAACCGACGCGATCTATTCTGATTCGTTGTACACCGATGCGATCTATCTTACTCTTTGTATCCGACGTTATCTTGTTGGGGTGTTCGTTTCCGTAGTTACCAATCTTTAGGTTCATCTAAGAAGAAGTTGTTGGGATATGTGTTTTACTGATTCATGTGCGGAGTAATGATTTGAGTGCGGGATGGAGTCGCGACCATACCACTACTTTTGTCATTTGCTTTTGTATATTGAACTAGTAGAGTTACTAATCTTGATTCGTTAAGTGGTTTTGCGCATATAGTGGTATTTTAATGCCAAAATTTGCGGAAAATTTTTCTTTGTTAGTTTGTATACCACACTCCTTGTTCAGTCGTGTGTGTTATGCTTAATATCTTCTAGTTGCCTTGAACTTTGTTGATATTTTAATATCACCTCAGTGAATTGCATTCCTTAATCTTGATTAATTCCATTTTGGTACTATTTTGGATTATTATCATTCTCCATTATAGTACTGACTTGTGTTTTATATCAATCACAGGATGGCACCACCACGCCGTTCTGAGGAGGATATACCACCTGAACTTGGGGCCGCTTTGGCAAGTATTGCAAATGCTTTGGGCACTATGCAGCAGAACCAGCAGCGCTTCGAGGAAAGTGTGAGGAGGAATGAGTTTGTTCCGCTACCTCCACCTCCCAAGCGTGGAGACATCAAGAGTTTTCTCAAGTTCAACCCACGTCAATTCGAAGTGTCTGATCAACCACTTGATGTGGATGATTGGCTTCGTGAAGTGTCAAGGTTGCTGATGACTGCGGATGTTCCCGAGCAAGAATGGGTCAAGTGTGCTACTCACCTTCTGAAGGGAGATGCAGCTCTCTGGTGGGAAAATTATCTCAAGGCAGATCTTTCTGGTTTTCAGCCTACGTGGGAGCGGTTCACTGCTGCTTTCAAAGAGCAATATCTGTCAGAAATTGTCATGGAAAGGATGAAGGAAGTGTTTCTCAACCTAAAGCAGGGCACTGACAATGTCAACACCTACATCAGAAACTTCATGAACCTGTCTCATTATGGTGGCGATGAGATCTCTGATGACAAGAAGAAGCAAAAGAGGTTTCGGCAAGGCCTCAATGCTTCCATCAAATATGCAATCACTCATGCAAGGCCAGCATCTTTCCTGGAACTTCAACACACAGCTCTACAGGAAGAAGCAAGTAGGCAAGTGTTTGAGGAGTCAAAGAAACACAGCCGTGATACAGCAAGCTCTTCTGCTATGACAGCTCCTTCTAAGCGTCGTGTCTGGGTTCCTAACACCCCACCGTCGCTCCCTGCTCCACCAAGACCTTCAAGCTACGCACCAAGGCCACCAAACTCCTTCACTGCGGCTCCCAGGGGCTACAACCACAACTACCCTGGAGCGCCTGGCGGAGTCCCTGGCTACGTTGCTCCACGTCCACCTGGTGCTTGCTATACTTGTGGAAACACTGGGCATCAGCACTGGAATTGTCCAATGAACAACAAAGCTCTTCCACCACCACCTCCAAGACCTGCAGCAAGTGCTCCTATGATTCGTGCACCTCCACCTCGGGCTCTCAACATCAACACTAAGTCGGGGTCTACGGTTGCTCGTGCCAACTGTGTCAACGCCGCTCAAGCTGAGCATGCACCTGGAGTTGTCATGGGTATGCTTCCTATTAACTCAGTTCCTGCACGAGTTTTGTTTGATTCGGGTGCTTCACATTCTTTTGTTTCTCACAAGTTTGCTCATGAGCAAGATCTGGCTATGGTTCCTTTATTACACCGTCTTGTGGTACAATCTCCGGGGTCAAACATGAGGGCTGCTCATATCAGCCATGGCAATCAAATTGAGATTGGTGGTTCTTCGTTTCTGGCTTCCTTAATTATTCTGGGCAATTCTGATATTGATGTTATCTTGGGCATGGATTGGTTGACAACAAATGCAGCTGTGATTGATTGTGCTGAACGTTCGGTTTCTCTGAAAATTCCTGAAGGCCATATAGTCTATTCTCCAAGTCTGACTCCTGCAATTCAGCTTTATTCTTTGGCGGCTCTGAATGATGATGCTATGGAAGGTATTCAGAGTGTTCCTGTAGTTTGTGAGTTTCCAGATGTCTTTCCTGAAGAGTTGCCAGGTATGCCTCCGGATCGTGAGGTTGAGTTTGTCATTGAACTTGAACCTGGCACCGCTCCTATCTCCAAGCGGCCTTATAAAATGGGTCCTGCTGAGTTGGCTGAACTTAAGCGTCAGTTGGATGAACAAGAGAAGTTGGGTTTCATTCAGCACAGTACTTCTTCTTGGGGTAGTCCAACCATCTTTGTGAAGAAGCGAGACAAGACTGATAGACTTTGTGTTGACTATCGGGCACTCAATGCTAAAACAATCAAGAATAAATATCCCCTTCCGCGGATTAATGATCTCTTCGATCAGCTAGCTGGAGCTGTGGTATTCTCTAAGCTTGATTTGAGAAGTGGTTATCATCAAATCAAGATCCGCAAGGAAGATGTTCCCAAAACAGCTTTCACCACCCGCTATGGCCTGTATGAGTACACGGTCATGTCTTTCGGTCTCACCAATGCACCTGCCACCTTCTCGAGGCTTATGAATTCGGTTTTCATGGAGTATCTTGATAAGTTCGTTGTGGTCTATCTGGATGACATTCTAGTCTATTCTAAGTCAAAGGAAGAACATGAAGAACACCTTCGGTGTGTCCTAAACAAGCTTCGTGAGAACCGCCTGTATGCAAAGTTCTCTAAGTGTGAGTTTTGGCTGCCTCAAGTCACCTACCTTGGTCACGTCATCTCTGCCAAGGGCATTGCCGTCAACCCAGAAACTATTAAGACAATTATGGACTGGCTTCCACCCATAAATGTCAAAGAAGTCCGGAGTTTCCTTGGATGAACAGGTGTACCCGCAAGATGGATACTGGGTGGAAGAGACAGATGATGTTGGCAACGATCATTCGGTGTAGAGATTCCGGGAACGGGGATCCGTGTGATCTGTGGGCGGGATGTGTTTATTTATGGGGCATCTTATGCCAATTTGCTTCTTATCCGTACTCGGATCTTGTTTTCCGCTTCCGCCTGATACTCTGATGTGTGATGTATGAGGAGCTATCCTAAATTATTATATCTATCTAGGACATTTGGATCTTGCCGTATGGCGTTGCAATATTTCTATTTCTCTTAGATGGAATGGCTCTGAGGACTGTTGTATGTGGCTTGCATACATACTCACTTGTGTATGTAGTTGATCCCTTCGCCTGCCGATTACGCCGCTCGTTCTTGTCCCGTTGTTTGAAAGTGGTTAGGACGGCCGAGAGGTCTACCGTGAGTGGCCCTGGGCCCCACCGTACTATTTTAACCATTTTCGTTCATCCAGGCATTAACTAAGAGCGTAATTCACCGAGGTAGTTACATCTACTTTCTTATGTTTTGCCCACACTTTGGAGTATTTTTATACACTTTATTGGACTAACCTATTAACAAGATGCCACAGTGCCAGCTGCATGTTTTCTGTTGTTTTTGGTTCCAGGAAAGTTAGAAAATGAATAATCTCAGAATTGGACGGGACAAAAGCCAAAGTCAATATTTCACCGAGGGGGACACGGAGCTAGAAGATGAGACGGAGAGGGGCCAGGGGCCGGCCACACCATAGGGTGGCGTGGGCTAGCCCTGGTCGCGCCACCAGGTGGTGTGGCCCCCCTGGATGCCCATCGACCTTGCCTCTTCGCCTATAAGATGGCTCCCGATGCAAAAACCCTAAATCGAACAGCCTATCCACCAAAAGTTCCGTAGCACCGCCGCCACCGAAGGGGAGATTCGGGGGATAGAATTTCTCTGTTCTGACACCCTGCCGGGACGGGGAAGTGCCCCCGGAGACATCTCCATCGATCTCCACCACCATCTCCATCGCCGTTGCTAATTACCATGATGATGAGGGAGTAGTTCTTCCTCGAGGCTAAGGGTTCTACCAGTAGCTATGTGTTCATCTCTCTCTCTATGCATGATCAAATTGTGATCATGAGCTTTGTAATCAAGTAGATCTACCTTGCTACTCAAGTGCTTTAATAGATCTCTGCTCTCCCCATGTGTGTGAAAGTGACAACGTGCACACCATGGTGGCACTTAGGCTAGAGATTACAAATACTTGTTATGAGTTATATTTGTAGTTGGATATCTCTATAAAATTGTGGTGTTTGTTGGAACCATCTAGTGCTCAAGGTGACAGTGTGGGGTTATCTAGATGGGGAAAGCGAACTTTGAGGAGTGTTGTTATAGCCCTACCATGGATTAGAGTGTCCAACCGGAGAGTAGTTCAGAGTAGTATCATGAAGATAATATATTTATATGAGAGTGTTCACTAGTGAATGTATGATCCCTAGGCCTTGTTTCTAAGCATTGAAACACCGTTTGCAACTAGATCTGCTACATGTTTGCTTGCTGCCATCTTTATTTCAGTTTGCCTTTAGTCTCTTCCACACCATCAAGCTATTTTCTAGCACTGTTGTCTTATATCCACACCACTTGTATTTTACTATCTCTTCGCCGAACTAGTGCACCTATACACCTGACAAGTGTATTGGGTGTGTTGGGGACACAAGAGACTTCTTGTATCTTGATTGCAGGGTTGCTTGAGAGGGATACCTTTGACCACTTCCTCCGTGAGTTCGATAAAGCTTGGGTAATCCACTTAAGGGAAACTTGCTGCTGTTCTACAAACCTCTGCACTTGGAGTCCCAACAACTGTCTACAAGAATAGAGGTGCGTAGACATCAAGCTATTTTCTGGCGCCGTTGCCGGGGAGGTAAGGTAAAAGGTACTCACATCCTCCGGTGTGAGTGCTCAAAGTTATTTCCTTTAGATTCTACAATTTTATCTTTTTGTTTCTTGTTTTTACTAGTTAGGCTTAATGGAAAACAAAAAAATTAGACAGCTTTATAGAATTTATCTTGAGTTGGGACATGAAGTGTTTGAAGAGAAAATTAAAATACCTATGGAACTTTATTTGCATGCTAATAGCAATGTTGTTAGTATGAATTCTTTGGACACCATTATTGCTAATGCTATGGAAAAGTCTAAGCTTGGGGAAGCTAGTTCTTATGAAAATGATCTTTTTAGTTCCCCAGCTTTGGGAGATAGCTATTCTATTACTTATGATAATACCAAACCTCCAATATATGATGATTACAATGATGAATATGATATTTTCAGTCCACCTACTATTGAGGAGAAAATTAATGATTGCAATATGCCTCCTAAATTTGATGATTATGGTGATGAAAATAATAATGATAGCTATTTTGTTGATTTTGCTCCTGATGGCTCAATGCACGGCGCCCAGAAAATTGCTTGATGGCGGTGTTGATGTAGAGCTCGTTGGGAACCCCAAGAGGAAGGTATGATGAGCACAGCAACAAGTTTCCCTCAGTTATGAAACCAAGGTTTAATCGAACTAGTAGGAGCAAGGAAACACCTCAAAGGTGTTACTAGCTGAGCTTTGGCAGGGCGCACTACCGGTGCTAGTAGCAACATGGAGACCTGCACAACACAACCACATAACTTTGTCCCCAACTTGCGATGAGGTTTTCAATCTCACCGTGTTTTGCGGAAAACAAAGGATTAAACGTATCGAATGGAAAGAAGTAATAGTTTGCAGAAAGTAAACACAAAGCAGTAAAAGATTATAGATTGTATGTAAAGTAAAAGGACCGGGATCCATAGTTCATTATAGGTGGCTCTCCTTAAGATAGATAACATGCTGGGTGAACAAATTACAGCGGGGCAATTGACAAACACCGAGAAAGCAATACATGCATATACTAATCATCTTGACTCCTTTGAGACTTGATTGGGCATTACAACATAATACATAGACCGCCATCCAACTGCATCTATGACTAATAATCCACCTTTAGGTTATCATCCGAACCCCCTCCAGTATTAAGTTGCAAGCAACAAATTATTGCTTTACGAACTGCGTCTAAAGTAAACAATACGATTGTTCTATGAACAAAGGATTGATGTTTTCTCCCTAGTAGCAACAACACATCTAGTACCTTAGAGATTTCGGTCACTTCCCCAGATTACCAGAGGCATGAACCCACTATCGAGCATAAATACTAACTTTTGGAGTTGCTAGCATCTACTTGGCCAAGATAGCTACTAACAACGGAAAGTATGTAAGATCACAAATAACAAAGACATGATAGAATCAATAATCAATCTGAAATAGCATCTCAATATCCATCGGATCCCCGCAAACACAACATGTATGAATTACAAATAGATGATCTTGATCATGAACGGAGCTCACAAGATCTAAACTTGAAAGCACAAAGGAGGAGAAACCAACCATCTAGCTACTACATGGATCCGTAGTCCAAGGATGAACTACTCATGCATCACACCGGAGGCTTGCATGGTGATGAAGAAGGCCTCCAGGGTGAATTCCCCTCTCTGGCAGGGTGCCGGGAAGAGCTTCAGATCCCTCCCGATCTAGGGATGGAGATGGCGGCGGCTACAGACTCTTTCGTGGATTTTTGATCGGGTACTTAGGGTTTTCGTCCCGAGGGCAACTTATAGGCGGAAGGAGAGGCCGAGGGGGTGCCGGGAGCCACCACACCACCCCTGGCGCGGGCCTAGCCTGGCCACGCGGCCAGATAGTGTGGCTGGCCCCTGGCCCTTCTCCGTCTCGTATTCTAGCACTTGATCCCTTCCGGAAAAATAGGCACTTTGGCTTTTGTCCTGTCCAATTCCGAGAATATTCATTTTCTGACTTTCCTGGAACCAAAAACAGCAGAAAACAGGCAGCTGGCACTGTGGCTCTTGTTAATAGGTTAGTCCAAGAAATCATATGAAAAGTACTCCAAAGTTGGAACAAAACACAAGAAAGTGGATAAAACTAAGCATGGAACATCAAAAATTATAGATACATTTCCAATGTATCAACATCCCCAAGCTTAACTCCTGCTCGTCCTCGAGTAGGTAAGTGATAAAAAGAAATAATTTTTGAGGTGACATGCACCATCAAAGACTTGATCAAAGTTTTTGCAAAACTCAAAGCTAGGATCATAACACTTCAATCATAACATGAAAGACAAAGTTCTAGCCATAAGCAAAGAAACTATGATGCAACATGAAAAGGCACAAACAAAAGATTCATGAATAACAATGCTTTGCAAGACGTTTGTTTGTTTCACATAAAGAAAACATAGCATAATAGTATTCAGCTTGTCCCTCAATAGAGTAGCAAATATAAATGCATAGGACACCTTCAAAGTGCATAAGAGTGACTAGATACAATAGTTTCAAACAAGCAATAACAAGTTATGCATCAATCAACTAGTCTTGGGACAATGCACATAGAACTAAGAATGGCCACTATGCTCTCAAAGTAGGTGCATAAAGATAGAAGGTGGAGACTCAATATAATGGTGGAAGAAAAGCCTTTTGTAAAAGGAAGTAGGGATTCAAGTCTCATAAAGAGCTTCCAAAAATTATGGTACTTGTCGTTTTCAGCTCTCATTGCCCCTATCATAAGCATCTTGAAGGTGATTAAGGTTAAAGTGACACAACTAAGAGGATATGCTTGACAAGTTATAAACCGAAATCTCATGCCCCTTACTTACGAAGACCGATCCTCATGCTACTCAACTTCAGTCACGAGTAAGCTCTTGTCATTGTAAGTATGTGTGTATCATTAAGAACCGCCAACGGGGTACCCCTTGCACATGATACGTGAGCTTTCCCATAATCAAAACGACAAGGCAAGCAGACAATGAGCATCTCAGCGATCTTTTTATCTGCTATTTGCATAGGTTTTTATGGAGGATGCTTCATAGAGTGCTCATTATGGTGGTGCTGCAAGTTTCCACCATGATTAGGCATGGCTTAGGCTAGCGGCCCAGGCATTTCTCTAACACACATACAAACTCCATGATCTTATAAGTTCCACTTTTATTTCACACCGCCGGGATCCGTAAGCAAAAGAACATAATATCAACAGGGTACAAAGTACAAGTGCAATGTTGAAAGCGTTCCCCATGAAACATGGTTCTGCTAATTTCAACTTATAAAGCGCAAGCATATACGCAACAAAGAAGGACCCAATGGTTCAAGTTTATTAGAGGCAATAAAGTAAAGTGTGCCATCAAGTTCGTGAGAGCTTTAATCACTAGTTTTTTCATAACAAGTGGAAGGTAAACAAAAGCATGAATATATACTTGGAATAGCATAAGCTAATAGGTAGGTTTGGTGTACTCTTTGGAAAAACTTGGTTTAGGGAGTTGGATGCATGAGTGGAACTCATACTTTGTTGTGGAGGCTAGCAAAAGACTGGGAGCAACAAACTAAGAGAGCAATAATGGCCATAATCATGCAGAGCGACAAAACATCATTGATCAAAGCATAAAGTGATACTACAAGTTGAAAACTAAAGGATCATAAAGGCTATGGTGACTTTGGATAGTCATAACATGGTGTGAGCATGTGCCAAGTCAACCCAAATAAAGCATCAAAGGAGAATACCACTATACTATGCTTTAATATGCTAAAACAACGCATGATTCATCCAAGGCACATTAAGCAATCTCAATTGTTTATAACAAGTCATGCTACAGCAAAGAATACTAAGCATAAATCCAAAACAATGTCAAGCATGGCATGACAAAGCATAGGCCACAGTCAAAAACGAGCTCTTTTTACCACATAAGTATGAACTTTCCTACTCTTTGCAAACTAAACCAAACTAATTGCAAACCAATGTATGAAAGAGGGGGTCCAACCAAATTATTCAGAAAACTAAGCAAACCAAGCAAACTAAAAACCAAAACAAAACGAAAAATAAGATGCTCCAAGAAAAACACAACTATGCATGAAACAATAAAAATGAAGCATTTGGAAGAAACCTAGAATTTTTATTGATGAAGAAGGGGATGCCTTGGGCATCCCCAAGCTTTGACGCTTGTACTTCTTGGATATTTCTTGGGGTGACACGCATGGCATCCCCAAGCTTGAGCTTTAGTCCATCCTTCATCTCATTACTCATTCCTTCCATATACCTGAAAATTTTCCTTCATACAAAACTTCACACAATCTCATTAGCAACATTAGTGCACTTAAGATAAATAAGTCTCAAGGTTCAGTTCTAACACAAAATAAACTTCCATTAGAACACTAGCTACTGTATAACTTCCCTCAAAAAGCTCAATTCCCCAAAGGAACTCAAGAAGGAACTAACAAGAAGCAAATGCAGAAAATGGTAGAAATCTGTCAAAACAGACCAGCAGGTAAAGACGAATTTTTTCGAAGACCTTCTGTGGATCAAATCAAAAAGTGTTGAACTAACTAAAGTTAGATAACAACCTGGGGCAGAAGCACAAAAAATTACAGCTCAAACCGACGTACAGAGCTCTCTCAGGAATGTTTATGAAGCACAGAAATCTGTTTCGGGACAACAACTTTCCCAATCATTACTTCACTCTCATCAGAGGTTACTCTTGGCACAAAAAGCAAATAAAAAGGATAGGGAGAGGTTATTACAGAGGTAATAACTTCCAAGACTCAACTAAAACTCTTGGGTTATCTCCCAACAAGTACTTTTCTTTAACGCCTTTAAGTTAGGCATAAGAAGCAAAGAAAGAATCAAGTGTTCTCGAATGAAGAAGCATTAAGACCAATACCCGAAATATTTTCCACAAGGAAAGGTATATCATCCAAGTAAGTTCTAGAGGATCCTCTCGCAATGCTCTTAGGTTCACTATTCTTATCAAAAGGGTTTGCAGGAACAATCCAATCAAGATTCTTTTCTATGGCGTCATGTATTGCTACTAGTTTGAAGGGTATTGGTATCTTAGGTTCCTCCCCATTAGGTTCGGTTTTGTTCATCTTTTCTCGTGTACCAACCACATCTACACATGAGCCTAGCATATTGAAACGTTTAAAAACTTTTCTAGCTTCTTTGGCAACATCATAGAACTCCTTAAACAAAGTTTCTAGAATAAAATCCCTCTTTTCAGGGTCTTCAATTTCTTAAAGCTTAAGAAACATTACTTGCATTAAGGGGTTGAGGTTAACAAACCTAGCTTCTAACATGTGAATTAAAGAAGCTGCAGAAATCTCATAGTTTGGAGCAAGTTCTACAAGGGATCTATCCTCAGTATCTTCATGCTTACTAACATGATTAAAGAATTCTTCAATGTTATCTTTCCCAATTATTGAACCACTACCAATTGGAAGGTCTTTCAGGGTGAATGTAGGGATCAACACGGTGAGCTAAGGGAGAGGTGACAACTAAAGGAGACTTAATTTTTGTGTGTTTTTGATAAAGAAACAAGCAAACAAAGCAAAAAAGAAAACTGAGCAAAACAAAAACAACAAAGTAAAGAGATTGGTTATGAGGGACTCCCCTTGTGAAGATGTCCTTGAATCCTCGCAACGATGCCAGCAAAATGCTTGATGGCTCAATGCATGGTGCCCAGAAAATTGCTTGATGGTGGTGTTGATGTAGAGCTCGTTGGGAACCCCAAGAGGAAGGTATGATGAGCACAGCAGCAACTTTCCCTCAGTTATGAAACCAAGGTTTAATTGAACCAGTAGGAGCAAGGAAACACCTCAAAGGTGTTACTAGCTGAGCTTTGGCAGGCGCACTACCGGTGCTAGTAGCAACGTGGAGACCTGCACAACACAACCACAGAACTTTTTCCCCAACTTGCGATGAGGTTGTCAATCTCACCGTGTTTTGCGGAAAACAAAGGATTAAACGTATCGAATGGAAAGAAGTAATAGTTTGCAGAAAGTAAACACAAAGCAGTAAAATATTGTAGATTGTATATAAAGAAAAAGGACCGGGATCCATAGTTCACTAGAGGTGGCTCTCCTTAAGATAGATAACATGCCGGGTGAACAAATTACAGCGGGGAAATTGACAAACACCGAGAAAGCAATACATGCATATACTAATCATCTTGACTCCTTTGAGACTTGATTGGGCATTACAACATAATACATAGACCGCCATCCAACTGCATCTATGACTAATAATCCACCTTCAGGTTATCATCCGAACCCCCTCCAGTATTAAGTTGCAAGCAACAGATTATTGCTTTACGAACTGCGTGTAAAGTAAACAATACGATTGTTCTATGAACAAAGGATTGTTGTTTTCTCCTTAGTAGCAACAACACATCTAGTACCTTAGAGATTTGTGTCACTTCCCCAGATTACCAGAGGCATGAACCCACTATCGAGCATAAATACTAACTCTTGGAGTTGCTAGCATCTACTTGGCCAAGATAGCTACTAACAACGGAAAGCATGCAAGATCTCAAATAACAAAGACATGATAGAATCAATAATCAATCTGAAATAGCATCTCAATATCCATCGGATCCCTGCAAACACAACATGTATGGATTACAAAAGATGATCTTGATCATGAACGGAGCTCACAAGATCTAAACATGAAAGCACAAAGGAGGAGAAACCAACCATCTAGCTACTACATGGATCCGTAGTCCAAGGATGAACTACTCACGCATCACACCGGAGGCTTGCATGGTGATGAAGAAGGCCTCCAGGGTGAATTCCCCTCTCCGGAAGGGTGCCAGGAAGAGCTTCAGATCCCTCCCGATCTAGGGATGGAGATGACGGCGTCTATAGACTCTTTCGTGGATTTTTGATCGGGTACTTAGGGTTTTTGTCCCGAGGGCAACTTATAGGCGGAAGGAGAGGCCGAGGGGGTGCCGGGAGCCACCACACCACCCCTAGCGCGGGCCCAGCCTGGCCGCGCGGCCAGGTGGTGTGGACGGCCCCTGGCCCTTCTCCGTCTCGTATTCTAGCACTTGATCCCTTCCGGAAAAATAGGGACTTTGGCTTTTGTCCCGTCCAATTCCGAGAATATTCATTTTCTGACTTTCCTGGAACCAAAAACAGCAGAAAACAGGCAGCTGGCACTATGGCTCTTGTTAATAGGTTAGTCCAAGAAATCATATGAAAAGTACTCTAAAGTTGGAACAAAACACAAGAAAGTGGATAAAACTAAGCATGGAACATCAAAAATTATAGATACATTTGCAATGTATCAACTCCCACTATAATTAATAAGAATGACTATATTTATGTGGAGAGTATTAATTCTTTTATGCATGTGGCTCATGATAAGAATGTTTTATGTGATAGTTATATTTTTAATTTTATTCATGATGCTACTGAAAGTTATTATGAGAGAGGGAAACATGGTTTTATATATCTCAACAATATTAAGTTTCCCCTCTTTATGTTGAAAGTCTTGAAGTTGCACTTGTTTTGCTTTACTATGATTGTTGCTTTGTGCTTTCATGACTTGTTTATTTACAAGATTACTATGCATAGGAAGTGGGTTAGACTTAAATGTGTTTTGAATTTGCTTCTTGATGCTCTATTTTACTTCAATTCATATTTCTTATGTGAGCATCTTCTCAAACTATCAAACCTAAATTAAAGGCGTTAAAGAAAAGTACTTATTGGGAGATAACCCAAAAGTTTTAGATGAGTCTTGGAAGTTATTACTTCTGTAATAACCTCTCCTTATCCTTTTTATTTGCTTTTTGTGCCAAGAGTAACCTCTAATGAGAGCGAAGTAATGCTTGAAAAAGTTGCTGTCCCGAAATAGATTTTTGTTCTTCACCGTAAAAATTCGTGTAACATCTCTGTACATAGGTTTGAGGCGTGAATTTTTGTGCTTCTGCCCCAGGTTGTTATATAACTTTCGTTAGTTCAATACTTTTCGATTTGAGCAACAGAAGGTCTTCGAAAAAATTAGTTTTTACCTGCTGGTCTGTTTTGACAGATTTCTACCATTATTTGCATTTGCTTCTTGTTGATTCCTTTTTGGGATCTTTATGGGGAATTGACCTTTTTAAGGGAATTTCTACAGTAGCTTGTGTTTTGATGGAAGTTTTATTGGTGTTGAAACTGAATCAAAAGACTTATTATCTTGAATGCACTAATGTTGCTAATGAAGATTGTGTGAAGTTTTGTATGAAGGAAAAATTTCAAGTGTATGGAAAAAGTGATGTAATGAGTTGAATAATGGACTAAAGCTCAAGCTTGGGGATGCCACCCGTGTCACCCCCCAAGAAATATCCCAGAAGTACAAGCGTCAAAGCTTTGGGATGCCCAAGGCATCCCCTTCTTCATCAATAAAAATCTCAGGTTTCTTCCAAACACTTCATTTTTATTGTTTCATGCATAGTTGTGTTGTTCTTGGAGTGTCTTCTTTTTCGTTTCCGTTTTGGTTTTTCGTTTGATTGGTTTGCTTAGTCTGCTAAATAAATTGGTTGGACCCCCTCTTTCATGCATTGGTTTTTAAATAGTTTGGTTTGGATTGGAAAAGAGTAGGAAAGTTCATGCTTAAGTGGTAAAGAGAGCTTGTTTTTGACTGTGGTCTATGCTTTGTCATGCCATGTTTGATATTGTTTTGGCTTTATGCTTAGTGATTTTTGCTGTAGCATGACATGTTATCAACAATTGAGATTGCCTAATGTGCCTTGACAGAATCATGTGTTGTTTTAGCATATTAAAGCATAGTATTGTGGTATTCTCCTTTGATGCTTTATTTGGGTTGACTTGGCGCATGCTCACACCATGTTATAACTATCCCAAGTCACCATAGCCTTTATGATCCTTTAGTTTTCAACTTGTAGTATCATTTTATGCTTTAATCAATGATGTTTTGTCGCTCTGCATGATTATGGCCATTATTGCTCTCTTAGTTTGTCGCTCCCAGTCTTTTGCTAGCCTCCATAACCAAGTATGAGTTCCACTCATGCATCCAACTCCTTAAACCAAGTTATTCCAAAGAGTCCACCATACCTACCTATTAGCAATTGCTATTCCAAGTATATTCATGTTTTTATCTACCTTCCAAATTAAACTTGTTATGTGAAAATTAGTGATTAAAGCTCTCACGAACTTGATGGCACACTTTACTTTCTTGCATTTAATAAACTTGAAACATTGTGTCCATCTTTGTTACGTATATTCTTGCGCTTTATAAGTTAAAATTAGCATAACCATGTATCATGGGGAACGCTTTCAACATTGCACTTGTACTTTGTACCCCGTTGATATCATGTTCTTTTGCTTATGGATCCTAGCGGTGTGAAATAAAAGTGAAACTTGTAAGATCATGGAGTTTGTATGTGTGTTAGAGAAACGCCTGGGCCGCTAGACTAAGCCATGCCTAATCATGGTGGAAACTTGTAGCATCACCATAATGAGCACTCTATGAAGCATCCTCAATAAAAACCTATGCAAATAGCAAATAAAAAGATTGCTGAGATGCTCATTGTCTGCTTGCCTTGTCATTTTGATGATGGGATAGCTCTTGTATCATGTGCAAGGGGTACCCCGTTGGCGGTTCTTTATGATACATATGTATTTACAATGACAAGATCTTACTCGTGACTAAAGTTTAGTAGCATGAGGTTCGGTCTTCGTAAGTAAGGGCATGAGATTTTGGCTTATAACTTGTCAAGCATATCCTCTTAGTTGTGTTCACTTTAACCTTAATCACTTCAAGATGCTTATGATAGGGGCAATGAGAGCTGAAAGCTAATAAGTATCATAATTTTTGGAAGCTTTTTATGAAACTTGAACCTCTGCTTCCTTCTATGAAGGCCTTTCTTTTACTTTTATGTTGAGTCTCCACCTTCTATCTTTATACACCTACTTTGAGAGCATAGTGGTCATTCTTAGTTCTATGTGCCTTGTCCCAAGACTCGTTGATTGATGCATAACTTGATATTTCTTGTTTTTAAACTATTTGTATCTAGTCACTCTTATGAACTCTGAAGGTGTCCTATGCATTTATGTTTGCTACTCTATGAGGGACAAGCTGAATGCCACTATGCTATGTTTTCTTTATGTGAAACAAACAAAAGTCTTGCAAAGCATTGTTATTCATGAATCTTTTGTTTGTGCATTTTCATGTTGCAACATAGTTGCTATGTCTTATTGTTACACTTTATCTTTCATGTTATGTTGAAGTACTATGATACCAGCTATCAATGTTTTACAAATGGTTTGATCAAGATTGTGATGGTGCATGTCACCTCAAAAATTATTCTTTCTTTTTATCACTTACCTACTCGAGGACGAGCAGGAGTTAAGCTTGGGGATGTTGATACGTTGCTAACGTATCTATAATTTTTGATGTTCCATGTTTGGTTTTTATCTAATTTCTTATGTTTTGCCCACACTTTGGAGTATTTTTATACACTTTCTTGGACTAACCTATTAACAAGATGACACAGTGCCAGCTGCCTGTTTTCTGCTGTTTTTGGTTCCAGGAAAGTCAGAAAATGAATATTCTTGGAATTGGACGGGACAAAAGCCAAAGTCAATATTTCATCGAGGGGTACATGGAGCCAGAAGACGAGACGGAGAGGGGCCGGCCACACCATAGGGTGGCATGGGCTAGCCCTAGCGGCGCCACCAGGTGGTGTAGGCCCCCTGGCCGCCCACCGACCTTGCCTCTTCGCCTATAAGATGCCACCCGATGCAAAAACCCTAAATCGAACAACCTCCAGCCACGAAAAGTTCTGCAGCGCCGCTGCCACCGAAGGGGAGATTCGGGGGACAGAAAGTCTATGTTCCGGCACCCTGCCGGGACAGGGAAGTGCCCCCGGAGCCATCTCTATCGATCTCCACCACCATCTCCATTGTCGTTGCTGATTCCCATGATGATGATGTAGTAGTTCATCCTCGAGGCTAAGGGTTCTACTGGTAGCTATGTGTTCATCTCTCTCTCTATGCATGATCATATGGTGATCATGAGCTTTGTAATCAAGTAGATCTATCTTGCTACTCAAGTGCTTTAATAGATCTCTTCTCTCCCCATGTGTGTGAAAGTGACAGCGTGCACACCATGGCGGCACTTAGGCTAGAGATTACAAATACTTGTTATAAGTTATATTTGTAGTTGGATGTCTCTATGAAATTGTGGTGTTTGTTGGAACCATCTAGTGCTCAAGGTGACAGTGTGGGGTTATCTAGATGGGGAAAGCGAACTTTGAGGAGTGTTGTTATAGCCCTACCATGGATTAGAGTGTCCAACCGGAGAGTAGTTCAGAGTAGTATCATGAAGATAATATATTTATATGAGAGTTTTCACTACTGAAAGTATGATCCTTAGGTCTTGTTTCTAAGCATTGAAACACCATTTGCAACTAGATCTGTTACATGTTTGCTTATTGCCATCTTTATTTTAGTTTGCCTTTAGTCTCTTCCATGCCATCAAGCTATTTTCTAGCACCGTTGTCTTATATCCATACCACTTGTATTTTACTATCTCTTCGCCGAACTAGTGCACCTATACA
Source organism: Avena eriantha (assembly GCA_910589775.1). Classification (NCBI taxonomy): domain Eukaryota; kingdom Viridiplantae; phylum Streptophyta; class Magnoliopsida; order Poales; family Poaceae; genus Avena; species Avena eriantha. The sequence continues at coordinate 116,292,442 of OU342741.1, forward strand.
CCTGACAAGTGTATTGGGTGTGTTGGGGACACAAGAGACTTCTTGTATCTTGATTGCAGGGTTGCTTGAGAGGGATATCTTTGACCACTTCCTCCCTGAGTTCGATAAACCTTGGGTAATCCACTTAAGAGAAACTTGTTGTTGATCTACAAACCTCTGCACTTGGAGGCCCAACAACTGTCTACAAGAATAGAAGTGCGTAGGCATCAGTTTACATATCACATGTGTATTGTTGTTCCTATCAATACAATTATAGCATGATATAAAACCTATTATGAACTTGTAACACCCTCAAATCGGCCCTATGCAAGTTTTAGCCCTTTCCGCCAAACCCGCATAGAAACGATTCAAGGATGCCCACCAGGCATTTTCGTGCAGGTGGAAAACGAAGTAATACCATTACACAGCAGTCCTCGATGGGACCCACAGAACAGATATATATACAACAGCGACTCAGCGAGTCAAGAATACAGATATTCAATACAAAGATTCAAATCACCTTGAAAACGATAGAGCGTCCGAGTACGGACAAGATGCAAATGGGGCTAAGAGCCCTGAAGAATAACCAATGGCATCCATAACCCTGCCCAGGCCAAGCCGGAAGGCTAACCCTGCTAATGACGGCGATCTCAAACCTGCTAAAACAAAAGGGGTGCCGACAAAGGGCAAAGGAAAAAGAGGAGCGTCAGTACTGAGGCCAGTACACGGCGAGGCTAGAATTCGGCGGCTCTCGCCTACATAGGTATGGTGGGCTGAAGCGGCAGCGCAGCGGCACTAAACAACCTATAGAGACTCGATACAACTGGCGGTTATCAGAGAGGGATAAGAAAGACCTATTCGGTTCCAACCTGAAGCTAACACCAAACAAACCCATCCTGGTATTTCCCCCTCGAGACCAAACGAGGAAGTCGGACCAAGGAACTCACACAGTTGGCAATTTTACTCATTCCATTATAGTTGCAGCAATTACTAATCAGATATAGATAGCATGAGTCATCCTGATAGCATAAGTAGTGGGCAGTTTAATTACCATTCTATTGTAGTTGGGACATTTACTAGTCAGATATAATTGTCCTGATGAATCCAAAACCCAGCAGTTGTTGGCACTTTTATCACATTCCATTGGAGTTGCAATACTTACTAGGTAGGTATATCAGCACACGATACGACCAAGATCCACCAGTTGTTGGCATTTTTAATATCCATTCCGTTATAATTGAGCTGATTACTAGTCACATATTAAGTCAGATTTATAGCACTACTTCAGTTATGCTTGTCTATGATCGAGATACTGTGCTCCAAGTCGTCCATAACCGCGGACACGGCTTTCGGAAAGTTTTACCCTGCAGGGGTGCACAAATAGCAACACACACTCGATCAACCTCAGAAAAACCAACTCAAACCCCAATGAGGCATTCACGACAAAGCGATCACAGGATTCATAAAATATTTCAGGGGGCCACCCCACTAAACTACCCGCAACGAAGTTGGCCGGCTCCGGAACGGACCCAGGGTTTGTGTCAATGGCTGTAAACGACTAGGAACCCGAAAGTGTGACTGGGTTTGTCGATACCGCGAAAACATTCCACGTTCCAAAACAGTACAGGTGCTCCACGCACAATCTCAAATAAAGCAGTAAAGCATGGCATAGGTACAGAATAGTAATAAAGTCCCAAACTACTTGTGGCCCCAAGAAATAGAAATGAATCAAGCTGTGGCTCAGGGGGGGTCCATAAGGCCTCCCGGATGTGGATAGTGCGAAAAATCAAGGAACATGTATCAAGTACTCGGGGTCCTACGGGACACAAGTGAGCGTGGAAGAACCAAATAACATCTATTGCCCACCGATGCCTCTGCATTAGTTATATCTAGCATTTTAATAGTTGTATTTAAAGTCATGACCATCTCCACCAATAAGCATCTCCACCAATAAACATCTGCCAGCATTCCAACAACTGTGGTACTCGACAACACAAGATCAGACCTGAGCAAGCGACTGCGACTCGCAAGGACAGCTATCTACCAAACACAGGTAATAGGAGGTGTCCATGGCTATATAGAGGCTGCACGGGGTATAACTGGTGTACGGAAACTAAAGCATCGCGACACGGATAGCAATAGATCAACAGGAGGAAATAAAGACTATAAATGCAAAATAGGTAGAAGGGGGAGAGATGCTCGCCTGGGAAACACTGCCGAAGGTTCATACCCGAAGAACTTGTCGATACTCGCATCCACTCATCGGTCTAGTCCGCGAAGAAGCAAACACTAGAAGATACACCGGATGCAATATTTAATACTACGGCAGAAGAATCGGCATGTTTATGATATGCATGCGAGATGAACAATTTAATATGTGACAGTCGATAATGTCATATTATAAAAATAAAGGGGGTCTCGGATAGGGAATCACATTAGGGTTCGGCGAACTTGGCCTCCGAGGGGTTCGGCAGGGGGAAACGGTTCGACAGAATAGATCTCAGACAACGGAAGTAGATCTTGTCGCATCCGGGAAGAAGGGCTTGGTTTGGCGTCGGGGGCGAATCGGATTCGCCCTGGTCAGTGTCGATCTTGTCGTCGCGAAGATCTTGTCGGGTCTCCGCCATCGAGTCGGTCTTGGCATCCGGGGTGAAGAACTTGGCGTCCTCGAGGAAGAAGTACTTGGCGTAGCCCTGTGGACGACCTTGGCGTCCGGGATCTCGGGCATAGGCTCCGGGAAGAAGTACTTGTCACATCTGTGTATCGGTCCTCGGGGTCGAAGAACTTGGCGCGCCAGGGTCGGTCTTCGGAAGGTCTTGTCGGTGGATCCGTGATGTAGATCGTGGCATCAGTGAAGATGGTTTTCGGGTTCCACGGCCGGGGTTTGCTAGATGGAGTCCACGAGGTTCTGGTCTTGATGTCGAAGACGAACTTGGCCGGATGTCTGGTTTCCGAGCGGGGCTACACCAAACTTCACACGTGCATCACCTCATCGGTACCCCCACGTCGTCACACCCGACACCAAAACTCCATAGAAGCTTCATCTGTCCACAAACTCAAGCAACCAAAAACAACAGGAACAGGAGAGCAGCAGACTGCGGGAGCAACGGCGACGGGACCAAGGAAATGGCGACCTGGGCGAGCCCCTGTTGACGCCGGCTCGCTGCAGGGGTGGGTCGCCACGGGACATGGACGGCGCACGGAGGTAGAAGAGCTACCAGGCGAGGGAAACCGCGGTGGTCCGGCTCCGGGCTTGTCATGCTCGAACGGGAGGAGGAGAACGATGGCTGGAACTGGGGCCGGCGAGCGGCCTCGCTGCGGCGGCGAAAACCAACAAGGAGGGGCGCCCTGGGGCGGCAAGGTGGAGCTCGGGGAAGAGGTGGGCCGGGCGGCGGCCGGCGAGGAGAGGACGGGGCGGCTCCGCCCAGTCGCAGTAGGGGCGGCGGGAAAGCGCCCTGGCGGCGGTGGACAGAGGAGAGGCGAGGAGGGAGGAGACGGGGGAGCGTGACGGGCCGGGACCGGCTCCGGCGGAGGCGGCGCTGGGGATCTGGAGCAGAGGTCGCCGAGGATGGCGAGAGGAGGGGAGGTCGGTCCCGGCGGCGAGCGGAGCACGGGCCGGCGGCGGCCTGAGGAGAGCGGCGGGCGGCGGCATCTGTCGGTGGCGCGGGAGGAGGCGCCGGGGTGAGCAGAGCGAGGCGGAAGCGTGGACACCGTCGGGGCAACGTGGCTCGGTGGCGGAGGCCAGCGCTGGCGAGGGGAGGAGCGGCGGCGGGGAAGACGCGTGGGTCAGAGAGAGGGAGCGGGGGGACAGGTGTCGTGGGCGATAGAGGCGTGCCGCGCGGGGTGGGGTGCGCCTGGGGAGTGGGGCCCAGCGGTACAGGGTGGGGAATCGCATGGGCGATTGGCGCGCGCGCGGTTGGCTAGGGTGGAGGGGTTCGGTCGGTGAGAGAATGGCCAAGGCAGGATCCCGAGGCTGGCCGCGCGGGAGAGGGAGTAAGGAGTGCCGCGCGTGTTGTGTGGGCCAGGGGCGGCTGTCCGCTGCGAGGTCGTGGGGCAGCCGCGCGGCTGGGCGGGAAACTGGCCAGGTGGCGGCTGGGTGGCGGTGATTAGTGGGAAAAAGGGAGGGGCTGGTGAGGTGGAGGAAGGGGATTGGCTGGGGTGAGGTGGAGGGCTGGGTAGGAGTAGAGTGGGTAGAGTATTTGGTAGAATAAGGGTTGGGTATTTAGACAGATTATGATTTAATTTTGGAGGTGGCCGGCTAGGCTTTCGGGCCTGGCTGGCTGCCTCCCAAAAATAAAGGAAAATATTTTATTATTTAAAACGGGGCTTTTGAAAACCGTTGGTAGACAAAACAAAATATTCCGGAGACCCGGGTTTTGATTTAAAAATAAAGACGGGGCGTTTTGAAAACAAAAACAGTCTTTTCAAAAATAGTTTTAGACAAACAAATGCATGATGACATGACGATGCTCAAATGCAAGGTGGCATGATGACATGAGCATGTGGTCATGACGATGCAATGCACAAAAACAACGTGATTTTCTAGTAGTGGTTTTTTGTGGGATGCGACAATTCGACACCACTAACAATGGATCTCGCCTCGAGATCCGCGTCATGGTACCGGAAGAAGGGCGGCAATCTGAATCTTCTCACTTCGTGTCGATCCTCGCGACACCACTAACAAGAGGTCCTTGTCCGTGATCGTCGAGAGAACACTCCGAGAACAAAGGACGAAGGTAAAGGTATCCACAAAGGAAGCCACCTCTAACTTCGATAGAAAGAGAGAACCGATGCATCTAATCCACTTCAATGTACGAAAGCAAATAGATTGAGTAGTCGGCATGGGGGCCAATCCACCACGCACCCAAACTATTACTCCGCACAATCAGTAGAAAAGCGCGCATCCATTCTCGAAATCATACTGAAGATCTCAACAAGCGGGGTGCGGAAACAAGGGAGTGAGGCACACTCTGCATCGGAGCTGGCGTAGATGATGTCGTCACGTCGGAAAACACCGGAAGGCACCACAAGGAACAGAGAGAAGTCCAACAGATGAAGGATTTCCCAGATAGCATGAAGACCGGAGGTAGAAACACCGTTGCCAAAAGAGGAAGCGAAACCCTGAAGGTACGACGGAAAACCCACCCACGAGAAATCCTGGACTAGCAGAAGGTAAGGGGGTAGATTCAAAACACGCAGCGGTAAGAGGAGAACAGCAGAGGGGTAAGGAGTAAAATCAGACCTAATCAGACTTATCCAATCGATTTTTGCAAAATAGTTTTGACACTCGACTTCGGCCGTTAGCTAGGTTATCCTACAAGCTGGACTTGTGGGGTATCGTAACTGCTGGGCTCTGATACCACTCTTTAACACCCTCGAATCGGCCCTATGCAAGTTTTAGCCCTTTCCGCCAAACCCGCATAGAAACGATTCAAGGACGCCCACCAGGCATTTTCGTGCGGGTGGAAAACGAAGTAATACCATTACACAACAGTCCTTGACGGGACCCACAGAACAGATATATATACAACAGTGACTCAGCGAGTCAAGAATACAGATATTCAATACAAAGATTCAAATCACCTTGAAAACGATAGAGCGTCCGAGTACGAACAAGATGCAAATGGGGCTAAGAGCCCTGAAGAATAACCAATGGCGTCCATAACCCTGCCCAGGCCAAGTCGGAAGGGTAACCCTGCTAACGACGGCAATCTTAAACCTGCTAAAACAAAAGGGGTGCCGACAAAGGGCAAAGGAAAAAGAGGAGCGTCAGTACTGAGGCCAGTACACGGCGAGGCTAGAATTCGGCGGCTCTCGCCTACATAGGTATGGTGGGCTGAAGCGGCAGTGCAGCGGCACTAAACAACCTATAGAGACTCGATACAATTGGCGGTTATCAGAGAGGGATAAGAAAGACCTATTCGGTTCCAACCTAAAGCTAACACCAAACAAACCCATCCTGGTATTTCCCCCTCGAGACCAAACGAGGAAGTCGGACCAAGGAACTCACACAGTTGGCAATTTTACTCATTCCATTATAGTTGCAGCAATTACTAATCAGATATAGATAGCATGAGTCATCCTGATAGCATAAGTAGTGGGCAGTTTAATTACCATTCTGTTGTAGTTGGCACATTTACTAGTCAGATATAATTGTCCTGAGGAATCCCAAAACCCAGAAGTTGTTGGCACTTTTATCACATTCCATTGGAGTTGCAATACTTACTAGGTAGGTATATCAGCACACGATACGACCAAGATCCACCAGTTGTTGGCATTTTTAATATCCATTCCGTTATAATTGAGCTGATTACTAGTCAAATATTAAGTCAAATTTATAGCACTACTTTAGTTATGCTTGTCTATGATCGAGATACTATGCTCCAAGTCGTCCATAACCGCGGACACGGCTTTCAGAAAGTTTTACCCTGCAGGGGTGCACAAATAGCAACACACACTCGATCAACCTCGGAAAAACCAACTCAAACCCCAATGAGGCATTCACGACAAAGGGATCACAGGATTCATAAAATATTTCAGGGGGCCACCCCACTAAGCTACCCGCAACGAAGTTGGCCGGCTCCGGAATGGACCCAGGGTTTGTGTCAATGGCTGTAAACGACTGGGAACCCGAAAGTGTGACTGGGCTTGTCGATACCGCGAAAACATTCCATGTTCCAAAACAGTACAGGTGCTCCACGCACAATCTCAAATAAAGCAGTAAAGCATGGCATAGGTACAGAATAGTAATAAAGTCCCAAACTACTTGTGGCCCCAAGAAATAGAAATGAATCAAGCTCTGGCTCAGGGGAGGGTCCATAAGGCCTCTCGGATGTGGATAGTGCGAAAAATCAAGGAACAGGTATCAAGTACTCGGGGTCCTACGGGACACAAGTGAGCGTGGAAGAACCAAATAACATCTATTGCCCACCGATGCCTCTGCATTAGTTATATCTAGCATTTTAATAGTTGTATTTAAATTCATGACCATCTCCACCAATAAGCATCTCCACCAATAAACATCTGCCAGCATTCCAACAACTGTGGTACTCGACAACACAAGATCAGACCTGAGCAAGCGAGTGCGACTCACAAGGCCAGCTATCTACCAAACACAGGTAATAGGAGGTGTCCAAGGCTATATAGAGGCTGCACGGGGTATAACTGGTGTACGGAAACTAAAGCATCGCGACACGGATAGCAATAGATCAACAGGAGGAAATAAAGACTATAAATGCAAAATAGGTAGAAGGGGGAGAGATGCTCGCCTGCGAAACACTGCCGAAGGTTCATACCCGAAGAACTTGTCGATACTCGCATCCACTCATCGGTCTAGTCCGCGAAGAAGCAAACACTAGAAGAGACACCGGATGCAATATTTAATACTACGACAGAAGAATCGACATGTTTATGATATGCATGCGAGATGAACAATTTAATATGCGACAGTCGATAATGTCATATTATAAAAATAAAGGGGGTCTCGGATAGGGAATCACATTAGGGTTCGGCAAACTTGGGCTCCGAGGGGTTCGGCAGGGTTCGGCGGGGGGGAAACGGTTCGATGGGATCGGTCTCGGACAACGGAAGTAGATCTTGTCACATCTGGGAAGAAGAGCTTGGTTTGGCGTCGGGGGCGAATCAGATTCGCCCTGGTCGGTGTCGATCTTGTCGTCACGAAGATCTTGTCGGGTCCGCGCCATCGAGTCAGTCTTGGCATCCGGGGTGAAGAACTTGGCGTCCTCGAGGAAGAAGTACTTGGCGTAGCCGTGTGGACAACCTTGGCGTCCGGGATCTCGGGCATCGCCTCCGGAAAGAAGTACTTGTTGCATCTATGTATCGGTCCTCGGGGTCGAAGAACTTGGCGCGCCAGGGTCGGTCTTCGAAAGGTCTTGTCGGTGGATCCGTGATGTAGATCTTGGCATCAGTGAAGACGGTGTTCGGGTTCCACGGCCGAGGTTTGCTAGACGGAGTACACGAGGTTCTGGTCTTGATGTCGAAGACGGACTTGGCCGGATGTCTGGTTTTTGTGTGGGGCTGCACCCGGGTTCCACGGCCGGGGTTTGCTAGACGGAGTACACGAGGTTCTGGTCTTGATGTCGAAGACGGACTTGGCCGGATGTCTGGTTTCTGTGTGGGGCTGCACCAAACTTCACACGTGCATCACCTCATCGGTACCCCCACGTCGTCACGCCCGACACCAAAACTCCACAGAAGCTTCATCTGCACACAAACTCAAGCAACCAAAAACAACAGGAACAGGAGAGCGGCAGACTGCGGGAGCAACGACGACGGGACCAAGGAAATGGCGACCTGGGCGAGCCCCTGTTGACGCCGGCTCGCTGTAGGGGTGGGTCGCCACGGGACATGGACGACGCGCGGAGGTGGAAGAGCTACTAGGCGAGGGAAACCGCGGTGGTCCTGCTCCGGGCTTGTCAGGCTCGAACGGGAGGAGGAGAACGGCGGCTGGAACTGGGGCCAGCGAGCGGCCTCGCTACGGCGGCGAAAACAAACAAGGAGGGGCGCCCTGGGGCGGCAAGGTGGACCTCGGGGAAGAGGCGGGCCGGGCGGCGGCCGGCGAGGAGAGGACGGGGCAGCTCCGCCCGGTCGCAGTAGGGGCGGCGGGAAAGCGCCCTGGCGGCGGCGGACAGAGGAGAGGCGAGGAGGGAGGAGACGGGGGAGCGTGACGGGGCGGGACCAGCTCCGGCGGAGGCGGCGCTGGGGATCTGGAGCCGAGGTCGCCAAGGATGGCGACAGGAGGGGAGGTCGGTCCCGGCGGCGAGCGGAGCACGGGCTGGCGGCGGCCTGAGGAGAGCGGCGAGCGGCGGCATCCATCGGCGACGCGGGAGGAGTCGCCGGGGTGAGCAGAGCGAGGCGGAGGCGTGGACACCGTCGGGGCGACGTGGCTCGGTGGCGGAGGCCAGCGCTGGCGAGGGGAGGAGCGGCGGCGGGGAAGACGTGTGGGTCAGAGAGAGAGGGAGCGGGGGGACAGGCGTCGTGGGCGATGGAGGCGTGTCGTGCGGGGTGGGGTGCGCCTGGGGAGTGGGGCCCGGCGGGACAGGGTGGGGAATCGTGCAGGGGGCGGCTGGCGCGCGCGCGGTTGGCTAGGGTGGAGGGGTTCGGTCGGTGAGAGAATGGCCAGGGCAGGATCCCGAGGCTGGCCGCGCGGGAGAGGGAGTAAGGGGTGCCGCGCGTGGCATGTGGGCCAGGGGCGGCTGTCCGCTGCGAGGTCGTGGGGTAGCCGCGCGGCTGGGCGGGAAACTGGCCAGGTGGCGGCTGGGTGGCGGTGATTAGTGGGAAAAAGGGAGGGGCTGGTGAGGTGGAGGAAGGGGATTGGCTGGGGTGAGGTGGAGGGCTGGGTAGGAGTAGAGTGGGTAGAGTATTTGGTAGAATAAGGGTTGGGTATTTAGACAGATTAGGATTTAATTTGGAGGTGGCCGGCTAGGCTTTTGGCCCTGGCTGGCTGCCTCCCAAAAATAAGGAAAATATTTTATTATTTAAAACGGGCTTTTGAAAACTGTTGGTAGACAAAACAAAATATTCCGGAGACCCGGGTTTTGATTTAAAAATAAAGACGGGGCGTTTCGAAAACAAAAACAGTCTTTTCGAAAATAGTTTTAGACAAACAAATGTATGATGACATGACGATGCTCAAATGCAAGGTGGCATGATGACATGAGCATGTGGTCATGACGATGCAATGCACAAAAACAACGCGATTTTCTAGTAGTGGTTTTTTGCGGGATGCCACAGAACTTAATGAAATATGTCAATAATCTATATTATTATTTATCTCTAGGGCATATTTCCAACATTTTTTTGCCTTGTTACGCTTCATAAATTGGAGACACTCATACCCCGTGATGATATTATCAATGATAAGTCTACCCGGGACAAAAGCCGACTGCTCCTCGGAAATGATCTCTGGGAGAATTAGCTTCAGCCTATTTGCAGCCACCTTAGACGCAATCTTGTACATTACATTACACAAACTGATCAGCCGAAATTGTCCCAACTCTGTTGGGCTCGCCACCTTTGGGATCAGGACAATAAAAGTTTCATTGATGATACCCGGACTGTCCTGGCCCCTCAGTATCTTCAACACTGCCGAAGTCACCTTCCCTCCACGCAACTCCCAATTTCTCTGGAAAAATGTGTCGGGAAGCCACCAGGCCCTGGGGCCTTGGTAGGATACATCTCGAAGAACGCCCTCTTCACCCCAGACGCTTCAAAGGGGGCACCTAAGGTTTGATTCATCATTGCACATACCCTTCTAGGTACAATGCGTAACACTTCCTCCATTCTAGTAACTCCCTCGGATGTATAGAAGAATGCCCTCTTCACCCCAGACGCTTCAAAGGGCGCACCTAAGGTTTGATTCATCATTGCACATACCCTTCTAGGTACAATGCGTAACACTTCCTCCATTCTAGTAACTCCCTCGGATGTATAGAAGAATGCCCTCTTCACCCCAGACGCTTCAAAGGGCGCACCTAAGGTTTGATTCATCATTGCACATACCCTTCTAGGTACAATGCGTAACACTTCCTCCATTCTAGTAACTCCCTCGGATGTATAGAGTTGCTTGTAAAAATCATGCGCTGGATTTCCCATCTCGGTCTCATCACACGTGACTGAGCCATCAAACTTAGTTAGCTGAGCCACCTGATTTTTCTTTTTCCGCTGACTGGCCCGTAGATGAAAAAACCAGGTATTATTGTCACCTTCAGAGAGCCACTAAATACGGGAGCGTTATCTCCACATCACCTCCTCAGTCGTTAACTTATCCACAATCCTTGCCTCCGTAGTCGTAGGTGCGCTGCGTCCTGACTGGCTACGTAACACACTTAACTCCTTTTGGAGCGAGCGGATTTGATGACGGACACTTCTAAAAGTTTCTTTATCCCAGTTCGACAGATCGGTAGCAACTGATTCCATCTTAAGTTTCAGGTCCGCGGCGTTCTGCGCCACACTCGCTGAGCCCCAACTATCCTTTAGTTTATCTGAGAACTCATCATGGCTTTCCCACATCACCTCATAACGGAACGAGCGCATGTTGTTGTGGTGAAACTGCCGCTATGGCCTGTAGCGTAGGAGGATCGACAAATGATCAAACATAGCATACCCTGGTAGATGTTCCACCTCTTTTGTTGGGAAACGAGCACACCATGACGATGAGGCTAGCACCTTGTCCAGCATCACCCTACAGAAAGAGCCACCCACCACCTTCTTCTCAAAATTCCAGGCGACACTCCTGAAACCTAGATCACAGAGACCACACACATTCACTGCATCTCTGAACCCCTCTATCTGAATCCAACTCCGTTCGTTAACTCTGTCGTGCTCTTCACGACTAAGAAACTCATTGAAGTCCCCTACACAGAGTCACGGCATATCGTTAGATGACTGTATAAACTTGAGCATGTCCCACGTTTTGTGGCGCTTGCTAACTTGGGCCTCTACATACACGATGGTGACGCATCGCGGATCCTTCCCCTCTTTCCTGACAACTGAATCAATATGGTACTGGGAGTAGGATAAAATTTCAATCTTTATTTCATCATTCTAGGAAATTGCAATTTCACCACTACAGCCTGAATTACTAACAACAAAACAATTATTGAAACCTAATGTACGCGATAAACTTTCCACCCGGGCCTTCTGTAGCTTGGTCTCGACCACATATAGAACGGATGGGGCATGCTTCTCTATTGAGTCCTCGACAGTTGAGTCCTAACACACTCATTGGGACTGGTGGCCCTCCGCCACGGAGGCCGCTGATCCAGTCACGGACTTATTCTTCCTTGGTGGTATCTGTTTCTTGGAACTCTTCTGCTCCCTGGATGATGGAGGTGACGGAGGGGTACCCATCTGTGGCTCATAGTTGCCAGATATGCCTATGGCCTGTTGCACCTCTCCCTCCATCCCAGATACTGATATAGGGATTTCCTTGCTGAAAGCATCCAAAAAAGCCAAGTTGTTTCTTTGCTCCTATCTCCTTCTCTTTAGTAATCATCCCCAGTTCTTTCCACTACAGCATTGGAACATCATGACTCGTCCCCGGCTCCAACGTATTCTCCTTAGCAGGGCTCACTTCCAATAGGTTGGCTTCAGCTGACATGCGCTTCCTATTGTTGTCAGGGACCGGGCCAACTCCCCTCCCCCGTCCTCCTCCGAACACATCCTGACCATGTCCGCCATCAAAACCACCACGACCTCGGCCAGCCTGGACGCCACGCCCACCAACACCCCTTCCACCTTGAAATTGACTTTCCCTCTCTAGCTTGCGATTAGCTACCACACCATAGATGCGAGCCCTGTTCCACGGTGTGTCCGCCAGTAGCCATGCACCAAAAGCGAGTGTCCCAGGTGAGTGCTCACACCTCATGACCCATGAGGCCATAGACACCACATAACGTGGTAACCTTCTCATACTTCACCCGCATAATCACCGGAATTGCTCTTTTTGGTTTGAAAGATACAAACCGTGTTAGTGGATTCCTCACATCGAGCCACATTCTCGCTCGAACATAATTGTCTCCCTTTACTCTAGAGTTGTTCATGTCGACAGCAACCAGCTCGCCCACATTCATCGCCAGCCCCGAGATCAGCTCCTTCTTACGGTACAACTCAGCCACGTTCATGATTCACACCCACACAAGGATGCGGTTCAGCTCCACAGCTGACGTGCCCTGACCCCCGTCATGCTTTTCAATCAATACACTGTGATCCCTAAACAACCACGGGCCTTGCTCGGTGATCTTTTTCCAATCCCCCAGGCAGTTCGCTTGCACCAAAAATTTGCTCTCATCTAGATCCCGGAAGATTACCTCCTGTGCTGGCGCCCATGCAAACCTGAGCATCTTCTTCAGAGATATGGCGCTATAAGGCTTGGTGGTCAAAAGCCTCATCACCGCCATCCACTTTGTACCATCCTTCAGAACTTCCACTTTCTTCTGCGCCACGAAGACGCGCTCTATATCTTTTCCTTTAAGGTTCAGACTCTGCAGCAAATCCTCAATCGTCGATTCTGATCCCTGACTTCCCTTGCGCCCCCTCGCCTCCCGCCTCCGCTGCCATGGTCCGATCTCCCCCGGGAACAGCCCCCAAGGAGTAGGAACGAGAGACAGCGATGAAGACCAGAAAACCAGCCGCCGGCGGTCCGCGGTCGCCGATCGCCAGAGGTGTCCCAAAACCCTAGCCATCTAGGTAAGTTTTCAGCGGAGTACTTTGCGTGTTGAATTTTTTTTTTTTGAGGATAGCCTGTCTGAAATAGTTGAGCCAAAATAGACAGGTCATGCCAAAATGGCCCATAAGAGCCTAACAGGCAACGGGCTGGCTCGTTTAGCTAAGGTGCCGCTTGCTGGCCTGGCATAGACGGGCCTCGGTTGGCTAGCGGAATTTGTCGAGAGAGTCTAAATAAAATAAAGCACCGCACCTTCCCTTCCCTTCCGGAGAGCGCACGAAACAATCCCCGCTCCTTCTTCCTCTTGTGCTCGGAGTCCGGAGGCGGAAGGCAGGCGAGCGAGCGAGCGAGCGAGGAACCCTAACCCTAAAGGAGGAAGAAGAGTCCCAGTTCCGCAAGGTAGGCACCAAAATCCCTACCGAAATTTCTCGCCTTTCCAACCTATCGCAACCCAATCGACTAGATAGGGCAGGAGGAGCGGTGAGCGGAGGGGACGGCCGGCGGCGATTCGCGCCTCCTAATTCCTACCCTATTTGCAGGCAGCGACGATGTCGGCGCTTCTTCGACAGGGGGCGAAGAGGATCGGTGGCTCCGTGCTCCAGCGAACCAAGTCGTCGATCACTCCACCGGCGGTTGCGGAGGAGCGACGCCGGCTCCTGCCAAGCCGCATGAACAGTACCGAGGAGGTATCTTAACCAAAGCTCCCATCTTTTACCCGGGCTAGTTGTTTCGCTGTGCAAATACCTCACGCCATCCAGGATCTAGCGAGCTATCATCGAATTCTTCACAGCTAATAACATGTGTGCCTTCTTAATCTGGTCTGTCTGCTCTTAGAAACACTGGAAAAAATAGCATTTTTAGAGGAAGCAGCCTTGTTTCTGGGTTGATCATCTTATAGTTCTCATCCCTTTAGTAAGTTGCAGCATATAAGATGTTTATTCTGTTGATCTGCTGTTTTGGTGTCTTGAACAATCTCTTCTGCCTGCTGCAATTCATAACACTAGTTAATGATTAATTTCCTAGGCACACCGAGGCATCTTAACAAAAATTGACATGTTTTAGCTACCATGATTTCCGGCTAGTTGTTTTTCTGCACAAATACCTCATGCTAACATGTGTGGCTTCTTAATTTGGTCTCTTTACTATTAGAAACAAGAGCAATATTATGTGCACAAAGTAGCATTTGTAGAATCATCTCTATGTAATACTGGACACATAAGATGTTTAATTATCGCTGCTATTCGTCTGTTTGCTGCAGTTCGTAGTACCCGTCAACAGTTTGTTTCCAAAGTACTCCCTCCGTTTCAAAATATAAGATTTTTTAGCTTTGTGAAAAGAGTGTATCTAGACTCTTTTTAGTGTGTAGGTTCATTCCAAACCTAGATGGACCTACACACTAAAAAGAGTGTAGATACACTCTTTTCACAAAGCTAAAACATCTTATATTTCGAAACGGAGGGAGTACCATTATGGAGGAATCAGCCTCATTTTTCCTGGTTGATCATCTTAGGATGAAGACTTTGACTCATCATTCCCTTCAATTAGCAAATAGGAACACATAAGATGCTTAATACGTTGTGTAGTTCTGTTATCTTGAATCATTCATCTCCTCTTCGGCTTGCTGCGATACCTAGTTCTTCCTAAGCACGCTAGTGACTAGCATAGCCGAACACATCTGAAAGTAATACATTGAACGTGGCCCTTAAATAGCATCTGTGTATGTATGACTCTGTTTTGTAGCTGCTATTCTGTATCATACCTATATTCTTCTTATTACCAATCATTACTTAACTAATGGTATACATTAATGATCATTATTTAATCTGTTGCTCTGCTGTTTTGGTGTCTTGAACAATCTCTTTTGCCTGCTGCAATTCATAACACTAGTTAATGATTAATTTCCTAAGCACTCACGAGGTGTCTTAACAAAAATTGACATGTTTTAGCTCGCATGATTTCTGGCTAGTTGTTTTGCTGCACAAATGCCTCATGCTATCATGGATCCAGCGAGCAATAATCAAATCCTTTACTGCTAACATGTGTGGCTTCTTAAATTGGTCTCACTGCTACTAGAAAAAAAGAGCAATAAGTAGCATTTTTTGATGAAGCAGCCTTATTTCCTGGTTGATAATCTTAGGATGATGACTTTTACTCATCATCTCTTCAGCAAATACAACACATAGGATTTTTTTTTTATCGCTGCTATTTTGATATCTAGAACCATCTCCTTGTCTGCTTGCTCCAATTTGTACTACCAGTATTTGTTTCCAAAGTATCATTATTAAGGAGGCAGCCTCATTTTCCTTGTTGATCATCTTAGGATGATGGCTTTTACTCATTATCCCTTCAATTAGCAAATAGGGACACATAAGATGCTTAATTCGTTGTTGCAGTTGTGTTATTTTGAATCATGCATCTCCTCTTTTGCTTGCTGCAATTCCTAGTATTTCCTAAGCACACAGCCAAACACTTGTGAAATCTTTCCTGTGTATATTGAGGGGAGATACTTAAAGTAATCCTTTGAACATGGCCCTTAATTAGCATATGTATATATGTATGATTCTATTTGGTAGCTGCTAGTCTGAATCGTACCTCAGTTTACAGTATATTCTTCTTGTTACCAATCAGCACTTAACTAATTATATACATTAACGATCATTATCTACATGTATGCAGCGTATAGCTGAGGGTAAGAACAGTCTCAAGGATCTTCCTGACCAAGTTGGTCCAAAACCAGATGGCTTTAACTGGTACAAAACCAAACATATGCAGATATATGAATCATTTCACAATTTCTTCTTCCTTTCCTGTTTGCAGGAGTTGATATAATCTCATTTGACCTAATACCTGCAGGCGTACGTTTCCGCATGAACGTGTCAGTAAACGTGTGGGATCGATCTGTACCGGTGTGATAAAGGCAACTGTGCTTCTTGCAATATTATCTGAATGTAGGGTTAGTTGGCTTTTCGGCAAAGACATTCCTGAAGCGAAGGGCAGAGCCTAGTAGACTGAAAAGAAGGAGAAGACATTTTTTCTGACTGCAAGTGTCTTCGGCTTTCAACTTGTTATCCATCACTCTCTATTCTGGGAACGCTTATGATGTTCTGGGAACGCTTATGTGTGATCCTGTGTGACATGGTATGTTATCACATCTAATTTATGAGTTGAGTGCGTGAAAGCTGGGTTGTTTTGGTTGCGTAGTTTCACTCACCCTGACTGGACTGGATAGATGAATGCTTGAATGAGATGGATTGAGCTTGCTTGATGTCATCTTAAAATGCATGAAAGCTGGGTTGCCCGTGTGACTCGACTCCTGTCTCACTAATGTAGCATCTTAAAATGCTTGGCATCTTGTGAAGAACAATGCATAAAGATAATAGACATATCATAGCAGTTCAATCAAATCATAATAGGGTTGAAAATTGAGATGTCAACCATACTAAAATCTGGCACTTCATGAGGTTTGCACGGATTGTTATTTTTTCTCACGACATTAATCAAAATCTTTTAATGAAACTGATTAACTGCGAGCCTACCTTGAATAAATCATTAACCACGAGGAACATTGGAACCATATTTCTGCTCTCACATATATATGGTATAATGCGAAGTAACAAGTCATTATCCGGGAACTCGTAGATGAAGGAACAGCAAAAAAATGAAGTGGCATAGATAGAAAAAAAAAAAGTCAGTCGTTTAAAATCTTGCAGATTTTCCAATATTTGATAAAACAAAAAAAAATGACAGAAGAGAGTAATTACATCTGCTAAGCCATGCACTGGATCATCAACTCCACTCGACAAGTACGAAATAATAAAACTGAAGATCAAGTTCTTGCATCGTGTGCATGTAGAGTATATGAAATCTCCCCTGATTGTTTTTGTGCCGAATGGATACTTGCCACATGCAATTCAGTCTACACTGCACACGCAGTACTGCTGCGACTTGAGAAAGCATTGGACTTGAGATTTCCAGGCAGCCAAGTGACTCTACAGCATGAACAACTCTTTCCGTTACAAACACCTTTGAAAAAAAAATGTCCCGGGAAGCTAGCATTACAGATAAAATGCCAGCTAAAAAGTTGCAAGGATCAATATGCAGGTTGCAGAAAATCAGAGCTACACATAAGCATTTGTAGAAGCAAGAATGGGAAGTTTTAGCACCTATATATTTTTATTGTGCCAATGAGAAATTCAATCATTTCAGCTGAGCTGTAATTTGCAATGACAGATAAGCATGAATGACTTGTTGTTCCATTGTGTTGTGCCATAGCCATACACCTGGCAAGGGTAGACATTAATGTGTCATGGTAAGTAGTAATACGTATGTCCATAGCAATTTGCTGCAAAAAGTTCATCACGCAATGACTTTTCCCGGCTTGACACTTCCGATAGAACCTGACTTACCATTGCTTTTCATCAAATCAAGAGTGTGCTAGTAAAGAAATGGTTCCAACAGGAGGAGACAATTCATCAGCAAGGTTCACAATATCATACATTTGTATGACACAACAGAAAACATATTAGCATTATCTGGATATGAAACAGACCTTCGTATTACCTTTAAGCAACTATGAAATATTTGACAACTATGTAAGTAACAATGCTAGTGCTAGTGCTAGTGCAACAGAGTACAGACAAACTGTTAACCATACACATAAGACAACCACTGTTTGCTCAATGAGAGCATCTATTTTTGGTTTCCAATGACTTGCTCACTATATTTATTTTTAAATATAAGCTGATAAATCAAGAATCTAGAATGGGCATAAGCTACACATAGTTTTACTATTGCTTGATTCAGAGACATACTCTAGGATGGACCTAAGCTACACATATACAACGTATATACATATTCTAACCCCAACTCACGGTTGATCTGATACATTGAGTTTAAGGATCTAAAAGCTTACGTTGTTCTCTAGTTTGCTTTTGTGAAGAAATTAGCAAGTTGAGGCTCTCCCCGACGGGCAAACGGGACATCGCTCAGCCGCTCTCCCCGAACCTTCCTCCTCTGGTTCTCCCGCAGTAGGGCCGCTTGGCCCCTCCCCCCATCCTCTGTGGCGTTTGCCGGAAGCGTGATAGGGTGAGGGTCCCACCCCAGTATACAGCAGTAGATCTAGTAGGTTTCTCTAGGTTTTGGTGTTCTGCCCTGGTGGCGTCTGCCGTTATGGCGATTGAGAGTCGGTCAGAGGGCTCCGGCAGCCAATACCTCTGCTTCTTGCGCTTCTCCTACTCGGTGATGCCCCGTCGGTGGCATCTTTGGGCTGGAGCCGAGCCTGCATCCCTCCCAATAAGGCCTGCTATTGGTGCTTCGAGCTCGATCTGTTGGACTGCAGATGGCTCGATGCAGGCCTTCTTTCCTTCGCTATGGAGCTCTCACGGCGGGAGCAAGAGGTGGTGTTGGTAAAGATCCCCGCTCACCTCTCCAATAAAGTCCTTGCAAGCACCTTCTGCTACTCTTTTCGGCATCTCCTCCAGCTTGGAGTCAGGAGTTTGACGACGGCCAGTGCTCCCTGCAAGGGTGGCTAGTGGCTTGTGCATCCGGTGAGGACAAGGTTTGTCTTGATCTCCTTCCTCTCCCTGCATCCATCGAGGTGATGGCCAGGGTGTTGGCTTGGGGGGTCTTGATCTTTGCTCTCTCTGGTGGGGATCTACTGCTACTCTTCGTGGAGATTCCAATCGACGACAAGGTTGTGCCCCTGCTATCTTCGGTCTAGGGGACCACTCCAGGCGGCGATTTGCTAATCGTGGCTTCTTCAACCTCCGGTGGTAGAGGCCCTTCGGCGACTTCGTCTCGGCAATCTTCGGCCCATCTGCGTCAAGTGGTCGCGTCCTCGACGTTGGTGTCGCTGGCCGTGGTGTCGATTGCGCCATTGATTCCGGCGGAGAAGGACTGGATCGCTTTTTTTCATTTTTTATGTAAGGTCCTTTTTGAAAAAGTCCAAGGCTTGGCTGTAATTCTTCTTTTTTCTAGAGCCATGTATGTAACTTTACCCACCGTTTAATGCAGCACCCAGACCCTTCTGGGTCCTTCCCCTGGTTCAAAAAAAAACGAGTCCCATCAGAAACGCCAAGCACCGTCGTCATTTTTCCCAGTCCTGCATGGAGAGAAAGAAGAGACGCGAGTGGCGGTGCTAGGGTATGTCGTCGTCGTCCCTTCCCGACATGTCGACCACGAGGTGACGATTATGGTGAGACAGAGGTCGTAGTGGAGGCGACGGTGCAAGCGGTGGAGACCTATTCTTTCCTTCCCAACCCCTGTCCCTGCTGACGGTAGCCCCTCCTCTCCTAAGGTCGTTGATGCCGTCTTCGGTAACGCCACCGCCTCGCTCTCAACTCGAAGGACTACGGTACCTCCCACTCTGGTACCACGTCATATCCCATCTAGGTCACCGCTCAAGATCATGGATTTCTTTTCAAACCCACTCATCCCTCACAGCCTCATTCTTAAATTGAGGTGCCCTCCCCTCCCCTACTTTTGGTACAATATACCGAATGTGTCAAGCGATATATCTATCAACATGTAAAAATAATACATTATATTTTACCTTTTTTATATTATCTCCCTCTTCTTTCAATTTTCCACGTGCACCCTACTAGTTTCAACCAATTCAGACTTTGACTTCTCACTTTCTTTCTTCATGCTATGCAAATCCCTCATGACATCATCCTAACAATAGAATCATTTGCTACCT
The DNA here is from genome assembly GCA_910589775.1 of Avena eriantha. Classification (NCBI taxonomy): domain Eukaryota; kingdom Viridiplantae; phylum Streptophyta; class Magnoliopsida; order Poales; family Poaceae; genus Avena; species Avena eriantha. Next base: position 116,312,304 of record OU342741.1, read on the forward strand.
TTGCTTGTTTTTCACTCGAAATTCTGTCATTTTTTTCGCTGGAGTCAAGTTCAAACTCAGAGACTACCTTTAGTGCTTCAGTAAGCTCGCTGCATCTTCCCTTTAAGACTTGGTTTCATTAATCCCCTTAGCATAGACTTCTATTTCCTTATATCAAAACTCTTGCCCTTCCCACGTAAATCTACCACTTCATTGTCCACATGAGACATCCTTTCAGAAATTTTTCTTTGATGATCATCCATCTAACAGGAAACAAATCAAATGAATCGAATGGATGATCATCCATCTAACAGGAAACAAATCAAATGAATCGAATCAAATAAGCATTACAGAATACAGGAGGATCAATGATATTATAAGGATTGGTCTAGAATGACTCATTTTGGTGAATCCATGGAGTTAACATGCAAGGTGATATACTCCCTCCGTCCCAAAATAAGTGACGTGGGTTTGTCTAGATTCGGATGTATCTAGACATGTTTTAGTCTATAGATATGTACGAATCTAGATAAATTCAAGTCACTTATTTTAGGACGGAGGGAGTAGTATATATTATGGGATACCGAGAGAATGTTATGTATGGTGAAGCGTCTTACAGTATTATAGGCATGCTATTGAATAAAATACAGGTCATGTTCAGCAAAGGAAATAGAGGATAGCATTCGCTGGCAATTCTTAGTCTGAATCAAACAATGCAAATATATTTTTATCACTTTACTGCGGTCACAGGGGAGGTAAGAGGAAAACCAATTCTCATCAATTCACAGGAGATCTCTAACAAGGCTATCGGGATAACATAACCCTAAATGTAATTGTAATTTTTACTATTTCAGGTTTCCTCCGGCTACAACATAAATAAAAACAGAGATGTGTGCTGAAGAATAAGAAATGAACTTAGCCGCTGCGCGCATGAAGGAACCCTGGATAAGATCTGGTCGTCCGATGATCTTCTCTTTTCTGGTTATTTTGGGACCGTTAATTGTTTAGCGATTTTCAGTTCCTCACACCGGTTTCGTTGGTGTTTTTTAACAGGACAAAACCTCTTGGAGATCATTTTTTATAGAACTGCGGTAAGATTTCAGGTTCTGTCCTCCCTTTTGTTCTAAGAATTCTATGGTTTCTGAAAACACCATGGTTTTCAATACTTTGAACTGTTTGACTTGACCCAAAACTGCAAATTTTACATACCAAAGTATCGACGATACAATAGTTTTTTTTGTATATAAAAAAGAGGTCCTGACCACTTTTTCAAAATAGAGAGAAATAACTGGGTGGAGTCTCCTTGGCCAGTCCAGCACTCTAGCTGATGGCCACCAATCTGACGTCCCCATGCATCTGATAGAATGCTTCTCTATTGTGACTACTAGCGAGTCAATTGTGACGACTCCAGCTGCTGTTTATCAAGTGTATGTCCTGTTAAAAAAACAGGAGTATGTGCCCATGAAGTGGCTAATCACCGGCTAGTAAGCATAGAATACCATGGCGGACAACCTTTAAGCTTAATCTATGGCCAGCTCTGCAAAGCAGTACACTAATTACCATGTCAAATATTCTCCGAAAGAAAGTAATAATATATCAAAAACAGCGGACAACAATAACCATGCCAAACAGAGCCTTTGTAGGTCTTATATTAATTTATTTCTGGAGAATTAGCTGGATCAGGAACTAAATTAGTTACCCTTGTGTTGGGTGGTGTGGCTCCTCCTATATTGAAGAACGAGACCCTATTTGTGATATTCCGATGTTAGTTGTCCCTCACGTAGCCTGAGTTATATACTAGTTTTGCTTGGTCCAGCAGCGCATAAATGTTGTACAGAAGGTAATCAAAAGGACCTTAGGGTTGACAGAGACAAACACCTTAAGTTAGCCATGCAACAGCTAGCAAGTGGAAGAACAGATCACCAACTTGGGGTCTGAAAGCCTTCGACTACAACCGAGCAATCAAAGACAGATAATATGTATAGGAAGCACTAGAAGGTGCACCACCATTAAATTAACAGAGAAATATCATCAGGATGAACAAAAACAATTTGGGGCAGAAGCTAGTGGGCACTTTGTAACAAAATCAATTTCCTAGCAAGGAAGAATGCTCTCTGAATGGTTGGATACGGATTTCCTACAGAAATGTAAGACAGAGTAATCCACTGTTAATTCTTAAGCTCAAGTATAACAGAAAAAACAGAATATCACTGATGATAACCATCCCAACACATCACCTTATGAAACAAACAAAGCATGGACTGTTAATTCTTAAGCTCAATTATAACAGACAAAACAGAATGTCACTGATGATAACAATCCCAACACATCAAATGTCACTGTTTCGAACGAGTTCACGCAACACAAAATGTTGCAAGACAACCTCATACAGAAAATGACTATCACTGGTCTCCAATTTGCTCATCTGCATATTTCAGCTACCAAAAGACCGATGGTGGGATGCTCTTCCAGGGCAGGCTCCTGTGGAACAGAAGGGGAAGGCCCCTGCTTCTTCACAGGAAGAGGCTTCGGGTATGGGAAAGCAAGATATGGTCTAGCAACATAAGGAGGAGGGGCTTCCTTCGGGGTGTGTGGAACATTGTTCTTGGGGAGATGGTAGACACCTTCTGTTTTCTCCACCTTGGACGGCAGCTGGCCATCAGAAGTCGGTGGCAAGCCCTCGGTGGTGGGAGGTGGGGACTGCTGCCTGCTGGGCAAGGAAGGTTCGAACTTTGACATCCTCTCAACCATCTCTCGGATCAGCGCCAGATCAATTGACCTTATCATAAAGATCTTTTGCTTGATCTCCTGAGTTACCAGATCAAACACAGAGAACACAACAGTTGCTTCTGCTTTGCCATCGTCACGAGGCTTCTGAACTGCCATTTGATAGGCTTCCAGGGTACGATGGATATCTTGCCTCTTCTCAAGAAATATTATCTTGATTATCTGAATACCTTCATACAGGTTGATCTCCAAGGACCAGCAGGCCATTACAGTCATGATAGCAGCCGAACAACCATTCCACCACAGGTAAACAACATTGGCTAGAGACTTGAGTGTCTCCCCCATCTTGGGACCATCAGCTTGATTCTTGGGGTTAGAGACACATGACACCAGCTTCTTAAACAGCCTACACAATTGCTTCATAGGATATCCCCCATCTTCAGGCATCCGTTCAGGACCTACAAGACATAATCAAGAAGCATCATATTAAGAGCAGAAAAAAATATACTCCCTCTGTTCCATAATATAAGCCTTTTTGGAAAGTTAAAACAGCTTGCTAAAGGCTTATAGTGTGGAACGGAGGTAGTAATTCATTAAGGGAGACAGTTCAAAGAAGAAGTAAGTTGCTAGTCAAATGATGGCAAGTGTCAATTTCCTTACCAGTATTACAAGCCGAGGAACCGGAAGCTTTCCCTTGTTCAGAAGGACTAGATTTTAAGAACAGGATACCAGCAGCTGCTCCAAGTGACGCGTTAAGCTTAAACGCTGCAGACCCTGTCCATGCAGAATAATAAACAAGTTAGAAATCTGAAGACTGAAATGCACCAATAATAAGTGCTTATAACATCTCAAACTGCCAAACATATATATTCTAGAAAATAGCTCATGTGGTGTAAAATGGTGCAGACTTGGCTCAGAGAAGGTGACAAAAACATAACTAATGCAAACTCATATTTCTTCCAGGATAATAGAATAAAGTGTTATGTTGTTTCAGTTGCCCCTTGTAGCTCCCAAGACAATTACAATCACTCCATCTAGATTCAACACAAAAAGAAGGAAATCTATTTTCTAGAGCTGGAGCTTCTTATACAAACCCAATTCTCCTTTTGAACCCTATTAATCAATCACAAGTTCCCACAAAAATGTATGTGTTGCCCTTACAAACTTATTATAGGCATGCCATAGAGGAGAAAGTAGGGGCAAAGTTCAGCAACCGTTATTTGACCACAATGTTTTTAACTAGGTGCACTTCCAGTGAACGCGACATTTTAGCAAGTAGATAAATACTACAACCATGATAGTAAGACAGAATAGATGGGACAGAAATGACCTTAATACAAATTTCGCAATCCATGCATCAAGATTCGCAATCCAAACTCTATAGAAGTTGTCACAAGAGATTCGTCCATTCTCCTCCACAGTCATTTAGGGTCCTAATTGTTGGGTCCGCAGCATAGAAAACAAAAAATTTCCTACGGTGTGAACTACACGCCAAGATCTATCTACTAGGTACAAAGCAACGGGTGGACATACATCCAACGAGAACTTATCCTCGAAGACAACGAGTTTTGTTAACGAGTAGGAACTCGTGGTTGATGTAGTCGTACACTTGCCGATCTCAAGATCGTGAGGAAGTCCGAGCGCCGCAACTCAGCAGCGCATCCGTACTCGCACACACGTTCAAGCCACCGGACAACCTCCACCTCCTCGCTCCAGCGATCCAGCGGAAGCAGCAACTCCTTCTAGACGAAATGCCACCGGGAACATGTATCTCGCTAATCCGAGACCATGGGGGAATAATTCTAGAGGGAGGAGAGATATCCTTCACAAGGAGGTGTGAGGATGAAGGAGGGAATGGGCGACCTTTTATAGGAGAAGGGGTGCCCCTCCTCTCCATGGCCGGCGCATGGGGGTGACCCCTCACCTCCCCCATTCATGTGGTGGTAACCCCTCCACATTAAAATGTCTCTTCACATTCCCTTTTAAAGTCTCCACTTTAAACGTATTAAAATTCTCCAAGTTTAATGCTCTCTTATTTAATAAAACTCTTTTATTAAATTTATTCACAATTTTGTTAATTAATTTAATTAACAAACATTCACATATAGCCCCTTGCAATATTTCAATATCACATGCAGAACCACTTTCTGCAATTTCACCCAAAACAATTTCTGGTTTCTATTGAAACAATTCCTGCGCTTTGCAATTCTTTCGTCTGAAACATAAGTGCTCCAAAATGGTGTCCGGTAACTCTTAAGTGTGTCACCCTACGGTTCGCGAATAATGCAGACATGATCGAGACCCTTCTCCGATCAATAATCAGCAGCGGGACCTGGAGATCCGTACTGACTCCTACACATTCAACGACGACTTCTATGATCGTGAGAACCTTTAACGCTTGTAACTAAATCCCTTTGTCTCGTGATATATTACATGTCCGAGATTCGATCATCGGTATCTTCATACCTAGTTTGATCTCGTTACCGATATGCACTCTTTTCTCGTTCCCGTGATATAACATTCTAGTGATCACATCACTTGCTTGCAAGCTATCTCAATGTGATATCACCGAGAGGGCCCAGAGTATATCTATCAGTCATCGGGATTGACAAATTTCACTCTTGATCCATGAGCCTCAACATAACACCTTCGTAGTACTGAACCCATCTTTATAGTCACCCTGTTACAGTGTGACGTTTGATGTTATCAAGATACTTTTCAGGTGTTAGCAATTAACATGATCTCATGGTCTAAGGATAAAGATTATTTCGTATGATGTTATAGCAATATAAACATAATGACTTGATCGTAATGCTATACTTCGGATGAATGTTCATCACATCATTCCACCAATGGTGTGACCTTATTATTAACAACATCCAATGTCCATGATCAGGAAACCTTGATCATCTTGTTAATCAATAAGCTAGTCTATAAGAGAGGCATAACTAGGAACCTTTTTTGTTTATTAAACACACATGTATTGATGTTTCCGATCAATACAATTCTAGCATGCAAAATAAACATCTATCATATATAAGGAATACATAATAACAACTTTATGTTTGCCTCTCAGGGCATATTTCCTTCAGTCTCCCACTTGCACTAGAGACAATAATCTAGTTCACATAGTGATAAATCTAACACCCATGGAGTTTTGGTGTTGATCATGTTTTGCCCTAGGGAGAACTTTAGTCAATGGATCTGCTACATTTAGGTCCATGTGTACTTTACAAATCTTTATATCTCCATTCTTGACATGCTCGCGGATGGAGTGAAACCGGCGCTTAATATGCTTGGAATTCTTGTGAGACCTCGGTTCCTTTGCGTTGGCTATGGCTCCATTGTTGTCACAATAGATCACCATTGGGTCCAATGCACTAGGAACCACACATAGTTCCGTAATGAACTCTTTCATCCAAACCGCTTCTTGCGCCGCTTCTGAAGCAGCAACATATTCCGCCTCCGTCGTTGATCCAGCCACCACAGGTTGTTAGGAACTCCTCCAACTAACTGCTGCTCCGTTCAAGAGAAATACGTATCCGGATTGAGACTTAGAGTCATCCGGATCAGTGTCAAAGCTAGCATTGACATAACACTTAGCGACTAGCTCTTCTTCACCTCCGTATATAAGAAACATATCCCTAGTTCTTCTCAAGTACTTGAGGATGTTCTTTACCGCTATCTAGTGTTCCAAACCTGGATCAGATTGGTACCTGATGACCCACAAGTATAGGGGGTGTATCGCAGTATTTTCGATAAGTAAGAGTGTCGAACCCAACGAGGAGTAGAAGGTGCTGGCTAGTGGTATGGATTAGGAATTCTCTGCAAATACTTAGCAAACGGATTTTTAGGGTTTTTCGATAAAGCAAGTAAACAAAGTACGAGTAAATAAAAGACAGTAAGAATGAATGCAGCAAGTGGCCCAATCCTTTATGTAGCAAAGGACAAGCCGGTTGTATTTCTATAGATGACCAAACGTTCTCGAGGACACATGGGAAGACTGTCAAGTGCTTTCGCTTCATATAGTCGATTAATCTTCTCTAGCTTGCTAAGTGTTGTGTGAGTGAACCCGTGCTAATGTACCGCCCCATCCAAGACTAAATACATACTTGTGATTAAACCCCCTTGCAAACATCCGTAAGTACAAGAAAGTAATTAAGGTAGAAACCTAACCACAGCTTTAAACTCTAAGACCCTTATGTCCCTTGTGCAATGGTTTCCTAACGGGGGTTCAGGTTTCTGTCACTCCGGCAACCCTTACGATTAGTAGCCAAATACACAATGCATTCCCCTAGGCCCATATAGGTGAAGTGTCATGTAGTCGACGTTCACATGACACCACTAGAAGAAGTACACCACAACTTAAATAACAATCTATTGAATCTTTCTCAACACAACTCCACTACTAACAATAAGACTTCTCCCATGTCCTCAAGAACAAAATGAACTACTCACAAGACATCATATGGATCATGATCAGAGATGGAATAATGATGTATAACAATCTGAACATAAACAATAATTCAATGGTTCGCTCAATAGCATCAACTACAAAGAGTAATCAACACCGGGAAAGTTTCTCCTATGAACTATAGCAAGATTCAACTCAATTGTTACAGCAATATGGAGATGGTGATGAGGGTGGTGATGGTGATGATGGTGGTGATGATGATGATGATGATCCCGATGAAGTCCAGCTTGATGGTGGTGTTGATGGCGACGATCTTCCCTCTCCGGGAAGGAATTCCCTCGGCAGAAATCTGTCTGCCGGAGAGATCTTTCTCTCTCGGTCTTTTCCGCCCCGCAGAAGCGGCGGAATCTTTCTGTGGTCGCTCCCCGAGTCTTAGGGTTTCGGAAGGATGATATACGGCAGAGGGGAGAGGCTGGAGTGGGCTAGGGCGGCCACACCACTCCCTGGCGCGGCCTAGGCTTGCCCGCGCCATGGGGTGGTGTGGGCCCCCTGTGGCCCACATCCACTCCATCTTCTGGCATCCTGAGTCTTCTAGAAAAATAGAATTTTCCGTATATTTTCTCGGATTTTCTGATCTTCGCGAATTTTGCCTCCAAACAGCACCTTTTCCATCAGAATCCTGACTGCAGCAGTCCATGCTCCAAAAGTCATCAACCATGCAAAAATAGATGAAATAACATAAGTATCACCTCTCAATACGAAATATATCAATGAATAATAGTGAATTAAGACATATAATAGTGATGCAAAATGGACGTATCAACTCCCCCCAAGCTTAGACTTCGCTTGTCCCCAAGCGAAACTGAGCTCAATAAACATGGCCTCAGGTTTATGGAGTGAAGAGTCGATAAAAGAATATGGACAAGAAGCATCACATTCATCAAATACGTAGATCATAATAGAAGACAACTCACTATTATATAACTCAACTTGCAATGAGTAAAGGAAACACAATAAAGATACATAAAGTGAATCATAATTGGCAATGGCAAACTTAGCTCTTGGTCGAAGAATAGTTGATAATTTGCTGGAGTTCACAAATAGCTGGTTTTCAAAGAAAGCTTTCAAAGTAGTAAACTTCAAGATAAGAGCAATGTGCAAAACAAGGAACATAAGAAACATGAATGAATAAATCATCATATGAATGAATGAAACACATCAACTCAAAATACTTGCTGAGATAGAAGGGAATGGGTTTACTGACTCAACTACAAAGTAAACAAAAGGTCCTTCAAAGAGGGAAGCAGGGATTACAAGTCTCATAAAGAGCTCCCAAAAATTATGATACTTACTAGCTTTCAGCTCTCATTGCCCCTATCATAGGCATATTTAGGTGATTAAGGTTAAAGTGAGGTCCAATCTGAGTTATATGCTTGACAGACTATAAACTGAAGATCCCAAGTCCCTTGAGTACGAGGGCCGCTCCTCATGCTACTCAACTTTAGTTACCGGTAAGTTCTTGTCATCGTAAGTATGTGCGTATCATTGAGAACCGCCAACGGAGTACCCCTTGCCCGATGATACGGAAGAATCCCCATATCAAAATGACAGGGCAAGCAGACAATGAGTATCTCAACAATCTTCTTATTTACCATGGGAAAATGGTGCTTTTTTCTCTCTTTCCTCTTTTCATAGTATCTTTTTTTTTCAATAGCTCTCTCTCTCTTTTTTATAAGAAGAATGCTTCATAGATACCATTATGGTTACGCTGCAGGTTTCCACCATGTCAGCATGGATTAGACCAGCGGCCCAGGCGTTTCTCTAACACACATACATAACTCCATGGACTTACAAGCTCCCCTTTTATTTCACACCGACGACATCCGCAAACAAAAGAGCAATGTATCAACTGGGTATATATTTACAAGTGTTGAAAGTGTTCCCCGTGACGACACGGTTCTGCTAATCCCTAGCCTATAATTTGCAAGCATATAACTTTCATGGAGAGTTCACAATGGTTCAGGTTTATTAAGTGCGGGAAATAAAGTGTGCCATCAAGTTCGTGAGAGCTTTAATCACTAATTTTCGCATAACAAGTTTAATTTGGGAGGTAGACAAAACAGGAATTTACTTGGAATAGCAATAATGCTACTAGGTAGGTATGGTGGACACAAATGACAAAGGTTTTGGTTTAAAGGAGTGGATGCACGAGAAGAATACCCTCTCAGTACAGGTTTTTGGCTAGCAAGGCTAGGTAGCAAGTACAAGAGTTGAAGGAAACAACCAAACATAAAAGTGATAAAGACAAACATGTAATCTTCCTTGGAAGCACAAAAGATCTTAACTAGAGAATACTAGACTTATGAGCAAATCAAGAAAGAAAGATGATGAAATTATTTTTCTTTAGAGTACTTCTATCTTTTTCATTCAACTCTCAAAAAGGTGTTGCTACTGACCGAGCCAGGTTTGCCAAAACCAACTAAATTAACTCAATGATCCCAGAGTGCTACCAATACTAACAACAAGATCAATCATATAACCACGAATTGAAAACTAACATAAGCTATGCAAAAAGGGTGAATGATAGAACTTCTTATTAATATTCCATAACGGCAACTCACACCAAGGGATACAAATCTAATGAGAGAGGGGACACTTCCATAATGCAAACCATACTACACAATAACTCCTCTATTCATGATATGACTCTACTAATAAGGTAAAAAGATAGAAGATAGTGATATGATACCGCGACACTCCCCCAAGCTTGGAACAAACCAAGGGGATGCCAAACCTGATGACGAATTACTCCTTTGGTGGTGGTATCTTCTCATCTTCGTCCGTCTTCCAGGGTAAAGGCTTCCCATCAACAAAGGACATCGTGGTTTCCAACATCCTGAAACTTACAGCAGCACTTATGCGTTTAAATCTAGCCTCATACTCACAGTTTTGATTTTGAACGTCATAGAACTGTGCTTGCAGTTCGTTGGTTGTTTGGCGGAGAGAGAAGACTTCGTCTTTGAGTTCAGCAGTCTCCTTTTGGTGCTCGGCGATGAGTTTGGAACAAATCCTATGGATGATGCCCACTTCGCGCTCCGCCATCTTCCTGTACCTAAAGACTTCTTGCTCCAATGCTTCCATCCTGTCCTCCAGACTTCCTTCACCTTTAGGGCCTTGAACCTCCTTAGTCCGGACCTCCCCACCTTCGAGCAACAACTCCTTGGGATGAATCTTCAATTCTCTCATGTATGGGTTGATGATATCTTCTAAGGAATCTCCCTTGGATGTTCGAGAGGAAGACATTGTGGCTCCAAATCTAGGATTCCACCTGGCAGAAACAGATCGAAACAAAAACACGATGAAAACACGATATACGAACCTCGGAAGATCCGGGGGGTTATATATTATGAAGTTTCATACCAAAAGGAAGGTACTGGGAGAAAACGGGTTGGAGACGGAGTCCTGGGTGGCCTCACCACCTGGTGGCGCGGCCAGGGGTGGGCCCGCGCCATGGGGTGGTGTGGGCCACCCTGGCTCCATTTCCGTCCCTTTTTCGCTTCGTAGCTTTCCTTATTGACTGAAAACTGCAAAAATATAGTTGTATTGTATTTTCGCGGAACTTTTTTTACCAGAACTGTTACCTATTTGAACACGGACTCTGCAGGTCTCTGAATTTGGTATTTAGTGGATCCTTCTGGAGTCACCACTTGAATCATCAATATCTTCATCTTCATACACTTATTACTTGAGTCATAAAACCTTTCTCTTCCTTATTGCACCATTATCTCCACTTCCTGGAAATTTCTTTCACACAAAACTTCACACAATTCTCATTAGCAACATTAGTATAAGTGAAGTGACAAAACCTTTTGAGTTCAACTTCCAACTGAAAATCATCAAAACAAAAGCTACTATAGCAACTCCTTCCGAAAACCCAAAAAGAAATCAAAAAGGAAATCGAATAAAGAAGCAAATGCAAGAGTGGCAAAATCTGTCAAAACAGACCAGCATGTAAAGATCAATTTTTTCGAAAATCTTCTGTTGCTCAAATCAAAAAGTGCAAAACTAACGAAAGTTAAATAACAACCTGGGCAGAAGCATAAAACAATTCAGCTCAATCCGACATACATAGATCTCTCACGAATTTTTACGGTGAAGCACACAAATCTGTTTCAGGACAGCAACTTCCCCAAATATTACTTCTCTCTCATTAGAGGTTGATCTTGACACAAAAAACCAAACAAAACGCATAAGGAGCGGTTATTACCGAAGTAATAACTTCCAAGACTCAAAGAAACAAAAGCAAACTGAAAGCAAAAACAAATTGGGTTGTCTCCCATAAAGCTCTTTCTTTATAGCCATTAAGATGGGCTTGATAATTTGAAGAAGCTCTCATAGGGATATGAATTGAAGTGAAAGAGAGCATTAAGAAGCAAAAACACACACACATTTAAGTCCAACCCACTTCCTATGCAAGGGAATTTTGTAAACAAACAAGTTATTGAAACCAGAGGCAATTTGCATAAGAAGGCAAAAGAAGTGCAACATAAAAACTTTTAGCATAAAACGAGGAAACTTGATATTATTGAGATACATAAGAACACTTTTCCCCCTCTCATAGTAGCTTTCAGTATCATGCATAAACTTAAAAATATAGCTATCACAAGGACCATCATAGCAATGATCTCTTATTCTAACAGAAAACACAGGAATACTAGCTCTCATAACATTACTATGTGAAACAATATTAGAGGTATCCTTACAAAGGATAGTGTGTCCCTCTTTTTCATACTTGGTAACAAAGTCTTTCACACTTGCTATTATAGGTTCATCAACCATTTGTTTATCAGGTTCAACAGCCTTATTCATACTTTCATTAACCATACTAGCTATCATAGAATGTTCTTTTAACTTAGCTGGAAAAGGCATTTTCTCAATATAAGGTTTGGGTAAAACATGATTAGCAGTATAAAGTTCAGTATTTCTTGCAGGAACACTCTTAGCAATATCTTTATAAGGTTCATGATACTTATTCCACTTCTTTTTAGGCACTTCAATATAGGAAGCAAAAGCCTTAAAATAAGAAGCAATAGCTTGAGAGTCTAGACCATAAGCATTTTTAATATTTTGAAAGTCATCAGTTCCCATAAAAGATTCAATGCATTCATAATCATAATTTCTACCTGACTTTCTACCTTTGTCATTCTCCCAAGCTTCAGCATTGTCTTGAATGCAATCTAGAAGGTCCCATTTAACTTCTTCTTCCATGCGAGTGAATGATCCAGCACAAGAAGCATGCAATAAATCTTTATCATGTAGAGGGAGCCTTGCATAGAAGTTGTTGATAATAATATTGTTGGGGAGCTCATGAATGGGACATTTGAGCATTAGTAAATTCAATCTCCCCCAAGCTTGAGCTGTACTCTCTCCATCAAGAGGCAAAATGTTGTATATTTGATTCCGATCTTTATGAATCTCATTAGGAGGATAAAACTTTGAATAAAAGAGAGGAACTATTTCCTCCCATTCCAGAGCTTGACCATTCTTCAGTAGCTTATACCATTCCTCAACTCTTCCTTTCAGTGATAATGAGAATAACTTCTTCTTAACTTGATCTGTAGTAATACCTGCACACTTGAACAACCCGCATAATTCGTGTATAAAGAGTAAATGATCACCGGGATGGACAGTTCCATCCCCAACATAGTAGTTATCCATGACACGATGAATAATTCTTGTAGGTATTTTGAAAACATCTTTCTCAGCAGGTGGTGGCTTATCTACTACCTTAGCAGTGGTAGTAGCATTACCAAATAAGAAACTCAGCGAATTATCCATAACGAAAATAAAGCAACTAGCAGAAGTAAACAATACTCACAGTAGAAGTTTCCTTTACCAGTTCCACTCTCCAATAACGCTTCACTCCCCGGCAACGGCGCCAGAAAATAGTCTTGATGACCCACAAGTATGGGGGTGTATCGCAGTATTTTCGATAAGTAAGAGTGTCGAACCCAACGAGGAGCAGAAGGTGCTGGCTAGTGGTATGGATCAGGAATTCTCTGCAAATACTTAGCAAACGGATTTTTAGGGGGTTTTGATAAAGCAAGTAAACAAAGTACGAGTAAATAAAAGACAGTAAGAATGAATGCAGCAAGTGGCCCAATCCTTTATGCAGCAAAGGACAAGCCGGTTGTATTTCTATAGATGACCAAACGTTCTCGAGGACACATGGGAAGACTGTCAAGTGCTTTCGCTTCATATAGTCGATTAATATTCTCTAGCTTTCTAAGTGTTGTGTGGGTGAACCTGTGCTAATGTACCGCCCCATCCAAGACTAAATACATACTTGTGATTAAACCCCCTTGCAAACATCCGTAAGTACAAGACAGAAATTAAGGTAGAAACCTAACCACAGCTTTAAACTCTAAGACCCTTACGTCCCTTGTGCAATGGTTTCCTAACGGGGGTTCAGGTTTCTGTCACTCCAGCAACCCCTACGATTAGTAGCCAAATACACAATGCATTCCCCTAGGACCGTATAGGTGAAGTGTCATGTAGTCGACGTTCACATGACACCACTAGAAGAAGTACACCACAACTTAAATAACAATCTATTGAATCTTTGTCAACGCAACTCCACTACTAACAACAAGACTTCTCCCATGTCCTCAAGAACAAAACGGACTACTAACAAGACATCATATGGATCATGATCAGAGATGGAATAATGATGTATAACAATCTGAACATAAACAATAATTCAATGGTTCGCTCAATAGCATCAACTACAAAGAGTAATCAACATCGGGAAAGTTTCCCCTATGACCTATAGCAAGATTCAACTCAATTGTTACAGCAATATGGAGATGGTGATGAAGGTGCTGATGGTGATGATGGTGATGATGGTGGTGATGATGATGATGATCATCCCGATGAAGTCCAGCTTGATGGTGGTGTTAATGGCGACGATCTTCCCTCTTCGGGAAGGAATTCCCCCGGCAAAAATCTGTTTGCCAGAGAGATCTTTCTCTATCGGTCTTTTCCGCCCCGCAGAGGTGGCGGAATCTTTCTGTGGTCGCTCCCCGAGTCTTACGGTTTCGGGAGGATGATATACGCTAGAGGGGAGACACTGGAGTGGGCCAGGGCGGCCACACCACTCCCTGGCGCGGCCTAGGCTTGCCCGCGCCATGGGGTGGTGTGGGCCCCCTGTGGCCCACCTCCACTCCATCTTCTGGCATCCTGAGTCTTCTGGAAAAATAGAATTTTCCGTATATTTTCCCGGATTTTCCGATCTTCTCGAATTTTGCCTCCAAACAACACCTTTTCCATCAGAATCCTGACTGCAGCGGTCCATGCTCCAAAAGTCATCAACCATGCAAAAATAGATGAAATAACATAAGTATCACCTCTCAATACGAAATATATCAATGAATAATAGTGAATTAAGACATATAATAGTGATGCAAAATGGACGTATCAGTACCTACTAGTCAAACTAATAGCATGTGCCACATCCGGTCTTGTACATAGCATGGGATACATAATAGAGCCTATGGCTGAGGCATAGGGGATCTTATCCATCATCTCTCTTTCTTCCGCCGTAGCCGGACTTTGAGTCTTACTCAATGTCTTGCCTTGCAACATAGGCAAGAACCCCTTCTTACTTTCGTCCATATTAAACTTCTTTAATATCTTATCAAGGTATGTACTCAGCGATAGCCCAATTAGGCGCCTTGATCTATCTCTATAGATTTTAATGCCTAATATATATGATGCTTCACCAAGGTATTTCATCGAAAATTTGTTGTTTAGATAACTTTTAACACTGTTTAAAAGATCTATATCATTTCCAATCAATAATATGTCATCCACATATAATATTAGAAATGCCACATTGCTCCCACTCACTTTCTTGTAAATACAAGCCTCTCCATAAGTTTGGACAAATCCAAACTCTTTCATCACCTCATCAAAGCGGAGATTCCAACTCCGGGATGCTTGCTTCAGTCCATAGATGGATCGCTGAACTTTGCATACCTTATTAGCATCCTTAGGATCGACAAAACCCTTAGGTTGTATCATGTACAACTCTTCTTCAATATTACCATTAAGGAACGCAGTTTTGACATCCATCTGCCATATTTAATAATCGAAATATGCAGCAATTGCTAACATAATCCTAACTGACTTAAGCATCGCTACGGGAGAGAATGTCTCATCGTAGTCAACTCCTTGAATTTTTCGAAACCCCTTTGCGACAAGTCGAGCCTTATAGATGGTCACATTACCATCGGCATCAGTTTTTCTTTTGAAAATCCATTTATTCTCAACGGCCTTTCGATCGTGAGGTAAGTCCACCAAGGTCCAAACTTGGTTCTCGTACATGGATTCCATCTCGGATTTCATGGCTTCTAGCCATTTGTTGGAATCCAGGCTCATCATCGCTTCTTCATACATCACAGGGTCATCCATTTCATCAACCATGAAATTCACAACAGGATTGCCGTACAGTTCAGGAGCTGCACGTGTCCTGCTTGACCTGCGAGGTTCGGTAGTTTCCTGTTTCGGAGTTTCATGATCAATATCATTAGCTCTCTCTTCATTAGGTGAAGTCAACTATGAAACAACTTCCGGTGCTGCGCCACTCGCCATTTCATGAAGAGAAGGTTCAATAACCTCTTCGAGTTCTACCTTCCGACTACTCACACCTTTCGTGAAAAACTCCTTCTCAAGAAAGGATCCATTCTTGGCAACAAAAACCTTGCCCTCAGATCTGTGATAGAAGATATACCCAATTGTTTCCTTAGGGTATCCTATGAAGACGCATTTTTCCGCTTTGGGTTCGAGTTTATCCGCTTGATGTTTCTTCACATAAACATCGCATCCCCAAACTTCAAGAAATGACAACTTAGGTTTGTTTCCAAACCATAATTCATACGGTGTCGTTTCAACGGATTTAGATGGTGCCCGATTTAAAGTGAATGCAGCTGTTTCTAGTGCATAACCCCAAAATGGCAGTGGCAAGTCAGTTAGAGACATCATAGATCGAACCATATCCAATAAGGTACGATTACGACGTTCCGACACACCATTACGTTGTGGTGTTCCGGCAGGCGTGAGTTGTGAAACTATTCCATACTCTTTCATGTGTGTGCTAAACTCGTAACTTAGATACTCTCCTCCACGGTCAGACCGTAGAAGTTTGATCTTTCTATTACGATGATTTTCTACTTCATTCTGAAATTCCTTGAACTTTTCAAAAGTTTCAGACTTGTGTTTTATCAAATAGATATACCCGTATCTACTCAAATCATCCGTGAAAGTAACAAAATAACGATATCCACCTCGCGCCGACACACTCATTGGTCCACACACATCAGTATGTATGATTTCCAATAGATATGTCGCCCGTTCCATTGAACCGGAAAACGGCGTTCTAGTCATCTTGCCCATAAGGCATGGATCACATGTATCAAATGATTCAAAATCAAGTGATTCCAAAAGTCTATCAGAATGGAGTTTCTTCATGCGTTTAACGCTCATATGACCTAGACAGCAGTGCCACATATATGCAGATATATCATCATCAAGTTTAATCTTTTTAACATTAACATTATGAATGTGCATAATATTACTATCGAGATCCATCAGAAATAAACCATTCAACATAGGTGCATGACCATAAAAGGTATTATCCATATAAATCGAACAACCATTGTTTTCAGATCTAAACGAATAACCACTTTGCATCAAACATGATCCGGATACAATGTTCATGCTAAGTGCAGGCACCAAATAACAATTATTTAGGTTTATGACTAATCCCGATGGCATATGGAGAGGCAGCGTTCCGACGGCGATCACATCAACTCTTGATCCATTGCCGACCCGCATTGTGACCTCATCCCTTGCTAGTTGTCGCTTGTTCCGCAGCCCCTGCATCGATTTACATATATTAGCAATTGATCCCGTATCAAATACCCAGGTGCTACTGCGAGTACTAGTCAAGTACACATCAATAACATGTATATCACATATACCTTTGTTTGCCTTGCCGGACTTCTTGTCCGCCAAATACTTGGGGCAGTTGTGCTTCCAATGGCCAGTCCCCTTGCAATAGTAGCACTCGGTATCGGACTTAGGGCCAGCTCGGGGTTTCTTTTCAGGCGCGGCAACAGATTTGCCACCCTTCTTTCCCTTGTGCTTGCCTTTCTTGTCCTTCTTGAAACCGGTGGTCCTATTGATCATCAACACTTGATGTTCTTTCCTAATCTCCACTTCTGCAGTCTTAAGCGTTGACAGAAGCTCGGGAAGAGTCTTCTTCATGCCCTGCATATTATAGTTCATCACGAAGCTCTTGTAGCTAGGTGGCAGAGATTGGAGAACACGATGTATGCCTAAGTCATTGGGAATCATTATTCCCAAGGACACAAGCTTATCGGCGTACCCAGACATTTTGAGTACGTGCTCACTAACGGAGCTGTTTTCCTCCATTTTGCAGCTGAAGAACTTTTCAGAAGCATTATAACTCTCTACGGCAGCATGGGTATCAAAAATCATTTTCAATTCTCCCATGGTATCAAAGGCATTGCTATTTTCGAAACGATTTCGAAGTTCTGGCTCTAGCCCATATAGTATGCCGCAATGAACTAAGTTGTGGTCCTCCTGACGAGTCACATAGACATTCTTTTCTTCATCAGGGGCATCAGAAGCTGGTGGGGGGCCTAGCGGCGCATCTAGCACATATTGCTTTTGTGCAGCAGTGAGGAGAATCCTCAAATTCATAGCCCAGTTGGTGAAGTTGCTACCATTCGCAGCAAGTTTCTCTTTCTCCATGAACACATTGAAATTAAAAGCAGGTGGTGCCATCTACAACAGAATTTGTAAAGTTTATTTAGACTAACTTTATGATAGATTGATTTCAACTAATCCAAATTACGAATGAACTCCCACTCAAAAACGACATCCCTCGTGCCTTTTTGGTGATTACATGAACCAAATCCACTACACCAAGTCCGATCATCACGTGAGTCGGTGTAGCTTCAAAGGCGAGCATCTATATGGGCATCATATCAACCATATGACTCATGCTTAACCTTTCGGTCCGTGTTCCGAGGCCATGTCTGTACATGCTAGGCTCACCAAGTAAGAACCTTAGTACTCGCGTGTGTAAAACTGTCTTACACCCGTTGTATGAAAGCGTAGAGTCGAGTACACCCGATCATCACGTGATGTCTCGAAACACGATCCATAGAACGGTGCATACTCAAGGAAGAACACATTTTATCTTGATATCTAAATGAGGGATCATCTTACAATGCTACCAAAAGCACCAAACTAGCAGTATAAGATGCTAACATCTAATGTGTAAAGTGAGATGATATGGTCCATGCATTTGATCTCTATCATTTGCATCGTGGTATGATCTCTATCATTCCTTTGTGTGTAAGGCCAAGGTCTATGGAACTTACACGTTGAATGTGTTGTAAGAGTACCTATCATACATCTACTTACAACAATACCATATCAATACACTAGCCCAGCAACGATCTAAACTAGATGCCTCTAATTTATCAATTGCAAGTTTTACGTGGCTTAGGGCTTTCGGAGATAGAACCGTTCTCACCTACGAACATGAACCACAACGAGGATAACTAAGTTATTAGCAACTCGTTGTAAATCAGATATTGACTATAGTAGGAGAGATAGACACCCGCCAGCCACTTATGCAAAACAAGTTGCATGTCAGTCGTGGAACCGGTCTCATGTACGATGACATGTAAGGGTTGCCCGGGCCGCTTCATCCCACTATGCCACCAATATCCAAAATACATAGAAGATGCAATAACATGATCATCATCGCCCACATATAAACATATGTGTACTACCCGTGCAAAGCACCTACGCATAGATCAGGCTCTGATACCACTGTTGGGTCCGCAGCATAGAAAACAAAAAATTTCCTACGGTGTGACCTACACACCAAGATCTATCTACTAGGTACAAAGCAATGGGTGGACATACATCCAACGAGAACTTACCCTCGAAGATAACGAGTTTTGTTAACGAGTAGGAACTCGTGGTTGATGTAGTCGTACACTTGCCGATCTCAAGATCGTGAGGAAGTCCGAGCGCCGCAACTCAGCAGCGCACACACGTTCAAGCCACCGGACAACCTCCACCTCCTCGCTCCAGCGATCCAGCGGAAGCAGCAACTCCTTCTAGATGAAATGCCACCGGGAACATGTATCTCGCTAATCCGAGACCATGGGGGAATAATTCTATAGGGGGAGAGAGATCCTTCACAAGGAGGTGTGAGGATGAAGGAGGGAATGGGTGGACTTTTATAGGAGGAGGGGGGGTGCCCCTCCTCTCCATGGCCGGCGCATGGGGGGGGTGACCCCTCACCTCCCCAATTCATGTGGTGGTAACCCCTCCACATTAAAATGCCTCTTCACATTCCCTTTTAAAGTCTCCACTTTAAATGCATTAAAATTCTCCAAGTTTAATGCTCTCTCATTTAATAAAACTCTTTTATTAAATTTATTCAGAATTTTGTTAATTACTTTAATTAACAAACATTCATATATAGCCCCTTGCAATATTTCAATATCACATGCAGAACCACTTTCTGCAATTTCACCCGAAACAATTTCCGGTTTCTATTGAAACAATTCCTGCGCTTTGCAATTCTTTCGTCTGAAACATATGTGCTCCAAAATGGTGTCCGGTAACTCTTAAGTGTGTCACCCTACGGTTCGCGAATAATGCAGACATGATCGAGACCCTTCTCCGATCAACAATCAGCAGCGGGACTTAGAGATCCGTACTGACTCCTACACATTCAACGATGACTTCTGTGATCGTGAGAACCTTTAACGCTTGTAACTAAATCCCTTTGTCTCGCGATATATTACATGTTCGAGATTCGATCATCGGTATCTCCATACCTAGTTTGATCTCGTTACCGACATGCACTCTTTTCTCGTTCTCGTGATATAACATTCTAGTGATCACATCACTTGCTTGCAAGCTATCTCAATGTGATATCACCAAGAGGGCCCAGAGTATTTCTATCCGTCATCGGGATTGAAAAATTCCACTCTTGATCCATGAGCCTCAACATAACACCTTCATAGTACTGAACCCATCTTTATAGTCACCCTGTTACGGTGTGACGTTTGATGTTATCAAGATACTCTTCAGGTGTTAGCAATTAACATGATCTCATGGTCTAAGGATAAAGATTACTTCGTATGATGTTATAGCAATATAAACATAATGACTTGATCGTAATGCTATACTTCGGATGAATGTTCATCATATCATTCCACCAATGGTGTGACCTTGTTATTAACAACATCCAATGTCCATGATCAGGAAACCTTGATCATCTTGTTAATCAATAAGCTAGTCTATAAGAGAGGCATAACTAGGAACCCTTTTTGTTTATTAAACACACATGTATTGATGTTTCCGATCAATACAATTCTAGCATGCAAAATAAACATCTACCATATATAAGGAATACATAATAACAACTTTATTATTGCCTCTCAGGACATATTTCCTTCACTAATCAGCACTTGAACATTTCTTCTTGGATACCGAGGTGCCATTCCTAGCTGTAGATAAGAGATTATAATTAGTAATGATTAGCTTTTATTATCTATGATGCATCATAATAAATAATTGTCGCACTATAAATATGACAATGTAATTCTAAATTGAATACTCATCATATTTTTAGAGAACTTTTTATCGTTGCTAACATACTTCCTACAGGTTCTACCCAACCTAAGGTCAAAGATTTTGTTCCGATACCATCTGCAGTGGCCTAGTATACCACTCCATGATGTAGTGCACTATAGTCGTTGACATAACACTCACAGAACACCGTTCTGCAAATATTGCATCCCTTGGAGTGGTACAACAGAAACAGAGCAGGTCCACAAACTTACATTATTATTACAACTAGAAATTACACGACGAATTCGAGATCCTCCTTGGTCCATAGAGGAATCTCGATGACTCTATACAAGATCATACAAATCTAAGAACAAATTTAAAGAAGAAAAATAAACCTTAGTATAGTACGAGACTAACTACTAGAAGATAGAGATATATGATACACTAGTCTACTATCTATTCTGACACATCTACGCTTCTGATTCTTCAGCCTCAATTCTATAGATGCTTCCATAGTTGATTCCTTAGACGCTTTAGGAAGTTTCTGGATTTCGGCTATGAGTTGATGACATGATTGGCATCCGTGTCAATATATGGGCAAAAGTATTGGTACTCTCAAAGGTTTTGCAAACACTTGCCAAAAAACATTCAAATATCCTTGAAAAATGAAAGAAAGAAAAATATATCTATGAGGATCCACATAACAAGTCCTTGGCATGGTCTCATTACCACTTTACGATTTTTCTTGAAAGACAATGATTGGATTAGAAGTGTTTTTGATAGACTTGATTTATTGATGTGGGTGTAAATAAGACACTTCATTGTTATACTACTTGGGACATGAAACTCTCTTACTCAATTATGCTATTTAAAGCATCCTAGTGTTCCTTGGCAAGCTCATAGTTAATTAGAGGTATTGGATTGATTGCTACACTTCTAGTTACTTATACTTATATTAAACTTTATTTTGATTGTCTTGACTTACTGAAGCTTGTATAGTATTTTTGTCATCTCTCTAACTTTGATAAGCTTCGAAAATGAATGTAGTGTTGAGCACATATGACTACCAACTATAAGTGAACTCTTATTCTCATTGTTTCAAGTTTAAATGCTGAATTCCTTATAGTTCCTTTGGTTCTTCTTGCTCGAGGTCGATCAAGGTTTGAGCTTTGGGGAAGTTGATGGCTCCGATTTTTGCCATCTTTCACTGCGTTTAAACATTGTTTTTGGTCAATCAATTGCCAAAGAAACTCTCAATCCTTGCCACTAATGACTAATAATTGCAAATATATGCAAATCCTCTCTTTGATTTATGTTGTGCAGGAAATCACGGCTTTTAAAGTGAAATAAGGAGTCATAATGAAGGATTTTGAGGAAGTACACGCGGCCAAGTAATTGGGAAGCTATGCCAGGGCGTCAACATGCTTAACAACAACTGGTATGGGCGCGGTTCGTCCGTACTGCCCGCTCGTACCAGGTGGCGACGACTTCGTCTCGTCAAACCCTACAACTTTCGTGAAGACGCCTATATATTTTGAGGCTTCAGCCGTCGACCAGAGAGACGCCATTCCCAGATTCAATCGCAACACCACCAAAGGAGATCCACACTATTGTTCATCCACTGTTCATCACTTCCACCATCCATCCATCCACTAGCCATAGCCATTTCGTTGTACTTTAGATCTCCTTGTGATTTGGCGACCATTGTAAGAATATTTGATTTCAATCTGAGTATTTGTATGATGTTTTCTATCTCCGAACTATTTGTTATGAGTGAGTAGTCCTCACGGGCTGCGGGTTGGGGAGAAACCTTGCAGCTGTTATGTGTATCTAGATCATGGGAGAATTGTATTTTATTTGCAATTGTGATTTGTATCTTTTGTTTCTTCGTATCTTGTCTCGATTTGTGGACTTGTAGGTACCCAAGATCCCATAGATTGATAAAGGCTTGAGGTGGGACACTTGGCTAGCGGCGATCTCATAGGAACCCCAGTGATAGAAAGGGTAGTACGGTCTTCGCTTAGCGCCCTATTCGGGATCAACAACAACATCACCACTTAAATCTTTGATCCGTGTTTTACACTTAATAATCGTTTGTAACCCATGGATTCGATGTGCACTCGGTTGGATTAAAAGTCTATTTCTATGCCTGCTGCATCAGGTGGCTCTAGAATATTAGGATGTGTTGCCCACAAGAGATTATCTCCATTCAAACATTATACATGACTATGCTTATTATTATCTTTTATCCCATTTGATGTGCAGCTACAGGTGGATCTTCAACCCTAACCTATTTCCATGCATTGATTCAAACCCATTATAAAGTAAACTAGATTGGTCTAGTCAACTAAGGTAAGACGAACAAACAAAGTCTTGTAGACGTGTCCTTTATTATTACCTTTTAGCATTGCTTTCCGAGGTATCACCTCTCGACATTTGCCATTATCGAACATGTCGTAGGTGATGGCTAAGCCGTGCTTCTTATCCTTCACCTTGACCATATCCTTCACCCAGATCTTGATGGAGTCACTAGAGAAGTTGTCATGAGAAATCCAGAGTGGATCCTTCCTGCCTCCAGTGTACTTATGCATCAGGTCGGAGCGGTGCTGCAGGGGCTGGATCCGTCTTGTAAACGAGTGTAGGGGTTCACGAATGAAAACAATAAATTTTACCCTACACACCTGAACCCCTTTGTTGCCAGGACATATCTATTAGTAATGCAGTAACGGGAGGGGCTTTTTGCGAACTTGCCCTTGAAGACTGAAAATCATTGTCAACACTCGGGAGAGCGTGGTTGATGTAGACAAGCCGAAGCCGACCTCAAGGTCATGATGAAATTCCCGCGCTCTTTTGGCTCCAACGACTTCTAGTGTCTCAAATGTTGCACCTCGCAGGGATTTACATGCATCCGATGCCTAGCGATGACTCCCGCTTCCCCGATCTAGCAGTAGTTGCGGAAGTTGAGCTCCTGGATCCGAATCCAGCAGCGTGACAACGCTCCGTGGTGAAGATGTCTCTCGTTCGGGCAGTCCGATCTTGGGACCATGGTCACGGGAGAGAGAGAGAGAATACCAATTGGAGGTCTCCCCAAAAGTGAGGAAACCTTTATTGAATATTGGTTGTATTTGTTTAGTCAAAATACCCCACTATATATAGGGGGAGGGGAGGCACTCCCTCCCTCAAAGTCCCGAGGTGGACTAAACAAGGGAGAAGGTGGGGGGAGGCGCCACCGGCCACCACACCATGGGCCCCACATGGGGGGCTGGCCCACTAGGGGCGCCATCCACCCCCTTGCCCCCTCCTAGGGATGCGGCTCCTATTGGGCCCTTCCCCCTCCAGGATTTGGCCCATTAAGCCTTTTGACCGTTTAATTGATTTTCTCTTTATTAAATAATTATGAATAAATGATTAAATCAATATTTAACATTCATTCACGTATTATTCAATCTCTGTGCCTATAGAACACCTTCCACCTCCACTCTAGACATCCTCTGGACTGACCGAAACCCTTCCGGTTTTCTCTCTTCTGTTTCTTCGGTGATTCTACCGATCCTTAAACACTCTCTAAGCATCACCAAGCCCTTAAGCGTGATACCTCATGGTTCAGGAACACTCAATACATGGTCGAGACCCTCCCGGACCAATTATCAACAGAGGGACCTGGATGGCCATGTGAACCCTATGCATTCCACAAAATCTTTCGTCGTTTGAACCATGAATGTCGTGTATTATTCCTTTGTCTCTCGATACTTGCATTGTTCGAGATCTAATCAATGACATCACCATGTCGGGTTCAATCTCGTTACCGACAAATGCTACTTGACTTGTTCCGACAAGTGATATCCCTGTGATCAAATCACACGTTGCGCAACTATTGGATATAACTTCTCCGAGGGGGGCCTTGAGTATCTTTCCGTCATGTGGATGGATAAATCCCGCTCTTGACGTAGAATGCCTCAACTGTTCCTCCGAACACCTGAACACACCTCTATGTTCACCGTTTAACCGTGTGACGTTTGATGCTATCAAAGTACCCTCGGGTAACAGTGATTGATATAGCCTCACGGTCTAAGAAAGAATATAGTAGGTCTATTCTAATCATCGTAACTTGAAATTCGTGATATGATCGGGTCACGATGTTTAGGTTGGGTATTAGTTCATCATCTCATTCTCACAATGAGGTGACTCAATTTCCAACTGCCATAAATGCCACATGATAAGAAAACCTTGATCATATGTTGACCAATGAACCAATGACTAGAGTTTCACCGGGAACCCCTGGTTGTTTATATATCACACGTGTATTGACATTTCCTTTCAATACAATTATAGCATGCTATAAAACTTAATCATAAACTTTATGAAATATGATAATAATCCTTATTACTATTTGTCTCTAGGGCATATTTCCAACAGTCTCCCACTTGCACTAGAGTACAAATAAACTAGGTGTATTTGTTCTTAATCATTGACACCATGTATCTCGGTACCTTGAACATGCTTGCTCATGGAAGAGGTTGAGTCTTGAGCCTGTACTTTACAATCCCAAATCCTTTGCAACTTATTAATATCACCTTAATTGACATTAATACTTTATCATCATATGATAACATATTTATGTATGCATCGTAGTTATGGCAACAAATACAGTGACTTTAGATCAACCTCATGGGCTTTCTTATGGGCACTATGCCCTGGGACACATTATTTTGCGTTAAAGACGAACTAGTCCTGCCATAACAACATACATCACTTTAGATGGTACCCTAATTTATTATTATAAATGTAACCATCGAAACACTAGTTCACTAGGTGCAACTTTCGATATTTTGTTCAGCTCGCTTCCTACTTGACTTTAGTCGGTATTATCAATATAGGAGTTTCCATTCTTCTTATAACATAACCCTTTATGCTTTTAAGATATGTCATCCTTCATGGATTTGGAAACATGTCTACAATTCTCAATTAGACACTATGGACAAACTTAGCTCAACGTTCCGTGATTTGTGTTCAATCACTTTTCAAACGTTCCTTCTTGGATCATATATTATGTTAAGTTGTCATCATGGTTTTCCAAGATAGAACCTATGTCTCAACATTGTGGAAAATGATCATCCTTTTCTTTCTTTCAACCATCGATGTTTAGCTTAATGTTATTCCTAATTTGAATTGACCAAGGACTAGTCCTGAATCAATTCCTATTCCAAAACTCTTTTTTAGAATCCCTTTTAGGAATACAACATAATATCGTAATATACTTACCATTATTATTTATCAGTACTTGCGCTTTTATTCTTAATGTGTCGTATACACACTTAAGAATTAACCTTTTAAGCTCCTAGTCAAAATATGTTCCCAACATACTTGAGTTCAATACTTATATTGGTCCCACTCAAAAATATGTCATTCACATATTGTTTTAGGAAGACTTTCATAGCTCCCATTTTATGCAAATTGCATATCCACACACTATTTTGAACAACTTCAAAACCTTTTGATAAATTATCAAACTGAGAGATTTACTATGAGATATTAGTACTTTACTAGTATTAAATCCACTAGACTTTCAGCACACTTAAATCAAATTCATTTGACTTTGTCCAATACTTTATTCATGGCAAATCGTGCTTTTGTCATTTAACTTTTCCTCCATAACTTTGCACTAGTTTCAAAAATTCAAGTAACCCCTTTACTTGTTAAGATTTAGCAACAAATTGCTTTCTAATCTTAAGTGAATTTTATCTTTAGGATTTTTTATAACTTTAGTTTACCATTATTTCTTTAGTAGTTTGTAGGTATGTCATATTCCGGTAATCATGACAAACGATTCACAAATGTCTCCATACAGAATATAGGGTACATTTTGAATCCTACTTCATGTAGTGAAAACACTAGTGGGGAAAACACAATGATCATTATCATTAATTAATTCTTTCCTTTATGAAGAGAATCGTTCAGAAACGCTTTCTGTTGTGCTTCTCAACACTCTGATGTAGGGTTTTGAATCCTCATCGTGTTCTTCACTATGTTCCATAAGCTCCTCATTCGAGAACACAAACTTTCTCGAAAAAGTACCAAAACTTTAAGCAATACTAATTTTGCCTTTCTTTTGATTCTAGCCATGAAATTCATATTCATAATTTCCAATAAATACTCTACAAGGACTTATTCACTATTATTTTGGTTATATCGAATAACCCAGAACTTCCACGACGATCCATACAAGATATGGCACCGATCTCACGAATTCAAATGCTTCACTACATATTCTAGTTGAGTGCTAACTATTTCTAACTAATTGCCTTTACATCTACACTACAACGAATTATTCAGTGCCATCTATTCATCCTCTTTGATATCTAATATCATATTGTGATGCTTTGCATTTTGACATTTCAAACGCATTGCATTCCACGATTTTCTTTATGCCAATCTTATAACTTCAAATTTCATTACTATTGATCAAATCATAGTAATTAGATTCTCTTTTATCTTTAATACCCTTGGACGATGAAATATTTTGATCATATCAAATAGTATCATACTCATGTTTCTTTCTGTAAACTCTTTACAAAATTTAAACAATTATATAATGATAATTACCATTTTGTTAAAACACAATATATTAAATATGTATTTACTTTTAACAATTCATCAAACACTTTGCATTCATGCAATGTACGGTGTTTAAGTTATTTTGCCGAACTTAGGCATGATTCTTATGTGACAATAAAACAAGCGTCTTTCATATATTATCAAATAACTTTTGAATCTAAACAACGGTTTCATTCAAACTGAATATATCATTAAGTTGGGTATTTTAAAGGCATTTTTATTATTTTATAAATGTTCATGTATTATCAATTAGTTTCAACAACAAGGATAATTCACACATAACCGAACAAGATATAAACACAAATAAAAATTATTCATAAAAGTAGAACAACTATTTGTTACGTATGAATAACCGTCTAACGAAATATGAGACATATTAGAGAAGTTCATAATCTATCGATTACAATAACTATCTAAAACTCGATAAACTAAATGACAAACGTCGAGAGAGAGTATCGTCGACCATCATCACCATGCTCGCCATAAACACGCAACGTTACCTCCTCTCCAGTAAGCAACTCTCATGTGGAAGGACCTATTTTCAGCAAAACAAAATAAGTATCAAATACTTTAACACTACAATCAGGGCCATACCTGGAAATTTAGAGTCCCTCTACAAAATAAAATATTTGGCCCTATGCATATAGTAGAAAATTTAATACTCTAGTATATGTGGTTTTGTTTTGATCAGCAAAAAATTGGTTGAATTTTTGTTTTACAAATATTTGTGCCATAGCGAAAGTCACTGAATTTTGTGTCGAATTTGCTTTCCATTTTGAAAAAAGTACCAATTGTTTTTATTTGATTTGATTGAAATATAAATAAATATAACCTTTGTATTTTACTTTTTGTGTACAATTGTTACCTAGGAGATAATTTGACCGAAAGGAAATTATTGCAATTTTAAGTGAGGCCATAACGTTTTCTTCTGATAATTACAACCTCAGTTTAAAGAAATATGAGATCTTAGGATCAACAAATTTGTGTTTTTAATAACAAAATGGGCGCACTATGGAGAAAATGTAACGATCCAAGAACTCACGTCTTGTTAAATAGGGGAAATACATATTAATGAAAAATCCTAACCCCTTTTACTAACTGCTACTCAAATTGAAACTAGAAAGTTGTTTGGTCTAGAAAAGACTTGAAATTGCTGCTATCGCTCTAGCCTTCCTAGTTAAGAAATATAGAATTAGATTTGGAAAAGCACACGTCGACTTTAATCTCTATAATACTAGTATTGTTGTTTGAATCATGTACATCCACTCTCGAAAGACTCACAACTCATACGGAGAAGACATATAGAGGGGCCTTTGGGAATTGGTACCTGGTTGGGTTTTCTAGGAGAGAGTTTAACACAATTCTCTTAATTAATGTTGATACTAAATGGACGTTTAAGAAAAAAATGAGCCCCTAACCAATCGGAGGCCCTGTGCAGCTGAACACTTAGCACTTGCTTGCGGTACGGGCCTGACTGCAATATGTGTTGGCAAGGTTACATTTATAAAACTGTATATCAAATATATATCATTGTCATTAATGACCTCTCCGACAATAGATTCAATCTTCACATTTCTGAAATGTGATATGAACTCATGGAAATCATGTGTTTCCGCATCGCCTCTCATGATGCAAATTCTGGCATGTGCTTGGTAGCTTGGTGGTAGTGACCGCATCAACACACCTATTGCAAAAGAGCTCCCGAACTAGTTTTTTAGGAAGTATCCAATCCTCATGTATGCATCATGTATGCGCATCAAGTGATCTTCAAGGAAAGAGTTCTCCCCCGTCTTAATGGAGAGAAAATCTCCCATAAGCTCATGCTCCCATATACGCACTTGTTGCATGAAATGTGACCTAAGCTGTATCATTACCGTACGATGGTCAAAATTACCCACGACTGACCACAACTCATCCACCATTCCGGCGCGCATCGTCACTGATATGAAGATGGACATCTCACGACGGTAATAGCGGCCTCACCGTGGCTCTAGAGTCTTATAGATACTAGGCTACTCCAAATCCATCTCGTCGAGTATATAGTCGTGCAAGTAGAAATCCGTTGGATTAAACATGGGCTACGTGTGTGGGAACGTGCATGGTAATTTCTCCACGCTCCCATAACTGCCGCCATTATTTCGGATTTCTCGCGCGGGAAAATCACAATGATTATTCACTTGCTGTTGCACTATGTCATCTTCCTGACAACTGTTGTGGATATGTCACGTCTGAAGAATCTTTGGTGAAACCGAAAGATTACCGACTACCGAAGGGATGATCAAGACTCAACGATTCCCCAACTTTCAAAGTTGAAGATAGAGAAAAAGATTTGTAGTGTTCTTTGAGAGAACTTTAAGATATTGCTTGCCAAGTTTGCCGACATCACCTAGACGGAGCATTCAATGACATAAAGCAACAAGACAACGCAAGATCTCAAATTTCTCTGAGACTATTGTCGGGGATATGCATAATGGGTATCACCATAGCATAGCTTTATTCCGGATAACCCGGGTGACCCACAATTGGTAGTAATACCTATGGCATGCTGAGCGACCCAGTTGGATGGATCTAGAAGGGAAGCCCACGCCGGATACATGGAGGCTACGATACCGACATAGTTGAAGCCAGAACCTTGGAGTACAAGACATGGATACTAGTTTATATTAATGTAGGACTCTGTAACCTGTCCGGTATGGACTTTACCCTATAACCCTAGGATCTGGCGCCTTTATAAGCCGGACCTATGGGAATCTTTAGGGGACATACACAACTCTCGCATAGTGAACCCTACGATCTTTGTAACTCGACGTATTGTCGTTATAGTGATTTATAGCAGAGAATTCACCACCGTTGTGGACCTGAACCTGGGTAAATTGTGTAACCTTGTACGCGTCAACTCGTCGTCTTACCCCACATCTCTAAACACGCTCTATGAGGAACCCTCCATGACGTACTCGTCGACAATACCACGATATATTGAGCAAACTAGAAAGACATGGAAACAAAAAAGTACTCTTTAGAATAGTATAGATGAGCCAAGCAGCATAGACTTACTTAAATAAGTTGCTGTGCTTGAGTGCTATTCCTATTCCGTCTAGTGATGTCATTGCTACGAAAACTAGTTAGTTTAAATTTCACTAGGATTTCAAAATATTTATATAATTTTGGTTGAATATAATAAACATGTAAAAGTGCGAACCCGCCATGTTTATATTGTACCACTCTAAGTGATGTGATATTTGCGAAACGATACTTTGTAAATATTATATTAATAACTTGGACACTGTATAATGCAGTGATGTGCTGGTTTATGGTGCCCCGCGTTGAAGCACGGTAGGGACAAGGGTAGTGAACGACCACCTTCTTGCCCCAGCACATCCGACCAAAAATAAGGAACCGCAAAAAAGATGTTGGAAATTATGTGTCGCGCGACTTATTCTAAAGAAAGATGTTTTTTTTATGAAAAAAAGGAGAGGTGTTTTTGCGAGGCACACACTTAGAAATATTATTCTTATATAATATAGAGATGTGGCCGCCGCTCTCTCTCTCGCAAGTTGCAGCGTGACAAGACCATCCATCCAAATTTGAGATTGCTCCACCAGAGCTAAGCAGTAAGTGTTACCTCTTTTCCACCTATGAATTATTGACTAAAAGACAAACTAACAAGAGTGAAGGTTGAATTTGGGTGATGTTCTTATTTTACCCTAAGGATTCGAATTAGCGCCGTCTTGCTGTATTTTTTTTCCTAAATTGAAAGAAAAGATCTCCGCTTGCTAGCCTCGAGGCTTGATCGATAGCTAGCTTCCCGTCCTGAGTACGAAATTAACGAATTCTGGGTTATTGTTTTCTCTCTCCACAATCGAGGGATATTCGTTTTGACGGGTTCTTTAATTTCCTAGCTATCTGTTCTATCGACCATTCGTCTGTATCCAACAAATCCGTACTAATTAAACCTAATTAGGCCCAAAATCTCAGGCGAAACTCATAAAAATTACTAAACAAAACAATTTGCTATGCCTTAGGACTTAGAGAGCATAAAATAATACTACCTCCGTTATATAATATAAGCAGAAAGGTAAACAGTTTGCTAAAAATATTTATATTGTGGAACAGAGGGAGTTATACGGTATATCCAGCCTTAGTTTGTACTAGTACGGAGTACAAACAAAAAATTTCATACTGTAAGTTACATTATATTCGGACCCAAAAAAAAACAAGCTTGGCTGGCGCGGGACGGTAGTAGGTGAGAAATGTTCGTGTCGCTGGTCTCCATCCAGTGAGACCGCAAGTCCCCGTGGATCAATCTGCGCCGTCAAACCCCACCCATCCAACGCTGCCTCTAGCGTCACCTCCTCATCCTCGACCCCCTTTCCTTCTGCCCGAGACCGCCGCCGCCGCTCGGCCGGCCACCCAGCCTCTCCTCCTATCACCGGCCGGCCAACACCCCCATCCATGACCCACCCACCCACCATGAGCCTCACGGCGCAGCCCGCGTTCGCCGGCGAGGTTGCGCTCGCGTGCGCCGCTCACCGGCGCCCCCACCCACCCAATTCCCTCCACGCCGGCCCGCCAATTCTCTCAGCCCCCCAGTACCACCCGATTTCCCTAGAGGCGTGCGCCCGCTGCTGGCCCTCGCCCGCTGCTGGCCCTCCCTGACAACGCTCGGCGCTGTGCTCGACATCGACCTCTCGCCGGCCAACTGTGAAGTGAATTCCGATGGTTGAATGTAAGCTCATCTTGCTTTGCCTGGCATTTCCTTTGGTGCAGCTTTTGCATATACAATGAACTGATTTAGGAATGCCATTATTACGCCATATTCGCATCAAATTTACACCTGTCCAGTAGATGACACGATGGATAGCTAGTCATATTTGATCCCATGACGTTGGATATGAAAGGGTACTAGTAGTTAACTACAATATCTTCAGCCAGACACTTATTACTCCATCATTTGATAGGTAATATTTGCCTTGCCTTGTGTGAAAACTAACACTTCCCAAAATTTTACAAATGTAGCGGTCAGTCTGCCTATTTGCTATCTGAAGACAATTAAGTTAAAATGTTCAGGTGCTTGGCCATAATGTAGTCTACTATTACCTTATCTGATTCATAGTCCCATTTTTGCTACACTGAAATTGATGGTTTTCCACTGCAGATTAGTGACATGGAGACACATATCGTTGTGTTGAGGTCGCAGGACACGTAAAGTCTCCAACCTCCAGGTTGCGGAGCTGATCGCGTGCATGGCCAGGAACAGGCTCGCAGCCTCCTACTTCCTCCTTCACCTCCCCCCTCGCTGCCGTGCGATGGTGGCAGCGGTGGGCCTTCCTCTATGTCTCCATGGTTTAGGTTAGTTCTGCTTTCCCCTTTCTCTCCTCCACGTGCTCCGTGGTACCGCTTGATCTCCAATAGTTGAAGCTGATATAGTACTACCACTATCCGGGTGGGTGCATGGTCCCTGTTTTTGATTTCTAATAGAGTAACAAAAATGCATCTCCATGAATTTCTGTTTATCCCATTTTCTCATTACTCTAATACGAAATATAGCTGATAATTATTTTGTTGGGAGCACTCAAGTGTAGCTTTTAAACCAAATTCTGTGGCTGGTATGGTCTTTGTGTTCTCACCTGTCCCTTCATATCATTTGTGATGTAATCGTTTTATTATGTGATGCAAAGCACCGAGTTTTGACATTAAGCGCATCCTGCTTTCTGTGGGAGTTCAATCAAGTGAAACCCATCTGTATTTGGCTGAAGAATTTGAAGTCTTAGGGCGTGTTTGGTTCAGGGGATATCATTTGGGGGATGATGGCATCCCCAACCACCTGGTTAGGGGTAGCCAAATTTTCCATTTGGTTGAGTGGGATGAGAGGTGGTTACCAATAGCTATTTTTGTGTTTGGTTGAAGGGATGAAGAGTGGATAGGTTGTTGTGGTGACCTCTTTGGTTGTGGTGGTGTGATTACCCCAACATATAATTGCACGTATATAACATCTGACAATACAAACTTTGTCTTTCTTATCATTTAGCACTGAAATATGATAAAAACAGTTGCTTGATTTGTAGTTACTGAAACTAATACACGAGAAAATACAATACACCGAAGCATCAATTCCTGACACTGAGGCATTTTCAGAGTATGTGTAGTCTCTGTGCGCCATTCACACAATCGAAAGGACATCTGAAACATGGAAATTTTTAATAAAAAATGTGCATACGTTTCTGCTCCTACCAACCAGATATAAACAGATCAATAACCAGCTAGCTACTAGGTTGATCTATAGCAAGACAGATCACAGGATGCATCGTTCTATTTTTCTCGACAAGCTACAAGTAAAACATTATGCCAGATAATGTACATCGCATATATAGTACTGAAAATACAACCTCATCAATTGTTTGATCTGCCCTGAACAAAGCAACCAACATCATGATCTGCATCAGCCTGTAGTTGTTGCCGCCACAACCACCTGCAGCAGCCTTGCGCCCTAGTCCCTACATTCCGCTGCCCAAGGCCTGCATCCGCCACGGCCCTGTGCCCTACCCGCCGCCCAAGGCCCGAAGCTCGCGGGAGGCTCGTGCGTGTGCTCTGGCCGGAGCTCACCATGGGTATCACGCCGCTCGCCATGGCTATTGAGAGAGAGGACAATTGAGAGAGAAGACAGATGATGAGAGATAGACAAAGGAGAGAGAGAGGACGAGAGGAGGGAACTGAGAGAGCGGCCAGAGAGTAGCCTTACGTGCCGCCGATGAACTAGGATGCAGCATCGGCAAGCTCGATCTGGTGCCGCCGTCACCAGGGAAAAACAGGAAGACGGAGACGGGTAAGCAACCGAGCGAGCGGTAAAAGATTGAGGTGCGGGAAAACAACGCCAACCAGAAATGGCTATCCTCGTCCAGCACTTTTGGCTGGATGAGCTCAACCACATTTTCAGGGAATATTCGGTGGAATCTGGTTGCCCCTATCCCTCACGTACACTGAACCAAACACAGGATAGCCACCAAAAAACTGGATATCCTTCACCCACCGCTGGATAGCCAGTGAACCAAACACACCTTTATTAGTCAAGTAGTGCTAGATTACTTGCATTCTTCCAAGTATGAACCATAAATTGTAAGAAAACTCACAGTAGTATAGGATATGTAAGCATGCTTTTATTGGATATTGTTTGTATGTTATATTTGTATCAATTGCTGCCATGCTTGCTATCCAATTTCCTCTTTCTTTGTAGTTACTGAAATGATATCTGACTCGATTTCTGACTCGATTTGGCAGGAAAGACTTTCGTGGCTGGTTGCACCGTCGAAGGGGTCAAGGTAGTGTTGGAAGGCCATCCGTCGCTGCTCACAGTGTATGTTCTCTCGTCTTATGTATGATCCTTGAGACCTTTTGATAAGCAGCAGCTTGCTATGTGGACTCTGTTTTCAGACTTTGTGAGTCATGTTACCGTTCTCCAGTTAGCTTTTATTACTACCTCCGTTCCGTAATAAGTGTCGCAGTTTTGAACTTATGGATCGGAGGGAGTAGTAAAGCTCATTTAGACATGGTTCCGCACTTGAGCCTTACTACAATTTCAGACTTGATTATGATCCTTTTCTTCCACACATGTGAGGCCCTGATCTCCATGATTAGGCACCATTTCTTTCATAATTTAATGCTGTTAATTCTTGGAAGTTCATACTTCATAGACTGATAGATGCTTCAAAACCGCAAGGTGTGTCTCCTTGTGTATTAACACTCTTGAACAAATATACAGAACATGTTTGTTGATTACATGCTTAAACAAACAATTTAGTATCCTGAATCAAATCAATCATAAATAAACAAGCCTGCCATGTAATTTCAGTCTACCGCTTGAAATAGTTGATTCCTAGGGTTCAGCTCTTTTCAGCTTAGGCTTGTGCAGGAATGGCTTAAACGTGGCTGCTCCAGCGAAACTGTGGTGGAAATAAGTTACAGAGAAACTGCAGTCCAGTTCTTTTGGGCTTCTGTCGTCTCTGAGTTTATTTTCTGAGTTGTTTGGTGAAAATTCTAGAATGCCCCTGAATTCTTATAGTGTGGTTAGTTTTCTAAATTGTTTGCACTTATATGCTGGTTATTGGTGTGATCCTATTTCTCTTGTTCCTGGATGGCAGTTTATAATATCTATAGTATTTTTCTTGATTTATTTTATGCTAGGGTTGAGCTACTATAATTGCCTAAGTTAACTGACATGACATTGATGATTAATTCTTGCTACCTCCCAGTCATGTTAGTGCCTTGGAAAATAGGATTTATCTTCTCTTTGTATGGAACAAAACATTTACTTGTGCCTGAACTTGCTGGTTTGGGTTTAAACTAGGCAAAGCTGCCGAGGCAGCGCAAGGATGTTGCACCTGCCTGTGCTCTTCATTGCATATTCCGGCTATGGCGCCGCGGCCTCCTGCGCCTTGCGGGTGGTTGTAGGCCCGGCCGGCCCTCGGATTCGACTACCTCTTCTACTTCCTCTTCGACTCCTGATGCTGCGTGATGGTGGCGAGTTCACCGCGCCGCAACCGTGTCGGCGGTGCTATCTCGACTTCGGCTACAATTCTCTCAGGTGATTCCTCAGGTTCCCTGTCGATGGTCGTGCTTTGCTGTTTCGTCCATCTAGTCGATGCCCTGTGTCCGGCCATCGAGCAGTAGGCCTTGTTTTGACATTTTGACCTTCAGTGATTGAAAAGGAGGCACATTAGTGAAAGCTGTTGCACAGTTTTGTGGTGAATAGAGAGATCTATTCTGTAATTTTGAGATTTCTTTTGTCTCATATCTTGTTTATTTACCAAAGTTGCCACGTTTGCTTGCCTAACACTTCATTGCATATGTCATGAATTTTCGTTTTACTGAAATGTTCAGTTTTCATGCACACTGCACTTGGTAGCTGTCATAAGGTCCTGAGTATGATGCTACTGTCATAAGGTCCTGAATATGATGCTACTGTCATAAGGTTCAGGTTCTAGGTTAGTATTCAGTATTTGCAATCTAGAACTGGGAAAAGAATGCCCTGTTTACGTATCATTCGGTTAGTGTTAGACTGCTAATCGCTGCTTTCTAAGGCGAGTGATTGTCCATGCTAGTTAGTGTTGGGCTTGTTCCTGGTATTTCTGTATGTATCCGCTGGCAACAGTGCTTAGATTATATTCATGCTGTTGAGTCGCATCTCAGTTTCAATACTCAATGATGGTCGACGGCACCAAAGCCGTTTCATGTACATAGGACACTGGACGCGGATAAGACAGTAACCAGCTGTCATTTGTTCGTTTAGATGTAAAATAGATCAGATGACACATGGTCTTACCTTGACTTAAAAATGCCTTCGACTGATGCATGCAGGAATATGCTCTTTTCATGTAATGGTTGCCAAAGTAGGGCAGCATCATTAGTTGCTGCATCTAAAGCTCAAACTTCACCTGGAGTTAATTCAGTAGCTTCCTATGCATATATGCAATTAGGATCACTCTTAATCACCGGACCCTTAGCTACTTGATGCAAAAATGCCTGGATTCTACTACTATTTGTCTATTTGATGCAAAAATCACTGGACCCTCTGGTGGCAATCTGCAACGGGATGTATAATAATTTTTCCTCTGAAGTAGCTTCCTTTTATACCGTTATTGAAATGGTTCATTGTGACAGGGTGGGTGTGTGGTATATTGTGTGATGTCATGGTAGCGGCAACTGGACAGCTTTGTTTATCTCTGTCCGACAGTCTGTTTTCAGTTTTGTATTATTACTATACTAGAAAACGTACTGACCAACATGTTTCTATATTTGTCCTTCCCAACAGTTCCTGAAAAATAGCTTCGTGAAGTTTTAGTTGGTATGATAGAAGGTTTTTTATTAGACTCCTAATTTTGCAAGGATGGTCAAATATCTGCTTAATCTGGTTGAAGTACAATGAATTGAGTATATATGTTAAGCCAAGAGGCCCAAGACACATCCACTGGAATCCATGTTCACAGGTTCAGGAGCCATCATGTGCACTACTAACCAAAGGGGATGCACACCAACAACTAGACAAGTTATTTGGTACTTAACAAACGAGATTACCTAGGAGGAACTGGGTATTTTTTCTTTAGGCTTGTAGGACACGTAACATGTGAAGGTATCCTGCTCAATATCTCTCTGGTGATATTTGTCGCCTATTTGCATGGTTCTTTTGTTGGCCAAATCACACAATGCATGTTCACTCTGTCTATGGCAATCCCTTTGTTTGATATTTTTTATATATTAAAAACTGACATCTAATCACATATCTACAAGACCATTCATGTAGTACAACTTGATCCTTGGCTTTAGCAAGATGCTAAGTACTCAGTGAGAATACTAAATGCATGCTCAATATTTATATCGAACTTAATGTATTGTACTGAATTTATTATAGGCATTTTTAAAAACAAAAAATGTATGCATATGGGGAACTCCTGCATACATATGTATGCTAGGTCAGGGGATGTTGATGCTGCAATTCGGAGATTTCAGCAAATGCTATCCGGCTTTCTGTTGACAGGTCGCAAAAATAATTGACATGAAAATGCAGCTCTACCAGAAATCGCGCAAATTACCATTAATTTTATACCCCCTCTGTCCTAAAAAGGATGTCGCAAATTTGTCTAAATTTGTTTTTGAGAAAAAACGCAAAGGAGTCTTTACGTTTTATTTCATTGAAAAGATAGAGTTCGATACACGCCTCCTAGGAGGTTTCAGGTCCATTACAAATTTATTAAGTTCCTAGTGTACGTCCCAGGTAGTTGGCCAAACGTCTCTTAGGCCTCTAGCTCCTGCTTTGATCCATGAAGCTGCCTCATCTTTGATTTTCTCAATCAGGCCATAAACTGATGGTGCCGCCCTGTTGAAGACAATCGTTTCGGTGCTTCTAGAGCATCCAGGAGATCGGTGAGCCCTTCCCTAATTGATTTGGGGGTGCTCTGCCCAGCCACGGACCACCAGTCGCAGAGTGAGGCTTCAGCCACCGGGGGTGTGCATGTCATGCGCATCACAGACAGCAGCGCATGCCATATCTGACGCGTGAAGGAGCACCCGATGAGGAGATGCTGGATTGTTTCTGGCTCCTGGTCGCAAAGCAGGCAGCGTGGATGGTGCTGCAGCCCTCGTCGCGTGAGTCTATCCGCTGTCCAGCATTGGTCAAGCGCAGCAAGCCAGTGAAAGAACTTGACTTTGGGGGGGGGGGGGGGGGGGTGCCCAGCTTTTCCATATTAGTTTCCATGCTGCGCATTTGGTCGAGCCCTGGAAGGTTGCGAGGTAGGCTGACTTTGCGGTGTGAATGCCATCCTCTGTCCACTTCCATATCATTCTGTCGGCCTCGTTGGACAGTTGTGTTGCTTCGATCATGCGCCACAGTGTGAGGTACTGACCGATCTCATGTATGCCTATGGTTCCGGTGATGTCTCTTGCCCAGCGATTTTCCGTCAGGCCCTCTGCCACCGTCCTCTTGTTGCGACGGTTTTTGGGGATGCATTATAGGAGAGGTGCAATCTCGCGGATGGATCGGCTATGAATCCATCTGTCTTCCCAAAACTTTGCAGTTAGGCCATTTCCTAGCTCCATTGTGGTAGAAGCCAAAAAGAATTCCTTTTCTGTTGCGCTGAATTGCAGGTCGAGACCGTGCCAAGCTCTGCTCTCGTCAGTCCGGCTTAGCCACTGCCATCTCAGGCGAAGGGCCAGTCCCGTGCGCTTGAGGTCCTGCACGCCGAGGCCGCCGTAGGAGCTTGGCCTGCAAACCCTCTGCCAGTTGACATGGCAGCTTCCGCCGTTGGCTACGGCGCGCCCCTCCCAGAGGAATCCTCGCTCAATGCGCTCCATTTGCTTGATTACCTTCTTCCCTGGGTCTAGGACTAGAAGTTGGTGGATTGGGATCGCCCCAAGGACCGACTTCACCAGGGCCAGCCTTCCTGGCTTCTGCATTAGCCTCGATTTCCAGGTTGGGAGCTTGTTTGCCATGCGTTCCACTAGCGGCTGCAGCTGAGTAGTGGTCGTCTTCCTGATGGTATGGGGGATCCCAAGGTAAGTGATTGGCAGTTGGACAATTGGGCATCCTAGCTGCTGTACGATTGGTGCGGCCTCTTCTTCCTCGCATCTAATCAATGTCGCGGAGCTTTTGGTATAATTGACCTGTAGGCCTGATGCCTGTCCAAAGGCCGCCAGAATTCCTTGTACCGCCGTGACATCCTCGGCAGAAGGGTGACAGAAGAGTATCACGTCATCAGCGTATAGGGAGATGGATGGGATCACACGCCTCTGGTGTAGCTGCTGCAAGATGCCCAGGTCAATGGCTCACCTGACGATTCTGCCAAGGATGTCTACTGTCAAGACAAATAGCTGTGGCGAGAGTGGGTCGCCTTGACGCAGTCCTCGTCTATGCCAGATTGGTGGGCCTAGTTCCCTGTTGATCAGCACTCTGGTATTCGCCGAAGACAGCAAGATTGCTATCCAGTCTAGGAATTTGTCGCTGAATCCATAGCGTCTCAGTACCTCGAATAGGAATGGCCAGGAGAGCGAGTCGAATGCTCGAGCCAGGTCCAGTTTGAGCAAGACGCGAGGTGCGCCAAGCTTGTGCAAGAGCCGTGCAGACTGACGTACCAATACGAAGTTATCGTGCAGGCTGCGTCCAGAAATGAATGCGTTCTGAATCGGACTCACGAGGCTCGCGAGCTTGGGCGCGAGACGAAGCGACAGGAGCTTGGCAAAGATCTTGGTGACTAGGTGTATAAGACTATCGGTCTGTAGTCTCCCAAGTGGTGGGCATCTTCTCGCTTGGGGATCAGGGTGAGAAGGGCTTGGTTCAGCTTATTGAAACCACGGCCTCTCAGCTCGAACAGCTGTTGGAACACTGCGATGAAATCCTGCTTGACCGTGTTCCAGCAAGCCCTTAGAAATTCTGCTGTGAATGGATGTATCTATATACTAAATAGTGTCTAGATACATCCGAATTTAGATAAATCTTCGACATTCTTTTTAGGACGGAGGGAGTAGATCATACGGGATTAAGGCATGCTGACATCGAGCTGTAGAAACATGAAGATTTATCAAATGTGCCTTTACTTCGACCATTGGTTGTAGGCAGTAGAATCATGAAATTCATCAAATACACCCTCTATGTTATTTTGAAGCATGGTTTTTATCTAGGTTTATTTAGGTAGAAATATGAACATTCATCAGATAATTGTTATAGCTAGTAGTGCATGAAGTTCTTAAATTTATATGATTTTTGTTATAGCCAGCAGTGCTGTCTATAAGCTCTCATTTAGGATGTTTCCACATTTTCTACTTACATGGATTTATTTCTTAATTTGCCTAAATTTGCTGAATTCCCTGTGACGTGCCCTTACTGTAGCGAGTCCCCCAAGAGGCCCGGGCAAAATGCCGCAGGACAACGAAAAAGTTCCAAGCAGTGCCAGGGATGGCAAAGACGTGCTTGGTTTTGATATAATAAGGCGGCCATGGAGCAGCCGGGATGCAATGAAGGAGATGGATGCTGCAGAGACGTTTGTGCTTCTCCACGAGCGTGGCAAGGATATATCTTCTGATGACGAATCAGGAGTTGATTATTCAGGTATTAAATCAGCTGCTGATAATCCACATGAGGTGCTCACTGTGTGCTCGGACAAGAAAACTTCTGCAGGATGCAACTCTCACTCTGTTGTGGACATAGAAGAGATATTGAGTCGCAGCGATGCATTGCCCATTCTAACGTGGTGCAAAAAGGACAACCAGCTCGATGAAAGTTTGGAATTTTGATGATGTGATTGTTGTGATTAATCTCATGAACTTAAAATCTGAGAGAAAGTTAGCTGCTGTTGAGCTCTATGGAGGTACTGAGAAATGTCCAAATGAAGCCCTTTTTGGTAGAGGAGTCGTAATGGTCTCGCAATGATGATGGTCAAGGGCTGGTTGATTGTCCTGAAAAAATCTGTTGTGATGGAGTTGAAACGGCCTAAGCTTGATCTCAAGGTTTCAGACAAGAGTGGAAACCCAGCCTCTGATGATGCTCAAGGTGGCATCAATGATGCGTCGAGGAAAGCAGGTATCTCTGACAGAGCCAATGTGCAGAGAGGTAGATCAGGAACCAGAACAAAAGTTAGATGCCTTGCCGAGGGTACGGAGTCTGATCATGAACCAGGAACTGATAATCCAGGCGAGGAATCAGGTGCTGATAGTTCTGATGAGGTGCTCACTTCCTGCTTAGACAAGAGTCCGTGTTCTGTACAATGCTATAAAGATGAGATTACAGATGACATAGAGGAGAATAATCTACTACTTCCTCCGGTCCATATTAATGGCCTCAATTTTATCTAGATTCGTATGTACTATCTAGTTAAGTATTTAGACTAGATGCATTCGTATCTAGACAAAGTTGAGAACATTAATATGGATCAGAGGGAGTAGGATAATTGAGTTCATGCTTTCAATTTAATATACAGCTAGAACACCTAAGCATCATATAAGAACGACAATAATTTTAATCGCTTTTTTTGCAGGTCTGCCATCGAGGTGCTACATGGAGATCTGCAGTGGGTAGAAGTCACACATATATAGGCATTGTTGCAGTTGCAGATTGATTTATTAACCAGTACGTCTCCCCCCACCTCTCTCTCCGTGTTTTCCACCATTAACATGGTAGTACTTTACTTAGTTGTAGCTGACCGTCTTTCCCTTGTATGACTTGCTGGCATACATTTTTACTTTTATGCATGCTAGTAATTTATATCGTTCAGTTGCTCATTTTTTTCCCCACAACTACATGATATTAGTATCTCTTAGAAGAGGACAAATATGACTAGATGAGCACAGAAAATGGGTCCAGAAGTAGCATTCTAGGCATGTAAACCCATTTATACACCATATCTACCTGTATACTACTGTTAAAAAAAAGCTTGTATACTGTTTCTAGTTAAACACTACCTTGTCTACCTAATTATATGCTTATTATTTGAATGAGAAGGGTCTTCTCCGATGCAACTAGTAGTGAAATATATGTATCATATATATTACGGAAAACATTTGCTAGTTTATTTAGTTTGATTTTGCTCATTATTAGTGAGTTCTTAATCTCCAAAATGGGAGCACTGTAATGTGGTGTTTTGCATATCCAGTTTGGGCTATCCGCAGGAAAAAATCCTTGCAAATTCCATTGCTAAAACAATCTTACCGAGCGATGTAATTCTTGAACTTAATCACTACGTTACTCGGTCACCCTTGCTAGATAGAGCTGGTACATCATCTGAGTGCAAGTAAACATGTGCTACTGCATACTGCTATCATTTATCCTACAGTCTGATTGTAGTATACCAGTAATGAAAGAAACCCTGTCGTGAAACTTGTAGATATATAGTACTTTACTTCGGTTTAGTGTCGGTTAACATATGTGATTGGACTGCAGAAAATAAATACTAGTAAGTTTTCCTCATTCACTTAATAATCTTTCTTTCCAAGTTCCCTGTATCTTATTTCCTTGTGACCTGATATTGTTATTATGATTCTTGTGCCTAATAGATGATAATAGTCCATCCAAGTTATGTTATCACGACCATGTATATTTTAATCCAAAATTTGAAAGCGGAACCTGTTATGTATTTCATAATGTACTGGGTTGTTCTAGTGTTGAGTAACACTTTGAACTTAATATTGCAGTTCATTTTCAGGGCAAAGCAACTCAGCACTCTATCCCAGTGGGCACGGTCCTTCTATCTTAGTAGGTCAAGGTGTGGTAGCCCTGATGGAGCTTCATGCACATGCCCTGAGGATGACACTGGTGGTTCAGAGAGGCAGAGTGCGAGTGGCATCGAGCAGAAGTTTCAGTCGTCCCGCAGATCTTCTCTGAAAGCTCATTCTTCTCCTGCACAGCATATTGTTGGATCTATTGGTGGTGCCACTGGACACCCAGTTCAAGCCATTCATGTTATTTTTTGTTTTTGTTGTGACGAAGGCAGCGACCACTGCTTTCATTTGATTAGAAGGAGAAATAAAAGGGTTCAGTTACAACCAAACAAACAACAACGACCAGAGAGCACTCTGTCGCAGACAAACAGCAACGCAGGCCTAAATACAAACAGGCAATACAGCACGGACGAGCCGAAAGCTTTGCCTACAACTCGAAGAAAGCCAGAACAAAACCTAATCTGGCTCTCTGGCCAGTCAAGGACCTGCCAGCAAAGAGCCATACTGCCGCCTCCTCAACTATCTTGGCGAAGACGACAGTCGGAGTAGACTGCTGGTTGTTAAACACTTGAGCATTCCGCTCTTTCCACACAAGCCACCAGACTAACGTGATCACTTAATTCCAGGAGCGAGCTTCTTTCTTTGTCTTGCCCACGATCTGCTTATGCCACCAAGTACCAAGATCATCAGCATGTTGAGGCTGGGAGGTGAAGGCGACTCGCAACTTGAGAAGCACGAGCGCCCAAACTTGCAGCAAGAAGCTAGGGGCAATGGCAGAACAGATGCAGACGAGATTCAGGTTGCGAGAGGCACAACTGACAGACACTTGAGCATGTTGTCAGCAGTGAGGCCTCTGCTGAGAGACGCTAACCAAGCAAAGAATTTGCACTTGAGAGGAGCATCAGAATCCCAAACAGTGGTCGGGAGGAAATATCAAACGCGCCCCTCAAACTGAATGTTGTAGGCTGATTGCACTGAATAAATAGCATCGTTGCTCCACTTCCAAGAGATAGTATCTCGCTGCCCCTTAGAGAGGTGCACCGATTGCAGCAGCTCCCAAAGTTCAGTGAATTAGACAAGAGCATTGGCGGACAGGGTTCGCTTAAAGTGCCTGATCATCTAGCATTGCTTGCTTGATGGAAAGATTACGCATGGTGCAATGCTTGAATAGCTCAGGCCATGCATCTTTGAAGGCTCGGCCATTTATCCAAGGGTGATGCCAGAAGCTAGTGAGGGCTCCATCACCAATGTGGAATTTGAACAGAGGCCTGAAACAATTTTTGCACTTGGGAGTCAAGAGGGACTGGCAGACCAAACCAAGGGTTTGACTCGTCCATCCACCGCTGCCATAACCAACGTACACGAAGTGCCGTGCTATGGAACTGAAAGGTTGAGTATCCCTAGGCCACCAAAACATGT
This sequence comes from Avena eriantha, assembly GCA_910589775.1. Classification (NCBI taxonomy): domain Eukaryota; kingdom Viridiplantae; phylum Streptophyta; class Magnoliopsida; order Poales; family Poaceae; genus Avena; species Avena eriantha. The sequence goes on from OU342741.1 coordinate 116,356,843, forward strand.
GGATGAACAAAGCATGGACCAGTTAACAAGGCATTTGCCTCCTGAAGTTTCATCTTTTCCTGCCCAAAGGTAAGCACGGATAATCTTCATCAGTTTGGACAGGGACCATTTAGGCGCAACCAATGCTATGAGCTGGTAGATCGTCATTGCGGAGAGAACCGATTTGACCAATGTGAGGCGCCCACCGGAGGAAGTAGACATCTTCCAGCCAGCTACCTTTTTGATTAGCTTGTCGAGCGCTGGCTGTAGATCAATCCTTTGCAGCCTTTTATCTGACAAAGGCACCCCTAGATAGCAGCATGGGAAAACCCCAATTGGGCAGGCGAACTGATCCAAAATGGTAGCCAACTCCAGCCCGTCACACCGAATTGGGGTGCAAGAGCTCTTAGCGAAGTTTTTGTGCAGACCCGTTGCAAGTCCAAAAATGTGAAGAATTTGTCTCGTTGCCACAACCTCCAGGCTATTTGGGTTGATGAACAGGGCGACATCATCAGCATAAAGAGATGCCCGGAAAGCAAGATGCTGCATACCGATTGGCTTGAGATACCATGGTTTTCTGCAAAAGGACAAGCAGAAGCTCGCTGAAAGTTTGGAATTTTGATGGTGTGATTATTCTCACGAACTTAAAATCTGAGAGGAACTCGGCTTCTGTTGATCTCTATAGAGGTAGTGAGAAATGTGCAAATGAAGCCCTTTTTGGTAGAGTAGTCGGAATGGAATCGCAATGATGATGGTCAAGGGGCTGGTTGATTGTCCTGAAAAATTCTCCTGTGTGTGTTGGAGCTGAAACAGCCTAAAGCTCGATCTCAAGGTTTCAGACAAGAGTGAAAACCCAGCCTCGGATGATGATGATGATGATGATGATGATGCTCAGGGTGGTGTCAATGATGCAGTCGAGTGAAAGCAGATATCTCTGACAGAGCCAATGGCCAGAGAGGTGAATCAGGAACCAGAAAAGGAGGTACTAGATGCCTTAAGAGGAACAAGCTGCCAAGGGTACATAGTCTGTTGATGGAACCAGGAACTGATAATCCCCAGGCAAGGAATGAGGTGATAATTCAGACGAGGTGCTCACTTCCTGCTTGGACAAGAGTTTCTGCTTGCTCTCAGATACTCTGCAGATACTCTGCTGGCTCTCAGATACTCTGCTTGGGCGTCGTTCAACTGCAGATACTCTGCTGGCTTCCCTCCCTCCAATACAGACTCCGGACCCCACATCAGATCAAGCCATGCTATGTCTGCTGCCAGGACAAGGACACGGTTGACGATCAACATTATCATGCAAAAATGTGTTTGCTCTCGACAGACAGGTCTGGTTCAAACTCTTCCGAGCGCTCAATATTCAAGGCCAGGGTTCCCAGTTGGCATGACACTTTGGAAGATTTGTGGGTGGAAAGTTAGATCCAAGCATGCCAGAGCAAGGTCATGTGCTAACTTCTTGGAGCCTTTGGAAACAACGTAACGCCCCAGTTGAGTTTCAACAGATTAAATCAGTCCAGATGCCAGGATACTTCCTACTCTCCGACCTACAGCGATGGAAGCTAGCAGGTGCAGGTGGTTTGGAGTTCTCTTGTAGCTAGGTGGCTGGGCGTTCCCGTCCATGGACTCCACCTCCTGCTAGACGCCCACCCTTCCCCGTACCTTTTCCCCTCCTCCTCGCCTACTGCCGCCGCCTTGGCCTCAGCCCCCTCCCCGCGCGCCGCCTGCTCGACGAAATGCCCGGCGTCAACGCCGTCTCCTTCAACCTCCTCATCCACGCCTACTCCCGCCAAGGCCATCCCGGCGGCGCCTCTCTGGAGACCTTCGATGCTCGTCTCCAACTCAGCTCCTTCCTCGAGGGGCTCGGCTCGTTGGCATGTGCGGCGACATGTGCGAGGCGGGTGTTTGACGTCTCGTAGAACTCGGCTGGTGCGCGAGGACATGCTCAGGGTGTTTGATCTGATGTGCCGGTATGGTATCTGATCGAGTTCTTTTGCTCTTGCCACTTTGGCGGTTTTGCTCTGGTAGCGGTGACTCTGTGACTGTGGCGGGATATCGCGGCGGCGTCGGCTCATGGATATGTGGTGTGCTGACTGCTGGCCCGGACTCCGATGTTTTCCGAGCGCGATGGTTGACACCATAATGCCATGAAAGGCACGTTGCTGTTTCCACGGAGATGACTTCATCAGGAGTGCACTCATTGACTTGTACGTACTTCAACTCCGGATGTACGGAAGATGGATTCAGGTGTTTCAGGTCTGTTCCGAAGCAAGATGTTGTCACCTAGTGCCCTTGTTCCATGAATAATTAGGTGCTGGACTGAAACCTGATCCTTTCACTACCAGAATCTTGACGAGAAAAAGGAAGGAACTATATTTAATATTTATGTACTACCAGAATCTTGATACCCAAGTCCTGTTTTGCTCGTACTTTGCCTCGAAACACTTGAAGCTGCCCAGTTTGGCCTCGAAAGCGACAATCTGTATGGTTTCAGAATTGCAATTTTGGTTGGGTCTGGAAGTTCATGTGTATGCTTATTGTCCTTTTGTTTTCCTGGAGGTCACTCTATTGTTGTACCCGGAAGTACAAGCAGTTACTCCATCTTGTGCGTGGCAAGGCAACATCTCTGTGATGTTCATCAGATTCTTCTGGTATTTTTCTCTCCTTGCTCGTTACTGAACACGTTCTTTTTTTTTTCCGCGAGGCAGTACTGAATGAGTATCCGCCCATGTTGCAGGAAGTAACAGAGGATGGTATCTATTGTTCACAAGCTGGAAGGGATGTATGTGTCCTCTCTGCTGCTACTCCCCCACTAGCCTTTCTATCTTTTGTGTGTTGTTTACCTTTTTCTGTACAAGAAAATTGTTAGTACCTTGATGGTGACTTTGTTTCTCTTTTCCCCCCAAATCCCTAACCCTACCACCTGGACACGACGAGTGGGTACGGCGCCACGGTTTGAGAGAGAGAGAGAGAGAGAGAGAGAGGAGAGCGGCGGCGAAGGTCGAGGAGGCAGAGCAACAAGATGTTGCAGTGCATGGGTACCAGGAGGCAGGCGATGGCGATGGCTAGGCGAAGATCACCAGCGAGGATATAATGTTACATGCCAGAATTGTGGAGCTGAAAAGCTTGTGAAGGAAGTAGCAGAACAAGAGTTGTTGATCGAGCATATGAATAAGGAGAAGAAAAGCTTCACAAGTTTGAGATGAGAGCAAGGCAGAAGAAATAAATATAAGGGAAATAGGGTAATGGGAGCAGAAAATGACATGAAAATATAAGTTTGCTTCCTTCAACACCAAAATAATAATAAGTTTGTTTCCTTGACTCAAATAGAAGAATCTGACTGACTACTAAATGCCAGTCATTATATTGTTATAATCTGACTGACAACAAATTTCATTTGAACTGATAGCAATCTACGTAGCCTCGACGCCTTGTACCTCCGCCGGCGCCGCGCCGCCACGCAGCTGTCTGGGTGGTCTGCTGCAGTTGCCCATGTGTGTGACAACGGCTTGATCGAACTAGATGTGGGCTCTGATAGATGATGGAAAGTCGATCTGAAGCCACAATTAACTTGTCCAACCCTTCCTTCCCCACCATCGCCTAGCTAGGGACAACAAAGCTAGCGAGACCACTTCAGGATCGAACTGGATCACTGCCTGCCGTACGTACGTGTTATGAGTAGAATAGAAGAAGGGCATCATGCATGTATTCAGTCCGATGATGTTTCTTCGTACCTTGCCTCATCCTCAAGGTGGTGGCCGGGCCCGGGCATGGCCGGCGGTCACCAAGACACAAACACTGTCACCCTGCATGCATGGCGCCGCCGGTCGCTAGCTGGACACCCTCCATTATCGATCGGAGGATGGAATGGATGCGCATGCCCAGCCCAGCCCAGCCCAGCCCAGGAGCTGGAAGTGGGCCGCCTTTATTTCCGGCGAGAAATGCAGCCACCAGCCGGATGCCCTCCCAGGCATGCATGATGCATGTGGCGTGCAGCCCCTACCCAGGGCGGCGGATGCTGACCTCGACGGAGAGAGCCAGAGCGCCATGCCGGATCTGCCGCCGGCCGGCCGGTCAGTTGAAGTTGAACCCTTCCGCACCTCACGTACGTCACCATCCGCCGCGCGCTAGCCGCTAGAGCGAGCGACCACTTCAGGCCTTCACCAGCTCACCGCCGGCTGGCGCAATCTTGTCCGCTTGCCTCCCCGAGCCTCCACGCCGCATCCACCCCGGCTCGCATCCGTCCAGATCCCTCCGCCGCTGCCGCTGCCGCTGCCGCCGCCGCGTCGACGCGCGCACGTGCACTGCTGTCGCTCGCCGCACGCACAGACACACCCACCACCTGCAGGACGCGCAGGACTGCACCCCAGCGCGACGCCTCTGTATCTGTCCGATTTCCCGGCGACCTAGACAACCTCACAAGAACTTCTTCCCGTGAAACTATTCCTGGCACATCCCTCTTTCCATTAACCCCAACCTCGCACAAATCCATCCCCTGTATCTCCCGTTTCCTTCCGCCGAATATCACCCAAAAACACTGCAATCTGCAGACATTCTCAGAAGACCGTGTTTTTCGCAGCTGTTCATCGAACGTTTCCGACCGTCCCAGTACTCCTCCGGCGAATATACGTGCTCGAGTTCGTCCTCCTAGATCCCCTCTTCACCACAGTTCAAACGCCGTGCAAAACGACGCACTAAATCTGAGTTTATCGTCAACCCAAGTCAGCCCGATTCTACTGATAAAGACTGAAAACATCCGTCAGTCGCCGACGGCATCTCCCAACACCTCTGTTCCTCGTTGTTTACCGGGTGATACAGTCCCACGCCGGCGAATCCCTAATGATCGACGTTCTTCTCCTATGTGACGCACGAGCGAAAACGGTTCACGAAAAGCTCGCAATCATCGAATTTGGCTTCAGCTAGTAGCAGTTTTCGCAAATCGAATTCAGTTTCGTCGGTCCGAAACCGATCCAGCTGGAAGCTTTTCTAAAGAGGGCCCCTGTAGTTTACTTCCGTATTAGTTGTAATTGTTGTATCGCTTGTCCCTTTCACTTGTTCTGCTTCATTTCGGATAGGACAATGAGATGTTGTGAGATTCGACAAGTTTTTCGGATTTATCTTCAGCTATGGTTCCCAGGCAAGCATCCTTCCCCTTCTACCTATTTTCGCTTTATGTCTTTACTTCTCCCTATTGGTATCCGTGTTGCAATGTTTTAGTATCCGTATCATTTATGTTCCCTGCAACCTATATTGCCTTGTCACTTTCTATTGCCCGCTGTTTGGTAGATATTTGGTCTTGCTGAGTCGTGGGTGCTTACTCAGGTGTTGGTTCGAATCGTCGAGTTCCACAGTATTGGGAGGTTGACACATGCTTAATATTGGAGATAATCATGGTTCTACTTACAACTTATTAATTAAAATGTTGGAAATAAATATAACTAATAAAGAGGCACCGGTGAAAAATAATTGAGATTTGGTTTTTATCCCTCCCACTTGTGTTCACATGGGCCCGAGTACTTCATGCTTGTCTCTACATGTGGGAGATTTTATGGATCCCCATTCGCCTAAGCTTGATTCACATCTTATTTCTTGGCGACGCCTGCGATGCCGGTGAACGTCAGGTCACCATCCGGTCGTGTGCACAAGTCAACGCCATAATCTCGTCAAGAGACACGTACGGAAAATAATTGATCTCCAAGCATAGGGCAGTCTTTTTTTCGAGAGAACTGCACGCATTATATTAACAAATAAAACAGAGTACACTGGTGCACACACATGTAGAAACTTACAGAAATAAGGACTTGACAGGTGTCTAGGAAACTTTGCAGAAGAAACCCTAAACCAAAGAGTATCACTAATAGATCTCTTAGGATCCCTGCAAACAGCCAAAACTAAAACCACCATCCATCCCCAGCATCGCTGGGGCACATGCCGGGAAGGGAGGCGGAAGACCAGCAAAACTAGAATCCAGGCCAGCGCCATAACCTTGAAGGAGTTGTGAGCCGAAGGCCAGGCCTGCAGAACAGGCCCTTGAAGATGTGGCGTGTCGGTAGAGGATGTTCCCCACGCCGACCTGGATCCAGATCCGATGAATCCCGCCACCGTTGTCGGGGAATATCGCCAAATCCGCCGCCATAGGGCCATCAACCATGTAGATCCAAGGGACAAAATGCCCACCGCTCTAGCCGGACGATGCGTAGACGAGGCCATCGGCTCACCAGCGTCGTGAAGAACACCGCTATGGTGAGGGAGAGACCGAGGCCACCTTATTCGATGCACCACCAACCTCACCAAAATGGCGCTATTAGACGAAGACGACACCCTTAACCCATGGAAACAACCACGAGAGAGAGCCCCCCCCTCCACCGGCTGCCGCATCAACAGATAGAGGGGGTGGAGATCACCGTCTTGCCGACATCCAAAGGAGGGTAGTAACCACCCACTTCTCTTTCGCCAAGGGAAGAGGAAACTATTGGACATGCACTAACCAAGGTTGGGTGGGTGGTTAGGGATAAGACAGTCTTATTATATCATACATGCCACGTTATCTTAATATACAATGGTTTATTTTTTTAGTCTTATCTCCAGAGCGACAAATATATTTCTAAATATATGGTGAGATAGCAAACTGAGCTATGCTCTGGTGGTTAGGTTCCGTGTGGTGGAACCAGCCCACCCGGTTCAAGTCCTAGACTTGACTTGGGTGTTTGCATTATCTGGATTTATTCCAGGATTTAACCGGCGATATTCTTTTAGTGGTACGTGACGTGCCCGTCAACAGCGAGACGTCCGTGGTGACTTCGTCAACCTCAAGATATGCCGGCCCAGTCTCTCAGAGGTGCTCATAGGGATAGGGTTGCGTGCGTCCGTTCATAGAGGTGAGTGTGCGTGCGTGTATGTGAGTGTCTTCGATGTACCGTGTTTCAAAAAAAATGTGGTGATGATAGATAAAATTAACTCGCCAAATCACCCGGCTCATATCATATGGATGCATAGTAATCCAGCACGTTACGTGATTAGCGAAATCTTTTTTTTTGCGAAATTCCACTGATCTATTAATAATCATCAACAGCAGTACAAAGAGTCCTAAAAGTAATAGATATTACAAATAGGTCATTGGACCACCTAGCGACGACTACAAACACGGGCACGAGCCGAAGGCGCGCCGCCGTCCTCATCCCTCCATCACCGGAGCCGGGCAAAGCTTGTCGTAGTAGAGCTTGTTGTAGTAGACGGACGTGAAGTCGTCGTGCTAAGGCCCCAAAGGACCAGCGCACCAGAGCAGCAACCATCGCCAAAGATGACCAACGTAGATCGGAAGAGACTGACCTCAAAACACACCAACGAAAGCGAAAAACGACCGGATCCAAAGAGATTCATCGGACACACGACTCCACACGCCCTCCGCCGATGCTAGACGCACCACCAGAGCGAGGATATGGCGGGGAGAACTTTATTCTAACTTCAATACGTAGCCGCCGCCTCAACATCCTGAAGAAGACACTGCCAACAGTCTAAATAAAACACTGAGACCTCCCGCCAGCGAGAGGCCGTGGTCCGCCATGTCTCCAAGGCCGTAAGGCCATCGAAGATGGGGCGGACCGATGGCGTCGCCGGCGAAGGGAAGGAACCCTAGATGGATTTTTGTCGCCGCGTCTGGAGCGCCTCTCTCCTCACGTACGATACCGGTTCGTGATTAGCGAAATCTTTGTTCTGTTCAAATTCAGTTTCTCGAGAGAGTCGACTACGTTATGAGAAATCTATTTTTTTCTTAATGAAATATAAATGATTTTTTCACATCTATTTCGTGCTTGCAAACGCAACGAGATTGGAAGATTCCTCAACCCTCGCCTTTTTTCTAAAAGAATGCGGCACTTTATTGAGATAAACCATTACAAATAGTCTGCCGGATGTGACCAGGAACACAATTTCTAAAAATAACCGATAAACTATTCTGCAGAACGAGCTAAAGTATTTGCCGCAATATTACCTTGACGATAAACATGGATGAAATACACTGAAGCAAAGCTTGACTCCATACCCTTGATGTCTTGAACTACCACTGCAACTTGGCTACAATCAATCTATCTCGAGGCTATTGACTCGTTGGACGAAAGGCAATCCGAAGCCACAATTAACTTTGTTGAACCCTTCTGAACTACCCTAGGGACAAAGCACGATGAAGACCGAGTGCTTTAGCCATCTCAGGCGATGGTACCTCCTCGAGGAGCTGGCTGCAAGCAATGGGCCAGGCACCATTATGGTCTCAGGTCACTACGCCAATTCCCATGTGGCGTGAAGGAGGAAACATAGTTGCATCAACCTGTATATGAACCATACCTTCCGACGGCGGAGACCAACGAGGAGCTGAGGTAGAGGCCTCAGGCCAAGTGGAAGGGGCATGTTTAAAGATATACATCTCGATCATATCAACATAAGACTTGCATTGTTCAGCGACACTATGCAGATGCCTTGGAGATTCACCATTACATACTCCATTCTGATAGTTCTGTTGAGTTGTAGTTATTGTACAGGACTCTGTCATGACGTTTGTAAACGTTCTTTCGTAACAGTACGTCCTAGTCTAGCGGTAGATTGTATTAAGCCTGGCATTGCGGCACGATCGTGTCCCACGCTTGCACGTTGGGCAGCGAGACTCTCTGTATATATTTGTAACTGAAGAGATGAATGAAATTGTGCGATTGTTGGCAAGAATAGTCTTCAGTTTGGTATCAAAGCTAGCCTTCCTCTTCCTCTTCTCCTTCATGACTACATCCCCGTCCTCCTCCAGCCACCAGCTCGCCAGCACCTCCATCCAGCTGCTGCCCTCTCCTCCCACCACCAATGGCGTCGACATCAACCGCTACATCAAGTTCAAGCTCGACTCTACCGCCGGCAACTACAACAAGTGGCACAATCTCTTTCTCTTCGTCCTCTCCAAGTACAACGCTCGTGACCATGTCGAGGAGGAGACCTCGCCTCACCTCGTTGACCCGGCATGGTGCACCGCCGACGTCGACATCGTCCTCTGGATCTATGGATCAATCTCCGACAAGCTCCAGGACATTATCCTAACTGCAGACAACACTGCCTACACCGCGTGGCAGGCCCTCAAGCACTTCTTCACCGAGAACGCGGAGGGGCGCGAGATCTACCTCGACAAGGAGTTCCAGAACACCGTGCAGGGCGACATGACTGTAGCCGCCTACTGTCGCAAGATGAAGACCATCGCCGATCAACTCTCCGACGTCGGCGCCCCCGTCACCGACAAGAAGCTCACCCTGCGACTCATCGCCGGGCTCGACCACCGCTTCAAAGGTCAACAAGAACTCCTCGAGTGTATGAAACCCTTTCCCACCTTCATGCAGGCCCAGTCCCAGCTCCAGCTTGCCGAGGAGAAACTCAAGTCTCAGGCCTAGGCGCCTCCACAAGTTCTGCACGTCAATAACCACGGAGGGTCCGGCTTCCGTTTCAAGGGAAACTGCTACTCCTGCGGCGAAGCTGGCCACATGGCCAGAAACTGCCCTAGCGGCGGTGATCGCGGGCAGAACCAAGGACGCGGGGGCAGCCCGCAGAACCGCGGCGACCACAACGGGCAGAACCTCTACGGCAACCACAACGGGCAGCACAACTTCAACGGCTATCAGGGCCGTGGACGTGGCCGTGGCCGTGGACGCGGCGACCACGGCGGGCGCGGCGGCTATAACCATGGCGGCCACAACCAGGGAAGCTACAACCATGGCGGCGCTATCAGAACCAGCAGCAGGGCTACAGTGGTGGCGGCTATCAGCACCAACAACAGGGCTACGGTGGTGCCACACCCGGCCCGCAGCAATCTCAGTGGATGCCGCCCAATGCCGCCGGCGTTCTCGGCCCCCGCCCTGGGCATCACTCGCAGGCGTATCCCGTGCTCTACTCCAACCCTGCACCGCCCGCCCAGCCTCTGTACTCCCCGCCGCCCGTGAGCTCGTACGACTACTCCGCCATGTTCAACTCTGCCCCAAGCAACATCCACGGATTCGACCCCAACTGGATCATGGACTCAGGCGCGACTACTCACATCACCAATGCTCAAGGTAACCTCTCCTCGTGTCGTTCTCCTTCAGGCATAGAATCTCGTAGTATTGTTGTTGGCAATGGATCCAAAATGCCTGTCTACTCTATTGGCTCCACTACTCTCACAAATCGACCCTTTCACCTTAATCATGTTTTAGTATCACCTGCTGTCGTTAAAAATCTAATCTCTGTATGGAAATTCACTCGGGATAATTCTTGTTCAATTGAGTTTGACCCAACTGGTTTCTCTGTGAAGGATCTCGCAACACGGGCAATTCTTCTTCGCTCCAGTAGTAGTGGCGAGCTGTACCCTTTCTTCGGCGACCTTCAATCCCCAAGTATTGCTTTGATGGTATCCACAACGCGTGATCTCTGGCACCAACGGCTTGGTCACCCAAGCAATGATAGTCTTTCCCGTATTTCTTCTGTCATCTCTGAACCATGTAATAAAAGTAGCCACAAGTCTCCACTTTGTGAAGCATGTCAATTAGGACGACAACCTAGACCCCCCTTTCCTTCCTCTTCTAGTTTTACTACCTCCCCGTTTCAAATTATTCATTGTGATCTCTGGACTTCACCTGTGCTCAGTTTCTCTGGTTATAAATATTACCTCATTGTTCTTGATGATTATTCACACTACTCTTGGGCTTTTCCGATTCACAATAAATCCGACACCGCCTCTACCCTCCAATGATTCTTCTCCTACGTTAAAACTCAATTCCAAACAATTATCAAATGTGTGCAATGTGATAACGGTGGGGAATTCATTAACACTGAACTTCGTTCCTTTTTCTCTACTAATGGTATCCTCTTTCGTCTCTCCTGCCCCCATACTTCTCCTCAGAACGGCAAAGCGGAGTGCATGCTCCGAACCACCAATGATGTAGTGCGCACACTCCTGGTTCAAGCCAACCTCCCTCCTGAATTTTGGGTCGAAGCCCTCCACACTGCTAATCATCTTGTGAACATTCGTCCTTCTTGTGTCATTGGTCATGCCACGCCTCATTATCTCCTCTTTCGCCAACATCCGACCTACTCTCATCTCTGATCGTTCGGGTGCCTCTGCTTCCCCAATCTCTATGTGACCACCCACAATAACTCCACCCACGCTCAGCTCGCTGCGTTTTCCTCGGATACCCGCGGGAACACAAAGGTTACCGGTGTTTTGATCTGACCTCACGCCGTGTTATCGTGTCCAGGCACGTCACGTTCGACGAATCCTCGTTCCCATATACCCCGCCAACTCTTGCCACACCTCCTTGCTCGACCACACCTTCTGCAGAAGATCCGGATCTGATCCCCTCCGGGATCCGTTTCCATCACCACCCTGGCACCACATCATCTCCGGGATCCGTGCGTATCGCATCGGCCTCGCCTACCGCACCGCACTCAGCCGAGGGCCCAGAAAACGCGTCCCCATCATTGCGCACGGAGGAATCCTTCTCGTCTGCAGCATCCACGCCCCACCAGAGTCCTCCCTCCACCACTCCGACGCATCCAGCTCACCAGCCCCTGCCCCCACACGCGGTACCGGTAGATCCACCCCAGAATGTCCACATGATGTAGACTCGCGCAAAACAGGGGTATTTCATGCCCAAGAAGCTGTTTAACCTCTCCACCTCTACTGTTCCTGCCACAATTTCACCAATTCCCTCTTCTTACAAACAGGCACTTAAGGATCCTAATTGGCAATCAGCAATGCACGATGAATTTAATGCCCTGTTGCGGAATGACACTTGGTCTTTGGTTCCTTGTCCTGCAGGTGTTAATGTGGTCACGGGGAAGTGGATTTTTCGACACAAATTGCATCCAGATGGCTCCCTCTCACGGTATAAAGCTCGATGGGTTGTCCGCGGTTTTACCCAGCAAGCCGGCATGGACTACGGAGATACGTTCAGTCCGGTTGTCAAGCTGGCGACGATACGTGTGGTTCTCTCTCTTGCCATTTCCCACGCCTGGCCCATCCATCAATTGGACGTCAAGAATGCCTTCCTACATGGTAATCTCGAGGAGACTGTTTACTGCAAACAACCATCTGGGTTTGTTGACTCCACTTTGCCACATCATGTTTGTCGCCTCAACAAATCCCTTTACGGTCTTAAGCAAGCACCCCGCACCTGGTTCACTCATTTTACTTCCTATCTCACCACTCTGGGGTTTGTTGGTTCTAAATGTGACACCTCCTTATTCATTCTTCGACGTGGGTCTGAACTTGCCTACCTTCTCCTCTATGTTGACGATATAATCCTCACGGCCAGCACCACCTCACTTCTCCGGACTATTGTTACATCCTTGTCCTCTGCCTTCTCTATGTCCGACCTCAGGGAATTGCACCATTTTCTTGGCATTAATGTACACCAAACTTCCTCTGGCATGTTTTTGTCCCAGGAGCAATATGCACTTGAGATACTTGACCGTGCCAACATGCTTCATTGCAACCCCAGCTCGACACCCATTGATGCCCGGTCTAAACTATCCGCCCATGATGGTACTCCCTTTCCCGAACCCTCCCTCTACCGCAGCATAGCAGGAGCACTGCAATACCTAACCCTGACCCGCCCCGACATTGCATACGCAGTCCAACAGATCTACCTCTTCATGCACGCACCTACCACTGCCCACTTTCAGCTTGTCAAACGGGTGCTGCGCTACCTCAAAGGAACCTCCCACTTTGTTCTTCGGCTGTACCGCTCTTCCTCTCGCGATCTCGTCGCTTATAGTGATGCGGACTGGGCGGGGTGCCCTGACACCCGCAAATCCACATCTGGATTTTGTGTCTTCTTGGGAGACAATCTCGTTTCTTGGTCCTCTAAGCGGCAGGCCACCGTGTCTCGATCCAGTGCCGAGGCAGAATACCGCGATGTCGCAAACTGTGTAGCTGAATCTTGCTGGATGCGCCAACTCCTGCACGAACTCCACAGTCCGCCAAGCCAAGCAACAGTTGTCTGCTGCGACAACATCAGTGCCATGTACTTGTCCTCCAATCCCGTTCAGCACCAGAGGACGAAGCACGTTGAAATCGATCTATACGGGATCGCGTCGCTCTTGGAGAGGCTAAAGTTGTTCATGTCCCCACAACGTCCCAGTTCGCCGATGTATTCACCAAGGGACTGCCCACATCTGTGTTTAGCGATTTTTGGTCCAGTCTGAACATATTTCCCTCCGATGTTCAGACTGGGGGAGGGTGTTGAGTTGTAGTTATTGTACAGGACTCTGTCATGGCGTTTGTAAACGTTCTGTTGTAACAGTACGCCCTAGTCTAGCGGTAGATTGGATCAAGCCTGGCATTGCGGCACGATCGTGTCCCACGCTTGCACGTTGGGCAGCGAGACTCTCTGTATATATTTGTAACTGAAGAGATGAATGAAGTTGTGCAATTGTTGGCAAGAATAGTCTTTCAGTTAGTTCCACAAGTGCCAGATCACCACTATCAGGACCATACCTTCTATGTCCGTGGATCTTGCCAGGAAGTCAACTACCCAATCCTTAGGGTTGATGAAGAACTTGCGACGGAGGTGAAAGCCATTGATTAGTTTGATCTCACGCCAAACTTCCATGGCAAAAGGGCAGAACAAGAACACATGGGTCGAAGATTCCTCTCGGTTGCAATCCGTGCAAGCCGCCAAAGCTAGGATATGGTGGCATTAAGTTTTGGGAAGATATTTGGTTTGGTAACTCTCCTTTAGCTACCCAATTATGGGATTTGTATGTTGTTTGCAACCAACAAACCAAAACCATTGCTGACCCGTGGGATGGTTCTGTCCTCAGATGTGACTTCAGGAGAACCTTCACTGAACAAATGATGCTTCAGTGGCAGGAACTCCTAGGGATTGTTAGAAGTATTGTTCTTTCTGAAACTGATGACCAGCTTATCTGGCAGTATGAGTCTAAGGGGATTTACTCCTCTAGCACCATGTATTCTATTCTTAACTTTAGGAGGGTTAAACAGGTGTTTCGATCTGCTGTTTGGGACCTGAAAATTCCTCCTAGAATCCAGGTTTTTCTGTGGCTTCTCTCATAAAACAAAATCCTCACCAGAGATAATTTGAGGGCCAGAGGTATCCCAAAACCTTTAGAGTGCTCTTTTTGTAAGGAGATTGAAACAGTGAAACATCTATTTTTTGAGTGTTCTGTAGCTAGGATTCTCTGGAATGATATCTGTAATTTAGTTGGTATACAATTTACAGACTTTGTTTCCATTGGCACTAAATGGCTAGATAATAAGAAAAATGTACAGATTAATATCATTACTTCGGTTGTTCCGTGGAGCATCTGGAATAAGAGAAATAGTTTAGTCTTTAATAAATCTTCCTGGTTGTCTATCAAGCAGGTTTGGCACCTGGTGCTGCTTTATCTGAGGAACTGGAAGGTTCCCTTCAAGGAGCAGAACTGGACCTTGATCAACCAGTTCGAGGAAATGATACTGCAAAAACTCAGGACCCCTCTGATGATCATGGCGAGCTGATTTGCAAAGGCTTTGAGTGGATCTCAACCTGGAAATCCTCAGCTTCGCTGAACCACAACGGCCGGGCTTCCCTGGAATTTCTGAAGCAACACCCTGAGGAAGACGTCGCGATACATGTGGTGATCTGATTGATGTGGTCTTGAATGTTTTTTCGGTGTCTATCCTAATTGTCCTTTTACTAGTCCTGTAGCTTCTGTCCTTTTGAGGTCTGTCCGTTGTTAGCTGCTTAGACCTTGGTAGCTCCAAGAACTCTAGTTTTTTATTTCCTATTGTGTTGTGTGGTTGTTGAACTCGGGTGGTTTCATTGTTAATGGAACCGGGAAGAAAATCCCTTTTATCTAAAAAAAATATGGTGGCATGCAAGTTGAGAACCAAAAGGTAAACATTCATGGACAAATAGCCATAGGTTGATATTCATCTTCCCAGGTGCTTTGATCGTCCACAATTTCTTCCAAAGTGAGTTGTCAACCTGCATGGCAGAGCTATCACGGCCTGGTCCGGTCGCCAGCTCCGGCATGTGGCCCCAGGCAGCTGCAGCTACGGACGACGTGAGCGGCAGGCTGGTGCTCTGCAAGAGCCGCGGCACCTCGCTCGGAGCACGTCGAGCCCATGAACGCGCACGCCAGTGCCGGCATGATTACAACGACCGTACGTCCCTGGAAGCTGCCTCGATCCGGTTTGCTGCGGCAGGCGCGTTGACGACGACCATGTCGAGCACCATTGGCGCGCCGCCCTTTTGTGGTGCCGGCCAGACGTACGTGTCGTTGAGCGCGCGTGATCGGGTCGGGTCCTGCATTCTGGTTCGCCGGCCGGACACCGTACCGGCCGGATGTCCAACTGCGACGGAGTGTCGTCGGGCCTTGATGTAGTCTGCGCATGCAGCCGGGGTCGGTCGGCGTCATCGGCCGTGCAGATCATGCATTAATCTGATTCACGTGACGCGCGAGACGACAGATCGATAAGCTGTCGATCCACGACCAGTTGCCGGCCGACGGGTTGCTCCTGTTCATCAAGGATGAGCAGTCCACGCTTCACAGGTAAATCAATCAGGTGAAAATTGGCGACGGATGCACTTCTTACGAACAAGACTTGGCACCTTGTTCCTTCCAGCAGCGGCAAAAATTTAATTAACTGCAGATGGGTATACCGTAAAAAAAGAAAAGCAGATAGCTCCATTGATCGTTACAAAGCTCGTCTTGTTGCAAAAGATTTAAGCAACGGTATGATATTTACTATGAAGATACCTTCAATCCTGTGGTGAAAATTGCTCGATCCGCCAGATCTAGTGCCGGTTTGTATTCGTGAGCCACACCAAAAGTCAAATCTGTAAAATTTGCAAAATTTTGTCGGAATTGGGGATGGGCAAGGTCAAAGGAAGGTAGATCAACACCCAAAGCAACAAATCTATGGACCAAAACCACGAAAAACTCACCAAATCAAGAGATCGATCAAAAAGCAATTTGGGACATTTTTTTTTGGTATTTTTGAATTTATGGTGGAAATCGTTGAATGAAGTCAAATCCGTGGCAACCAAAGGCTTCTCATACCAGTTGATATGGGTTTCCTTGTAGGATTTACCCTAGGGTGGCCCGATATTCACGGATTTGAGGCGGGGAGTAAGGGGAAACACGATGAACACAATGAACTCCACGCAAATGCAAGGTAAAGATACAAACACACGCAAACACAACCCGATTCTATTTGCTCCCGTTGGTTCGAACAACCAATCCAATAGAATTCTTGGCGAGAGACCATGAGGTAGAATCACCGTAGGAGAGATCGGTAAGCGGATGATAGAATCTCAACCAAATGAGAGAATAGCAACCAAGTAGAATCCCAAAGGGAGAGACCTAGCACTACTAGAATCCTTGAGAGAGACCAATCGCTTGAGGAGGGTTGTGACGACTTGGATAAGGGCACCGAATCCAAGGCCTTGTACAACTCATATATTAACTATAGAGAGGGGTTCCCATCTAGGGTTTGGCACATGCCATAACTCATCATCAACTCTAATCAGATCTGAGCCACAATGGGGCTATTTATAGTACTAGGGGCGAAGGGGTAGGTAGGAGGGAATATTCCGGGCATAAAACCCTACATAGTGCGCAGACTGGCGTTTCGGCAATAAGTTCGGTCGCGCCGGAACTGGCACCGGTATTTCAGGCGGGCGCTAGTTTTCTATTCTGCATAGCGTTCCGGTGTTCGCCGATTTGTCGGCGGCGACCAGGAATTCTGGCGGGGTTTCCAGTCGACAGGTCCTAGCGCCGGAAGTGTCGGCGAGAGTTCCGGCGGCGCCGGGCCTGGTGCCGGAATCCTTCTTCCGTCTTCTTTTCCACGCTTCTTGCTTGGGGGTCTTGGTTCCTGGGTTCTTCTTGTCGTCTCCTCTTGGTGTCATGGTCATAGCATTGGCACTTGTCTCAAGTAGGATCTCGTTCATATGATAACCAAGGGAAGAAGAGATATGGGGCGAGTTCACCTTTGTGGGAATGGTCGACGTAGCATGATGTGGACCCATGGTGAACGCCATGTGTTGGGCTGCATCAAACCATCTCTAAATAAATATGAGCTTATTGAATCTCTCCTTATCCCCCTTTTCCATATGGTAGAGCGACGATCACGGTATGTCACTTCACGCCGTACACAATACCATACTTCCAAGGATAGTTCCCTCTCTAGTTCTGAAAGCAAATATTATGTGGTCGACTTCACGTAATATCTAGAGATAAAACTAACACATAATCATAGCACAAAGTTATAGATAATCTTCATTTTATATTATAATATTGCTAGGCTTTCTCAATCTCCACCAAAACATGGTAAACTAGTAACACATGGATACAATTAACAACATCATCATAATCATACGAATGTAATGCAAGTATATGGAGGAATTCGAGTACAAATCCACAATAGTAATTTGAATTATAACTAATGAAGGTGAATGAGATGGGATTGATGTTGGTGATGGAGATGATGTGGTTGATGATGAAGGGGATGATGTGTTGTCCTCCAGTGATCCGTGTAGAAGTGGGGATGATGACTTTCTCCAAACCTCCCCCAGATCCCTTTCAGATATATAGTTTTGGTGGTTCTGGTGTCTGTGAATGTAGGATCTCAGATCCGTCTGCGTGAGGTGAAAGTATTTGACGAGGCAAAGCCAATGTAGGTCAGTACGGGCGGGCTTCCCCCGTGATGATGCTCGTTATGGTCCCTGGTGTCTCTCCTCGTGTCTTCTTTTCGCCCAGTTGTGTGGAAAATCATTTAGATGAATTTTATCACATCAAAATATCATATTAACACACAATATGATTGTTCTTATCGATATGTTCGTTATTGACTTAATATTTTAAGTTCCTGCTGAAAGAAGCATCAAAGGTGCACGCAAGCACGGTAAAATACCAAAATCTACAGCTACAAATGCAAAAAACATTAAGTAAAAAATGCTTCAAATATGCACTCATCAGCGATATAAAACCAATTCTATGTTTTCCCAAAAAATCAGAGAAAACCAATCTAAGATTGGGAAAAGACTCACCAGAGCATCTGATCAAGGATTAGCGGACGAGCCCTGCTAGGGGGTGCGATGCCCAGACGGAGATCACGAAGATCGATCCCCTCCCCCCACCACCCCCTCCGGGGGCAACGCGGCAGAAGTGTGCTGATGGTTATGCTTTGAATCGAGATTAGTCTGATAGTATGAGGATATGCTTAATACAGTGGATGTTGTATTGATCCTCTCATGATGAGTTATATAGTAGTACAAGATTTGGAGGCTAAGAAGGCTCCTAGAGATAATATTAAAATAATTTCAACCTAATCTCGTACAAATACAACTATCAAATATATCTCCAATGTTCAGGATATTGATTATCGGTAATTTATCAGCCGGCTAAAAATTGGTGATTTTTTTAGCGCATCGGATGATTTATTGGGCGATAAATTAACCGGACAATCGGCATATCGGCCACCCCCATTAGTGATAAATCAGCTGATTTATTGAACAATGTATGTCTCTAACACTAGTTTAGTCGGATTATCCTAATTGAGAAGGTCGGATAATCTGCAAAAATAACGGATAATCCACATCCACCGAATAATAGCAATACTATATCCATCGGATATCCACACGTCAAATATCCCTATCCTTATATAATTGTATACCATATTCTTAAAGACGGATGTGGATGCGGATCTACGGCAGAAATTATCCGTACTATTTACATCCCTAACCAGTGGTCACCATACTTCTGCACATCACGAGGACATCCAACTAAACCTGATTAGGCTTTGCAAGGTTCCGAGTGGTTGTCACTTTATTCTAAATAAATTGGTAAGTGGAAAGAAATTTGTACGGAGTACTACAAGTTGAAGGTATGGTTTCTGTAAAACGGCGGCCAAGCAATACACAGATACTCTCACGTACACCTCTTAAAGATATATTTTTCATATTTTTGTTTTCATAATTAATTCAATCCTATTCCCTCAGACGACAATATGCATACATTGTAAATATATAGTTATGGGCACCAAATTCGGCTGATGTATTTCTTCTAAGTTTAAACAACAATTTCTAAGACTATATACTCCATTCCATTCCCTTTGTTCTAAATTTGAATTATGGCATAAGACTGATGTACGTGAAATTTCATCCATCGGTAAATTAGTTCCTGCTAAGAATTTCCCGCTGTAACGCACGGGGGTTTTCGTCTAGTTAAGACAATTTGCAGCGGTTATCAATCAAAATATATATTTTTTATCCAATGGTGAGAATAGTAGTCCAGGAAAATGGAAATGTGCACATTACCATCCAAAAAAAGTCACATATGTGAAAAATAAGCTAACTACAAGTTCCCACATCAACCTTCGGAGAGCATTCTACAAAAAACGGGTTCTCCTTTGCACCAGCACTATTTTCCAAATCAGACGAGAACCTGTCTTGAAATACAGGGATGTACCTAAACATATTTTAGTGCTAAATACATCCATATCCAAACAAACATGAGTCCATTAATTTAGATTGGAAGGAGTACAAACCACACCTAAAGAAAACGAAAAAATAGTTGCTACACCGGTACCAGCTCATACAGAAGGAGCAGAGCGGAGGATGAAGCAGAACAAGCAACGAAGAATCAGAAGAACTTTAGCAATTAGCAGGGCCGGTCCATAACATGGGGCAAAGGGGCGGCCGCCCTAGGCTTCCAACCTTACGGGCCCGACCCATGTACAACATTGCTTGGGTGGTAGGCAGTGTGTATCTTGCTCCATTCAATCAATTTAAGTTGTTTGTATTTAATTCTTGAACTCGATCAGTGTGCAATCATTTGAGGATGACATATCTTTTAACTTCTTAATACTCTTAGATAGCACGCATGCAAATGCAACCTATGAAATGAGTTCACTATTTATTGTTTATTCTTGGTTTGGAAGTATCTCTCAATTTTAATTACCAGAAGCTTCAAGGCACAAACTAACATGGGAGTTTTTTACAAAAATAAATAAATTAAAGAAAAAACTCATAACTATTTACATTTTTGTATGGCAACTCATTTTAAGAATTTTGCACCCATCATTGATAGTCGTATCTCTTATGAAATTTCTCAACGACGTGTTTCTATCATATATCTAGACATATGACATTTTTTATTTATTTTTCAAAAGTACGTTCGTATGTACTTAGATGCTATTATTCTATTATTTTATTTCTTAAAGTTCAAACTTGAGAAAAAAATCTCTATTTTTTATCTTTTTTAAATTCTGTCTTCGATACCTGATATTTTTTTGAAATTTTGGAACCCTGAGGTTTGTGAGAATTTTCCAAAATTTTATAAAAAAACTAAAGCATGGTTTAAACTTTTGTGAAGTGAATTATATGGTATACACTAGAAGCATCCCCGAGAATATTTCTTCAAGTGTATGTTTACTTTAATGATATTAAAGTATATACATCGACACACGTATGAAGACAAACACTTCTGCATCTACTACATAATTTATTCTACCGTGGATGATTAATTAAAGGGGAGAAATTTTATTACAACATATAATTTAAATTTAGAAAATCAAACTATTGAGTGATACATTATAAATTAATAAAAAATAATACTATAACTAACTCAGAAACATTGTTATGTGGTTAATTATGCCATTTAACTAAATACAATTGCGCTAATACTAGTGTATAAAACATAAGTTCAAATAAGTATAACATTTTAGTATAAAACATGTTTATTTTTATTTGCCTCGGGCCTGTTTTTGTTTGGACCGGCCCTCACAATCAGCCAACTATGTCAAATTATAAACCTCAGTAAAATATATCAACCTGGATCTTGTGAATATGTCAAGTGTGCACGGTTATGTTGACATAACTTAGCATACTAAATCAGAATTGTATTATTAGATCCATAACTTAACATATGTGTCCATGGTTGCAACCCAACCCCAACCACAAACGAACTCATTCCTTGGCCTGGGTAGCCTTCCGAAGAACAAGTGGACATATCACTAAACCAAAAATGATTAGGCCGATGAAAGAGTAAAAGTCACAGGTATAAGATGATCAACAAGGAAATAAGGTTGCTTTCTCTAAACAATGCTAATTTGTTCAGGTAAATTTGCTCGCCTGTAATATATCATTAGTTAAGTGTTAGCTAATTGGTACTATAAGAAGAATAGTAAGGTCTGATACAAATAAATATAGTTATACATACATACATACACAACACATGTGCAGGAAATGCCCTATAAATGTTTGGTTGCTAATTATCGTTTTTGCTCGGTGTTTAGCTTTGGCGGTTCTGTTTTTATAATGCCTTTGCCAAACAATGTGGTTCTAATAATAAATAAAGATTATGTGCATCGCTTGATGCAGAGGCCGGGGCTCCGCTCCCCATTTTAAAAAAAAAGAGTGCTGGCAGATCCTATTGATAATTCAATATAGAGGCACATGGTGAGTCCGATTTGATGAGGGTTGGACCAGCAGCTGAGCACATAAAAGGATAAATTCAGGTATCCAAGAGAAGGGGTAACGAAGAGGAGGTAAGTAGAGATTTAATTTACCTTGATACGGCACTTCGGTCATTTGTCAAGGCCATTGCTGTCCCTTGGACACACGGAGGCAGAGATGGCGGACTTGGGGAGGGGAAGTGGACTGGGGCTGGGTCTTGGAGGGCGACCAGGTAGGCGGTCCTTTGTCATCACCGACGTCGCCTTCTTGCGAGCAGATGGGAACATCTACGAAGGTGGATGCCTAAAGTATTGGAATCAATTTCTGGAAGGCCTCCATAGATCACGTAGGTAGTTGCATAAAGAATGGAAAAGAAGTAGCAAAAGGAAACAAATTAACAGAGTTGTACGAGATAAAAGGATAGGAGATAGCACCTAGAACTCGGAAGGGAGCACTTCGTGCATGGAGATTCGAAGGCATGATGGCATTTTGTTTGTAGTAAAAATTCCAACTAAAAAGTAGGGATGTTTTGTTATTATGGTGGCATTTTCTCAATAATTTTATAAAAGTAGGTGCGTCGAGCTACCCACCTACCGAAGGTGCCATCGCACACACGTCTGGAGTTTGCTCTCGCGATCCTATGTGAGCGGAACGATCACACAAGACAGTGTCCTCCACCTAGCCAGAAAGTACTATAGCGACTAACTTAACTGAAAGAAGTACTAAATCCTAGCTACTCTGAACCGTGTCAACAACGGCCGGAAACGCTACAGTGCACGACAACAGTTCAGTTACAAGTTTATTCTTCTGATAGAGGTTTGATCAACAATATGATGATGATGGTCTTGGCCTGGCCTGTACCTCGGGATGTACATGTCGCCCTTTTGTCGCGCCGGGAGGTCACTGTGTGTAGCCACCTGTGTGGTCGCGAGCCGGCCCGTGTTCATTTCCTTGTACTAGTACCCGCTCGTGTCGTGATGGTGTTGCCACGAAACATCAATCACTTGGCCGACCGGCTTCTTGTCGCTCTCCATGGTCACCGGCTCCTTGACATCGAACCCTGCACGAGCTCCTCAGCCGGCGAATAGGCGGGTGCGCACTAGTAGCCTCCGGTCCGCGGCAGGCGCGTTCAGCACCATTGGCGTGTAGTGTCGCCTACCGCGCGATGCTGTCCAAGAGACCATCCGCGAGCATCGTGGCGGAGGTGTCGAGTAATCAGGGGCCCGGTGATTGTACAACACGTACTATGCCCTTGGGTCCACGTACCGGACGTGTAGGTTGAGCGTGCTCGGGTCCCGCTCGTTCGTCGGCCACCATATGTTGAATTTGTTGGACTATGTACTTCCATATGGATATGGAGGTGTATTGGCAGCTCAACTATAGCCCGTGAAGTTAAACACATTTCAATCGTTGATCGAGATTCGCATTCAACGGCTGATGTGCTCTTTGAGAGAGAGAGAGAGAGGAGTAGAAAAGAAACCCTAGCCACCATTGGTGGCTGTGTGTGAGACGCTCCGTGAGAGTGTAAGCTGAGCAAGCAAGCCATCTTGGTTGTTGTGTGAGAGGGTGAGAACACACACAAGAACACCACAACCTAGTGAGAAGAGAGGAAGAAGAATGGGAGGTGATTTCTGTCTAGATTTCTGAGTTCTGACCGGTCTGTATTCAAGCTGGTGTTTGAAGGCTTAAAGGTGCTTGGATTGGCTTAAAATTTAGTGAGATCGTTTCTTACTTTGAGTACTCCGATCTGGTTAGCTGGTTCGAGATTTGAGTCGGTGCAGCATCAATTTTGAATACGGTTTAGTTAGTTCGGACTGCTGCAGCTTCAGCACATAACAGTTTTGGTAGACAAACAGACTGGCAAGCAAGTGGTATTCGATTGAGCTGAAATTTAGTGTATACATTGGGAACACGTATGCCTACTTGTCGACCAAATTTGGTGCTGATTGAATATATGGTTTAAGAGCAGTTTTCTGGTTACCGAAGGGGGAAGAAACAAATATACTCTACTTTGTTGTAATCTTTCTTTCAAATGATTGTTGTTGTTATTGTTATTGGTGTTGTTGTTTTTGTTGCTGCTGTTGTTGCTGTTGTTGCTGTTGCTGCTGTTGCTGTTGTTGCTGTTGTTGTTGTTGTTGTTGTTGTTTTTGTTGTTGTTGTTGCTGCTGCTGCTGTTGCTGCTGCTGTTGGTGTTGTTGTTGTTGTTGTTGCTGTTGTTGTTGTTGTTGTTGTTGTTGTTGTTGTTGTTGTTGTTGTTGTTGTTGTTGTTGTTGTTGCGGTTGGTAATGTGTTAAGTGTGTTGTACATCTCTATATGTCCTAGAGAACACTCTATATGTAGTTTTCTCATAGTTAAGCTCGCGTGGACCGGTTGGTCCACACCCATGGTTTTTCCTCCTTACTTTGAGGAGGTTTTTCACGTAAATCCTTGTGTTATTTGTGTATGTGTTCGTTGTTTTATTTGTGTTACATATCAGTTGATTGAAGCTATCCTCGAAGTTCATTGTAAGTAGTGGGGGTTGTGTATCTCCCCCCAACAAAGTGGTATCAGAGCCGAGGTTCAGATTGTATTCAGTTTCAGAGTAGGGTTTATTTTGGGTTGAGTACATTTGCTTGTAGTGAAGGATGGAAGTGAATAGAACAGAATGATTTCTTTGAATGGTAGAAATTATTAAGCTTGTAAGTGTAAGATGAAGGACTTGTTATATATGAAGGAATACTAGATGTCGGTGTTCTCCACTAAGATGCCCAGTGATATAAAAGATCAGTGAGAGGTACTTCAATGGGTGGATGATAATTTTTTTGAACCATATCATTGAGGAGACACATGCATGTATCTTATGGCAGAAATTGGAGGAGTTGTATGCACACAAAGAAGGTACCAACAAGATATTCTTGATCAAGTGTAACATCCAGCATTAAAGGTTAGAAATAAATAAAGATCATGTATGTGCATTGCATTCATGCATAAAAATATGAATAATTTTCACGCTTTTGATTAAAACTTGTCAAAGTGATTGAAACTTCTTTTAAACTTGATGGAACCGAAGTAGATCATCAACTTAAGTGCGATAAGTTTCAATATGACCTCTACTAAAATCTTATTTTTTGGGTAAAGGTAATTTGATCTATGGGTAGATTAAATGGAATAAAGCTAAATCACAACACCTTACTTAAGGATTAATACTTAATCTTCTAGAGACTATATCAAGTTATCCTTTACAATAACCCATGGATACCAAATCAAGTATGTAAATCAAGTAAATAAACTTAATAACTAAGCCTTGATATACATGCTTACCATAGTTATTCCTACTATGAGCATCACGGTAGTTCCTAAACACTAACCCCTTATCACAAATATAGTAGGAAGGAAATCAAGCCAATACCATTCACACTGAGTTTGGAGAGGAATAAATCTCATTCAAGTTCTCTAAGAGCTTACACACAAATATTGACTCTCTTGCTGTAAAGAACATGTACCGCGGAATCACTTCAGACAAAAGTAAGCTGCACATTTCTACATGTAATTTCTGAAGAACCTGTATAACTAAAAATAATTTGGTTTTGCCCCAGTTTCTGTGATTTTATATGACCCTGCCTTCTACTATACAATATAGATTAGTGGCTAACAGATAAGCTGAGTTTATATGCTTGATTGCCATGTAGCTATCTTGGTGGCTAACAAATAAGTTCATGTATTTATTGTTTATGTTACCGTTTTATGGATGCACATAGAGGCAACTTCTGGGAGTGTGTTAGTATTGAACACAATAAAAAATGGTTGATATATGTTAAAAATATGGTTGATAGTTTAGATTAGCGCATAGTTCAAATTGCGAAAATGGTTCATTGTGCCATTAAGCTAAGATATTTATCGCCGGTTGTTAAGATTCCCCTTATTGAGATTATGAAGGCAGTGTATGTATTTACCTGTTTGAAAGATTGCAAGTGCAAATCTAATACTTAACTGCAATTGATTTTATTTTTGAAACGAAGCATATCCGCCGTTCACTCCTACAGAGTACACACTCAGCTCTCTCTGCAAAAACTTTGAGTTTTTCATCAGATGAATCAATAACTATGTAAGACATTCTTGTAATCTCATTCTAAAAAGGATATTGGTTGCACTATCCATAATTTTTTATAACCATGTACTTTATATGTGCATCTTTTCTTCTATCCATAAGGATATAGTATTGCATATAGCACAAGGTTTGTGGAATTCCATTTTTTAGAAGCTTACTATCTTTCATAAGCCTTGGGTGTTTCTGGCTTCACCACAAAACTAAAAATTATTCCACCCGTCCCAAAATGAGTGATGTAGCTTTGTCTAGATACTTATCTATCTTGACACTAAAAACTGGCTAGATACATATATATCTAGAAAAAAACTATGTCATTTATTTTGGGATGGAGAGAGTATAACACTTTTAAAGCATGTATAACGACACACATTCTTAAATTATGTTCCTTGACCTATTTGTACAATATTATGTATGTGCTTATTTAAATCTCGATTTGGTAGATTAGTTAAATGACTGGATGCCTAATTTTTTTATCTCTAGTCTAGGAACCATCTTTGCCCTGATTCAAGTTGTTCCATCACTTACACAGTGAGGTAAACCCTCTGGTTTTGATTGCCTTTGTTCAAGTGATGCTAACCGTTTTTTATCAGCTTATAACCCGTATTTTCTATTCGTTGATTATTGTATCATATACTAGAGTTCTTTCTCTTTTTCTTTCATACAATGTAGGGCACAATGTAAACATGTTTGGCTTCTTAATCGACCTCTTCACTGGAACCTTTAGATTAATCAGAATGTCTAGCTACTTTCTAATTTTTTTAATTAAACAAAATGTCTACCTACTTTCTTGACTAATTATTCCAATAAGATAACTGGGATACTCCTCTTTGGGATCTGTAGGGTTGTGTGTCCCTCCTAGATGCATCATGTGTTTGCTCTATGTGATTCAACTAGGATTTTTCGGTTCCTACTACTAATTCACTAGTTATAGTAATGACGCTTTACTTATTAGAGTGCAAGATTTTGGACTTATAAGTCATTAATAATGAATTATTGGCTATTTAGAGTTGAATTTAAGGATGTACAAGCACATGGACCTTGGTAACCCGACCCCCGAATTGTGCTATTTTGAAGTGGGTATACAAGTGGAAGAAGGACACGAATTGTGTTGTTGTGAAGTACAAGACAAGACTCGTTGCAAAAGGGTACGCACAACGTCAAGGAGTTGACTACGAGGAGGTGTTTGTAGGGGTTCCGCACATAAAAACAATAAATTTTACTCTACGCCCCTGAACCCCTAAAGCTGCCAGGACCTATCTATTAGTAATACAGTAACGGGAGGGGCTTTTCGCGAACTTACCCTTGAAGACCAAAAAGCGTTATCAATGCTCAGGAGAGCGTGGTTGATGTAGACGAGCCGAAGCCGACCTCAAGGTCGTGATGAAGTCCTTGCGCTCCTTCTGGCTCCAACGACTTGAGTGCCTCAAGTGCGACACCTCGCGGGGAGTTACACATGTCCGGTGCTTGACGATGACTCCCTCTTTCCCGATCCAGCAGCAGTTGCGGAAGTAGAGCTCCCGGATCCGAATCCCGCAGCGCGACGGCGCTCCGCGGTGAAGATGTCTCTCGCTCACGCAGTCCAGACTTGGGACCACGATCACGAGAGAGAGATGGGAGAGAGAAAATATCAACTGGAGGTCCTCCCAAAAGTGAGGAGACCTTTATTGATTATTGGTGTATTTTTCTAGGCCAAATACCCCACTTTATATAGGGGGGGAGGTACTACCTCCCCCAAAGTCCTGGGGTGGGACTAAAGGAGAGGAGGGGGGAGGAGGTGGCCGCTGGCCACCTAGTGGGCCCCACGCGGGGGGGGGGGGGGGTTAATTGATTTTCTATTTATTAAATAATTATGAATAAATGATTAAATCAACATTTAACATTCATTCACACATTATTCAATCTCCGTGGCCATGGAACACCTTCGACCTCCACTCCGGACATCCTCCGGACTTATCGAAACCCTTCCGGCTTTCTCCCTTCTTTTCTTCGGCGATTCTACCGATCCTATAAACACTCTCTAAGCATCATCAAGCCCTTAAGTGTGATGCCCTACGGTTCGGGAACACTCTAGACATGGTCGAGACACTCCCGCACCAATGATCGATAGAGGGACCTGGATGGCCATGTGACCCCTATGCGTTCCACGAAGATCTTTCGTCGTTTGAACCGGGACAGTCGTGTCTTATTCCCTTTGTCACTCGATACTTGCATTGCCCGAGATCTGATCAATGACATCACCATGTCGTGTTCAATCTCGTTACTGAACAATGCTACTTGACTCGTTTCGACAAGTGATATCCCCGTGATCTAATCACACGGTGCGCAACTATTGGATACAACTTCTCTAAGTGGGCCCTTGAGTATCTTCCCGTCACATGGACGGACAAATCCCACTCAGAATGAGATGACCTCATTTCCAACTGGCATAAATGCCACATGATCAGGAAACATGATCATCTGTTGACCAATGAACCAGTGACTAGAGTTTCACTGGGAACCCCTGGTTGTTTGTATATCACACGTGTATTGATGTTTCCACTCAATACAGTTATAGCATGATATAAAACTTAATCATAAACTATATGAAATATGATAATAGTCCTTACTACTATTTGTCTCTAGGGCATATTTCCAACAGTCTCCCACTTGCACTAGAGTACAAATACACTAACTACATTTGTTCTCAATCATTGGCACCATATTCCCGGTACCCTGAATATGCTTGCTCATGGAAGAGGTTGAGTCTTGGGTCTGTACTTTACAGTCCCAAATCCTTTGCAACTTACTAATGTCACCTTGATTGACATTAATACTTTATCATCACATGATAGCATCTGTGTGTATGCATCGTCGCTATGGCAGCAAAACGAGGCCTGATTCCAGGAGCCTACAGTGACGTTAGATCAACCTCGAGGGCTTTCTCATGGGCACTATGCCCTGGGACACATCATTCTATGTTAAAAGCGAACTAGCCCCGCCATAACATTATACAACACTTTAGATGGTACCCTTATCTATTATTATAAATGTATTCATCGAAACTCCCGTGCACTCTGTGCAACTTTCAATGTTTTGTTCACCTCGCTTCCTACTTGACTTTAATTGGTATCTACAGGAGTTTCCAACATATTCCCTTATAACATAACTCTTTATGTTTTAAGATATGTTATCCTTTATGGATTTGAAAATATGTCCACAGTTCTCTAATAGATACCGCGGACAAACTTAGCTCAACGTTCTATGATTCGAACTTAATCACTTTCAAACGTTCCTTATTTGGATCACATATTATGCTAAGTTATCATCATGTTTTACTAAGATAGAACCTATGTCTTAACATAGTGGATGACGATCATCCTTTTCTTTCTTTCAACCGTTGATGTTAAACTTAATACTATTCCTAATTTGAGTTATTAAGGACTAGTTCCTTAATTAACTTATATCCTGAAACCCTTTTCAGAATCCCTTAAGGAATACTAGATAATATCATAATACACCTATTATCAACTTCTATATCTTATGAATCATTATTCATAAGTATTTGCGCCTTTCATTCTTAACACACTTAAGAATTACTCCTATAAGCTCCCACTCAGAATATGTTCCTACATATTTGAATTAGAGTCTTATATTGCTCCCACTTAAAATATGTCAATCACATATTGTTTCAGGAAGACTTTCATAGATCCCACTCAATTTTATGCAAATTGCATATCCACTCACTATTTTGAATAATTTCAAAAGCTTTGATCAAATATCAAACTTGGAGATTTGTTATGAGATACTAGTACTTTACTAGTTTTAAATCCAGAAGATATTTAGCACACATGAATCAAATTCATCCAATACTTGACAAATTGTGCTTTTGTCATTTACCCCCTTTTTCCTACTATGGCTTTGCAGTCATTTGGGAAAATTCAAGTAACCCCTTTTACTTGTGAGATTCAGCAATGAATTGCTTTCTAATCTCAAGGGAATTTTGCTTTTAGGATTTCTCATAATTCTGGCTTGCCATTGTTTCCTTTGTAGTTCCTAGGTATGTCATATTTCAAAAATCATGACAAGTGATTGACAAATGTCTCCATACAAGATATGGATTTACATTTTGAATCCTACTCCATGTAGTGAAAAACAATAGTGGAGGGAAAAACACAATAATCAAATCATTGATTCTTTCCTTCCGTGAAGAGAATCGTTCAGGAACGCTGTCCGTTGCACTTCTCAACACTCTGAAGCAGGGTTTTGAATCCTCATCATGTTTTACATTATTTTTTATTTGCTCCATAATTGAGACACTTCACTAGAGGTGACTTTTCTCAAGAATGCACCAAAATCCAAGCAATACGAATCTTGCTTTCCTTTTGGTTTGAGCTATGGATTTCGTATTCAAAGTTTCCAATGAATACACTACAAGGACTTATTCGCTATTGTTTTGGTTATATCGAATAACCCCAAAACATTCACGAATTCAAATGGTTTACTACATTCTAATTGAGTGCTAACTATTTCTAACTAATGGTCTCTACATCTACACTACAACGATTTATTTGGTGTCTTCTATTCAACCCCCTTTGATATCTAATATCACATTGTGATGCTTCGTATTTTGACGTTTCAAAACACTTTGCATTCCACAATTTCTTTTGTTCCATTCTTATAAGTTCGAATTTCATTATGATTGATCAAATCATAGCAATTGGATTCTCTTTTATGTTTATACCCTTTTATTGATGAAACATTTTGATCAAATCAAACAGTTTCATATTCATGTTTCCTTTGGTAAACTACTTTACACATTTAAACAATCAATTAATGATAATTACCATTTTCGTTAAAACACAATACATCGAATATGTATTTACTTTCAACAATTCATTAAACACTTTGTATTCAAGTACTCCCTCCGGTCCATATTACTTGTCGCTCAAATGGATCTATCTAGACATGTTTTAGTGCTAGATACGTCCAATTCAACGACAAGTAATATGAATCGGAGGGAGTAATACACGGTGTTCAAGTTATTTTGCCGAACTTAGGCATGATTTATATATGACAAGAAATCGAATGACTTTCACATATTATCACATAACTTTGAATTTAAACAATGGTTTTTCATTCATTAATGAACATATCAGTAAGTTGGGTATTTTGAACAAGGCATTTTTAATGTTTTACAAATGTTCATGCATTATCAATTAGTTTCAAACAACAAGGATAATTCACACATAATTGAACAAGATATGAACACGAATAGAAATCATTCATAAAAGCAGAACAACTGTTTGTTACAAACTCATATAAATAACCGTCTCACGAAGTGTGAGACACACTAAAGAAGTTCAAATCTCTCGATTATATTAATCATCCTAAAACACAAACTAAATGATAAATGTCGAGGGAGAGTGTCGTTGGCCATCAACACGCAACGTCACCTCCTCTCCAGCAAGCACCTCTCATGCAGAAGGACATGTTTTCAGTAAAACAGAACAAGTATCAGATATACTTAACACTGCAATGTGTTTGCAAGATTATAACATTTATAAAACTGTATATCAAATATATACCTTTGTCATTGACGACACCAGCGACGTTGGGTTCATCTATCACATTTCTGAAATGTGATATGAACTCGAGGAAATCCAGTGTTTCCGTGTCGCCTCTCATAACACAGATCCTGACTTGTGCTTGGAAGCTTGGAGGAGGCGAACGTAGCACAACTCCCATCGCAAATGAGCTTGAGAACTAGTTGTCCAGGTAGTATGCCATACTCATGTACGCATTGTAGAGGCGCAATAAGTGCTCATCCAGTGAGGAGCCCTCCTCCATCTTTATGGAGAGGAAGTCCCCCATCAGCTCATACTCCCACATGTGCATTTGTTCCACGAAATGTGCTCTCAGATGTGCCATGACCACCCGGGGCTTGAGACTCCCCACTATTGGCCATAGCCCATCCTCCATTTTGAGGCGCATGGTCACTGATATGAATGTGGCCATCACACGACAACGATAACGCAGATCCCGCTGCTCCTGGGTCTCATGAGAATAGGGTGACTCCAAATACATCTCGCAGGTCATGTAGTCAGCTACATTGTTCTCCCCAAGGAGATCAAATAGGTGTATGACCCATGCAGAAAAGTTGGATACATCTAACTTGAGCTTTTGTCCTTTTAACCAATCGTCAATAGGAAAGGTAATCTCGGGAAGAACCATTTTCTACATTTATAATTGCAAAAGGAATTTAGACTAAGTTTATAATTAAATGAGTTAATAATAACTCCACTCAGAAACACCTATCCCCAAAAGGGTTCCTAGTGATAACACGACCCCTATCAGCCACATCTCCCCCAATCATCAAGGCCATCAATGTGGGTTCAAGGGTGGACGCTAAATGTCGGTCACATAATTCATGCGACTCGTGCTCGATCTTTCCACCATCCGCATTCTGAGGCCATGTCTGTACATGCTAGGCTCGCCAACTCAACCTTAGTGTATTTGCTATGCAACATGGCTTACACCCACTGTATGCGAACGTAGATATGTATGACACCCAGGCCTGTAACCCTGGATCGCCTCATACCGAAGAACTTTCTTGGTGGTGCACACTAAGGGGGAACACAATCGTTGGTAATTTTAACAGGGATCATCTTATTAGGCTACCGTCGAGTATCTAATGCTAGCACACGATAAGACATACAAACAATAACACTGAATGTAAATGCTATGTGATATGGTCCTTCACGTCGTGATCTGCATCCGCCGTCACCGGGTTTCGGCGCCAAGGATCCGGCGCCGTTGACACCAGGGTACCGGTGTCATTCCGGCGAGGTAGTTTGTCATTACCATGACTATCTACTACTATGCAACAAAAGGTAAATCACTTTACCTTTGCCACAACCATATCACAAAGCAACGCCCCCCTGCAAAACAAAGCTAGACGCCTCTACTTTATCTTTGCATGTTTTACGTGGCTGAATGGGCTTACACACAAGAACCGTTCTTACCTACGAACTTTCAGCACAACGCTGATCAAGTAGTTGTCTCTACTACACCCCTTTCGGGGCCCTCCATTGCAAATGGCATACCAACTAATGCGAGAGAGACAGACACCCCCCTAAGCCACTTTATACGGTACAATCCGTATGTCAAGCGTGGACCAGTCTCGCGAACGAACGCGTAAAGTCGGTCGGGGGACGCTTCATCAAGCATTACTGCGGTATACACAAGTACACGTGGGAGGGTAACAACTAAAAGATCAACGCCCACACGCTACATCTCGTGTGTTCTACCCGTACTAGCATTACTACGCATAGATCTAGCTCTGATACCACTGTAGGGGTTCCGCGCATAAAAACAATAAATTTTACTCTACGCCCCTGAACCCCTGAAGCTGCCAGGACCTATCTATTAGTAATATAGTAACGGGAGGGGATTTTCGCGAACTTACCCTTGAAGACCGAAAAGCGTTGTCAATGCTTATGAGAGCGTGGTTGATGTAGACGAGCCGAAGCCGACCTCAAGGTCGCGATGAAGTCCTTGCGCTCCTTCTAGCTCCAACGACTTGAATGCCTCAAGTGCGACACCTCGCGGGGAGTTACACACGTCCGGTGCCTGACGATGACTCCCGCTTCCCCGATCCAGCAGCAGTTGCGGAAGTAGAGCTCCCGGATCCGAATCACGCAGCGCGACGGCGCTCCATAGTGAAGATGTCTCTCGCTCGCGTAGTCCAGACTTGGGACCACGGTCACGAGAGAGAGAGGGGGAGAGAGAAAATATCAATTGGAGATCCTCCCAAAAGTGGGGAGACCTTTATTGATTATTGGTGTATTTTTCTAGGCCAAATACCCCACTTTATATAGGGGGAGGGGAGGTACTACCTCCCCCAAAGTCCCGGGTGGGACTAAAGGAGAGGAGGGGGGAGGAGGTGGCCACCGGCCACCTAGTGGGCCCCGCGGGGGGGGGGGGGGGGGGGGGGGAGGGGGGGGGCTAGGCCTAGCCGGCCAGCCCCTTGCCCTTCTCCCTTTCCCCTTTCCCCTAATGAGCCCTCTCCCTCCGGAATTGGCCCATTAAGCCTTTTTGACCTTTAATTGATTTTCTCTTTATTAAAAAATTATGAATAAATGATTAAATCAACATTTAACATTCATTCACATATTATTTAATCTCCGTGGCCATGGAACACCTTCCACCTCCACTCCGGACAT
This sequence comes from Avena eriantha, assembly GCA_910589775.1. Lineage (NCBI taxonomy): Eukaryota > Viridiplantae > Streptophyta > Magnoliopsida > Poales > Poaceae > Avena > Avena eriantha. The sequence continues at coordinate 116,390,574 of OU342741.1, forward strand.
CCTCCAGATTTACCGAAACCCTTCTGGTTTTCTCCCTTCTTTTCTTCGGCGATTCTACCGATCCTATAAACACTCTCTAAGCATCATCAAGCCCTTAAGCGTGATACCCTACGGTTCAGGAACACTCCAGACATGATCGAGACACTCCCGCACCAATGATCGACAGAGGGACCTGGATGGCCATGTGACCCCTGTGCGTTCCACGAAGATCTTTCATCGTTTGAACCGGGACAGTCGTGTCTTATTCCCTTTGTCACTCGATACTTGCATTGCTCGAGATCTGATCAATGGCATCACCATGTCGTGTTCAATCTCGTTACTGAACAATGCTACTTGACTCGTTTCGACAAGTGATATCCCCGTGATCTAATCACACGCCGCGCAGCTATTCGATACAACTTCTCCGAGTGGGCCCTTGAGTATCTTCCCGTCACATGGACGGACAAATCCCGCTCTTGACATATATTGCCTCTACGGTTTCCTCCGAATACCTGAACACACCTTTATAACCACCGTTTTACCAGATGGCGTTTGATGCTATCTAAGCACTCTCGGGAGACAGTGATTGATATAGCCTCACGGTCTAAGGAATAGTCTACGAGGATCCATTTCTAATCATCGTAACTTGAACTTCGTGACATGATCGGGTCACGAAATTTAGGTTGGGTATTGGTTCATCATCTCATTCTCAGAATGAGATGACCTCATTTCCAACTGGCATGAATGCCACATGATCAGGAAACATGATCATCTGTTGACCAATGAACCAGTCACTAGAGTTTCACTGGGAACCCCTAGTTGTTTGTATATCACACGTGTATTGATGTTTCCACTCAATACAGTTATAGCATGATATAAAACTTAATCATAACCTATATGAAATATGATAATAGTCCTTACTACTATTTGTCTCTAGGGCATATTTCCAACAGTGTTTGCACCAGTTTATCGACTTGAGACCAGTTGCAATGCTTCCCCACGCGGCGGCGGCCCATTTTCCGCCCAACCGAGATGGATCCACGGAAACGGCCAGTTGTCCCTAGGCTTGGCTCTGGGCTGGTTTGAGACCTGTGCTGGACACAACACGGGGTAGACCAGGTAACGAAACATGTTGTTTTCTTCCCAACAAGCCTGTCTATACGTGATGCAAGCTACCAAACGTGCCCTAGATGCTCAAGTGCTGCATCGAGGTTGGCACCATGTAGAGAGAGAGACCATATTGAATTCAAGGGATTGTGTCCAAGGCAGAAAATTGAAGACACTGTCGGAATAGTAGTATTATTTTACTACTATACTTGAGACTATGCAGCCAGGCCCGGCCCTAGGGTAGGGCGGGAGGGGCGGCCGCTCCGGGCCCATGGAAGTCAAGGGCCCATATTCTAGGAATATGTGTGATGTATGCTAACCCTTACTTGCTGGCCAAATTCCATGTGTCCGCGTGCACAACAGGAAGAGTAGAGCAGTTGTACGTCGATCATCGCATGAAAAATAACCGAGCCCACCACGCCTCATCGGCCCATGCAGAGTGGAGAGGCGATAGCCCATCAGGGCTTGCAGGGTTGTAGGTCGAGACTCCCATATCTATTTCTTCGACCGATCCCCAATTCACGTGGTGCTCCCATTTGCAGTTTTGTTCGTCCTCGTCCCTGATGACCCACAAGTATAGGGGGGTGTATCGCATTATTTTCGAGGGAAGTGAAACTCAGTTTATTGATTCGACACAAGGGGAGCCAAAGAATATTTATAAGCCTTAACAACTGAGTTGTCAATTCAGCTGCACCTGGAAACAATCTTGCTCATAGCAGTTTATCAGTAGCAATAGTTTTGTAGTAGGAATAGTAAAGTAGCAACAGTAGTAAAGTAAAGACAATAGTAACAATAGCAGTAAACAGTGGGATTCGAGTGCGGTAGGCGTAGGGATGGATGGACGGGCGTTGCATGGATAAGACAATTCACATAGCAATCAGACCATAGGGCAATTGCAGATAAATAAGATAAAGCATCCAAGTACTAGACAATCCTAGGCATGTGTTCCATATATAGTCATACGTGCTCGCAATGACAACTTGCACAACATCTTTTGTCCTGCCAGCCCGTTTGCAGCGGGGCCTCAAGGGAACTACTGGCAATTAAGGTGCTCCTTTTAATAGTGCACCGGAGCAAAGCATTAACACTCCGTGAACACATGTGATCCTCACATCAAAGCCATTCCCTCCGGTTATCCCGATTTCTGTCATTTCAGGGCCATTGGTTCCGGACAACATGTGTATACAACTTGCAGATAAGACCATAAACAATACTATAATAATGAATCAATAACATGTTCAGATCTGAAATCATGGCCTCGGGCCCTAGTGACAAGCATTAAGCACAACAAGTCGCAACAAAGTCATAAAGCACTAATAAAAGATACTAGGCACCATGCCCTAACAATCTGATGCCATTACATGAACGATCTCATCCAATCCCTACCATCCCCATAGCCTACAACGGGGGATTACTCACTCATAGATGGGGAAACATGGATGGTCGATGGAGAAGCGATGGTGATGATGATGGTGATGATCTCCTCCAATTCCCCGTCTCGGCAGGGTGCTAGAATGGAGTTTGTGGTGCTGTTTTGTGAAATCTGGTGGTGGTGGCGGAGCGGAACTCCCTCTGGAAAAATGTCGAACCCCCCGAAGTTTTTAGGTCAGAAGGCTCCTTATAGGCGAAGAGAGAGGTCGAGGGGGTGCCTGGGGGGCCCACACCATCCCCTGGCGCGCCCTGGCCTGGCCCGCGCCACCAGGTGGTGTGGCCACCCATGGCTCTTCTCCGTCTCGTATTCTGGCTCTAGGAGTCTTCGGGTGAAATAGGATTTTTGGCATATTTTCCGGGATTTTTCCTGATAGTTAATTTTCTGCACAAAAAGTAGACACCAAGGTAATTCTGCTGAAAACAGCGTCAGTCCGCATTAGTTGCATCCAAATCACACAAGTATAGAGGAGAAACAATAGCAAAAGTGTTCGGGAAAGTAGATACGTTTTGGACGTATGAACTCCCCCCAATCTTAGCTTATTGCTTGTCCTCAAGCAATTTAGTTGAAAACTGAGTGCGATAAAAGAACTTTCACGAACACATTTGCTTCATAAAATGTAAATATTCTTAGCAATGCGATCAACTACTTAGACAGTTCATAATAAAGAGTATGCAACTGAGTCTACTTAATAGTCATTGCAAGCTATGAAGAGATTCCAACTCAAAAATAATAAGTAGCATGAAGTATAAACGTTACAATGCTCATAAAAATGTATGATAGAGTGGTATTTCGCTTGCCTTTGATTATGAATGTCAAGGCACCTCTGAAGTTCAAGTGATGACTAGAAGTAAAGATATCAAGGATACAAGCATCAAAGTCATAACACAAATAATCAAGTAATGAGACAAGCACAAAGAATGACAACTATGCTCTCAAGAAGGTGCTCAAAGAATAAATGGAGACTCAACAAGTAAAGGAAAAGGTTTTGAGTAATTTTGAAAGGCTTCCAAATGCTGAAAGTATGGTACTCATTTAGCTTTGAGCTCTCATTGCCCCTATCATAAACATCTTTAAATGGTTAAGGTTAAAGTGACAAAACTAAGAGGATATGCTTGACAAGTTATAAATCAAAGTCTCATGCCCCTTACTTACGAAGACCGATCCTCATGCTACTCAACTTCAGTCACAAGTAAGCTCTTGTCATTGTAAGTATATACGTATCATAGAGACCCGCCAACGGGGTACCCCTTGCACATGACACGGGAGCTGTCCCATAATCAAAATAACAAGGCAAGCAGACAATGAGCATCTCGGTGATCTTTTTATTTACTATGTGCATAGATTTTTATTGAGGATACTTCATAGAATGCTCATTATGGTTATGCTTCAAGTTTCCAGCATGATTAGGCATGGCTTAGGCTAGCGGCCCAGGCATTTCTCTAACATACATACAAACTCCATGATCTTACAAGTTCCACTTTTATTTCACACCGCTGGGATCCATAAGCAAAAGAACATGATATCAACTAGGTACAAAGTACCAATGAAGTGTTGAAAGCGGTCCCCATGATACATGGTTCTGCTAACTTCAACTCATAAAGCGCAAGCATATACGCAATAAAGAAGGATGCAATGGTTCAGGTTTATTAAGTGCAAGAAAATAAAGTGTTCCATCAAGTTCGTGAGAGCTTTACTAACTAACTTTCGCATAACAAGCAAACATTTTATTCGGAAGAAAACAAGGCATATTGAATATGCACGGAATTAGCAAATGATGCTAATGGGTAGGTATGGTGGACACTTTGGAAATATTTGGTTTAAGGGAGTTGGAAACATGAGTAAAACACTCAGTGGGAGTGAAGGCTAGCAATAGTAAGGGAGCGACCAACGAGAGAGCAATAACTTTCATAATCATGCTTGCAACAAAACAAGACTAATCAGGGCATGAAAGTGATTCAAGATCCTCAAGGAAAAATAATTCATCAAGGCTTAACTGATTATCACAGTCATGTGCATGCGTGAGCATGTGCCAAGTCAATTCAAATGAAACATTCAGAGGAGGACAACACAGTGTCATACCAATTTATGAATAGAGCAATGCATGCAAACATTCATAAGACATGTTACAAACTATTAGCGAGCTGGAGCTAATCATAAGAAAGCAAGAACTACTAAGCATCCAAAGAAACCATACACTCTACATGAACGGACTAAGCATGCCCACAGTGATGAGTATATATACAAAAATGAAAACAAATAGAGTTCGTTACCAGCCTCTTACCACGCCTCAAGTTGTCATTAATCCTCATTATTGCTCTTCATTTGTGTGGCTTGAATAATAATATGAAACCAATATCCACTGAGACTGCTGAACCCTGTAGCAAACTCACAAAAACCAAAGAAGAACGACAAATATTTTTGTTGTTTTCGATTTTTAAACAAGAACCAAAAGAGAAAACAAGCAAAGCAAAAATCTTTTTGGGTTTTTCGAATGGTTTAAACAAAGCAAAAAGGGAAAAACAAACCAAGGCAAAAACAAGAAGCAAACCAAAGAGAAACAACAGAAATATTTTTGGTCTTTTTGCGTTTTAGAAAGCAAAAGCAAAAGAAGAACGAAAACTAAAAAGAGAACGAAAACATGAATACACAAAGTATCGACGCAACATGATATGGAGATGAGTGCGGTGTCGGCGTACCTCCCCCCAAGCTTAGGCTTTTGGCCTAAGTGGGTATCAATCTATGTATGAATAGGGGTTCCAAGCAGGCGGATCTTGATAAGAATGGTCGTAATTGGGCCCATGGGAAGAAGAAGAAGCTCTCCAATCATAAGCAGGCTATTGATATGAAGACTCTCCGTTATTTGAGGGCTGGACCGAATCATCCGTGACCTCCCTTCTAGTGTCATGCTCATATTGGGAGAGCTCTCCCAAGTACGTGTGAAGCTCCTCTTCAGTGAGGGACCATCCTTCCCTGTTATCAAGGTTAAACAAATCAGGTGCAGGCAAAAGAACAACACGCTCAGACTTGCTCTTTGTCCAACCAGCTTTGAGAAAGGTTATTTCATAAGATAACTCACTCATACTAGCCCACGAGGAAACAAATTTATGCTGTATCATGGAATTAAGATCAAGCCTTTCTATGGGAAACTGTAGGTCTAGATGATGAGGCACTAAACCATGCAATGCTAGTAAATGAGAAGCAATGAGGCCTCCACAAATTCCACCTTTCTCACGGTTAGCAGCAAGACGGAAAGCTATCAAAGCCCCTAAGTTGTAAGACCTATCTCGTTTAAGAGCAGCAGAGATAAATGCTAGATCATATGAAGATAACTTATTGGCAGTTTTCCTAGCAAGAACACACTTGGCAACAAAGTAGGCAAAGTAACAAATAGAGGGAAGATGAATGTTACGGATTTTTCCACTCTCCTTTGAGAAGCTACTCCCTTGGCAAATTTCTGCGTATAAATCCATGAGTGGTTCAGGTCTCTCCTTAATCTTCCTACATGATCCCCATTGAGGTACCTTAATAGCTGCACACAAATCATCAAGAGAAAGGTTGACAACAATATTGTAAATTTTGTAATGGACCATGGGGTTAGGCAAAGAGTGACTAAATTGGAAATCCTGCACCACAAACATGGTTAGCTTCACAAATTGACAAGGTTCATATTCCAAAAAGTGCTCTAACCCTGCATTAGAAACCAAAGTGTGGAAATCTTGTAAAATTCCTGCAGCTCTCATGAACTCAGAGCATGGATAAATGGAGGGAAAAACTTCCTCCTCCCGGTGGACCTTCATGACCTCAGGTACCCAAATCTCATGTTGGTTTAGGTGGTGTTCACTCGTCTTCTATTCTGAAATTTAAACACCTATTAAAACAAGTGATTGCAGAGTAAATATAATGAAGGATTCTACTCATAGGGACTTGTAAGAGGCCTAAACATGCTTCAAAACTATATCTCTAAGAATCAAACAAGCTTAAAAGCTCTCATAACCAGTCACCTATAGCAGCAAAATACTCAAGATATAATCCACTAAACACAAATCTACTTGGACAAGGGGAGGAGTCACATACCAGGGAACAAATGCTCCAAATTTCAGCAAGAAAGATGGGCTGAGCAAGGAGATCGAAAAAATCGAGAGGAAGCACAGCAAGAACGCAATTTTGAGCAATGGACTGGAGCTTACTCGGGAGAGAGAAGAAAGTGGCAGGTGAGAGAGTTAATGGGGGGCCAGGGGTGGCCCACACCAGGGCATGGCGCCACCCAGGGCTAGCCGCGCCACCAGGTGGTGTGCCTGCCTGGTGGGTCCCCTTGGTACCTCCCAGGTACTCCTCTGCCCCTTTTTTCATGCAAAAATTTAATATGAATTTTCTGGAATTTTTTGAGACACTTTATTTTTGGGCATTTTTCAGAAATAGAAGAATGATTTTTCTGTCAGACAGATTTTTTTCTTTTGGAAACATGATGCAAGGACAAAACAAGGCTAGAACTACAGAAGTTCTAAGACACTCTAACATGCAAGCAACTAACAACAAAAAGAAAGCTAAACGAAAGTAGAAACTAAAGTGCAAAGGGTAGAAATAAACAGAGATAATCATAATGAAAACATTGTTTTGTTCAATGGAATCCTTTTATTAACAAGGTTGATCAAGTATTGCTACCAAAACAATTGCATATGAGACAAAACTTTGTATTCCACTAATGATTATGTTACCTCAACCTTGATAGCAATGGTCCCAATCATAATAGTTTCAAATTTTCATCTAGGTATGGGGCAATATATTTCTCCAACTTGAATGCCTTCAACATGTTCAATTGAATTTAAACAATAAGTCCTTTCAATCTTCTTGGGGAAATAGACAGTATGTTCCTTGTCATTAACATTGAAAGTCACCTATCCTTGATTACAATTAATAACAGCTCCTACAGTATTAAGAAAAGGTCTCCCATAAATAATAGACATATTATCATCTTCAGGCATTTCAAGCACAACAAAATCAGTTAATATCAAGCAATTGTGAGCCACCTGAACAGGTACATCCTCACATATACCCACAGTAATAGTGGTAGATTTATCAGCCATTTGCAAAGATATATTGGTTGGTATCAGTTTTTCTAGTTGAAGCCTCTTATAGAGAGAGATAGGAATAACACTAACTCCAGCTCCCAAATCACACAAAGCAGTTCTAACATAACTATTCTTAATACAGCAAGGGATATTTGGAATCCCTGGGTCTCCAAGTTTCTTAGGAACCTTACCATTGAAGGAATAATTAGCAAGCAAAGTAGAAATTTCTTCATTAGGGATCTTCCTTTTATTCGAGACAATATCCTTCATATACTTTGAGTAAGGAGGCAATTTAATGGCATCAGTCAAAGGAATTTATAAGAATAAAGGTTTCATCCACTCACAAAACTTATTATAATGTTCATCCTCCTTTGACTTGTGTTTCTTATCAGGGAAAGGCATAGGTTTTTGGACCCAAGGTTCTCTTTCACTACCATGTTTCTTAGCAATAAAATCTTCTTTGGTGTATTTAGTATTCTTAGTGTGGTTTTCAGGTTCTTCTTCAACTTTTTCTTCATTAGGAACTTCATTTTCTTCATTACCACTTTCAGTTTCAGCATCAGAGATAGATATACTATTAGGATCTATAGCAGGTTCAGAGGGTTCTACAACAGTTTTATGTTTCTTTTTCCTTTTCTTATGAGTAGAACCACTATTTTCAGCTTGTTGAGAATCCGACTCAATTCTTTTGGGATGCCCCTCAGGATATAGAGGATCCTGGGTAGCAGCACCACTTCTAGTTCTAATTTCATAAGCATGTTTTTCTTTAGCAGCATTAACTAGCAAGTCGTTTTGCACTTTAACGAGTTGATCTATTTGAGTTTGAACCATTTGAAAGTGTTTAACAATCATTTTAACATCATTAGAGGTTCTTTCCACAATATCTTTCAACTCAATAATAGCTCTAGTGTTTTCCATTAGATGATTTTGCACCCTTTTATTAAAGTTATCTTGCTTAACAATAAAGATATCAAATTCTTCTAAGCATTGATCAGGAGGTTTAGAGTAAGGGATATCACCTTCATCAAAGTGTTGGAGAGAGTGTACCTCAATAGTGGATGAGTAGGGAATAGGCTTACATAATTCTTCTATAGGAGGTAAATTCTTGACATCTGCAGCTTTAATTCCCTTCTCCTTAAGACATTTCTTAGATTCCTTCATGACTTCATCATTTAATTCAATAACTCCCCTCTTCTTTGATGTTGGAATAGGCACCGAAATAGATGGTTCAGGTATAATTACTTCAAGTATAGCTTGTTCAGGAGGAGTCCAATCTTCATAATTCTTGCTTATTTTCGCCAGTAATTCCTCAGCTTCCTTAGGAGTCCTATTCCTGAAAACACAATCAGCACAACTATCTAGGTATGTCCTAGATTCTTCGGTTAGTCCATTATAAAATATATCAAGAAGCTCATTCTTAGATAATGGACTTCCAGCCTGTGCATGAATCAAAGCACAAAACCTTGCCCAAGATTCGGGCAATACCTCTTTTTCTCCCTGTTTAAAATCAAAAATTTCCTGCAAAATAGCATGTCTAGCACTTGGAGGAAAATATTTCTGCAGGAAAGTACTAATCAAGCACTCAGTGCTATCAATAGATCCAGGAGGTAAATTACTAAACCAAGTTTTAGCTTCTCCTTTTAGTGAAAAGGGGAAAATCTTAGCAACAAAGTAAGTACACATCTTAATATCATCAGAAAACAAGCCACTCATGGTAGAAAGTTCATTCATATGTGTTACCGCACTTTCATTTTTAGTCCCACAAAAAGGTTCTTTCTCGACAATAGCTATGTAAGATGAATCGAGAGAGAAATCATAATCTTCATCTATAATGTTTATGGGAGAAGCAACAAACTTAGCAGCAGGAGATAATTTGGGTCTAATAGTACGCCTCTCAAGGAGTCTCTTAGCAGCACTTCTATCATGGGTGTTCTTACATTCTTTAATAAATTCGTTGGTCATCTCAACATAACCATCTTCAATATCATAACTTTCACTAGACTCAGGTGAACTAACAGGTGTGGTAGTGTCTTCATTAGGAGTAGGTCGAGACTCCCAGATCTATTTCTTCGACCGATCCCCAATTCACGTGGCGCTCCCATTTGCAGTTTTGTTCGTCCTCGTCCTTGATGACCCACAAGTATAGGGGTGTATCGCAGTATCTTCGAGGGAAGTGAAACCCAATTTATTGATTCGACACAAGGGGAGCCAAAGAACATTTATAAGCCTTAGCAACTGAGTTGTCAATTCAGCTGCACCTGGAAACAATCTAGCTCATAGTAGTTTATCAGTAGCAACAGTTTTGTAGTAGGAATAGTAAAGTAGCAACAGTAGTAAAGTAAAGACAGCAGTAACAATAGCAGTAAACAGTGGGATTCGAGTGCGGTAGGCGTAGGGATGGATGGACGGGCGTTGCATGGATAAGACAATTCACATAGCAATCAAAACATAGGGCAATTGCAGATAAATAAGTTAAAGCATCCAAGTACTAGACAATCCTAGGCATGTGTTCCATATATAGTCATACGTGCTCGCAATGACAACTTGCACAACATCTTTTGTCCTGCCAGCCCGTTTGCAGCGGGGCCTCAAGGGAACTACTGGCAATTAAGGTGCTCCTTTTACTAGAGCACCAGAGCAAAGCATTAACACTCCGTGAACACATGTGATCCTCACATCAAAGCCATTCCCTCCGGTTATCCCAATTTCTGTCATTTCGGGGCCATTGGTTCCGGACAACAATGTGTGTATACAACTTGCAGATAAGACCATAAACAATACTATCATAATGAATCAATAACATGTTCAGATCTGAAATCATGGCACTCGGGCCCTAGTGACAAGCATTAAGCACAAAAAGTCGCAACAAAGTCATAAAGCACTAATAAAAGATACTAGGCACCATGCCCTAACAATCTGATGCCATTACATGAACGATCTCATCCAATCCCTACCATCCCCATAGCCTACAGTGGGGGATTACTCACTCATAGATGGGGGAAACATGGATGGTCGATGGAGAAGCGATGGTGATGATCTCCTCCAATTCCCTGTCCCGGCAAGGTGCCAGAACGGAGTTTCTGGTGTTGTTTCGTGGAATCTGGTAGTGGCGGTAGAGCGGAACTCCCTCTGGAAAAACGTCGAACCCCCCGAAGTTTGTAGGTCAGAAGGCTCCTTATAGGCGAAGAGAGAGGCCGAGGGGGTGCCTGGGGGGCCCACACCACCCCCTGGCGCGGCCTGGCCTGACCCGCGCCCCCAGGTGGTGTGGCCACCCCTGGCTCTTCTCCGTCTCGTATTCTGGCTCCTGGAGTCTTCGGGTGAAATAGGATTTTTTGGCATATTTTTCGGGATTTTTCCTGATAGTTCATTTTCTGCACAAAAAGTAGACACCAAGGCAATTCTGCTGAAAACATCATCAGTCCGCATTAGTTGCATCCAAATCACACAAGTATAGAGGAGAAACAATAGCCAAAGTATTCGGTAAAGTAGATATGTTTTGGACGTATTAGTCCCGATCTCCCATATCTATTTCTTCGATCGATCCCCAATTCCGGCCGCCTCGACTATTTGTGCTCTACACCAGTATGCGTATGAAGCTGAAACTAAAGAGCAGGCCAGCCAACCCCAAATGTTGGCCGCCCAACCAGGCAACCACCATGTGTGCCCAATGCGGCGAACATGATTTCAAAGGACCAAGAGAAGGTATGTTTATGATTCTTTAGCCTGTGTCCTAAATTTGGCAAAATTTGATGGAGTGATAGATATACAGAGTTAGTCCAAATATTATGCTGATACATTGGAGTATGTAATGATTAAATATGGAGTTCTACGTGTTTGCAATAGCACCATTATTAATCGACTGCTTCGTCAGAAAAAGAACATGCGGGAGTAGCTCCCACACTGCGACTGCATGCCCCATACTGGAATATGTGCAACAGAAAGTGGTGGCTGATACATTGCAAATGTATCTATAATTTTTGATGTTCTATGCTTGGTTTTATGCATTTTCTTGTATTTTATCCACACTTTGGAGTACTTTTCATATGATTTCTTGGACTAACCTATTAACAAGAGCCACAGTGCCAGCTGCCTGTTTTCTGCTATTTTTGGTTGCAGGAAAGTCAGAAAATGAATATTCTCGGAATTGGACGGGACAAAAGACAAAGTGCCTATTTTTCTGGAAGTCATCAGATGCTAGAATACGAGACGGAGAAGGGCTGGGGCCAGCCACACCACCTGGCTGCGTGGCCAGGCCTGGCCCGCGCCAGGGGGTGGTCTGGCCAACCCCAGCACCCCCTCGGCCTCTCCTTCCGCCTATAAGATGCCCTCGGGACGAAAACCCTAAGTACCCGATCAAAAATCCACGAAAGAGTCTGTAGCCGCCGTCATCTCCATCCCTACATCGGGAGGGATCTGAAGCTCTTCCCGGCACCCTGGCGGAGAGCGGAATTCACCCTGGAGGCCTTCTTCATCATCATGCAAGCCTCCGGTGTGATGCGTGAGTATTTCATGCTTGGACTACTGATCCATGTAGTAGCTAGATGGCTGGTTCTCCTCGTTTGTGCTTTCATGTCTAGATCTTGTGAGCTCCGTTCATGATCAAGATCATCTATTTGTAATTCTGCATGTTGTGTTTGCGGGGATCCGTTGGATATTGAGATTTTATTTCAGATTGATTATTGATTATATCATGTCTTTGTTATTTGTGATCTTGCATGCTTTCCGTTGTTAGTAGCTATCTTGGCCAAGTAGATGCTAGCAACTCCAAGAGTTAGTATTTATGCTCGATAGTGGGTTCATGCCTCTGGTAATCTGGGGAAGTGACAGAAATCTCTAAGGTACTAGATGTGTTGTTGCTACTAGGGAGAAAACAACAATCCTTTGTTCATAGAACAATCGTATTGTTTACATTACACGCAATTCGTAAAGCAATAATCTGTTGCTTGCAACTTAATACTGGAGGGGGTTCGGATGATAACCTGAAGGTGAATTATTAGTCATAGATGCAGTTGGATGGCGGTCTATGTATAATGTTGTAATGCCCAATCAAGTCTCAAAGGAGTCAAGATGATTAGTATATGCATGTATTGCTTTCTCGATGTTTGTCAATTGCCCCGCTGTAATTTGTTCACCCAGCATGTTATCTATCTTAAGGAGAGCCACCTCTAGTGAACTATGGATCCCGATCCTCTTTCGTTTACATACAATATATAAAATGTTTACTTCTTTGTGTTTACTTTCTGCAAATATTACTTCCTTCCATTCGATACGTTTAATCCTTTGTTTTCAGCAAAACACGGTGAGATTGACAACCTCATCGCAAGTTGGGGACAAAGTTCTGTGGTTGTGTTGTGCAGGTCTCCATGTTGCTACTAGCACCGGTAGTGCGCCCTGCCAAGGCTCAGCTAGCAACACCTTTGGGGTGTTTTCTTGCTCCTACTGGTTCGATTAAACCTTGGTTTCATAACTGAGGGAAACTTGCTGCTGTGCTCATCATACCTTCCTCTTGGGGTTCCCAACGAGCTCTACATCAACACTGAGCCATCAAGCATTTTTCTGGCGCCGTTGCCGGGGAATCAAGGACATCTTCGCAAGGGGAGTCCCTCATAACCAATCTCTTTACTTTGTTATTTTTGTTTTGCTTAGTTTCTTTTTGCTTTGTTTACTTGTTTTGTTATCCAAAACACACAAAAAATAGTTTTACTAGTTTGCTTTCTTTATCAAAAACACAAAAAAATAGTTCCTATCTTAAGTTGCTATTATGTCTAGCCTTGCTCCAGTCACTATGTCACCCGAGGAAATGATTTTCACTTTTAAACAAGGAATTGAGGAAAGCTTCAAGGAAGCTTGGTCTAGAATCTCTGATCTACATGAAAAAACTGAGCCTAAAATGACTCAAAGCTTGTTCCTTAGCAGTTTTTACCTTGGAATTGCTCTTTGCTATAAATATGCTTTAGATGCTATTGTGGGAGGAGATTTCCTCCAATGTAATAAGGATGATGTTATTAATGCTATAAAGAAATTGATCCTCACTTACAACTTCCCTAGCCAAACTGATATTTCTTTCGCAAGAATATTTGCTAGATTGAACACTCCTGAGACTGGCACTGCTAGCTTAAAAGATTGCTATAATACGCTTAGGGAGCATCACAATTATGTTCCCATAAATTCTGAACCATCAAAGTGGCTCCCTACAGTAAAGATTGAGATAAACATGTTGGGGGGATACCAAGCACTGCCGAGCCTGGGCAACATACCCTTGAGTCCATGCTCCCCAAGAAAACACCAGCGACAAAGGACGCGCCTGCCGAGCCAACTGAGTCTCAGCAGTTGGTTCTGCATACCAGCCCGGCCCTTGCCTTGGTGGAGAGGAAGGAAGCACACGCTAAGGGTGTGGCCGGATGAACCATCTTCCGGGTCGCAGTAACCTTCTAGGAGAAGGAAGGAATCTCGCTGGTCAAAAGGAGCCCTGGTATGCACTGCCTGAGCGAAGCAAGCAAGGACTAGACCACCGGGGCGTGGCCGACAAGCGTGACGACACCCGTGTCAGCTGACGAGGGGCGGGGCGTGGCTCACGTAGCTAAAGCATAGCTGACGAGGGGGGAAAAAGCACCCCGGTCGGTTTGCCACTTTGGGAGGAGGCATATTCTTAGGAATATGCCTCCACGTATGCCCTAGGCAGGAACCAAGCCTCATCTATAAAAGGGGGGCTAGGGCTTCTGTAGGGGGGGGTTGAGTTCTCTACGATTCAGTTTTGGGCTAGGGTTTCAGGTGTGATCTGTGGGTGAGAGTAAGAGAGCTCTTTCTTCCTCCTCTCGCCAATACAGCTCTAGGAGCACTTGTAACCTTGGAAAAAAATCAATACAAGCTCTTGTGTGGAGAATCACTTCACTATCCCTCCCTGGATTCCCCTAGCGAGTATTAGTCCCCATCTTTAGCCTATACATGGCATCTGTCGTGACACCACCACAACAGTTGGCGCCCACCGTGAGGCTTGCAGCGCTAGCAGGGGTCAAGATCCGGACGGGAAACTTCATCGTCACTGGAGAGCGCATCGTCTCCGGGCTTGTCCAGTGCTTTGAAGCGTGGGACTTCGTCAGCGACAACGCAGGCTGCTTCGGCACGCGCCCTCTCCCGCGCAACGACGTCTTCCTCAAGCTCGGCACACACAAGGTCTACGTCGCGGTGGACGTGTCAGGCATTCATCCGCGCCACGTTGTCGAAGCAGGCGAACCGCCCCTCACTGCGGCTCGAGCAGGACGTACCGCTCGTTCCCCGGACCGTGCGGAGGTAATGATGACAGCGCCGGGAGTGGTTATGAGCAAGGATCCGGCGCCAGATCCGGAGGTGACACCCATGGCACCAAGGAAAGGTAGGGGTCCTCCGCTAGAGAGGCCGGAGAATGTGCTGAGAGAGGCAATAGATAGCCTGGCAAACCCTGTAGTAGCAGCGATAGATCCGGCTCGCGCACAGGCCGAGCTGGAAGAAACTTGGCAGAAAATACTTGAGGGCGCAAAGAAAATAGCCGAGGCCCAACGGTCGTTGAACATGACGTTGCGTGAGTATGCAAAGGCGAACAAAGTTGATGTTGTAAAAGTTAAAGGGAGGAATCTCATGAGCGAAATGAACAGAGAAGGTGATGTCGAAATCGAGGAATCAGAAAACTGTTTTTTCGTGGGGCTGCCGAGGTATAGTACACCGGCCAAGAACCTCAGAGCAGCGAATGCGGCTGCATCCGAGTTAGAGGGACTGACGGGTGAAGCCCGGCAAAAGCAGCAAAACCGGGTTAACGAGCTGGTTCGGATTGCGAACAGGCAAAACGAGGAACTGCTCAGGGCGAACCCGGAGAGAGCTGGGGCCTCCAAAATCGTCCATTCGGCGATGGATAACCCGGAGAAGTCCGCTGGAGCTGCGTCGTCCCCTCATGGCGATCCAAGGAGAGAGGAGGTGGTAACCTCAGCCAGACGGAACAAACAGATTGTCCCGTATGACCCGACACAGGCAGGGAAAGAAAAAGAAGCGCAGAAAAATGATGATCGACGGAGTGTGAGCCGAGGCGAAGCTGGCCGAGGTAACCGTGACCAAGGCAATGCCGGTCGGAGGAACATTGTCAACGGCAATGCCGGGCAGCAAAACTCAGCAGGGGCAAGACAACCGCAGCAGCGGAACATGCCGAGGCAAGAGCACAGTGCCGTCCGAGGTATGCAATAGAAAGGTGCGCCGCAGGAACGAAACCGGTATAACAATGGTGATTCGGAGATGGCAAATGCGGGATATCCGAGACCGGACTATCATGTGATAGGTTCGAGACTGGGAAGCAGGGATTTGATGCCGGACGATGCAAGGTTGAAACTGGATCGACTATATAGGTCGGAACAGATAAACTGTCAGGGTCCACCGGGTCCAGCATGTTTTGGACCCCGGATCATGAAAGAGCCACCAGTCCCGAACTTTTAATTGCCCAGGGGGACCAAGACCTATGACGGTAGTACCAAGCCAGAGGATTGGCTGATAAACTATGCTACTGCTGTAAAAATTGCCACAGGCAACCTGAGATGGGCCGTACGATATGTACCCCAGATGTTGGAAGGCCCGGCAAGGGTGTGGTTGAACGACTTACCGCCAGGAAGCATCAACTGCTAGATTGATTTCGAGGAAATGTTCATCAGAAATTTTTCGAGTACGTATCAAAGGCCAAATAGGCCACAAACCCTAGCTATGTGCAAACAGTGACCCAATGAGACGGACCGGGAGTTCTTGACCCGGTGGTGTACCGTGAGAAATTCATGTGAGGGCGTGATAGAATCACAGGCCATAGCATCGTTTGCACAGGGGTGCAGGTATGGAAGCGAGTTATGGATGAAGTTGCAACGGAAAATGCCAGCAACATTGTCAGAGATGATCCGGATCGCAGATTCGTATGCATTGGGTGACCCGACCCAACCGAGGCTCGCCTCAAATGAGTCAAGCGATGAGTAATATCAGAGGGATGGATCCGGATCATCCCGGAGAAATGATTACAGAGGAAAAAGGAGAGATGATCGACCGGACCATCGGTACGGTTCGCACCAAGTAGCGGCCGTGAGTCAAGATCAACCCGGAGCAGGGGGTAGTCAGCGCCAGAAAACTGGAGGTCAGTGGACCCCAAGGAACGATGGGAAGAAAACTTGGACACCGGAGCAAAAGAAGCAATGGCAAGAAAGGAAAGACCGTCTGAGGTATACTTACGAGTCGATGTTGGACCAGCCGTGTAAGTTTCACACGCCAAATCCGAACAGCCCAGCGGGTCATACGACGAGGCAATGCGAGTGGATGCGCAAGATCGAGCAAGGTGGTTTGGGGAATGCTCAGGCACCCCGGAACGATCAGCCTCGGCAAGAATTATCCCGGCAGCAATTGCTCTCCGGAGCGAACACGCAACAGCTAATGTTACCTCCCCCTCCGCCAAGGTATGATAACAATGAAAGAAGGGATGCAGTGCATCAAGTAGAAAATCAGCAGCAGCCGGATCAGAGGAACCCTAGAAATGAGGGGAGAAACGAGTACAGGGAGCATCACCAGAGCTACTGTGTATTTACCACAGAAGAAACTGATAGAAAAAGCTTGCAGCGTAGACATATGGAGGTGAATGCGGTAATGCCGGCGGTGACGAGGTACATGCCTTGGTCTGATCAGGAAATCACTTGGAGCATTAGGGATCATCCCAAGCTCATGCCGAGCCCTGGTTCGTATGCGTTGGTGCTAGATCCTACATTCATTGGGCCTAACATTAACGTGAGATTCTCAAAGGTACTGATCGACAACGGCAGTAGCATAAACATCATGTACGCGGACACAATGCGCAAGTTGGGTATCTCGGAGAACATGCTCCAGGCCACGAGGACAACTTTCCATGGCATTGTGCCCGGCATCTCTTGCGAGCCCATAGGCAAGGTCCGGGTCGACGTCTTGTTCGGCACAAGGGACAATTGCCAAACTGAAAATCTGGAGTTCGAAGTAGTGAACTTGGAAAGCGCGTATCACGCGTTGCTCGGAAGGCCAGCGCTGAACAAGTTCATGACAAGTTGTCATATAAGCTATTTGAAAATGAAATTGCCCGGACCAAACGTAGTAATTACGATTGCTGGGGACTTCTGATGTTCCATGGAGTGTGCGTCGGCCGGATCAAACTTAGCCGAGTCACTTGTGATCGCGCAGGAAAAAAAGGAAAATTCAAGAGGTGGCAGCGTTGGCTCAGTCCGCGCAACAGTGTATGCCGGCGCTGAATAACCCGCATGGAACTGTCTCCTTCCAGGCCGCGAAAGATACCAAGAAGGTCCCTGTTGATGACATGTTCCTAGAGCGCACCGTAACAATTGGTGCCGGGCTAAGTGATAAATAGGAAAGCAAGCTCGTCAGCTTCCTCCGTGAGAATCGGGACATTTTCGCTTGGTCCACACAGGACTTGCAAGGTGTTCCGAGGGAGTTGGCCGAGCACTCTTTAAATGTGAGACCCGGAGCTAAGCCGGTGAAGCAACCTCTCCGCCGCTTCACCGAAGATAGGAGAAAAGTCATTGCGGATGAGATAGCTCGGTTGCTAGCTGCAGGATTTATCATGGAAGTTCTTTATCCGGATTGGTTCTAATCAGTTGCTGGTGGAAAAGAAGAAAGATGATCCGAACGTGGCAGTGGTTTGGCGCATGTGTATCGACTACACGAACCTGAACAAGGCGTGTCCGAAAGATCCATTTCCGCTGCCAAGAATAGATCTGGTCATAGACTCAACTGCGGGATGTGAACTGTTGTCATTCATCGATGCTTACTCGGGTTTCCACCAGATACCTTTGAATCCGGATGATCAAATAAAGACTGCGTTTATTACCCCGTATGGGGCTTATTGCTATCGCACCATGCCATTTGGTTTACGTAATGCAGGTGCAACGTACCAGAGATGTATGCAAAAATGTTTGCATGACCAAATAGGTCGAAATGTACAGGTATACGTGGATGATGTGGTTATCAAGACCAAGGAAAGCAAAACGCTCCTTGACGATATCAGGTAAACATTCACAAACCTAAGGAGGTTCCGGATGAAACTTAATCCGGAAAAATGCACCTTCGTTGTCCCGGCTCTAAAATTGCTCGGCTTTCTGGTTTCCAGCCGAGGTATCGAAGTTAATCCAACCAAGATCCGAGCCATCGAACGAATGGAGCTACCGAAATGTCTTAACGATGTCCAGAAGTTTACAGGTTGCCTAGCCTCGTTAAGTCGGTTTGTATGTCGGTTAGGAGAAAAGGCATTGCCTCTCTATCAACTCATGGAAAAGTCGGATAAGTTCATTTGGACGCCGCAGGCGGATGAGGCATTTACCCACCTAAAGAAAATGTTATCCACGGCGCCAGTGCTAGCCTCCCCACTATCAAAAGAGCCAATGTTGCTCTATATAGCCGCAACCAACCGAGTTGTAAGTGCAGTGATAGTGGTGGAGCGTGATGAAAGGAAAGTCAGTGCAAAGGCCGGTGTATTATTTGAGTGAAGTGTTGTGAACCTCAAAGCAGAACTACCCACACTATCAAAAAGTGGCGTATGGCGTGTACATGGCCGCCAAGAAATTGAAGCATTACTTTGAAGAGCATCCCATCCGGGTCATATGTGAGGCCCCTATATCCGAGATAATGAGTAACAAGGATGCAAGCGGCAGAATTGCAAAATGGGCAATTGAGCTAGCTCCTTACGCCCCGCAGTATGACCGGAGAGAAGCCGTGAAGTCTCAGGCTATGGCAGACTTTTTCATGGACTGGGCCGAGGTACAGTACGAACCACCACTTCCAGATCCGAACTATTGGCGGATGCACTTTGACGGATCAAAAACCAAAACCGGGCTAGGTGCCGGAGTCGTACTCACGTCGCCAAAGAAGGACCAGCTGAAATATGTGCTGCAGATCCACTTCACCGCATCAAATAATGTCGCTGAGTATGAAGCACTTGTGCATGGGCTCAAGGTAGCAAAGGAAATTGGTATACGTCGGATTATATGCTTTGGCGACTCGGATTTAGTGGTGCAGCAAGTGTCCGGAGTATGGGACGCTCTTGATCCAAACATGGCACTATACAGATTCCACGTGCAGAAGATTTCTGGTTACTTTGAGGGATGCGAATTTCATCACATACCCCGGGTGGAAAATGAGGCTGCCGACATGCTGTCGAAGCTCGGGTCAACCAGACAAGCAATTCCACTGGGTGTAGCATTAGAGCACCTCAAGAAGCCATCCATCAGGCCATCCCTGGAATCCGAGTCCATCTACGTCCCGGAGGACACAGAGTCCAGAGCAGCGCCCATGGACATTGACACGGGGAGTGGTGCGCAAAACCCGGGGAATGATTCGGGAAACCCGGGGACTGCTCCGCAAAACTCGGGGACTGCTCAGCGTAGTCCGGTTGAAGTTATGCCGGTGGATCATATGGAGATAGACGAGAATGTCTTCCCCATGCGGCAAATACCGGCTTGGGCAATGCCTATATTTCAATTCCTGAAAGATGGAACGTTACCCACTGAGGAGGTATTGTCTAGGCAAACACAGAGGAGGGCAAAGGCTTACACGATCATCAAGTCCGAGTTATACAAAAGAAGTGTGACCAGTGTCCTCCAGCGATGTGTTGACCCGGACGAAGGGCTTGAAATCATCCGAGATATACATCAGGGGGAGTGCGGGCATCACGCCTCATCCCGAGCCTTGGTAGCGAAAGCTTTTCAACACGGATTCTACTGGCCAAACGCCTTAGAACAAGCAGAAGATCTGGTGAGAAAATGTAATGGTTGTCAGAGGTACGCCACAAAGACGCATATGCCAATGTCGGAACTCAAGACCATCCCAATCACTTGGCCATTTGCCGTATGGTGCCTGGATATGGTGGGCCCGTTCAAACCATCAAGAGGAAACATGACTCACATTTTGGTGATGGTGGACAAGTTTACAAAGTGGATCGAGCTAAAGCCTATAAGAAAATGTGATGGAGCTACGGCCGTAACGTTCCTCAAAGATATCATCTTGAGGTACGGTTATCCACACAGTATCATAACTGATAATGGCACAAATTTTGCGGAAGGAGCATTTGCTCGTTTTTGCCAGGATAAGAGGATCCGACTTGACGTAGCTTCGGTAGCCCACCCCGCATCGAACGGGCAAGTGGAAAGATCCAACGGATTAGTATTATCCGGGATAAAACCCCGGCTCATTGAGCCGCTGCAAAGATCAGCGGGGTGCTGGATAGAAGAACTACCAGTGGTACTGTGGAGTTTAAGAACAACTCCAAATCGATCAACAGGCTATACGTTGTTTTTTCTGGTATATGGGGCAGAAGCTGTATTACCAGCCAACATAGAGCATGATTCGCCTAGAGTCACCCAATACACAGAAGCCGAAGTGCAAGAAGCCCGGCAAAATGATGTTGATCTGCTGGAAGAAGCGAGAGAACTGGCATTGTCCAGATCCACCATATATCAGCAAAATCTCCGACGCTATCATAGCCAGAAAGTGTGCCCCCGGGTCTTCCGGGAAGGCGATCTGGTGCTCCGGTTGGTACAGCGTACTACTGGAATGCATAAACTATCCCCCCATGGGAAGGGCCATTCATCGTGAGCAAAGCATTGCACAATGATTATTATTATCTTATAGATGCAAAGCCATAGGAAAAGAACAAGGCGGACAGGTCCGGCGAGGAATCTAAACGTCCATGGAATGTAGCTCTCCTTCGTCCTTTCTACACTTAGCGAAGAAGTGTATGTATCCGGGTTATCTCATATGTCGGTATGTACGTCGGCAATGAATTTATCAATAAAATGTTGGCACCTCGAGCAGTCACTCGGGGACTGCCTTAATAATATTTGTTATCTTTTGTTATTTGTGCATCGGCTGGAATAGGTTATTCTACTTAGCTCGGATTAGTAGTGTGTGAGCACCAAAAACCCAACTCTTCGACTTGCTGCTGTCCAACAAGAATTGGCTTCATGGCAAGCAAGAGAACAAGTTTGGAATTGCGTAGCACATGAAAAACGGCTAAGGAAAAGAATTTATTCGAGCCGACGTTTATTTTCCCGACTAATCCCGTATTTATTTTCGAGCTAAGCCAAAAGTTTTCCAGTATTTTTAAGACAATTTTTTAGGCTCGGATTCGTAAGTTCTAAAACCGAATCAAGGTAGACACGACCCGAGCCAAAAGATTGAACGAACAAGAAAAAGAAACTTGGGGACTACGCCCACGTTAATCCGGCATAAGTACTCAGTAGCAAAATATCGCATGTATTTGGAATACAATTCCACCCGGCATACCGGGGATCTCACGAATTTTCAAGTGTTTTTACTTAGGAGCAGCAGGACGGAGTTCGGCATCATCATTCCCCTCTTCAATATCTGAGGCTGTGTCCTCCTCCGACTCACCCGAGTCATCTTCGCCTGCGGCTTCCAGGAAGCTCGGACCCTCAGTCCATTCATGAATGGGGGCATATTCAATGAGGCTGTGGGCGCAAGCCTGGCGCCGAGCTACCCACTCCGGATCATCTGTCCATTTGTACCCGGTGCGCAGCCGTGTGAGGAGGCTGAGGTCTATCTTTTCGTACCACGTTAAAACGTGGTGAAGGACGGTATTGGCAGCAGCACGGCCAGCAGATTCTCGCCAGAGGTCGAGCTGGGTCTCGACTTCTGAAAGCTTTTCAGCGAGATGCGTGATTCTCTCCGGAGCGTCATCGGCGGTCCAGAAGGCGTGGAAGATCCGGACTGAAACATCGAGGAGGTCCCGGCCGTAGTTCTTGATAATTTCCACGCGAGATGACAGGCTGACCAACAGGTCCTCCGTGTCATAGGGAATGGACTCACCCTCAGCAGCGACCGGAGTACCTCTCTCTCGGCGGAAATTAGCAACAGCAGCACGTGCAATGGCCGTACCCTCTAGAAAGTGGCCTAGGAGACAAGGCAAATGACAAAGTTGAGAAAATAAGACATGAGACGTAACCCGGAGAAGTAAGGTGGACAAAGGAAGAGAAGTTACGAGAGATATGACTGTGAATCCGGGTCAGCTCCTTGATGCAAGCATCACGCCTTTTCCGAAGCTGCTCGAGCTCAGCATTTGCCGACCCAAGTTTGACCTCGGCTTCCTGGAGGAGTTCGCGATCCTTAGCACTTTGGAGTTGGAGGCGCTCGCGTTCCTCGGTGAAGTCCTGGCCAACCCTTTTCAGCTCGGCTTGGTGCTGCGCCTTCATTTTAGCCATTTCAGCTTTGAGCTTGGCTATGTCATCATTTTTGATTCGGAGGAGGACGAGCTCATCATCCTTTTTCTTCAGCTCGGCTTGATGCTGTCCTGCTTGTTCGAGAAAATGCAGCATCATGTCAGGCACATGCACACTTTCTTCAAGCAATGTTGAAACCGTGTGTTGGCCCGGCAGAGCCGAGGTATGAATATTTGCCGAGCCAAGGAGGTAAAAGGATGAGAAGCACATTAGGAACAGATAAGAAGGACGTACCCTTGATCTGCTCCAAGTTCTTTCGTATGATTTTGTTTTCAGCTTCCACCCCAGCTTCGGAAACCAAACAATCAGATTCATTCGGCAAGTGAAGTGGAAGCAAAATGAGGACGGGAGTAAGAAAGAAATTTACCCCTTTTCTCATACTCAGCGATGAGTGCAGCCTGTTTCGTGCGAAGATTTTTATGTGTATCCAACAAGCGCTGGAACTCGGCACTTCGGCGGTTGGTGGTCACCTGAAGAGGATACAGAAACTTTAGTCAGGTGTGTGCATGTTCGAAGTGTACTAAGATCCGGGCCAAGTGGAACTTAACCCGGCTCTAGGTGTATGCATATTCGAAGTGTACTAAAATCCGGGCCAAGTGGAACTTAACCCGACTCTAGGTGTGTGCATATTCGAAGTGTACTAAAATCCGGGCCAAGTGGAACTTAACCCGGCTTTAGGTGTGTGCATATTCGAAGTGTACTAAAATCCGGGCCAAGTGGAACTTAACCCGGCTCTAGGTGTGTGCATGTTCGAAGTTATTATGGAGCTACGTTAGTTCTATAAAAGAGCATCCGGCCGAGTAACAAGTTACTCCCCCGGAGGCTCGGGGACTAATGGTTATTATCTACAATTTACGAAGGAGAAACGGCGTACCTCCATCATCCGTCCAGCGAGGTTAATGGCCTTGGCGGCGGTATTCACTGGATCAGACTCCTGGATTACCTCAGCCTTGTTCCAGTTCACGACGAACTCCATCAAGCTTGGGGGGGTACCGTTCGCCTGAGAGCATATGTGGCGTCACCAAACCCTTAGCGTGTGCTTCCTTCCTCTCCACCAAGGCAAGGGCCAGGCTGGTATGCAGAACCAACTGCTGAGACTCAGTTGGCTCGGCAGGCGCGTCCTTTGCCGCTGGTGTTTTCTTGGGGAGCATGGACTCAAGGGTACGTTGCCCAGGCTCGGCAGTGCTGGGCTTGGCAACGTCTTGAGTCTTCTTACCCTTGGCTTGCTGGGAAGAAGAAGCCGTAGCAGCGGTTTTCCCCTTCCGAGGTTGGGAGGACTCGGAAGATGCAGAGGAACTGGGCGCTGCTACTTTCGTTGCTAGACTTGGTGCCGGCGCTGATGTTTTCGCTGCCGGGGTTGGTGCTGCTGACGAGGCTGGAGTTGGTGTTGTTTTGGCTGCTGGTACTGGAACAGATGCTGGAGTCGAAGTAGCTTTGGAGGCTGCTGGTTGTGGCGTCGCCGAGGTAGTGGCTGCCGCTGTTCTGATTGGGCCAGCTTCCCCCGCCCCAGGTTGATCCGGAGCGGCCGCAGAGCTTTCCGGAATGGGGCTCAGCGGACGTGGCTCGTCGTCGCGACGAGGCGAGGGGCTGGCCCGGAGAGGCGATGAGATACTGGACCCACTCTGAGGGACCTCCACCGGAGCCCTGTGAGATCAGGTAACGTCAGAAGGAAAGTTACGACGAGGTAAGGAAGAACGAGTTACAGAAGAAAGAAGGACTTACGCATCCGAGGTTTCGGCTGCTCTGGGTTTCCGAGCCCTTCTTACTGGGGCCTTCTTTCGCCTTTTAGCGGGCTCGGAAGGTCCGGAGGAAGAGCTTGAGGAGGCCGCACGCTTTTTCTTCGGCGCCACCGGAACTGGCTCGCCCGTGGCGAGAGGAGGATCCTCGTGGATGTGGCCACCGGCGTGAGCTGATGGCGGAAAAGCAAAAGAAAGGGGGACAGCCTCAAACGGTTCAATTATCTCGATATCCGAGTAATCTTCATCATCGGGCCAATCTCTGGCAGAAGAGAAGTTACCCGTGGGTCGTTTCGTGGCGTCGGTCATGGGGAGAAACATCTCTTGGTCCGGCTCCTCCACGTCCGAAGTCTCCCGGTCCGGTGCCCACTTAAGGGTCGGATCAGTGCCGTCCTCGAGCGTTTGCTGAAGGAATAACTGAGGAAAAGAATAAACAGACGAATCAGAAATGCAACAATAATAGACAAGTAACTGGTCCGGGGTAAGTTTGCTACATGAAACTCACCATGGGAGGAAGCCGGTCACGGCAGAAGTGCTCAATCCCCCAAGTCCAATCAGGGGAGAAATCCTTCTGAGTGGTGAAAAGAGCCTTAACCCGACGGAAGATCTCCGTGTTGTTCAGCTCAAAAGATGAAGTCCGGTTGGGATCGCGGCCGTAGCTCATATGGCACACCTTGTGGGTGCGCTTCTGGAGATGGGAGATTCGGTTGCGCACGAAAGTGATCATCGCATCCTCATTGAGCAACCCGAGCTCCTTCAGCTCCGCGAACCTCTTGCTCACTTGGTTGGCCAGGGCCGTAGGTTTCTTCGGAACGGCGTCCCATAGATCCGGGTTCGGCGGACCCGGGGTATAGGGAAGCAACCGGATCAAATCTTTGGTGCCTGTGTTCCGGACATAAAAGAACGTCCAGGCCCAACCTTTGCAGGATTCTAGCCCTGTGACCCGAGGGAAAACAGAAAACCTCCGGGGTGAGATGGAGGCTGCTCCGAACTGCGTGAGCTGCTTGTCCTCCGGGTCAGCGTGAATGTCAGGGATAACGTTGCAGCAAAGGGCGAAAAACCGGATCCACAGCTCCTTTGTGGGCCATAATCCGGCGTAGCCCTCAATCATAGAGGCGAAAGCAGAGAGGG
This sequence comes from Avena eriantha, assembly GCA_910589775.1. Classification (NCBI taxonomy): domain Eukaryota; kingdom Viridiplantae; phylum Streptophyta; class Magnoliopsida; order Poales; family Poaceae; genus Avena; species Avena eriantha. The sequence continues at coordinate 116,416,291 of OU342741.1, forward strand.
AAGTAATGGCATTGGCCGGAAGATGGTGCGGCTGGAGATGGTAGGTGCTGAGCCAATCATGGAAGAATTCACTCACCGGGAGTCCGAAGCCCCGCTGAAAATGAGACAGGAACACAACGAACTCCCCGGGGTTGGGCGAAGGAGCTAGCTCGGCGGAGGCGAGGCGAGCGGCGACGCCGGCAGGGAGGCGTCTGGTCCGGTAGAGCCAATCCAGATCGTCCTGGCAGACCCAGGAGCCGGCCCATGCGCCGTGGTCCCCAGCGGCGGCGTCCTCCTCCATGTCTTGCTCAGCAATGGCGAGCTCTTCTTCAGTCATATGCTCCTCGAAGCCCTCGCTGGCGCTGGAGGCGGCGGGGGACAGTGGCTTGGATTGGTGAGGACCCGTAGTGGGAGATTGATGTCGCAGTGATGGAGACGTAGAGGTGAAACGGAGAAGTGCAGCGGCGACACTGTTTTTTGGCAGTACTGGCGGCGGCGCAGTCGCGAGTAAGACGAAGGAGATTAGCAGCAGGCAGAGGCGTGCAGAGGGGAAAAATCCTAAGGAATGCACGCCTCCGCTATTTAACCCCCACGTAAGCGGCGAGTGGGATCACACCCTGTGGACCGACCACACGCTGTGGCCGTGTATTACCCGTCCAGACCAATCAGTAAGGAGCCACACGGAAGGCCTCAGGGCGGAAAGAATCCTGGGACGTGACGCACTAATGCGGTAAACGAGGGGGCAGGCGCGACGTGACCCGCGCACAGTGATGACTGACGGTTACTGCAGCGATTACTGTACCGTCCCTTAAAATAAGACAACACAATGATTACCGTTCACATGGGTTAGCGTATGAGAGAAGGAAGCAAGACCCGGATGGAAATGTGGTAACCCGGCCGGCAAGTGAAAACTTGAAATGTGCGAAGGGAACGTAAATCCATACAAACCGAGGTAAAGAGGTAACTCGGCAATAACAACCGGGCCACAAGATTGAACCTGGTGTGGCCTTAGCGGCCAAGGCAGCAAAGACCGCACCAGCTTCGGGGACTAATGTTGGGGGGATACCCCCGGGTAGGGTCACGCCGGGGTATAAAGGCCGAGTTAGCCGAGGTTCGGCAAGGCCAAAGCAGATGCTAGCCGGGTCACCTCAAGGCAGGCTGAGTCACGGGGTAATCCGGACCTAGGGGCGTTCGCCTAACTAGGTCTCATCCGACTTAAGCGGTAAGTCGGAAGTACATGTCTAACCTGTACGCAGGAAAAGGGTGTGGCCGGATGAACCATCTTCCGGGTCGCAGTAACCTTCTAGGAGAGGGAAGGAATCTCGCTGGTCAAAAGGAGCCCCGGTACGCACTGCCTGAGCGAAGCGAGCAAGGACTGGACCACCGGGGCGTGGCCGACAAGCGTGACGACACCCGTGTCAGCTGACGAGCTAAAGCGTAGCTGACGAGGGGCGGGGCGTGGCTCACGTAGCTAAAGCATAGCTGACGAGGGGGAAAAAAGCACCCCGGTCGGTTTGCCACTTTGGGAGGAGGCATATTCCTAGAATATGCCTCCACGTATGCCCTAGGCAGGAACCAAGCCTCATCTATAAAAGGGGGGCTAGGGCTTCTGTAGGGGGGGGGGTTGAGTTCTCTACGATTCAGTTTTGGGCTAGGGTTTCAGGTGTGATCTGTGGGTGAGAGTAAGAGAGCTCTTTCTTCCTCCTCTCGCCAATACAGCTCTAGGAGCACTTGTAACCTTGGAAGCAAATCAATACAAGCTCTTGTGTGGAGAATCACTTCACTATCCCTCCCTGGATTCCCCTAGCGAGTATTAGTCCCCATCTTTAGCCTATACATGGCATCTGCCGTGACACCACCATGATAAAACACTTAAACTTTTCAAACCCGCTGTGATATCATGTCTGAATTTTGTCTTATGCCCAAAGATATTTATGAATCTCTGAATGTTTGGGGGCTTACTAAAGGAGGAAAACAAATATCTCTTGCTAATAATGCTACCATTTTACCTATCGGAATAGCTGAAGGAGTGTTTACAAAGATCCTTGGGAAAATGATTTCTACTGATTATCTTGTCATTGAATGTGCAGGAAAAGAACAAATTACACTTGGAAGGTCCCTATTAGAACTTCTTGGAGCAATAATAGATGTGGGAAAGGGGACCATGCACCTTTCTTCCCCACCAAACAATCATATTTTCCCCAAGGTTAAGAATAAAAGTAAGAGAGGTAAGGGCAAGAAATTTGGTCTTAATGCTTCTTCATTTGAGAACACTTGATTCTTTCTTGCTCCTTATGCCTAACTTAAAGGCATTAAAGAAAAGTACTTATTGGGAGATAACCCAAAAGTTTTAGATGAGTCTTGGAAGTTATTACTTTAGTAATAACCTCTCCTTATCCTTTTTATTTGCTTTTTGTGCCAAGAGTAACCTCTAATGAGAGAGAAGTAATGATTGGGAAAGTTGATGTCCCGAAACAGATTTCTGTGCTTCACCGTAAAACTTCGTGTAAAATCTCTGAACGTATTTTTAAGGCATGAATTTTTGTGCTTCTGCCCCAGGTTGTTATCTAACTTCCGTTAGTTCAACACTTTTTGATTTGAGCAACAGTAGGTCTTCGAAAAATTCCGTCTTTACCTGCTGGTCTGTTTTGACAGATTTCTGTCATTTTCTGCATTTGCTTCTTGTTGGTTCCTTTTTGAGTTCTTTTGGGGAATTGAGATTTTTGAGGGAAGTGCTACAGTAGATAGTGTTCTAATGGAAGTTTATTTGGTGTTAGAATTGAACCTTAAGACCTATTATCTTGAGTGCACTAATGTTGCTAATAAAGATTGTGTGAAGTTTTGTATGAAGGAAAATTTTCAGGTGTATGGAAGGAATGAGTAATGAGATGAAGGATGGACTAAAGCTCAAGCTTGGGGATGCCATGCGTGTCACCCCAAAAAATATCCAAGAAGTACAAGCGTCAAAGCTTGGGGATGCCCAAGGCATCTCCTCTTCATTAATAAAAATCTCAGGTTTCTTCCAAACGCTTCATTTTTATTGTTTCATGCACAGTAGTGTTGTTCTTGGAGCGTCTTCGTTTTCGTTTTAGTTTTGGTTTTTCGTTTGCTTTGGTTTTTTTAGTCTTCTGAATAAATTGGTTGGACCCCCTCTTTCATACATTGGTTTGCAAATAGTTTGGTTTGGTTTGGAAAAGAGTAGGAAAGTTCATGCTTATGTGGTAAAAAGAGCTTGTTTTTGACTGTGGCCTATGCTTTGTCATGCCATGCTTGATATTGTTTTGGCTTTATGCTTAGTATTCTTTGCTGTAGCATGACTTGTTATAAACAATTGAGATTGCTTAATTTGCCTTGGATGAATCATGCGTTGTTTTAGCATATTAAAGCATAGTATAGTGGTATTCTCCTTTGATGCTTTACTTGGGTTGACTTGGCGCATGTTCACACCATGTTATGACTACCTCAAGTCACCATAGCCTTTATGATCCTTTAGTTTTCAACTTGTAGTATCACTTTATGCTTTGATCAATGATGTTTTGTCGCTCTGCATGATTATGGCCATTATTGCTCTTTTAGTTTGTCGCTCCCAGTCTTTTGCTAGCCTCCACAACCAAGTATGAGTTACACTCATGCATCCAACTCCCTAAACCAAGTTATTCCAAAGAGTCCACCATACCTACCTACTAGCTTATGCTATTCCAAGTATATTCATGCTTTTTTTTACCTTCCAAATTAAACTTGTTATGATAAAACTAGTGATTAAAGCTCTCATGAACTTGATGGCTGATACGTCCAAAACGTATCTACTTTCCCTAACACTTTTGCTATTGTTTCTCATCTAAACTTGTGTGATTTGGATGCAACTAACGTGGACTGATGCTGTTTTCAGTAGAATTGCCTTGGTGTCTACTTTTTGTGCAGAAAATCAACTATAAGGAAAAATCCCGGAAAATATGCCGAAAATCCTATTTCACCAGAAGACTCCCGGAGCCAGAATATGAGACGGAGGGGGGCTGGGCCCAGGCCACACCACTTGGCCGCGCGGGCAAGCCAAGGCCGCGCCAAGGAGTGGTCTGGCCGCCCCAAGCTGCCCCTCGGTCTCCCTCTTCGCCTATAAGTTGCCTTCTGACCTAAAAACTTAGGGGGGTTCGACATTTTTCCAGAAGGAGTTCCCCTCCGCCGCCACCACCAAATTCCACTAAACAGCACCAGAAACTCCGTTCTGGCACCCTGCCATGACGGGGAATTGGAGGAGATCATCGCCATCATCATCACCATCGCTTTTCCATCGACCATCCATGTTTCCCCATCTATGAGTGAGTAATCCCCCGCTGTAGGCTATGGGGATGGTAGGGATTGGATGAGTGATGGCTCAATGCACGACGCCCAGAAAAGTGCTGGTGCGTGGTTGATGTAGAGCTCGTTGGGAACCCCAAGAGGAAGGTATGATGAGCACAGCAGCAAGTTTCCCTCAGTATGAAACCAAGGTTTAATCGAACCAAAAGGAGCAAGAAAACACCCCAAAGGTGTTACTAGCTGAGCTTTGGCAGGGCGCACTACCGGTGCTAGTAGCAACGTGGAGACCTGCACAACACAACCACAGAACTTTGTCCCCAACTTGCGATGAGGTTGTCAATCTCACCGTGTTTTGTGGAAAACAAAGGATTAAACGTATCGAATGGAAAGAAGTAAAAGTTTGCAGAAAGTAAACACAAAGAAGTAAACAATTTATAGATTGTATGTAAAAGACAAGGAACAGGATCCATAGTTCACTAGAGGTGGCTCTCCTTAAATAGATAACATGCTGAGTGAACAAATTATAGCGGGGCAATTGAAAAACACCGAGAAAGCAATACATGCATATACTAATCATCTTGACTCCTTTGAGACTTGATTGGGCATTACAACATTATACATAGACCGCCATCCAACTGCATCTATGACTAATAATCCACCTTCAGGTTATCATCCGAACCCCCTCCAGTATTAAGTTGCAAGCAAAAGATTATTGCTTTACGAACTGCATGTAAAGAAAACAATATGATTGTTCTATGAAAAAAGAATGTTGTTTTCTCCTAGTAGCAACAGCACATCTAGTACCTTAGAGATTTCTGTCACTTCCCCAGATCAGCAGAGGCATGAACCCACTATCGAGCATAAATACTAACTCTTGGAGTTGCTAGCATCTACTTGGCCAAGATAGCTACTAACAACGGAAAGCATGCAAGATCACAAATAACAAAGACATGATATAATCAATAAATCAATCTGAAATAGAATCTCAATATCCAACGGATCCCCGCAAACGCAACATGCAGAATTACAAATAGATGATCTTGATCATGAACGGAGCTCACAAGATCTAGACATGAAAGCACAAACGAGGAGAAACCAGCCATCTAGCTACTACATGGATCCGTAGTCCAAGGATGAACTACTCACGCATCACACCGGAGGCTTGCATGATAATGAAGAAGGCCTCTAGGGTGAATTCCCCTCTCCGGTAGGGTGCCGGGAAGAGCTTCAGATCCCTCCCGAACTAGGGATGGAGATGACAGCGGCTACAGATTCTTTTGTGGATTTTTGATTGGGTACTTAGGGTTTTCGTCCCGAGGGCATCTTATAGGCGGAAGGAGAGGCCGAGGGGGTGCTGGGGACGGCCAGACCACCCCCTGGCGCGGGCCAGGCCTGGCCACGCAGCCAGGTGGTGTGGCTGGCCCCTAGCCCTTCTCCGTCTCGTATTCTGGCATCTGATGACTTCCGAAAAATAGGCACTTTGGCTTTTGTCCCGTCCAATTCCGAGAATATTCATTTTCTGACTTTCTTGGAACCAAAAACAGCAGAAAACAGGCAGCTGGCACTGTGGCTCTTGTTAATAGGTTAGTCCAAGAAATCATATGAAAAGTACTCCAAAGTTGGAACAAAACACAAGAAAGTGGATAAAACCAAGCATGGAACGTCAAAAATTATAGATACATTTGCAATGTATCAACATCGCCAAGCTTAACTCCTGCCCGTCCTCGAGTAGACAAGTGATAAAAAGAAAGGGTAATTTTTGAGGTGACATGCACCATCAAAGACTTGATCAAAGTATTTGTAAAACATTCAAAGCTGGGATCATAGTACTTCAATCATAACATGAAAGACAAAGTTCTACCAGTAAGCAAAGAAACTATGATGGAACATGAAAAGGCACAAACAAAAGATTCATGAATAACAATGCTTTGCAAGACGTTTGTTTGTTTCACATAAAGAAAACATGGCATAATAGTATTTAGCATGTCCCTCAATAGAGTAGCAAATATAAATGCATAGGACACCTTCGAAGTTCATAAGAGTGACTAGATACAATAGTTTAAAACAAGCAATATCAAGTTATGCATCAATCAACTAGTCTTGGGACAATGCACATAGAACTAAGAATGGCCACTATGCTCTCAAAGTAAGTGCATAAAGATAGAAGGTGGAGACTCAATATAATGGTGGAAGAAAGGCCTTTGTAAAAGGAAGTAGGGATTCAAGTCTCATAAAGAGCTTCCAAAAATTATGGTACTTATAGCTTTCAGCTCTCATTGCCCCTATCATAAGCATCTTGAAGGTGATTAAGGTTAAAGTGAACAAACTATGGTGTACATGCTTGACGAAGTATAAGTTAGAAATCTCATGTCCCTTGTATACGAGGGCCGCTCCTCATGCTACTCAAGTTTAGTCACCGGTAAGTTCTTGTCATTATAAGTATATGTGTATCATAGAGAACCGCCAACGAGGTACCCCTTGCCCGATGATACGGAAGAATCCCCATATCAAAATGACAAGGCAAGTAGACAACGAGCATCTTAGCATTCTTCTTATTTACCATGGGAATATGGTGCTTTTTTCTCTCTTTCCCCTTTTCATAATCTCTTTTTTTTCTCTTTTTTCTCAATATAGGACTCTTTTTTTATAAGAAGAATGCTTCATAGACAGCTCATTATGGTTACGTTGTAGGTTTCCACCATGTCAGCATGGATTAGACCAGCGGCTCAGGCATTTCTCTAACACACATACATAACTCCATGGACTTACAAGATCCCGTTTCATTTCACACCGACGACATCCATATACAAAAGAGCATGATATCAACTAGGTACAAGTACCAAGTGCAATGTTGAAAGCGTTCCCCATGAAAGCATAGTTCTGCTAATTCCCAAAACATATGTGCAAGCATATACAACATAGACGACACAATGGTTCAAGTTTATTAAGGGCAAAAAAAGTAAAGTGTGCCATCAAGTTCGTGAGAGCTTTAATCACTAGTTTTATCATAACAAGTTTAATTTGGAAGGTAAACAAAAGCATGAATATACTTGGAATAACATAAGCTAATAGGTAGGTATGGTGGACTCTTTGGAATAACTTGGTTTAGGGAGTTGGATGCATGAGTGGAACTCATACTTGGTTGTGGAGGCTAGCAAAAGACTGGGAGCGACAAACTAAGAGAGCAATAATGGCCATAATCATGCAGAGCGACAAAACATCATTGATCAAAGCATAAAGTGATACTACAAGTTGAAAACTAAAGGATCATAAAGGCTATGGTGACTTGAGATAGTCATAACATGGTGTGAGCATGCGCCAAGTCAACCCAAATAAAGCATCAAAGGAGAATACCACTATAATATGCTTTAATATGCTAAAACAACGCATGATTCATCCAAGGCACATTAAGAAATCTCAATTTTTTATAAAAAGTCATGCTACAGCAAAGAATACTAAGCATAAAGCCAAAACAATATCAAGCATGGCACGCCAGAGCATAGGCCACAGTAAAAAACAAGCTCTTTTTACCACATAAGCATGAACTTTCCTACTCTTTTCCAAACCAAACCAAACTATTTGCAAACCAATGTATGAAAGAGGGGGTCCAACCAATTTATTCAGCAAACTAAACAAACCAAGCAAACGAAAAACCAAAACGAAAACGAAAAAGAAGACGCTCCAAGAACAACACAGCCGTGCATGAGACAATAAAAATGAAGCGTTTGGAAGAAACCTTGGATTTTTATTGATGAAGGAGGGGATGCCTTGGGCATCCCCAAACTTTGACGCTTGTACTTCTTGGATATTTCTTGGGGTGACACGCGTGGCATCCCCAAGCTTGAGATTTAGTCCATCCTTCATCTCATTACTCATTCCTTCCATACACCTGCAATTTTTCCTTCATACAAAACTTCACACAATCTTTATTAGCAACATTAGTGCACTCAAGATAAATAAGTCTTAAGGTTCAATTATAACACCAAATAAACTTACATTAGAACACTAGCTACTGTAGCACTTCCCTCAAAAAGCTCAATTCCCCAAAAGAACTCAAAAAGGAACCAACAAGAAGCAAATACAGAAAATGGCAGAAATCTGTCAAAACAGACCAGCAGGTAAAGACGAATTTTTTTGAAGACCTTCTGTTGCTCAAATAAAAAAGTGTTGAACTAACGAAATTTATATAACAACCTGGGGCAGAAGCACAAAAATTCATGCCTTAAAAAGACGTTCAGAGATTTTACACGAAGTTTTACGGTGAAGCACAGAAATCTGTTTTGGGACAGCAACTTTCCCAATCATTACTTCTCTCTCATTAGAGGTTACTCTTGGCACAAAAAGCAAATAAAAAGGATAAGGAGAGGTTATTACAGAGGTAATAACTTCAAAGACTTATCTAAAACTTTTGGGTTATCTTCCAATAAGTACTTTTCTTTAACGCCTTTAAGTTAGGCATAAGAAGCAAGAAAAAGAATCAAGTGTTCTCAAATGAAGAAGCATTAAGACCAAATTTTGTTTTCATAGGAGAAGCAAAAGAAATATTTTCTCTCTTTTTAGGTAAGTGTTCTATACCTTTCTTGAGTGGGAGTTGATATTTAATGGTGCCTTCTTTCATATCAATAATGGCACCAACAGTTCTAAGAAAAGGTATTCCCAAAGTAATAGGACAAGAAGCATTACACTCAACATCCAAAACATAGAAATCAACGGGGACATAGGCATTGTTAACCATAATAAGGACATCATTAAGACTTCCCATGAGTTTCTTTTTAGCATTATCATCAAGTGGGACATTCAAATAACAATCTTCAAGAGGAGGCAAATCAAGCATATCATAAATCCTTCTAGGCATAATAGAAACACTACTATCAAGATCACACAAAGCTTTGAAATCAAAGTCATTCACTTTCATATTAATGATGGGTTCCCAACCATCTTCTTGTTTTATAGTAATAGAAGCTTTATGTTTCATCTTTTCTTCTTTAATCTTTATGAGAGCATCAGTAATGTGTTTTTGTAAAGGCCATGTTCATAGCACTAGCATTAGGACTTTTAGCAAGCTTTTGTAGGGACTTAATAACTTCAGAGATATTGCAACCATCAAGATAAAAATCATACTTATCATCTAAAGTAGTAGAACTATTACTAGCCTCAACACTAGTGGTGGTAATAGTAGAAACACTAATGTTTCTAGCAATTTCATCTTCTCTTTCCCACTTAGCATGTAATTCAGCTAATAATCTAACATTTTCATCAATTCTTACTTGTATGCCATTAGTAGCTCCAAAGGGATTCTCATTAGTTTCAGGTTTAGCAGCTATTTTATTCAAAGTAGATTGAGCTTCAGCCAAAGATGCTATATTTCTTTCAGCATTAGAGAGTTTTTCCTCAATAGTTTTATTGAAAGCAGTTTGTTTACTAATAAAGTCTTTAAGCATAACTTCAAGTTTAGAGGGTGTACTCCTATTATTGTTGTAAGAATTTCCATAAGCATTAACATTGTTCGGAGGATATGGCTTATAATTTTTGTTACCAAAATTACTCATATAAGCATTATTGCCAAAGTTGTTATTTCTTATGAAGTTCACATCGACTTGCTCTTCTTGAGCAACCAAAGAAGCTAAAGGAACATTATTTGGATCAATATGGGCTTTCCCATTAACAAGCATAGACATAATAATATCAATTTATCACTCAAGGAGGAAGTTTACTCAACAGAATTTACCTTCCTACCTTGTGGAGCTCTCTCAGTATGCCATTCAGAATAATTAACCATCATATTGTCTAGAAGTTTTGTTGCAGCACCCAAAGTGATGGTCATAAAGGTACCTCCAGCAGCAGAATCCAATAGGTTCCTTGAAGAATAGTTCAATCCTGCATAAAAAGTTTGGATGATCATCCAAGCAGTCAGTCCATGAGTGGGACAATTCTTTACCAAAGATTTCATTCTTTCCCAAGCTTGAGCAACATGCTCATTATCAAGTTGTTTAAACTTCATTATTTCACTTCTCATGGATATAATCTTAGCAGGAGGATAGTATTTTCCAATAAAAGCATCTTTGCACTTAGTCCAAGAATCAATACTATTCCTAGTTAAGGAATTCAACCATTCTTTAGCTTTTCCTCTCAAAGAGAACGGAAACAATTTCAGCTTAATAATATCACCATCTATATCCCTATGCTTTTGCATCTCACAAAGTTCAACAAAGTTATTTAGATGGGAAGTAGCATCTTCATTACCAATACCAGAAAATTGTTCTCTCATAACAAGATTGAGCAAAGCAGGTTTTATCTCAAAGAAAGTAGCTTCAGGAACAGGTGGAGCAATAGGTATGCTCATAAAATCATTGTTGTTGGTGCTAGTGAAGTCACACAACTTAGTGTTTTCAAGAGTAGTCATTTTTTTGGGTTTTCAAATAAGAAAGTAAACTAGTAAAACTAATTTTTGTGTGTGTTTTTGATAAAGAAACAAGCAAACAAAGCAAAAAGAAACTAAGCAAAACAAAAATAACAAAGTAAAGAGATTGGTTATGAGGGACTCCTCTTGTGAAGATGTCCTTGACTCCCCGGCAACGGTGCCAGAAAAATGCTTGATGGCTCAATGCAAGGCGCCCAGAAAAGTGCTGGTGCGTGGTTGATGTAGAGCTCGTTGGGAACCCCAAGAGGAAGGTATGATGAGCACAGCAGCAAGTTTCCCTCAGTATGAAACCAAGGTTTAATCAAACCAGTAGGAGCAAGGAAACACCCCAAAGGTGTTACTAGCTGAGCTTCGGCAGGGCGCACTACCGGTGCTAGTAGCAACGTGGAGACCTCCACAACACAACCACAGAACTTTATCCCCAACTTGCGATGAAGTTGTCAATCTCACCTTGTTTTGCGGAAAACAAAGGATTAAACGTATTGAATGGAAAGAAGTAATAGTTTGCAGAAAGTAAACACAAAGCAGTAAACAGTTTATAGATTGTATGTAAAAGACAAGGACCGGGATCCATAGTTCTCTAGAGGTGGCTCTCCTTAGATAGATAACATGCTGGGTGAACAAATTACAACGGGGCAATTGACAAACACTGAGAAAGCAATACATGCATATACTAATCATCTTGACTCCTTTGAGACTTGATTGGACATTACAACATTATACATAGACCGCCATCCAACTGCATCTATGACTAATAATCCACCTTCAGGTTATCATCCGAACCCCCTCCAGTATTAAGTTGCAAGCAACAGATTATTGCTTTATGAACTGCGTGTAAAGTAAACAATACGATTGTTCTATGAACAAAGGATTGTTGTTTTCTCCATAGTAGCAACATCACATCTAGTACCTTAGAGATTTCTGTCACTTCCCTAGATTACCAGAGGCATGAACCCACTATCGAGCATAAATACTAACTCTTGGAGTTGCTAGCATCTACTTGGCCAAGATAGCTACTAACAACGGAAAGCATGCAAGATAACAAATAGCAAAGACATGATAGAATCAATAATCAATCTGAAATAGCATCTCAATATCCATCGGATCCCCACAAACACAACATGTATGAATTACAAATAGATGATCTTGATCATGAATGGAGCTTACAAGATCTAAACATGAAAGCACAAAGGAGGAGAACCAGCCATCTATCTACTACATGGATCTATAGTCCAAGGATGAACTACTCACGCATCACACCGGAGGCTTGCATGGTGATGAAGAAGGCCTCTAGGGTGAATTCCCCTCTCCGGCAGGGTGCCAGGAAGAGCTTCAGATCCCTCCCGATCTAGGGATGGAGATGATGGCGGCTACTGACTCTTTCGTGGATTTTTGATCGGGCACTTAGGGTTTTCGTCCCGAGGGCAATATATAGGCGGAAGGGGAGACCGAGGGGGTGCCAGGGGCCACCACACCACCCCCTGGCACGGGCCTAGCCTGGCCGCGCGGCCAGGTGGTGTGGCCGGCCTCTGGCCCTTCTCCGTCTCGTATTCTGGCACTTGATGACTTCCGGAAAAATAGGCACTTTGGCTTTTGTCCCGTCCAATTCCGAGAATATTCATTTTCTGACTTTCCTGGAAGCAAAAACAGCAGACAGCAGGCAGCTGACACTGTGTCTCTTGTTAATAGGTTAGTCCAAGAAATCATATGAAAAGTACTCCAAAGTTGGAACAAAACACAAGAAAGTGGATAAAACCAAGCATGGAACATCAAAAATTATAGATACATTTGCAATGTATCAATGAGATCGTTCATGTAATGGCATCAGATTGTTAGGGCATGGTGCCTAGTATCTTTTATTAGTGCTTTATGACTTCGTTGCGACTTGTTATGCTTAATGCTTGTGACTAGGGCCCGAGTGCCATGATTTCAGATTTGAACATGTTATTGATTCATTATGATAGTATTGTTTATGGTATTATTTGCAAGTTGTATACACATGGTGTTGTCCAGAACCAATGGCCCCGAAGTGACAGAAATCGGGATAACCAGAGGGAATGGCTTTCATGTGAGGATCACATGTGTTCACGGAGTGTTAATGCTTTGCTCCGGTGCTCTATTAAAAGGAGGACCTTAATTGCCAGTAGTTCCCTTGAGGCCCCGCTGCAAATGGGCTGGCAGGACAAAAGATGTTGTGCAAGTTCTCATTGCGAGCACGCATGACTATATATGGAACACATGCCTAGGATTATCTAGTACTTGGATGCTTTATCTTATTTATCTGCAATTGCCCTATGTTCTGATTGCTATGTGAATTGTCTTGTCCATGCAACGCCTGTCCATCCATCCCTATGCCTACCGCACTCGAATCCCACTGTTTACTGCTATTATTACTACTGTCTTTACTTTACTACTGCTGCTGTTTTACTATTCCTACTACAAAACTGTTGCTACTGATAAACTGTTGTGAGCAAGATTGTTTCCAGGTGTAGCTGAATTGACAAATCAGTTGTTAAGGCTTATAAATATTCTTTGGCTCCCCTTGTGTCGAATCAATAAATTGGGTTTCACTTCCCTCGAAAATACTGCGATACACCCCCTATACTTGTGGGTCATCAAGACTATTTTCTGGCGCCGTTGCCGGGAGCATAGCTTTATTTATCAAGTTCACTTGGATTTTCTATTGTTCGCTGCTATCCATCCATCATGGGTAAGTCTCGTGATGGCAAGTTTCCTATTTTACCATCCACTACAAGAAGATGTTCGGTTCTGAATACCTCTGTTGATCTTGATTCACCATCTGTTATAAGTAAGCTCGTTACACCACCACATACACACGCTACACACACTGCTACTACTGCTGAATCTGAAACTTCTGATGCTGCTTCTACTGTGCTTGATAAGAGTGGTTCATTAGGTCCTTTCCTAGATGCTACGATTGCTAGAACTATAGCTGGAAATACTGAAACTCCTAATGAAGACACTACTACACCTGTTAGTTCACCTGAGTCTAGTGAAAGTTATGATATTAAAGATGGTTATGTTGAGATGACCGATGAATTTATTAAAGAATGTAAAAACACCCATGATAGGAGCGCTGCTAAGAGTCTCCTTGAGAGGCATACTATTAGACCCAAATTGTCTCCTGTTGCTAAGTTTGCTGCTTCTCCCATAAAAATTATAGATGAAGATTATGATTTCTCACTCGATCTATCTTACATAGCTATTGTCGAGAAAGAACCTTTTTGTGGGACTAAGAATGAAAGTGCGGTAGCACATATGAATGAACTTTCTACCATGAGTGTCTTGTTTTCTGATGATATTAAGATGTGTACTTACTTTGTTGCTAAGATTTTCCCCTTTTCACTGAAAGGAGAAGCTAAAACTTGGTTTAGTAATTTGCCTCCTGGATCTATTGATAGCCTTGATTGCTTGATTAGTACTTTCTGCAGAAATATTTTCCTCCTAGTGCTAGACATGCTATTTTGCAGGAACTTTTTGATTTTAAACAGGGAGAAAAAGAGGTATTGCCCGAATCTTGGGCAAGGTTTTGTGCTTTGATTCATGCACAAGCTGGAAGTCCATTACCTAAGAATGAGCTTCTTGATATATTTTATAATGGACTAACCGAGGAATCTAGGACATACCTAGATAGTTGTGCTTATTGTGTTTTCAAGAATAGGACTCCTAAGGAAGCTGAGGAATTAATGGCTAAAATAAGTAAGAACTATGAAGATTGGACTCCTCCTAAACAAGCTATACCTGAAGTAATTTTACCTAAACCTACTATTCCGGTGCCTATTCCAACATCAAAGAAGAGGGGAGTTATTGAATTAAATGATTAAGGAGAAGGGAATTAAAGCTGCAGATGTCAAGAATTTACCTCCTATAGAAGAATTATGTAAGCCTATTCCCTACTCACCCACTATTGAGGTACACTCTCTCCAACACTTTGATGAAGGTGATATCCCTTACTCTAAACCTCCTGATCAATGCTTAGAAGAATTCGATATCTTTATTGTTAAGCAAGATAATTTTAATAAAAGGGTGCAAAATCATCTAATGGAAAACACTAGAGTTATTGTTGAGTTGAAAGATATTGTGGAAAGAACCTCTAATGATGTTAAAATGATTGTTAAACACTTTCAAATGGTTCAAACTCAAATAGATCAACTCGTTAAAGTGCAAAAAGACTTGCTAGTTAATGCTGCTAAAGAAAAACATGCTTATGAAATTAGAACTAGAAGTGGTGTTGCTACCCAGGATCCTCTATATCCTGGGGGTCATCCCAAAAGAATTGAGCAGGATTCTCAACAAGCTGAAAATAGTGGTTCTACTCGTAAGAAAAGTAAAAAAGAAACATAAAACTGTTGTAGAACCCTCTAAACCTGCTATTGATCCTAATAGTATATCTATCTCTGATGCTGAAACTGAAAGTGGTAATGAAGAAAATGAAGTTCCTAATGAAGAAAAAGTTGAAGAAGAACCTGAAAACCACACTGAGAATACTAAATACACCAAAGAAGATTTTATTGCTAAGAAACATGGTAGTGAAAGAGAGCCTTGGGTCCAAAAACCTATGCCCTTCCCTGATAAGAAACACAAGTCAAAGGAAGATGAACACTATAATAAGTTTTGTGAGTGGATGAAACCTTTATTCCTGCAAATTCCTTTGACTGATGCTATTAAATTGCCTCCTTACTCAAAGTATATGAAGGATATTGTCTCGATTAAAAGGAAGATCCCTAATGGAGAAATTTCTACTTTGCTTGCTAATTATTCCTTTAATGGTAAGGTTCCTAAGAAACTTGGTGACCCTGGGATTCCAACTATCCCTTGCTCTATTAAGAATAGTTATGTTAGAACTGCTTTGTGTGATTTGGGAGCTGGAGTTAGTGTTATGCCTTTCTCTCTCTATAAGAGGCTTCAACTTGAAAAATTAATACCAACTGATATATCTTTGCAAATGGCTGATAAATCTACCACTATTCCTGTTGGTATATGTGAGGATGTACCTGTTCAAGTGGCTCATAATTGCTTGATATTAACTGATTTTGTTGTGCTTAAAATGCCTGAAGATGATAATCTGTCTATTATTCTTGGGAGACATTTTCTTAATACTACAGGAGCTGTTATTAATTGTAATCAAGGAAAGGTGACTTTCAATGTTAATGACAAGGAACATACTATCTATTTCCCCAAGAAGATTGAAAGCACTTATGGTTTGAATTCAATTGAACATGTTGAGGGCATTCAAGTTGGAGAAATATATTGTCCCATACCAAGAGAAAAATTTGAAACTATTATGATTGGGACCATTGCTATCAAGGTTGAGGTAACATAATCATTAGTGGAATACAAAGTTTTGTCTCATATGGAATTGTTTTGGTAACAAGACCTGATCAACCTTGTTAACAAAAGGATTTCATTGAACAAAACAATGTTTTCACTATGATTTTTTTCGTGTACTTCTATTCTATCCATTTTAGTTTTTGTTTTCGTTTAGTTTTCTTTTTTGTTGTTAGTTGCTTGCATGTTAGAGTGTTTTAGAACTTATGTAGTTCTATCTTTGTTTTGTCCTTGCATATTTTTTCCAAAAAAAAATCTGTCTGTCAGAATATCATTCTTCTATTCCTGAAAAAATCCCAAAAATAAAGTGTCTCGAAAATTTCCAGAAAATTCATATTAAATTTTTGTATGAAAAAAGGGGCAGAGGAGTACCTGGGAGGTACCGGGGGACCCACCAGGAAGGCACACCACCTGGTGGCGCGGCCTGCCCTGGGTGGCGCCATGCCCTGGTGTGGGCCACCCCTGCCCCCCCACTAACTCTCTCACCTGCCACTTTATTCTCTCTCCCAAGTAAGATGCAGTTCATTGCTCAAAATCACGTTCTTGCTGTGCTTGCTCTCGATTTTTTCGATCTCCTTGCTTAGCCCATCTTTCTTGCTGAAATTTGGAGCATTTGTTCCCTGGTATGTGACTCCTCTCCTTGTCCAAGTAGATTTGTGTTTAGTGGATTATATATTGAGTATTTTGCTGCTGTAGGTGACTGGTTATGAGAGCTTGTAAGCTTGTTTGATGCTTAGATATATAGTTTTGATGCATGTTTAGGCCTCTTACAAGTCCGTATGAGTAAACCTTCATTATATTTACTTTGCAATCACTTGTTTAATAGGTGTTTAAATTTCAGAATACAAGATGAGTGAGCACCACCTAAACCAACATGAACTATGGGTGCTTGAGATCATGAAGGTCCACTAGGAGGACGAAGTTTTTCCCTCCATTTACCCATGTTCTGAGTTCATGAGAGCTGCAGAAATTCTCCAAGATTTCCACACTTTGGTTTCTAATGCAGGGTTAGAGCACTTTTTGGAAGGTGAACCTTGTCAATTTGTGAAGCTAACCATGTCTATGGTGCAGGACTTCCAATTTAGTCACTCTTTGCCTAACCCCATGGTCCATTACAAAATTTACAATATTGTTGTCGACCTTTCTCTTGATGATTTTTGTGCAGCTATTAAGGTACCTCAATGGGGTCATGCAGAAGGATTAAGGAGCGACCTGAACCACTCATGGATTTATACGCAGAAATTTGCCAAGGGAGCAGCTTCTCGAAAGAGAATGGAAAAATCCGTAACATTCACCTTCCCTCTATTCGTTACTTTGCCTACTTTGTTGCCAAGTGTGTTCTTGCTAGGAAAACTGCCAATAAGTTATCTTCATATGATCTAGCATTTATCTCTGCTGCTCTTAAACGAGATAGGTCTTACAACTTAGGGGCTTTGATAGCTTTCCGTCTTGCTGCTAACCGTGAGAAAGGTGGAATTTGTGGAGGCCTCATTGCTTCTCGTTTACTAGCATTGCATGGTTTAGTGCCTCATCATCTAGACGTACAGTTTCCCATAGAGAGGCTTGATCTTAATTCCATGATACAGCATAAATTTGTTTCCTCGTGGGCTAGTATGAGTGAGTTATCTTATGAAATAACCTTTCTCAGAGCTGGTTGGAGAAAGATCAAGTCCGAGCGTGTTGTCCTTTTGCCTGCACCTATTTTGTTTAACCTTGATAACAGGGAAGGATGGTCCCTCACTAAGGAGGAGCTTGACACATACTTGGGAGAGCTCTCCCAACAGGAGCAAGACACTAGAAGGAAGGTCACGGATGATTCGGTCCAGCCCTCGAATGAGGGAGAGTCTTCATATCAGCAGTCTGCTTATGATTGGGGAGCTTCTTCTTCTTCCCATGGGCCCAACTACGACCATTCTTATCAAGATGCGCCTGCTTGGAACCCTATTCGTACATGGATTGATACCCACTTAGGCCAAAAGCCTAAGCTTGGGGGGAGGTACGCCGACACCGCACTCATCTCCATATCATGTTGCGTCGGTACTTTGTATATTCATGTTTCGTTCTCTTTTTAGTTTTCGTTCTTTCTTTGCTTTTGCTTTCTAAAACACAAAAAGACCAAAAATATTTTTGTTGTTTCTCTTTGGTTTGCTTCTTCTTTTTGCCTTGGTTTGTTTTTCCCTTTTTGTTGTTTGAACTATTCAGAAAACCCAAAAAGATTTTGCTTTGCTTGTTTTTCCTTTTTGGTTCTTGCTTTAACAAATCGAAAACAACAAAAATATTTGTCATTCTTCTTTGGCTTTGTGAGTTTGTTGCAGGTTTCATCAGTCCTCAATGGATATTCGGTTTCATATTATTATTATTCAAACCACACAAGTGAAGAGAAATAATGAGGATTAATGACAACTTGAGGCGTGGTAAGAGGCTGGTAACGAACTCTATTTGTTTTCATTTTTGTACATATACTCATCACTGTGGGCATGCTTAGTCCGTTCATGTAGGGTGTATGTTATCTTTGGATACTTAGTAGTTCTTGCTTTCTTATGATTAGCTCCATCTCGCTAATAGTTTGTAGCATGTCTTATGAATGTTTGCTTGCATTATTCTATTCATAACTTGGTATGACATTGTGGTATCCTCCTCTAAATGTTTCATTTGAATTGACTTGGCACATGCTCACGCATGCAAATGACTGTAATAATCAGTTAAGCCTTGATGAATTATTTTGCCTTGAGGATCTTGAATCACTTTCATGCCATGATTAGTCCTGTTTTGTTGCAAGCATGATTATGACAGTTATTGCTCTCTTGTTTGTCGCTCCCTTACTATTGCTAGCCTTCACTTCCACTGAGTATATTACTCATGTTTCCAACTTCCTTAAACCAAATATTGCCAAAGTGTCCACCATACCTACCTATTAGCATCATTTGCTATTCCCGTGCATATTCATTATGCCTTGTTTTCTTCTGAACAAAATGTTTGCTTGTTATGAGAAAGTTAGTTAGTAAAGCTCTCACGAACTTGATGGCACACTTTATTTTCTGCACTTAATAAACCTGAACCATTGTGACTGTCCATGAAAGTTATATGCTTGCAAATTATAGGCTGGGGATTAGCAGAACCGTGTTGTCACGGGGAACGCTTTCAACACTTGTAAATATATACCCAGTTGATACCTTGCTCTTTTGTTTGCGGATGTCGTTGGTGTGAAATAAAAGGGGAGCTTGTAAGTCCATGGAGTTATGTATGTGTGTTAGAGAAACGCATGGGCCGCTGGTATAATCCATGCTGACATGGTGGAAACCTACAGCGTAACCATAATGATATCTATGAAGCATTCTTCTTATAAAAAAGAGATAGATAGCTATTGAGAAAAAGAAAAAAGGAGAGATTTATGAAAAGAGGAAAGAGAGAAAAAAGCACCATTTTCCCATGGTAAATAAGAAGATTGCTGAGATACTCATTGTCTGCTTGCCTTGTCATTTTGATATGGGGATTCTTCCATATCATCGGGCAAGGGGTACCCCGTTGGCGGTTCTCTATGATATGCACATATTTACGATGACAAGAACTTACCGGTAACTAAAGTTGAGTAGCATGAGGAGCGTCCCTCGTACTCAAGGGACATGGGATTTTCAGTTTATAGTCTGTCAAGCATATAACTCAGATTGGACCTCACTTTCACCTTAACCACATTAAAGATGCTTATGATAGGGGCAATGAGAGCTCAAAGCTAATGAGTACCATACTTTCAGCATTTGGAAGCCTTTCAAATTATTCAAAACCTTTTCCTTTACTTGTTGAGTCTCCATATATTCCTTGAGCACCTTCTTGAGAGCATAGTTGTCATTCTTTGTGCTTGTCCCATAACTTGATTATTTGTGTTATGACTTTGATGCTTGTATCTTTGATATTTTTACTTCTAGTCATCACTTGAACTTCAGAGGTGCCTTGACATTCATAATCAAAGGCAAGCAAGATACCACTCTATCATACCTTTTTATGAGCATTGTAATGTTGCTTATGTTTATGCTTCATGCTACTTATTATTTTTGAGTTGGAATCTCTTCATAGCTTGCAATGACTATTAAGTAGACTCAGTTGCATACTCTTTATTGTGAATTGCCCAAGTAGTTGATCACACGCTGAGATTATATACATCATATGAAGCAAAGGTTTTCGTGAAAGTTCTTTTAACGCACTCAGTTTTCAACTGAATTGCTTGGACAAGCAATAAGCTAAGCTTGGGGGGAGTTGATATGTCCAAAACATATCTACTTTCCCGAACACTTTTGCTATTGTTTCTCCTCTAAACTTGTGTGATTTGGATGCAACTAACGCGGACTGACGCTGTTTTTAGCAGAATTGCCTTGGTGTCTACTTTTTGTGCAGAAAATCAACTATCAAGAAAAATCCCCGAAAATATGCCGAAAATCCTATTTCACCAGAAGACTCCCGAAGCCAGAATACGAGACGGAGGGGGATGGGCCCAAGCCACACCACCTAGCCGCGCGGGCAAGCCCAGGCCACGCCAGGGGGTGGTCTGGCTGCCCTAGGCTGCCCCTCGGTCTCCCTCTTCGCCTATAAGTTGCCTTCTAACCTAAAAACTCAGGGGGGTTCTACGTTTTTCTAGAAGGAGTTCTGCTCCGCCGCCACCACCAGATTCCATGAAACAACACCAGAAACTCCGTTCTGGCACCCTGCCGGGACGAGGAATTGGAGGAGATCATTGCCATCATCATCACCATCGCTTTTCCATCGACCATCCATGTTTCCCCCATCTATGAGTGAGTAATCCCCCGCCGTAGGCTATGGGGATGGTAGGGATTGGATGAGATCGTTCATGTAATGACATCATATTGTTAGGGCATGGTGCCTAGTATATTTTATTAGTGCTTTATGACTTTGTTGCAACTTGTTATGCTTAATTCTTGTCACTAGGGCCCGAGTGCCATGATTTCAGATTTGAACATGTTATTGATTCATTATGATAGTATTGTTTATGGTCTTATTTGCAAGTTATATACACACGTTGTTGTCCAGAACCAATGGCCCCGAAGTGACAGAAATCGGGATAACCGGAGGGAATGGCTTTGATGTGAGGATCACATGTGTTCACGAAGTGTTAATCTTTGCTAAGGTGCTCTATTAAAAGGAGGACCTTAATTGCCAGTAGTTCCCTTGAGGCCCCGCTACAAACGGGCTGGCAGGACAAAAGATGTTGTGCAATTTCTCATTGCGAGCACGTATGACTATATATGGAACAGATGCCTAGGATTATCTACTACCTGGATGCTTTATCTTATTTATCTGCAATTGCCCTATGTTCTGATTGCTATGTGAATTGTCTTGTCCATGCAACGCCCGTCCTTCCATCCCTATGCCTACCGCACTCGAATCCCACTATTTGCTGCTATTGTTACTACTGTATTTACTTTACTACTGCTGCTACTTTACTATTCCTACTACAAAACTGTTGCTACTGATAAAGTGCTGTGAGCAAGATTGTTTCCAGGTACAGCTGAATTGACAACTCAGTTGTTAAGGCTTATAAATATTCTTTGGCTCCCCTTGTGTTGAATCAATAAATTGGGTTTCACTTCCCTCGAAAATACTGCGATACACCCCCTATACTTGTGGGTCATCAATGGCACACTTTACTTTTCTTGTCCTTAATAAACTTGAACCATTGTGTCATCTATGTTGTATATGCTTACACTTATTTGTTGGGAATTAGAAGAACCATGCTTTCACGGGGAACGCTTTCAACATTGCACTTGGTACTTGTACCTAGTTGATATCATGCTCTTTTGTATATGGATGTCGTTAGTGTGAAATGAAAGGGGAGCTTGTAAGTCCATAGAGTTATGTATATGTGTTAGAGAAATGCATGGGCCACTGGTCTAATCCATGCTGACATGGTGGAAACCTGCAGTGTAACCATAATGAGCTGTCTATGAAGCATTCTTCTTATAAAAAAAGAGTCCTATATTGAGAAAAAAAGAGAAAAGAGAAAAAAAGAGATTATGAAAAGAGGAAAGAGAGAAAAAGCACCATATTCCCATGGTAAATAAGAAGATTGCTGAGATGCTCATTGTCTGATTGCCTTGTCATTTTGATATGGGGATTCTTCCGTATCATCGGGTAAGGGGTACCCCATTGGCGGTTCTCTATGATACACATGTACTTACAATGACAAGAACTTACCGGTGACTAAACTTGAGTAGCATGAGGAGCGGCCCTCGTATACAAGGGACATGAGATTTCTAACTTATACTTCGTCAAGCATGTACACCATAGTTTGTTCATTTTAACCTTAATCACTTCAAGATGCTTATGATAGGGGCAATGAGAGCTGAAAGCTATAAGTACCATAATTTTTGGAAGCTCTTTATGAGACTTGAATCCCTACTTTCTTCTATGAAGGCCTTTCTTCCACCATTATATTGAGTCTCCACCTTCTACCTTTATGCACCTACTTTGAGAGCATAGTGGCCTTTCTTAGTTCTATGTGCATTGTCCTAAGACTAGTTGATTGAGCCATAACTTGATATTGCTTGTTTTAAACTATTTGTATCTAGTCACTCTTATGAACTTTGAAGGTGTCCTATGCATTTATATTTGCTACTCTATGAGGGACAAGCTGAATACTATTATGTATGTTTTCTTTATGTGAAACAAACAAACGTCTTGCAAAGCATTGTTATTCATGAATCTTTTGTGTGTGCCTTTTCATGTTGCATCATAGTTTCTTTGTCTTATTGCTAGAACTTTGTCTTTCATGTTATGATTGAAGTACTATGATCCCAGCTTTGAATGTTTTACAAATACTTTGATCAAGTCTTTGATGGTGCATGTCACCTGAAAAATTATTCTTTCTTTTTATCACTTACCTACTCGAAGACGAGCAGGAGTTAAGCTTGGGGATGTTGATACATTGCAAATGTATCTATAATTTTTGATGTTCCATGCTTGGTTTTATCCACTTTCTTGTGTTTTGTCCACACTTTGGAGTACTTTTCATATGATTTCTTGGACTAACCTATTAACAAGAGCCACAGTGCCAGCTGCCTGTTTTCTGACGTTTTTGGTTCCAGGAAAGTCAAAAATTAATATTCTTGGAATTGGACGGGACAAAAGCCAAAGTGCCTATTTTTCCGGAAGTCATCAGATGGCAGAATATGAGACAGAGAAGGGCTGGGGGCTAGCCACACCACCTGGCCGTGCGGCCAGGCCTGGCCCACGCCAGGGGGTGGTCTAGCCGACCCCAGCACCCCCTCGGCCTCTCCTTCCGCCTATAAGATGCCCTCAGGATAAACCCTAAGTACCCGATCAAAAATCCACGAAAGAGTCTGTATCCGCTGTCATCTCCATCCCTAGATTGGGAGGGATCTGAAGCTCTTCCTGGCACCCTGCCGGAGAGGGGAATTCACCCTGAAGGCCTTCTTCATCATCATGCAAGCCTCCGGTGTGATGCGTGAGTAGTTCATCCTTGGACTACGGATCCATGTAGTAGCTAGATGGCTGGTTCTCCTCCTTTGTTCTTTCATGTTTAGATCTTGTGAGCTCCGTTCATGATCAAGATCATCTATTTGTAATTCTGCATGTTATGTTTGCGGGGATCCGTTGGATATTGAGATGCTATTTCAGATTGATTATTGATTCTATCATGTCTTTGTTATTTTTGATCTTGCATGCTTTCCGTTGTTAGTAGCTATCTTGGCCAAGTAGATGCTAGCAACTCCAAGAGTTAGTATTTATGCTCCATAGTGGGTTCATGCCTCTAGTAATCAGGGGAAGTGACATAAATCTCTAAGGTACTAGATGTGTTGTTGCTACTAGGGAGAAAACAACAATTCTTTGTTCATAGAACAATCGTATTGTTTACATTACACGCAATTCGTAAAGCAATAATCTTTTGCTTGCAACTTAATACTGGACGGGGGTTCGGATGATAACCTGAAGGTGGATTATTAGTCATAGATACAGTTGGATGGTGGTCTATGTATAATGTTGTAATGCCCAATCAAGTCTCAAATGAGTCAAGATGATTAGTATATGCATGTATTGCTTTCTCGATGTTTGTCAATTGCCCCGCTGTAATTTGTTCACCCAGCATGTTATCTATCTTAAGGAGAGCCACCTCTAGTGAACTATGGATCCCGATCCTTTTTCGTTTACATACAATCTATAAACTGTTTACTGCTTTGTGTTTACTTTCTGCAAACTATTACTTCCTTCCATTCTATATGTTTAATCCTTTGTTTTCAGCAAAACACGGTGAGATTGACAACCTCATCGCAAGTTGGGGACAATGTTCTATGGTTGTGTTGTGCAGGTCTCCACGTTGCTATTAGCACCGGTAGTGCGCCCTACCAAGGCTCAGCTAGCAACACTTTTGGGATGTTTCCTTGCTCCTACTGGTTCGATTAAACCTTGGTTTCATAACTGAGGGAAACTTGCTGCTGTGCTTATCATACCTTCCTCTTGGGGTTCCCAAAGAGCTCTACATCAATACTGAGCCATCAGTGGCCTTGTCCTCGTGCGAAGCTGAGTACATGGCGGCCACCGCAGCAGCATGTCAAGCAGCATGGTTGCAACGTCTCCTGGGCAAGCTGCTTGAGCAAAAAGAGGAAAACGTGAAGCTCTTCATCGACAATCAGAGTGTCATTCAGCTGATCAGAAACCTTGTGTTTCACGAGCGCAGCAAGCACATCGACACATGCTTCCACTTCATCAGGGAGTGTGTTGAGGACGGCAAGATCACCGTCGAACACGTTGGCACCATGAACCAGCTCGTCGACATTCTCACGAAGGCGCTCGGATGAATCTAGTTCCAGGACCTTCGCTCGAGGATCGACGTCATCAACATCACTAGCAACTAAATTTAGGGGGAGCTTTGTTGAATAAATTCAGTTAGCTGTCAGATAGTTTCAGTTAGCTGTCTAGGTTTCAAACTCTGTCAGTTTCGTCAGTCTTTTAGTTAGCAATTTTAGCAGATGGTAACGTACTGTACGTGATCATGTCCGAGTCTCTAGGATTGCCGTGGGCTTGATTCGAATCATGGGATGGCACGACTCAGTAGGGATTATGGCTATCTTCACGATACATTCTTCTTTTTGTTGGAATAAAAGGAAAGAAAGAGGCGAAAAGCAGCAAGTCGAATGTTGCGCCAAAATCTACCGTGTTCTTATATTCATCTATACTCAGATGCTATTATTCTGTTATTTTATTTCTTAAAGTTCAAATTTGAGAAAAAATCTCTATTTTTTTATCTTTTTTAAATTCTGTCCCGATACCTGAGATTTTTTTAAAATTTTGGAACCTTGAGGTTTGTGAGAATTTTTCAAAATTTTATACAAAAACTAAAGCATGGTTTAAAGTTTTGTGAAGTGAATTATAAGATATAAACTAGAACCATCCCCGAGAATATTTCTTCACGTGTATGTTTACTTTAATGATATTAAAGTATATACATCGACACACATACGCAGACAAACACTTCTGCATCTACTACATAATTTATTCTACCGTGTATGATTAATGAAAGGAGAAATTTTATTACAACATATAATTTAAATTTAGAACAATCAAACTATTGAGTGATACATTATAAATTAATAACAAATAATACTATAACTAACTCAGAAACATTGTTATGTGGTTAATTATGCCATTTAACTAAATACAATTGTGCTAATGCTAGTGTATAAAACATAAGTTCCAATAAGTATAACATTTTAGTATAAAACATATTTATTTTTATTTGCCCCATGCCCATTTTTGTTTGGACCGGCCCTCACAATCAGCCAACTATGTCAAATTATAAACCTCAGTAAAATATATCAACCTAGATCTTGTGAATATGTCAAGTGTGCACGGTTATATTGACATAACTTAGCATACTAAATCAGAATTTGTATCAGATCCATAACTTAACATATCTGTTTACGGTTGCACCCCAACCCCAACCACAAACGAACTCATTCCTTGGTCTGGGTAGCCTTCCGAAGAACAAGTGGACATATCACTAAATCAAAAAATGATTGCATAGGCTGATGCCAGAGTACTAAGATCCCATCGTTTCTTCACTCCCGTTGGTGCAGAGACCTTCTTCACTGCTGCAGGAGCAGAGACCTGACCTCTCAACATCGATCTTATCTCATACGGTCTCTTGATCTCAGTGAGCTAGCAAATAGATAATCACAAGTTAGCATATGAAAAATGCCATACAATCTAACTATACCAACATGGAAACAAACGAGGCAGAGAGGAAGATTGGTACTCTGATCAGTTTCACTTCCCCATGTGTTAAGACTCTTTTGTTCATCAGGGCCTTTATCACGGGGGAGTCGACACTAGGAGGAGGAAAACATGGTCCGCAAAGGAAACAAATCATTCACTAGAGTTAATCTAGTAGGCTTGTAGTTTTGTACCACCACTTATTTTATATATTACACAAAGAATATGCAAAGGCATATATACTTTTTCACACACCCAAGTTTGAGTTCTTTTACTTGCAATTTCAATGATGTTTGTTGCATAGTTCTTTTTAACGAAATGCCACGAGATCAACCCCGTGCCCTCACCGGAGAAGATTTGTTTTATTGTAAAACAAGATTTTGTACAATAATAGTGATATAAATAATAATTTTGGATGCTGAAGTGTTTCATTGGTATTACCTAGACATATACAGTATATTGACTAATGTCTAGATCTTTGTGGATGGAGCCCATACTGCGACTGCATGTCCCATACATATGTAGGAGTAGCTAGCTCCCACACTGCGACTGCATGTCCCATACTGGACGTACATACTGCTCCTAGTGACAGTTCAGCCCGCTTAAGGCACTTCCTTGAAGGGTGTCAATACGATTATATTTCTGATTCTTAGGTTCTTCGGTCTGGAACAGAAACACCATTTCTGGAACAGAAACACCATTTCGTGTGTACATGGCGAAGCATTTTTGTTATGTCTTGCTTGGATGGTGAAGCAGTTTTGTCCAGTTACATGCCATGTATTATTATTATTATTATTATTATTATTATTATTATTATTATTATTATTATTATTATTATTATTATTATTATTTATTTTTTGTTTTACTTTCTAGTACTACTTGTCTGATTCCGTAAATGTACATATCTTGGTAACAGAATTGCTGCGTAGAAACGTGGGCAGCTTCTTGCTTATTGTTGCAAACACTGGGGTCATTCCGTAAATGTACTTGCAAAAAGAATATTACAAGTTTTTTTTTTTATTTCCTGGTAATTGTACTGGAGCATTAGTAAACCACTCGTCTTGCTTTTATGGGTACTGCTGCTGCTGTATTTAGCATGCATATTCTGAACTGATGAATCATGGACAGAATCGGATGTATGGTTAAGGAGGGTAGATTCTTTTTTTACGAGCTGAATCATGGACAGAAAAATTTCTTGAACATTTATTTGTGCATTCCGAGTTCATTTTACTTACCGGTTTTGCGTTCTAGTTCGAATCAATGGAAGTCCTTTGGTGGAACACAATGGTGACGATGAGAGGGGGAAAATAATAATGTAATGAAGTCTATTCTGATTCATCAAATCCTGCTGGCAGAAATAACTGACTTTCTATTGACGAAAAAAGAAAAGAAAAAGACTGATGTTGGTTTCAGCCACCGAGTGGAGAGTCGAACCTACCAGTTGGACAAACGTACGGGAAGAGTTGGCACAACCTGCGGGTCAAACTTTCAAGTAGGCGCTCTGTGCTACGTGTCCAAAAAGAACGACGCCTTCCGAAGTACTCCCTCTGTTAGGGATTGCAAGGCCTATGGATGAACGATTTTAAGAAGGCAAAGCCTTTTTTATTTTTTGACAAACACAGTATAAGCGCAGACGCTCACAATGTGTACATACACCCATCCATATGAACACACGCACGCACACCCTATCCCTATGATCACCTCCAAGAGACTGAGCCGGCGGGTCTTGTGATTGACGAAGTCACCGCAGGCGCTTCGCTATCGACGGGAACGTCGTCTCCCACTGAAAGAATATTCCGCCTTTATAAGACACCAAAGCGCCAAACGTGAGGTTTAAACTCTGGTGGATTAGGGGTACCACTGCCCTCCTAACCATCCAACCACGGGTTGTAAGCAATGTGTCCACAAAACAACCCTTCATGTCAAAATGGGGGTACTTCTTTTTACTAGTATCAGTTTTTACTTGTCTCCACATGGTCGGTGACCGCGCTGCCCGAGGGTTTATTATGCTGTAGATCGATGGCTTCTGCTCAAGAAAATCAAGGTCTCTATTTTATTTTTCTCCAATGTGTTTGTGACCTTACAGATGTTGAGGATGATGAGCTAGCTCGGTAACGCACCGTCGCTCTCGACGGAGATACCCATGTAGGGCCGGAATTCGAGCCGAGCCTAGTCACACTTGGCTCGACTCGTTTACACAACGAGCTCAGATTTTAAACTCGGCTCGATTCGGTAAAATCACGAGTAGCTCGTTTATTTCGTTTTAAATTGTGAACATGCACATATATTAGGAAAACGTGTAATATAGTAGCTCTACAACATTATAGGTGCAGGAAATATTAGCATTTTGATGACATTTATTTATAAAAAAAATATAAATTCTGTATTTGAAAGGGTTTAACGATCAACTCGCTAGAAATCGAGTCGAGCCAAGTCATAAGCTACTCGTTTAGCTCGCGAGTTTCGAGTCGTGGTCTCGTGATAAACGTATTCCGAACTGAAAAATTCAGAGATAGGGAGAGAGTATTTTGCGCTCTCATGCAACCTTGCAGATTTTCTTGTCCTTTTCTTCTTGACGAGAGATGCATGGATCGTGGTATCCCATTAAATTAGATGGGGAACATTCCATCGATGACCAGGCCACGTGGAGGCGCTCGCGATGATGGTGTCAAAAACTAAACCTAAACTAGCTAGTAATTAATCTAAGAGGACCGTGAAGAATAATAGCTGAACCTGACTAACTGAACTTTGACACTAGCTAATCATGCATGCTCTAGGCCTCTTTCTCCTTTGTGTCCCGCGCACGCAGCATCTCCCATCTCATCGCCATGCATCGTCCTCCAACCAAACCTCTCCTTTCAACTCCAGCTAGCCACATGGACTCCCGCAGAAATCTCCTTCCCAAGACAGCCGACGGCGGAGAACGGCGCGTGCGCTCCGGGCGGTCCGGCTCTGGAGAGTTTACGGAGATTCCCGGTTGGTTATCCCCGGTATGCTTGATCTGTTACTGATCGTCTCCCCGGATTCCTCATCTATCGATTTAACGGACAACCTTGACGGGAACTTGTCTTCGTCCCCAAGACCGGCGGTGCGCCGACGTACGCCGTCCTCCTCAGTCCTCCCGCTGCAGCAGACGACCGTGGATATATTTACTTTTTCGCGAGCCTACTCGTTACTATCAAGCATCTGAGGCTGTGGCTGCTGACGTCCCTTTCTACTCTCCGACGACCGACCATTACTGCAGCTTCGTGCCGGCCACATGGACGACGCAGACCAGCTCCGGCATGAAACCAGCGTCGCCCGCCCATAGTCTTCTTGGTCTCCTCCGACACGTGGCCTCGCAGTGGGCAGGCTCCACGGTGCGCTGCCGTGCACGACGCAGGCTGGGCGCGGCTGTTGGCGAGCCGCACGAGCTCGAGGATGGCTAAGGCCTCCTAGTCTAGCACACCTTGTGGTCGCGGCCAACGTTAAGGCCGGACGATGATGAGGTAGCTCCACGATCCCAATGGAACGCGACGCCACGCTGGACGCGTGCGCTCCGGGCGGCGACGTGCATGCCCCCGGTCCGGCTTCTCCGAGAAGGACGACGTGCCCTCGTTACGACAAGTTTCCGGTGATTTCATCCTGTCCCCGATCGAGCTTCCCCTGCTTATTATCTTCTCACTGGACTCTTCTTCTTCTATGGATTCAAGGTACAACCTTCACGTACGGGAACATGTCATCTTCCCGGTGCGCCGGCGCGTTCACTGCTTCTCTTCCACCGCTGCATCAGACGACGGTGGAGAGATTCCCTCGCCCCCGCGCATCCTCCCGATCAAGCAGCTGAGGCCGCGACGCACCTTCCTCGTCTTCCACGACCTCCGCCATTGCTGCAGCCAGGGTCGCGTTGGCCGCCTGGACGATGCCCACCAGCTCTGACATAAAACCACCCAGCAGAGAGGACAGTCGCCCGTCGCCTTCTTGGTGTCCTATGAAACGTGGCACATCACGGACACCTCGCAGTCTGCACGCTCCACCATGGTGCGCTGCAGAGGAAACAGGCTGATGGCGGGGCTGGTGACGAGCGCCATGAGCACGACGAGAACCTTGAGGAGGTTGCGGACGATGAGCTAGCCCCATGGGCCATGACCATACTGAACCCGACTAACCCAACTTTGACACTGCTAACTGAAACTCTGAATAACCACGAAGCGCAGGGAGTGTCTCCCGGCGCCGCCGTGACAGTGACACCACACCATGCATGCATGTCGTCGTAACCGGTGACGGTGAGGTGAGATCCTCCTTCATCCGGCGGTGTGTCTTGGAGCTTCTGGCCGGAGTACCCCCTCATCGATTTGGTGCAGCCGCTTCGGTCGACGGGAAAGCTGCAGTGTCTTCCCCGTTGCCACTGCTGCACGAGGCTGGCAGCACGCGCACGTCCCATATCGACCGACATCATCCTCAAAACCCCTCCAGGCCAGCTTCGCTCGCCACCAGGTCTCCCGCAGAAATCGCGCTCGGAACTTCGATGGCCCTCGGCCGAGATCGGACGTGCATGCCGGTCGGTCTTGCACCTCCGTCACCGTGCCCACATTCCGACGGATTCCAGCTTGTTCCCGTTTCTGCTCGTCAGGCCTCTCCCCGACGACCGAGAGGCACGCGTGGTGCAGCATGAAGCCGCCTGCCGGCCGGTCACGCGTGGCCGGCAGGAGCCACACAGGCATTCTCTGTCGGCCGGCCAGAGCGCCACTCCTGTACGTCCATGCCAAACTTCGCCATCAGGTCCGCCTCTTGGAAATCTCGTCCCCAAGACAGCTCAAGGCCGAGAACGGGCGCCGGCATGCATGCCGGCCGGCCACAGGCGGCACGCGCACCACGCCGTCGGCGCACTCCACGGTTGCGCTGCCGTGCCTGGACACGACGCACTGATGGTGGGGCTGGTGATCGACCAGCCGTGTGTGTGTCTTGGAGGGAGCATCTCGCCTGACCGTCTGTGTTCCCCGTCGCCACCGCGCGATGCGACCAGTTGCTGCTCGTCGCCTTTGCTCTCCTCCTCGGTTGCCGATCGACGACCGAGACGTACCACCGAGTTCCTGACTGACTCCCTGGGGGCCTGGGGGTTCTGTCTGTGTCAAGCCCGATCTCGCCGCCAAAGCACCATCAGCAACATCGAGGAGCCCCTGGCTTTGCTTTGTCCATCAACGAAAACCTCCAGCCTACAAATCCTGAATAATAGTACTACATGTTTTATTATTGGACGAGCGAGTATTGTAATTCAAAAAGCATTGGAAATATGCATCATCGACGTGAAAAGCCATCGCTGGGTGACTTTCCTTGTGGGCAGGAAGCACACCAGCAGCGTGTGATTCCACCGTGTTTTTTTTTTATTTGACTTAGTGGACAGTTGACCGGAAGATACCTTCGATTCGCCCGCGCGCCTTGATCGACACAGCCTTTCTCTTTTAGGAAAGTTTTTGTCCTGCGTTGACCGGACCACGTGCCTAGGTCCTTGCGCGGGGGTGGGGTGCGCTCGTTCGCATAGCTCGGCGCCCGCGCACCCACCACTTTGCGAAACTTGGGTTCCTTCTTTTGCATCGGCCTGTCGATAAAAGGCAGGTCCTATTGTTCATCTCTTGAACCCTACAGCCCCAGATCTTGACCTAGCCCGTCTTCTTCCTCCAGCTGCAACCGCCATGGCTACCTCACCTGACTCCATGTACACATCTAATCATAGAAAACTCCCGATCCTGAACCGTACGAACATGTACCATGTTGAGAGCAGCTCGAGGAACACACCTATGTCTGGAGTTCTTTTGTCAAATCAAACAAAGGTACTCCTCCATCTATGTATTGGTTCTTGAGGTTCCTTTGTTCAGATTAACCCGTCCCACAATTGACTTTATTTGAGGCAACTTGACTGTTTTTCTTAGTCCTAGACAACTTCTTTGCCATGTTCTTTTTTCTCTGTCCTTGGAACTCAGTCCAAAATTGCCTTTATTTTTGGTAACTTCCATGTTTTTCCTAGCAACTTTCCGCAGATCCTAGACAACTTTTTTGCCATGTTCCTTTTTTCTCTTACCTTGTTTATACGAACTCAGCCCAAATTTGTCTTTATTTTTAGGCAATTTGCTTGTGTTGCCTAGCAACTCCCCACAGATCCCAGACAACTTATTTATCAGAGACAAAAATTATGCTCATTTTAGCCAAAACCTGCCTATAAACTACCCCCATAGGATCTCCATCCAAACTACTTTGCCTAAGTCGGGATTATGCTCCTTGATATACTATGGGAAACTTCCATTTGAGTTCAGACAAAACATGCAAGGTTTGCTAGCAACTTCCATCTTAGTTCAACCAACTTTGTGTCAGAGACAACCCTGTTGATATGAACTCAGCCCAAAAATTTGCCTTTATCTTAGGCAACTTGCGTGTAGCAACTACCCACGGATCCCAAGAAACTTTTTTATCAAAGATAAAAATATGCTTGTTTAAAGCAAAACCCCCGCCTATAGGATCCCTAGGCAAACTACTTTGTCTGAGTCAAATCATGATCCTTTTAAATACCCTAGGCAAACTCCCACTTGATTTTAGTCAAAATATCTTGCTTAATTTATCAAACTCCAGAACAACGGGTTGTCAACTTAACAACATCAGTAATTGACTTCAAAAAACATCAAGTTAATAGTAGGCAACTTACTGACATAAGTAGGCAACTTCATACTATCTTTAGGTAACTTATTGACATAAGTAGCCAACTTCATACTATCGTTAGGCAACTTCGTGTCATTGTAAGGCAACTTTTAACATTGGTTACTTACACTTACAGAAAAATAGAAAATAGTTTGCAGTATTGATACGTCCAATTTGCATCACCATTCTGTATTACAATTCACTATTATTCATTGATATATTCCATATTAAGATATGGTACTTATGTTATTTCATCTATTTTTGCATGATTGATGATTTTGGGAGGATGAACCAACAGAGCCGGGATTCTTATGGAAAAGGCAATGTTTGGAGGCAAAATTCGCGAAGTTCAGAAAATCCCGGAAAATATATGGAAAATCCTATTTTTCCAAAAGACGAAGGAAGCTAGAAGGAGAAGTGGAGATGGGCCACATGGGGGCCATACCACCCCCTAGCGTGGGCTAGCCCTAGCCGCGCCACCAGGTGGTGTGGCCACCCTGGCCCACCTCTAGCATCACCCTTTGACGCATATAATCCCCTCGAAACCCTAAGACTGCAGAGAGAGATTCCGCCGCCTCTGTGGGGCGGAAAACTACAGAGAGAGAAAGAGCTATCTGGCAGGCAGAAATCTGTCGGGAAAATTCCTTCCCAGAGAGGGGAGATCGTCGCCATCAACACCATCATCAAGCGGTACTTCATCAGGATCATCATCATCGTCATCATCTCCATCATCATCTCCACCAGCACCATCATCACCACTCCATACCGCTGTAACAATTGGGTTGAATCTTGCATAGTTCTTAGGGGAAATTTTCCCGGTATTGATTACTTGTTGTAGTTGATGCTATTGAGTGGAACCATTGAATTATTATTATATTCAGATTGTTACTTATCATTATTTCATCTTTGATCTTGATCCATATGATGTCTCGTGAGTAGTTCATTTAATTCTTGAGGACATGGGAGAAGTCATGTTGTTAGTAGTAGAATTGTGTTGAGAAAGATTCAATGGTTTGATAATTAAGTTGTGGTGTTATTCTGCTAGTGGTGTCATGTGAACGTCGACTACATGATACTTCACCTTTATGGGCCTAGGGGAATGCATTGTGTATTTGGCTACTAATCATAGGGGTTGCCGGAGTGACAAAAACCTGAACCTCCGTTAGGAAACCTGTGCACAAGGGAGTGTAGGATCTCAGAGTTTAAGCCTATGGTTAGGTTTTTATCATAATTACTTTCTTATAGTTGCGGATGCTTGCAAGGGGTATAATCACAAATATGTATTAGTCCTAGGAAGGTCAGTACATTAGCACAGGTTCACCTAGACAACACTTATCCAACCAGAGAAGATTAATCAACTATATGAAGCGAAAGCACTTGACAATATTCCCATGTGTCCTCAAGAACATTTGGTTATCTTAAGTAATTCAACTGGCTTGTCCTTTGCTAAAGAAAGGATTGGGCTACTTGCTGCAATTATCATCATTGTCT
This sequence comes from Avena eriantha, assembly GCA_910589775.1. NCBI lineage: Eukaryota > Viridiplantae > Streptophyta > Magnoliopsida > Poales > Poaceae > Avena > Avena eriantha. Next base: position 116,450,735 of record OU342741.1, read on the forward strand.
TTTATTTACTCGCACTCTATTTATCTGCATTATCAAAAACCCCTAAAAACCGTTTGCTAAGTATTTACAGATAATTCCTGATCTAAGCCACTCGTCAACACCTTCTACTCCTCGTTGGGTTCGACACTCTTACTTATTGAAAATACTGCGATACACCCCCTATACTTGTGGGTCATCAAGTATACTAATTCTGATACTAATTACAACACATATCGCACATCAGTTTTGAGGTTTGCCATTCTACAGCTGACCATTAGTTCCTTCTCTTTTTTGCGCGAAGAAGCTCATGTCCAGTATCTACATGTAAGGACACAACAATTAAAATGTGAGAATTTGTGAGGCGAAAAAGAATTAATAATACTTTGGGTTCTGTGTAGCAAACACTGCAGATTATTTTCCTATATATGCTAGGGAAGTTGTTTTTTTCTGATTGCTTTTTTCTTTTGATTCATGGTTGTGCAGCCAATGGATATCCTGGACCTCAATGAGGTGCCATTTGACCTCAATGAAGAGGTTGGTTTAATACTGCCTAATTACTTCATGCAACTTCTGATGGAAGACACTATTGACGAGACTCCAAAGATGCATGTTGACACCGACGCCCCGTTGTTGATGTACATGCAGGAGCAACAAACACTGACACTGGTAGGTTTGTTGCTAGTACAAACACAACTTCGATTGCCCAAAAAGATGCAGATTATAACGAGGCTTCGTCTCATCCAATCGTCCCACATATTGGAATGCGTTATGACATGTTGTAGGGTACTAAGGAAGACTACAATGCATACACTGCTAGGAATGGATTTTCAATCAAGTTCAATAGAAATAGAAGGTTAGTGCATACCAAGGATATTGACAAACAAAAATTTGTATGCAACAAATTTAGGAAACCTAGGAAGGTTGATGGTGGTGCTGACAAGCCAGTTGTTGTTGGGCCAATACCAAAATCCATTTCCTTAGATGAGGAGGACCAGAAGAATACAGAACTTCCATCTATTGTTGCTGAGATTTCTAAGCAAAAGGGGTAACCAAAGAATCTGAAAAAGCGGAAAAGGGAGACAATAATACCAACTAATTTCAAAGTAGAAATGGTGGTGAAGCTAAAGGATGGGATATGGGAGGTTATTGCTTTTTCACCTGAGCATAATCACCCTCTTATCCACAAGCCATCGCTGAACAAATATCCGAGGTCACACCAAGGTATACCAATAGAGGAAAAGGATTTCATGAAGAATTTACGCAACACCAACTTGACTGCTGGTGACGAGGGTTTAACTCATCAATGCCCATTGTTATGGACTTGGGTTTTGGAGAAGGAGGGAGCGCTGGAGACATCTATTGGCTAGCAAACAAGCACACAGGGGACAAAGGATTTACCCAGGTTCAGGCCTCATAGAGGTCCCTACTCCTGCTTGTCTGCTCGTGGAATTATCGAAGGAGTCGAAAGTTACAATGGTGCGCAGATGCAATCTGGCGAGGGTTGTGGAAACTAGGGTTGCGTGTGTCCTCCTCGCCGCCCCTTCCTAGCCTTTATATAGATAGGCTGGGTCTCGGGTAGCAGGTCGAGTCGGTTACAAGGTAGGGTTTTCCCCTTCAAACTTTCTATCTTTAGCTTCTTCTTGTCCTTCAAGCAATCGAGAGTCCGCAGGTTACTCGAGTCCTTTCATCTGGGCCTTGGCGACACCGTGGGCCTATATGTATTTAGACCGTATATACCAAGCTCGAGTACCTATAGGGTATACCCATGTTAGTAGCCCCGGAGTATCCAGTGGAATCGCAGATTCGACTGGGTACTTTTTGAAGTCTTCGAGTGCCTGAATGAGTACATTTTCGACTGCTTTCATTTATGTCATAGAGATTGTTGATATACGTGCCTGATATAGCCGAAGTATGGTATCAGTTAACCACCTTAGGATGAAACAATGTAATCTACTCGAACTCGAGTCCCCGGACTTGAATCCGGAAAAGTGCTGGCGTAATTCGACTCAGGCCGCGGAGGTCTTACAGGAGTCGAATTCCATTTATATGGGTGTTAGCACTTGATGCGTCCGTCAAGGCATGTTCATCGTGCCTGCAGGCACGGATATTTTTCTGGTAGTGCGCAGTTAAATGTGTTGCCAGGCCTTATTCAGGTCTTACCTTCACGCTGTAAGCGCGACATCCGAATTTTATCATCGCGGAGACGATTCAGGCGACCCAGGAGACGTAGTCTCTTCGTAGGGAAAATTATGAGGCGGTGTCGTCATGATCTGCGAGTGCGGATGTTATCAACACACAGTTTTTGTGCAAATAATCATAGGGTGCGCGGCCACGCTCCCTATGCGAGTAGCCCCCGAGTGCCTGGTTGAGTCGAAGACTCAGGCAGGGACTAATGAATTTTTGCGACTGCTATCATCTTTGCTTGTTTGTTTCAGTCAAAGATTCAGGCAGGGACTAAAACACATTTGCGACTGTTGTCGTCTTCTGCTTGCTTGTTTCAGTCGAAATTGTTTCCAGCGCTCCCTATGGGAGTAAACCATGTCCATAGTCGAACCATGTTTCGAGTGGTTGGGTTTGAATTTGATTGCCTATATCCCTGCAATAAGAAAAGAAAAAATATTGTAGGGTGCGCGTCCAGCGCTCTCTATGGGAGTAGCCCCCGAGTTTTTGGTGGAGTCGAAGACTCCAACAAGGACTAAAGTAGTCAAAGTTTTCCGCTGCGTAGCTGTTGATAACGTCAGTGCTGACGCTTGCATGACCTCAGTTGCCTGCGTGAGCGGTTTTGACGGGACGTGACGAGCGGTGGGTCCCACTTTCTGACTTTGATTTGACTGGGCGTGCGTAATCTTATTATTAACTGTGCCTCCTCGATTTCCGCGCGTAATGGGAGCAGTGGAGGGATGGTTCGCGCTTCCTCTTCTCCACGTGTCGAACGCGATGCATGCCACGCACCCAGTAGGGTTTTTGTGAGCCGTTGGATTGCATCTCCTAGGGGTTAAGTAGCGGCGCTACGGCGGTAATTCTCCATCTGCGCTCTTTTCTTCCTCGCTGCCATCGCCATTGATGTTGCTCATCCGCTTTTCCCTGCGCTCATCTCCTCCTCAACTCTGGACCACCTCCGCTCATTTCCAAGTTATTTTCTGCGTTCTCATCGCCGCCGCGCAATGGGAAATAAGAAAGGAGGCGCTGCCGCTGAATCCGTAGCCACCGTCGCTGCGACGAAGAAGAAGGGTGGCCTCGCTGCTGCGGGCACCGGTGCCGCCGCCGGCGGGAAAAAGAAGGTCGCGGGCACCCGCGTGACCAATGGCGCGTGGCGCCCTTCTATCATCAAGGCGTCAGATCTCCGTCTTCTTCGCCAAGATGGAGTTATTTCTGCAGCAGTCACCGATGCGCGTGTCCCCAGCGGTGAGACCATTCCTGTGCCTCCCGCTGGTTTTCGTGTGATGTTTTTTGCATTCATCATTCGCGACCTTTCTTTGCCTCTCCACCCCTTTTTTAGGGGTCTCCTTTGTTTCTACGGGCTCCAGCTCCATCAGCTGTCCCCAAACTCAATTCTTCACATCTCTTGTTTTATCACCCTTTGCGAGTGCTGGCTTAGAATCGAGCCACACTTTGGCCTTTTCAAACGCTTATTTAAGCTGAAGCGTCGGTCCGCATCCATCTCTCTAGTTTACGACGTAGGTGGTTGTGGAATCCATGTCGACCCGTCTGCCACCTACTTCGATATTAAGCTCGCCAAGTCCGTCCAAGGATGGAGGGACAAATGGTTCTATGTTCGCGACCAGAAGGCCAGGATGAGCACTTTGGACTCGCGCCTTTTGATCCCGCGACTCTCTGCAAGAAGATGCGTTCTTGGAAGAACGTGATCATGCCCTCCGAACTCGCGGAGACAGACGTGCTATATCAACGCGTCTGCGACCTCGAGAGCCGCATAGGCGCGGAAGAGGGAGGCTGCGCCCTTGTCAGGACTTGGCTGTGTCATCGCGTCTAGCCTCTCCAGGCCAGAGTCCATCCCACGTTTCAATGGGGTGGTGCTGATGATGCCACTCGCGTGTCTACCGATGGCATGTCCACGAGTGAGGTAGATAAGAGGGTGCGACTGGTCACGAAGTACACCTTCAAGGATGTGCTGCCAAATGAGCCAGTCGTTCCTCCTTTTGATGTTTCGAATCCTCCTCCTGAGGTACAGTTGTGCTACGCAGTAGCTTACTTTCGCGATTGCTTTTTCTGTTGCTTACCTGTTTTGTTTCTTGATCTTCACTGTCTGTATGCAGGATTGGGCGGTGTCGCCTTGTATGCCTCCTCTCCCTGAGGGTATTATTCCTCGCGAAGCTTTGGAAGAGGACGAGTCTGAGTCGGATGTCCCTTCTGATGTGGAAGAGGAAGCCCCCGAGTCTGAGAGCCTGGATACTCGCAAGCGTTCGCGCAGCGAGGACTCCGATGCGTCGACTCCTTCAACTCCAGAAGGAAAAGTTGCTGGCGCGGAGTCACCAATTCCCGCTGTTCCTGTGAGGGCTGTGGCACCATCTGCTCGCAAGAAGATGCGATTGCCGAAAGTCTTCGTCAGAATCGGCGGAGGCCACGTTTAATCTTGACAACTTTGACTGGTAAGTTTGCGAGTTCACTAGTTCTTTTTATGTTTTCTTCTTGTTGGCTTTGCCCTGGAGTTTTCCTTTTCTCAATGTGAATTTGGTCTTGTAGCCAAGAGGCGTCGTCATCTTCTGGCGATGTCGAGTTTGTGAAGGAATCTGGAGTCGCAACCTCAAGGGCCAACGTAGAGGTCGAGCACGCTCCTTCTCCTCCGGCGGCGGCCCACTCCGAGCACAATTCTTCGAGCTCTCCTCACGTAGGGGAGCATCGAATAGTTGCTCGGATGACGGTTCAGCAAACTTCTTCGGAGTCGCTAGAGGACCATGTAACTACATCTTTCTTTCTTTTTTAGTGTGGCAGTCAACGCCTTCTGTTGCCCTCTTCTGACTCCTTATTTTGTGTGACAGCTCCTTGTAAAGGAAGCTGCGCAAGTGGCGGAGCAGGTGATGGCGATGGGTCGCCAGCATGCAATGCTAGAGACGCGTCATCGCGTTGTCGAAAGTGAGTGTTCTACACTTCTTCTTTTCGTCTTCTCTCTTTTTGGTATAATCGACTGATAGTCAATTTTTGACTGCCATGTAGCTGAGCATAACGCCTTACTGCGCAACGTCGCCACCTTGGAGAAGACATTAGCCGCAGCTGTGAAGGGGCGTGACGAGGCAATCGCGGCTCGTGATGATGCCCAGAAGCGCGAAGAGGATCTGCGTGCCTCCTTTGCGTCCAGGGAAAAGTTGTTCGAAGAGCAACTATTCTCAGTCGCCAAGGCCCTCTCAGGTACCTTTGCTGGTAGATGTTTTATTGTTGTTCCTCTCCGCAACTAGAGTTTTGCCGGTGGCGCTAGAAGTTTGATCCATGTGTGTGTTTTCTATGTAGATGCTGGCGACTTGAGTTTTGACCCGCAGGCCCTGCGTCGCGATGATGCTCTGGCGGGCGCGGTGTCTGCAGTCAAGGACCGAAGCACCGCCTTTCAAGATACATTGTCCAAGGCCAAGGTCACCCTCAGTCGCCTCCGGGAGGAGTTGATGCCGAAGGCGGAGCTGGTCGATAATATGGATAAGCTGGTGGAGTCACTCGCCGGGGGTGTGCCTGCCACCTACAAGAACTCCATCCGCGCGGCTGGCGCGACCATGTCACTCTCCATGGTGCAAGCCCACGGAGTCGAGATAGATCCCTCTGCGGTGTCGAAGGCGATGCCTGTTGGCGCGGATGGTCAGCAGGTAGTCTTCGCTCCCTTTGCGACTGCCTGTGCCAAATATGGCCATTCCTTGATAAATACCGTTGCCAAGTATTCAGAGGAGCTCCAATGCGCTAAGAAGGCGGTGAAAGGTTCGGCCTCAGGGGCAGGCGGAAAGTCGGTGGCATCTGATACTGCCACGGACTTGATGAAGCCCCCGAAGGCGTCGAAGTCGAAGAAGCCAGCTGCTCCGTAGTTAGCTTTTGTAATAGATGATGAATTGTCCTTTTGGTCTAAGAACATGCCTGCTGGCGAGTGTGTTTGTGAATATTTATGCTTATCTTGAATGCATCTGTTCCCCTTGCCTTCGTGTTAATTTGGTCGCCTTATTTGCTTCTGTCTTAACTTGTGGTAGGGCACATCGAGTGGTCCCGTGGGGGGAACCCAGGACTCGCCATCTCTTGATGAGACAGTGGCACCACCACGCTCCAGGGTAGAGGAGCTGTCCTTGCTGTCACGACTTCGTGACCGCGTGAAGCAGCTGGAGCGTGAGTTGCCCTTGATCCGCGGTAATGTAGACGTGTGGAAGTCTAAGGCGGAAAAAGCCGCCGCCCGCGAGCAATATCTGCTTGGCGAGGTGACACAGCTGGGCGACCAGTTTAGGTGTTAGTTTGCTCGTCCTCATCTTCTCCTTTGTAGTTAGTCGCAGCGGTACGTTGTACTCATGCTATTGATGCTGCTTCGTGTAGTTGTTAGCGCGCGCCATCCGCAGGAGGAGAAGGATAGGATTGCCATCTGCCTTCATGATCTCACCTAGGAGCAACTTCAAGAGAGTGGATACTTCTGGGTAGATCATGATCGTGCGACTGCATTGGCGACCCTGCAGGATCGCGCTTCGCGAGTGCTGGTCTTCTTGAAGAAGTCGCAGTCGTGTTTGAAGAACATCTATCGGGCGATGTTCCCGTTGGATGACACTCCATCAAGCCTATTGGCTCTTCTGGCCAAATTTCAAGATATGTCCGCTGTTCGCGAGTGCGTGAGGCAGCAGTTGGTGGCTGGTGCCAAGGCTGCCCTCTCGATGGTGCGATTGCACAGGCCTGACGTGGATGTCGCCGCCGTAGCTTCCGGTCCACCAGCGCCGCCAGCCGGATCTGCTTGGAATATGGTGTCGCACTATCAGGCGGTGGACCGTCCAGCAGAGGAGATTATTGACTTCTTCGAGGAACAAACCAATGTTCTTCTGTTGCAGCAGTAGCCAGATTTGTATCCTGCACATAAGTGTATTTGTGTTGTAAAGTTCATGTATAGGTTGTAGTATTTTATTGTTGAATGTGTATAAACAGCTTTGTTGGCGTGAGGTGCGTTGCACTATGCGAGTCCTTTTCGTTAGCCTGGCCATCCCTTTGTCAACCTGCCAGGTGCGTTGCAGCTGGGTTGAGTTTGCGTTAAGGGGTTTGATTGATGTGCCAGCTACTCAGGATATCGCGTTTATTGGTTCGAAGAACAGATGTATGTAGGGTGGCGTAGCCCCCGAGTATAAAATTGACAGAAGTGAAAAGAAAAACACAGAGTTTTGGGGCACTTAGCTTTTATTTATTTGAAGAACAGTACGAGGTACAATGTGTGGCTGAGTAGCCTTATTTGCGATGTAGCCTTTTCTCCCATTCGACCGATAAATCGACTGAGGGCCGCGATTCGTCCGGCTAGTTGTTGGACGCCTCTTATGTTCTTTGGCTTCTCCATGGCCAATATGGCCTTTATCTTTTTCGGGTTTGCCTCAATCCCTCTCGCAGAGATGAGATACCCGAGCAGCTGCCCAGATGGTACGCCGAAGGCGCATTTGTCCGGATTGAGCTTAATCCAGTAATGATCGAGATTGGCGAATGTTTCGCGCAAGTCATCGATTAGAGAGGCTTCCTCCTTGGTTTTGATTACTATGTCGTCGACATAGACTTGGATGTTGCGACCCAGTTGCTCCTTGAGGCAAGCCTGCATGCACCGCTGGTAGGTGGCTCCCGCGTTTTTTAGCCCGAAGGGCATTGTGTTGTAGCAGAACACACCGAAGGGCATTGTAAACGCGGTCTTCTCCTGGTCTTCCTCCTTCATTCGAATTTGGTTATAGCCTGAGTAGGCATCGAGGAAGCAGAGGCGCTCGCATCCAGCGGTGGAGTCGATGATTTGATCGATCCGTGGTAGCGGGAAGTGATCTTTTGGGCAGTGCTTGTTTAAAGAAGTGAAGTCCACGCACATCCGCAGGATATCCGTGTCCTTTTTTGGCACCAGCACCGTATTGGCGAGCCAAGTGCTTTCCTTGATCTCACGTATGATTTTGGCCTCGAGGAGTCTATTGATCTCCATTCCGACTGCTTGCGCTCGTGGCTCAGACAGTCGCCTGATTGTTTGCTTGACTAGCCTTGCGTCGGGGTTGACGTTGAGTGCGTGCTCGGCGAATTCCCTGGGAACTCCTGGCATGTCCGCAGGACACCAGGCAAAAAATTTCCAGTGCTCACAGAGGAATTCGACGAGCGCGAGTTCCTATGCAGGACTCAAGTTGTTGGCGATGAGGGTCGTTTTTGCGGGATCTATCGGATGTACCTGCACCTTTTTTGTGTGCACAGATGAGTCGAAGGAGAGATCAGGTGAGCTTGGCCTACTCAGGGGAGGCAGACCGTTGTCTGTCATTTCCTTCAATCGCGCGAGCTCTTCCTGCATGCCGAAGGGCTGGGAGATTCTGTTGAATTCCCTGTTGCAACTATCAGATCGCTCAAAGCTCCCATTGATCGTGATGACGCCGTTGGGACTTGGCATTTTCATCTGCAGGTAGGCGTAGTGGGGTACCGCCATGAACCTAGCGAACGTGACGTGTCCGAGGATGCCAGTCGACGACCTCAAAGTCAATGTGTTCGCGCCGGAAGTTCTTTGGCGTGCCGAATATGACGTCGAGGTTGATTTTGCCTAGGAGGTATACGTCTTTCCCTGGGACGATGCCGTGGAACGTTGTGTTCGATGCCTCCAAGCAGGTTAGAGGGATCCTCATTGCTCACAAGGTACTCGCGAATATGAGGTTGATGCCGCTTCCGCCATCCATGAAGACGCGACTCATGTCGAAGCCTCCAATTTGCGCCTCGAGTACGAGGGGGCAATGACCTGGGCGAGGTACTTGAGGCGGGTGGTCGCGTTTATTGAAGGTAATGCATGACTCACTGCCACTGAGGTACTTAGTGGTGGATGGTGGCGAGTGCATGGCCAAGTTGACTTGGCGAGTGATGGCTTTCTGCACCCTATTGGAGGGGCGCCCCTTTTGGATCATCATGGTGCCCATGGCCCGTAGGTACGGTTCTCCTCCGTGGTGCTGGTCCGGTGCAGCTCCGTTCGGGGGTGGCCCAGGTGGTGGTGGCGGTGCGCCATGTGCTACGGCGCCTGGAGCGGCTCCGTTGCCTCTTTCAACTGCGTTGCGGTTCATCCGAACCAATCCCTCGTGTAGCTTGAGGAACTCGCGGCAATCCTTGAGGAGGTGGCTGGACTTTCTCTTGCCGTCATGCTTGTTGATGTAGAAGTGTACCGTGCATGGCCCGGACAGTTTTTCCTCGATGGAGGTCGCGGGTGCCTCGTCGCGAGTGCGGCGTTGCCACACTTGCGTGGTTTTCCCGGAGTCGCGGTATCCGCCGCTGCGGTATCCGTTGTTGCGGTTGTCGTCGCGTCTATCAGCGTAGCCGGCTGCGACCATGTTGACGTCGTCGCGCTCGTCGTAGATGCGCATGTGACGCTTGCCCCGGCGGTCTCATCTGCGTTCGAGTTCCGCCTCCTCGTCGGAGTGAGCGCGGTTCTTCATCGAATCTTCTCCATCGGCCCACCGATTCGCGATCTCCATCAGGTGGTCGATGGTCTGAGGCTTCGAGCGGCCCAGCTCCTCCCTGAGCTCTAGGCGGCGGACGCCACCGTTGAATGCATCGATCGTGCGGTCCTCCGAGATGTTTTCCGTGGAGTTCTTGATGATGGACCACCTTTGGATGTATGAGCGCAGCGATTCGCCGGATCTTTGCTGGCAGCATCTCAGTTCTTCGATTGATGCGGGCCATTTGTACGTGCCCTTAAAGTTGCGCACGAAGCTGTAAACCAGCTCATCCCAACTGCGAATGGATCCGCGTGGGAGGTTATTGAGCCATGCTCGGGCGGCGCCCTGCAGCTGTAGCTGCAAACATTGCATGGCAGTACTTCGACTGCCTCCGTGGAGCCTGACGGAGGAGATGTGATCCTCTAGCCAGATTTTAGGGTCTTGTAGACCGTCGAATTTCGGATTCTCCGACGGAAGTTTAAACCCCTTAGGCATTCACTTCTGCCTAATGGATCTGCTGAAGCATCTGGCGCCACAGAGCTCCCCATCTTCCTCTTCCGAGTCAGTCGACCGAGCACGTCGTGCCCTTGACTTGTCAATCTTGCGTTGCGTGAGGTCGTTGCGCGCATCGTAGTCGCGATCGTGTCGTCGTGAGCGACGGCGTCGAGACAGGTCATGACTGTCATCGCTGGATGAGGGCGAGGAGTAGCGCTTTGCCCTTTTTTGGGTCTGGTACCGGCTCTTTGTCGAGGGCGGCCTCGATTAGCCCCAAACCCGCGATCGTAGATTGGTGCATGGCAGTTCGGGGATCTCCAGCCGGCGGCTGATTGTTGAGGAGGTACATGGTGGCTACTGTCACCGTAGCCTGCGGCGTCCTGGGGACCACGTTGCCTCTCATGTCGACTGTCATAGAGCCGAAGTCGAGGACTTTCGCGGCGTCTATGCGCTCTTGTTCAGTGAGGTGAGCCATTCGCGACTGCCTCTTCTTGGCGAGGTACTCGTTGCCTCGTGAGGAGGATCCTCCGTAGGAGGAGAGCCCAGCGCGACGAAGACTCGACTCGTCCGCCGCCTTTTTACGCACCTCAAGTTGCGCGATTGCTTGTTTTTGGCGCGTGAATTCTTCTTTTAGGAGCCAGTGGTAGCCCATCAGCAGTTCCTGCAGGGACCCAAGGGGTAGAGGTGCACCTCGTAGGGCTTCGCGGCAGCGCTCCCACTCTTGCTCGTTGAGCCTAATTACGACGCGTTCGTCGGTTTGCTCATTGATTATGCTGGGAGGTTCGACTGCTCCCCCGTTGGCGCCGTTACCGTCGTTGCCACCATTGCCACCGTTAGGTGGATCGGTGCCATTGCCGGTGTTACCGCCGTTGCCACGATTGGCGGAGGTGTCGGCTGTGTTAATGATGGCGCACATGAAGTGATTGGGGAAGCTGTTGCTTCCACAACTTTCAGATTTGGAACCGTAGGTTCCATCTTCTGTGGCCAGATCACTCAAATCGGAGTCGCGACTGCTGTCGCTGATCGTGTTTCCAACTGCCACCGGAGCATTGAGCTCACTGAGGGTGCCGATCGATGGAGGGAACCATGGTGCCGGGGCAATCGCCGGTGCTGTCGGTTGATCAGGCATGCGAAGCGTGCCCATCTGACCAACTTGGAAGCGGAAGCTCCCAATCGCCAGGCTAATTCCGTCGCCCACGGATTCGAAGGCCGGGCGGGTGGCCGGCGTGTGGACGGTGAAGTCGAAGGCGCCGAAGAGCTGGCGAATCTCCGTTGTTGCGGAGTTGTAGATCGCAGTTGATGGGGCCGAAGAAGCCGCAACATCAGCACTCCCGTTTCCCACAGACGGCGCCAATTGACGAGGGTTTAACTCATCAATGCCCATTGTTATGGACTTGGGTTTTGGAGAAGGAGGGAGCGCTGGAGACATCTATCGGCTAGCAAACAAGCACATAGGGGACAAAGGATTTACCCAGGTTCAGGCCTCGTAGAGGTCCCTACTCCTGCTTGTCTGCTCGTGGAATTATCGAAGGAGTCGAAAGTTACAATGGTGCACAGATGCAATCTGGCGAGGGTTGTGGAAACTAGGGTTGCGTGTGTCCTCCTCGCCGCCCCCTCTTAGCCTTTATATAGATAGGCTGGGTCTCGGGTAGCAGGTCGAGTCGGTTACTAAAAAACCATCTCTTATCCACAAGCCAGAGAAAGTACCCATAGTTGTTTTGTTGCTAGTTGAAGTACTCGTAGTTGCCAGAAGAGTGGAGGAAGTTGCTAGTGAAGTATTATTAGTTGCCAGGGAAAAGTGTTCATGGTAGGAAGGAAAAAGGTTAAAAGAACCATCTATCCTAGAGAAAGTACCCATAGTTTTTTTTGTTCCTAGTTGAAGTACTCATAATTGTTGGAAGAGTAGAGGAAGTTGCTAGTGAAGTATTATTAGTTGCCAAGGAAAATGTTCATTGTAGGAAGAAAAAATGTTTAAAGAAGTTGCGATAAACTACATTTTAGTTGCCTGGTAGAATATAACTAGTTTCCTGGTAGTATTTAACTAGTTGCCTACTAGATGTTATGTTAGTTTCAAGTAAAAGAAAGTTGCTGAAAACTGTTGTATAGTTGTTGCCTACTAGAAGTTATGTTAGTTTCAAGTAAAAGAAAGTTGCTGAAAACTGTTGTATAGTTGTTAGGAAGTACCATTAACTTGGTAGAAATTAGTATGTGAGTTGCTAGAAACTACTGTAAAAGAAAGATTTCTCACTAGGTTGTGTGCTACATTTTTTTGTAGGGAGAATGATGGATATTGACATGGGTATGATTACTCGGGTCCTTATGATTAGTTACCCTGGTTACATAGAGGCTTACAGTCCACAAGGCCCAAGAGGAATCAAGGAAGGCCCTTGAAACATCCGACAGAAGGCATAGTTAACCAGATAAGGAAAGAGTAAAAACTGACATTGTATTAGTGTTGTAATTGTAAGTTGTAACCTATCTGTATACGGCCTCGGGACCCAGCCTATTATATAAAGGCTAGGAGGAGCCAACGGAGAGGTACCGAAAGCCTTGAGCAATCTGTAACCATATTGTCCATAAGCAATCAGACGACTTCGACTTCCTTATTTGTCTGATCAGCCGATAAAATCCCCAGCATTCTCTTTTCCATGAAACCCGAACTCCATACTCATGGGCATTTCCGAGGTTACCCCTTGTCAATTGGCGCCATCTGCGGGAAATTTGAACGTTGGAATCGTGGATTCAGCAGCCCCTTTTCACCAAGCAGCAATCCGATAGCATCAGAACCACGCCCGCCCACCCCTATTTTGGTTCCCGTCGACCTTAACGGCGGATCCGATCTTATCATCGGAAGTTTCCACTTCCAGGTGGAGGAACCCGAGAATCATTGCCTACAACCCCGATATCCTTGGGTCCGTCGGTCATAACAGTGCCACCTACGATGATGCATGCATCTTCCGTCGGCTCATCTAAAGAGGCCACACTCCAGCTGACAATGATGAAGAAAACTCCGTAGATCTAGGGGATCTCTCCAACAATTACAGCCTGCACTGCATTGTAGCAGCAACAACATTTGTACACCTCTCTCATGCATGCCGACCTTTACCAACAATGCGTCCCACTGCCGCTCGCTAGACAACCTCCTCGCCTGCTCTACGCACCTCTCTTAGGGAAGAGCCTGCACACGACCGTACGGCGGTCCATGCCCGCGTGCTGATGAAGGGACGAGTAGTCCACTGTCCATGGTTCACAACTAAATCAGGTGATGCATGGCACGTACGCTGCCGGTGGCCAAGAACATGCTGGTGAGTGGCATGTTCAGCTGAGGCGGTGGCATTCACCGGCAAAGTACAACACTAACAAGTAACGACACATTGTCTCTGCCACCTGGAGCACATTGGCCTCGCCATGGATATTTACATTTCATTATTATAGCATGGGAACCTGGCTGACGCGTTACCATCGGTGTCGATCCATCATGGCGCCGCACACGCACGCCCCTAGCCGGCAGCGTGGGATGCTCGCGGTACAGTCGGGCCTAGAGACCCATTAAAGGAGTCAATGGCACACACACAAAGCAGGAGGAAATCGGTACCCCGCGAGGCTGGCGAAGTCGGCACAAGAAGTCAGGTCAGAGCTTGTGGTAGAAGATTGCGCTCTGCTACGCAGATCCACTCAACTAGGATTCGAAGCCAGGATCGACTATAACCCCAAAAGAACCAGATTTCGCAAACAACGTAGAGGAAGAATGAAAGGAAAATCCTGCCGAGGCAATCGTATTTGTTTTGATAGATATGCTCTTCAAGCACTTGAACCTGCTTGGATCACGGCGAGACAGATAGAAGCAGGACGAAGAGCAATAACACGATATGCACGTCGTGGTGGAAAAATATGGGTCTACTGTGAGGGTCGGCAGTAGCCAGGAGTTGGACCTGGGCAGCGAGTTGTGCGGAGCGCCAGCTCCAGAACAACACCTCCGGGCGCCAGCTCCGGCCCGTGCCCGCAGGATGCCCGACGACGTGCGGCAAGATGGTGCTCTGCAAGAGCCGCGACACCTCGGAGCACGTCGAGCAGGTGCAGCCCATGAACACGCACGCCAGCGCCTGCATGCATGAACGGCAGCCGAGGCTTGCTTGACAATGGCGAGCCCCGCAAAACATGGATTACTTGGCGTCACACAGTGCGGCATGCGCGGTGCCGTCCAAGAGAAGACCTTACTACACTAACCACTGCTACGTTCCTGCCCATGTCTTCTGTCGGCAGCACCGCCACCATGTTGAATAAGTTCAGTTAGCTGTCAGATAGTTTCAGTTAGCTGTCTACGTGTCAAACTTTGTCAGTTTTGTCAGTCTTTTAGTTAGCAATTTTAGCGTACGGTGACGTACTGTACGTGATATGGGTATGCCTAATAGGCACTCAACTACGGCCTACCTGGTGCGGTCTGACGGAAGACGCACTCGACGACCTGCACAGGTCCATGACGCCCATGACGGTTCGATTGATATGAAGCCCATATGAACCATATGAACACGGACTCCCAAGCACGCAAGATAAGGAAAGCTCAAAACTAGAGTTCTAATCTAACTTGTAACCAACTCGTATTGGTACCTGAGACCTAGCCTCCCCATATATAAAGACTAGGAGGATCCAACGAGAAGGCGATCTCTCTCAATCGCGACTCTTCTAATAGACAATAGATCTAGACACCGCAATAGACTATATACAGATCTACGATCTCCCATACGCCAGATCTAATCTGCGCATACACCACCATTGGCGATATTGTAATCCTTCAGATCATCATCAATCAAGAGTAGACAAGCAGGAGTAGGGTCCTCTACGAGGCCTGAACTTGGGTAAACCTTGCGTCCTTGTGTGCTTGTTTGCTAGCCGCACCGAGATCTCTAGGGCTCCTCAATTCCTGAACCTAAGTCCATAACAATGGGCATTGATGAGTTAAACCCTCGTCAATTGGCGCCGTCTGTGGGAATTAGGGGCGCTGATGTTGCAATCTCGACTGCTCCATCATCCGTGATCTATGACTCGCCAATTGTTGGGAAACAGATCTACTTCGGCTCCCACGCATCATCGTCCGGACAGGATCACTCACCATCAACAGTGTCCAAATCGCTGATTCATCTATCTGAGCGCGCTCAAATTCATCGTCATCGACGCGATCGATCGGCTGGTCCGCACATGCATCTGAAGGCTGACTCGCCTTTTCAAGCTGCAGCATCTGATCCTAGATTTCTGGCGTGTATCTTTGACAAGCAGCGACACTCGACGCGCGTATCGCGCGAGGCCGGACATATCACGTCACTGCATCAAGTTGTGGGACAGAATATTATTTTTTGGTTGGATCAAACAGAACAAAGGCGGCATGCACTTTTGCTAGCAACGACCCAAACAAGTTGTCAAGATTCCTTACTATTCTTCATGCAAGACTGCTGCTTCAACTCTTGTGCACGTCAATCAAGAAAGCTTCAGTCTGCTGCGTACTCCGCTCGCATCAGATTAATTGGCAGCTTACGCGGGTGCTTATCCACCTAGATCTTCTCGATCAGGTTATATTAGATGTGCCTACAGTCTACTACGTGTAGTTAATATCGCCAGGACACCGGAAGTATTATTACATGTGGCCCTAAGGAAAGAAGGAGCTAGCCACGTTCATGTCATATTTGGTTCATGCTAGAAAAAACTAGCGACTGTTGCACGCAGAGGGATCAAGCAAGATTTCCGTTTATAATTTGCTCGCACACGGTGATCAAGCATCCCAACTCCAAGAAAATCAATGAAGGACATGTAAACTATAGTGTTTCGGTTGGAATCTTTTCTGCCTTGATTTGCACGTGTTCCGGTCGAAGTCTGTCTACCGCGCGACTTCGTCAACCTCGACCATATCGACCACCTCGACGCTACACTCGGGGGTTCCTTAGGCTCCAGCGACCCGCTACGGTTTTCGACACCGGTGGCCTATTGAGTCTTCGACTCCGGTAACCCGCTACCGCGTCCAATCTCTCTGCCACGCGGCCCGATAAAGTCTTCGAGTGCGACGATCCACCGAGTCTTTGACTCCATTTGTCACACCACCACGGTCAGCCGCGTGACATGATGCCGTGTCAACTATGTCCGCTTTTGCAACTCCACGTCTACCGTGTGGACTTCATCCATCAGGCGACTCCGTCGGCTTCAACTACATGAACGCTGCACAAATCTCGACCGCCACGTTGACTACTCATCCGGTGTCGATCTCGCGACCTGCTGCAGTCTTCGACTCTGGCAATTCACTGCGATCTTTGGCTCCAACGACTCAGGGGCTCAGGGGCTCCCTCCGCTTCGGCGACCAGCCGCGGTCTTCAACTTCAACGGCCTACTCCTGTCTTCATATCGGGTGAGTCGGGGGCTCCCTCGACTCCCACGACCACGAGGCGCTACAATCTTCGACTCCCGCGACCCGTCGATAGCATCAGATCTTGCGACTCGTTCATCACGACAACTATCAATAAAGCTAAGTTTCTCTCTACTTAGAGCTTATTCCTTTTTAACTTGCACTCGAATAACTCGGGGGCTGCGCCCTCTTTGAGTAACCTAATGTGTCATCGACTCCCTACACTCGAGCACCTCTTACGTGATAGCCCGAGTAGCTGATTCTACTTGATCGTCGAATCCTTGAACTCCGAGTACCTCGGCAAGGTACTGAGACTAATGGTAATCAGGCTAACGAAAAGGCCTAGCATGCAGTGCAAAAGTGTCGACTCGATTGGCACCAGAATTTTACTTTACAAACCAACATGTAACTATTATTTACAAGATACAAGTACTTCACAATTCTTCATGTTTTATGCAGCTTACAAGACTGTCGACTTCGTCGAGCTATTCTATCGGGTCCTCCAACAGGAGTCGACAAAACAACTGACTACGCCATACACTCAAGACCCGAGTCGAGTTCCTCCTCGGATGGTTGCACCGCTCGATGTTACAAAGACGCAGTGCTAGCGACGCACCCGACAAAACTGACTATGTCAACTCTAACTGCATCGTCGATTCAAGCTCCTTATGCGTGAGACGCTGACCCGATGAACTTCCGGGTTAGTGGTTTCTCTTCTCATGATTTTCAACTACGGCTGCAAGATACAAGTCTCGAGTCTCTGCCCGAGTCTATGACTCCGCTAGACACTCGGGGGCTACTCCAAACTAGAGCGTTGGACGCGCATATACAAGATCCTCGAGTGACACGCTATGAATCCTCACTCGAATCCACGATTCGACTAAGGACTTGGGGGCTACTCCCATAGGGAGCGCTGGCCGCGCATCCGAAGAAATTTTTGAAGATATCCAAGCATTATGAAAACCCTTCACTTGAAATCTATGATTCGATTGTGGGCTTCGGGTTACTCCCATAGGGAGCGATGAAAGCATATTCGACTGAAACAAGGAACAAAGACGACAACAGTAGCAAAATGTTTTTAGTCCCCACTCGAGTCTACGACTCGAATAGGCACTCGGGGGCTACTCCCATAGGGAGCGCTGGCCGTGCACCCTATGATTATTTTTTATTATACATCGTACCGTGTGTTGATAACATCCACACTCGAATGCTATGGCGACTCCGCCTCATATTTTCCCTACAAAGAGATTACGTCTCCTGGGCCACCCGAATCATCTCCGCGATAACAAAAAATTCGGATGCCACGCTTACAGCATGAAGATAAGACCTGAATAAGGCTTGGCAATGCATCTGCTATGCTCTACCAGAAATAATCCATACCTACAGGTACGATGAAATATGCCTTGACGGACGCGTCGAGTTCTCACACACATACACTGGGATTCGACTCATGTAAGACCTCTGCGGCCTGAGTCGAATTACGCTAGCACTTTTCCGAATTCGAATCCGAGGACTCGAGTTTGAGTAGGTGGCGTTGATTTTGCCCTAGAGAAATTAACTGGTCCCGATCCGTCGAGCGCACCAGGCACATTTACCATCATCCCTATAAACTACTACAAATTCGACTGACCCGATGAACTTTCGAGTGAAGTGCTTCGCACTCGACATAATTGTCGACTCCGACATCCTAATGCAAAGATCAAGACTTCTGAGTCTCCACCCAAATCTACGATTCGCATGGACACTCGGGGGCTACTGACATGGGTATGCCCAATAGGCACTCAACTACAGCCTACCTGGTGCGGCCTGACGGAAGGCGCACTCGACGACCTGCACAGGTCCATGACGCCCATGACGGTTCGATTGATATGAAGCCCATATGGACACGGACTCCCAAGCACGCAAGACAAGGAAAGCTCAAGACTAGAGTTCTAATCTAACTTGTAACCAACTCGTATTGGTACCTGAGACCTAGCCTCCCCATATATAAAGGCTAGGAGGGTCCAACGAGAAGGCGATCTCTCTCAATCGCGACTCTTCCAATAGACAATAGATCTAGACACCGCAATACACAATAGACAGATCTACGATCTCCCAGACGCCAGATCTAATCTGCGCATACACCACCATTGGCGACATTGTAATCCTTCGGATCATCATCAATCAAGAGCAGACAAGCAGGAGTAGGGTCCTCTACGAGGCTTGAACCTGGATAAACCTTGCGTCCCTGTGTGCTTGTTTGCTAGCCGTACCGAGATCTCCAGCGCTCCTCAATTCCTGAACCTAAGTCCATAACAATGGGCATTGATGAGTTAAACCCTCGTCAGTACGCAATCACGTCCGAGCCTCTAGGATCGCCGTGGGCTTGATCCGAATCGTGGGATGGCACAACTCAGTAGGGATTATGGATATCTTCACGACATGTTCTTCTTTTCGTTGGAATAAAAGGAAAGAAACAGGAGAAGAGCAGCAAGTCAAACGTTGGGCCAAAATCTATTGTGTTCCTGTGTTCTTCCTCTCTCGTGTGTGTTGCCAATCCTCGATCTGTAGGGCTAGAGCTGACAAGTGGTATCACAGCCTTGTCTCAGAAGGTAGGGAGGGATGCCAGAGGAGTTCGGTGACCCGTACAAGAAGGCCGCCGACACCGGGGATGGGAAGATCTCCAGAGCTGAATCGCCACCCTCTGCCAGTGCGCAACGCGCACTCACGGCTCCATGCTCGGTGTGCAATGCGGGCGGCAGGTCAAGCACCACTTGGCCCGTGCTGACGAGAACCAACTAAAACTCATGGTCACTACTGATGAAGGTGATCCTATAGGTGCGACACCTGTGGGACATCACTGACTCAGGAGAAGGTGACTACGACGATGATCGTGCGGCGCTAGAGGCGATCCTCCAGGCTGTGCCGCCGAAAATGATTCCGATGCTTGCTGTCAAGAAGACGATGAAGGAGGCATAGGATGCGATCAAGACGATCCGCATCGGGGCAGATCGAGTCCGTGAGGCGAAGGCCCAGAACTTCCGCAAGCAGTACGAGGATCTTGGGTTCAAACCTGGTGAGTCGATCGATGATTTCGGGTTGCGGCTACAGGAGCTGGTTGATGACCCACAAGTATAGGGGGTGTATCGCAGTATTTTTGAGGGAAGTGAAACCCAATTTATTGATTCGACACAAGGGGAGCCAAAGAATATTTATAAGCCTTAACAACTGAGTTGTCAAGTCAGTTGCACCTAGAAACAATCTTGCTCACAGCAGTTTATCAGTAGCAATAG
The DNA here is from genome assembly GCA_910589775.1 of Avena eriantha. Taxonomy (NCBI): domain Eukaryota; kingdom Viridiplantae; phylum Streptophyta; class Magnoliopsida; order Poales; family Poaceae; genus Avena; species Avena eriantha. The sequence goes on from OU342741.1 coordinate 116,470,468, forward strand.
TTTTGTAGTAGGAATAGTAAATTAATAGCAATAGTAAAGTAAAGGCAGTAGTAAGAATAACAGTCAACAGTAGGATTCGAGTGCGGTAGGCATAGGGATGGATGGACGGGCGTTGCATGGACAAGACAATTCATATAGCAATCAGAACATAGGGCAATTGCAGATAAATAAGATAAAGCATCCAAGTACTAGATAATCCTAGGCATGTGTCCCATATATAGTCATACGTGCTCGCAATGAGAACTTGCACAACATCTTTTGTCCTGCCAACCCGTTTGCAGCGGGGCCTCAAGGGAACTACTGGCAATTAAGGTGCTCCTTTTAATAGAGCACCAAAGCAAAGAATTAACACTCCGTGAACACATGTGATCCTCACATCAAAGCCATTCCCTCCGGTTATCCCGATTTCTGTCACTTTGGGGCTATTGGTTCCGGACAACAACGTGTGTATACAGCTTGTAGGTAAGACCATAAAAAATACTATCATAATGAATCAATAACATGTTCAGATCTGAAATCATGGCACTCGGGCCCTAGTGACAAGCATTAAGCATAACAAGTCGCAACAAAGTCAAAAAGCACTAATAGAAGATACTAGGCACCATGCCCTAACAATATGATGACATTACATGAACGATCTCATCCAATCCCTACCGTCCCCATAGCCTACAACGGGGGATTACTCACTCATAGATGGGGGAAACATGGATGGTCGATGGAGAAGCGATGGTGATGATAATGGCGATGATCTCCTCCAATTCCGTGTCTCAGCAGGGTGCTAGAATGGAGTTTTTGGTTCAGAATCATGGAATCTGGTGGTGGCGGCAGAGTGGAACTCCTTCTGGAAAAACGTCAAACCCCCCTGTGTTTTTAGGTCAGAAGGCAACTTATAGACGAAGAGGGAGACCGAGGGGATGTCTGGGGTGGCCAGACCACCCCTTGGCATGGCCAGGCCTAGCCCACGCGGCCAGGTGGTGTGGCCTGGGCCCAGCCCCTCCCCGTCTCGTATTCTGGCTCCAGGAGTCTTCTGGTGAAATACGATTTTTGGCATATTTTTCGGGATTTTTCCTAATAGTTGATCTTCTGCACAAAAACTAGACACCAAGGCAATTCTGCTGAAAACAGCGTCAGTCTGTGTTAGTTGCATCCAAATCACACAAGTTTAGAGGAGAAATAATAGCAAAAGTGTTCGGGAAAGTTGATACGTTTTGGACGTATCAACTCCCCCAAGCTTAGGTTATTGCTTGTCCTCAAGCAATTCAGTTGAAAACTGAGTGCGATAAAAGAAACTTTCACGAACACATTTGCTTCATATGATGTATATATTCTCAGCATGTGATCAACTACTTAGACAATTCATAATAAGGAGTATGCAACTAAGTTTACTTAATAGGCATTGCAGGCTATGAATAGATTCCAACTCAAAAATAATAAGTAGCATGAAGCATAAACATAAGCAACATTACAATGCTCATAACAAGGTATGATAGAGTGGTATCTCACTTGCCTTTGATTATGAATGCCAAGGCACCTCTGAAGTTCAGGTGAAGACTAGAAGTAAAGATATAAAAGATACAAGCATCAAATTCATAACACAAATAATCAAGTTTTGAGACAAGCACATTACACTAAGAATGACAACTATGCTCTCAAGAAGGTGCTCATAGAATATGTGGAGACTCAACAAGGAAATGAAAAGGTTTTGAATAGTTTGAAAGGCTTCCAAATGCTGAAAGTATGGTACTCATTAGCTTTGAGCTCTCATTGCCCCTATCATAAGCATCTTTAATATGGTTAAGGTGAAAGTGAGGTCAAATCTGAGTTATATGCTTGACAGACTATAAACTGGAAATCCCATGTCCCTTGAGTACGAGGGCCGCTCCTCGTGCTACTCAACTTTAGTTACCTGTAAGTTCTTGTCATTGTAAATATGTGTGTATCATAGAGAACCGCCAACGGGGTACCCCTGGCCCGATGATACGGAAGAATCCCCATATCAAAATGACAAGGCAAGCAGACAATGAGTATCTCAGCAATCTTCTTATTTATCATGGGAAAATGGTGCTTTTTTCTCTCTTTCCTCTTTTCTCAAATCTCTTTTTTCTTTTTCTCAATAGCTATCTATCTATTTTTTTATAAGAAGAATTCTTCATAGATACTTATTATGGTTACGCTGCAGGTTTCCACCATGACAGCATGGATTAGACCAGCGGCCCAGGCGTTTCTCTAACACACATACATAACTCCATGGACTTACAAGCTCCCCTTTTATTTCACACCGACGACATCCGCAAACAAAAGAGCATGGTATCAACTGGGTATATATTTACAGGTGTTGAAAGCATTCCCCGTGACAACACGGTTCTACTAATCCCCAGCCTATAATTTGCAAGCATATAACTTTCATGGACAGTCACAATGGTTCAGGTTTATTAAGTGCGGGAAATAAAGTGTGCCATCAAGTTCGTGAGAGCTTTACTAACTAACTTTCTCATAACAAGCAAACATATTATTTGGAAGAAAACAAGGCATAGTGAATATGCACAGAAATAGCAAATGATGCTAATAGGTAGGTATGGTGGACACTTTTGGCAATATTTGGTTTTAGGGAGTTGGAAACACGAGTAAAACATACTCAGTGTAAGTGAAGGCTATCAATAGCAAGGGAGCGACACACGAGAGAGAAATAGCTATCATAATCATGCTTGCAACAAAACATGACTAATCATGGCATGAAAGTGATTCAAGACCCTCAAGGCAAAATAATTCATCGAGGCTTAACTGATTATTTCAGTCATATGCATGCATGAGCATGTGCCAAGTGATGGCTCAATGCACGGCGCCCAGAAAAATGCTTGATGGCGGTGTTGATGTAGAGCTCGTTGGGAACCTGACGAGGGTTTAACTCATGAATGCCCATTGTTATGGACTTGGGTTTTGGAGAAGGAGGGAGCGCTGGAGACATCTATCGGCTAGCAAACAAGCACACAGGGGACTCAAAGATTTACCCAGGTTTAGGCCTCGTAGAGGTCCCTACTCCTGCTTGTCTGCTCGTGGAAATTATCGAAGGAATCGAAGATTACAATGGTGCACATATGCAATCTAGCGAGGGTTGTGGAAACTAGGGTTGCGTTTGTCCTTCTCGCCGCCCCCTCCTAGACTTTATATAGATAGGCTAGGTCTCGGGTAGCAGGTCGAGTCGGTTATAGGTTAGGGTTTTTCCCCTTTGAACTTTCTATCTTTAGCTTCTTCTTGTTCTTCAAGCAATCGAGAGTCCATAGGTCACTCGAGTTCTCCCTTGGGCCTTGGCGACACCGTGGGCTTCCACTGTATTCAGGCCGTATATACCAAGCTCGAGTACCTGTAGGGTATACCCATGTCAGTAGCCCCCGAGTGTCTAGTGGAATCGTAGATTCGACTGGGGACTTTTTGAAGTCTTTTGAGTGCATGAATGAGTATATTTTCGACTGTTTTGTTTGTGTCATAGGGATTGTTGATGTGCGTGCCTGATTTAACCGATGTATCGTTATCAGTTAACCACCTTAGGGTGGAACAACGCAATCTACTCGAATTCGAGTCCTCGGACTCGACTCCGGAAAAGTGTTGGTGTAATTCGACTCAAGCCGTGGAGGTCTTACAGGAGTCGAATTCTAGTTGTATGGGTGTGAGCACTCGACGCGTCCGTCAAGGCATATTCATCATACCTATAGGCATGGATCTATTTCTGGTAGTGCGCAACAAATGCGTTGTCAGGCCTTATTCAGGTCTTACGTTCACGCTGTAAGCGTGGCATCCGAATTTTATCATCGCGGAGACGATTCGGGTGACCCAGGAGACGCAGTCTCTTTGTAGGGAAAAATTATGACGCGGTGTCGCCATAAACTTCGAGTGCAGACATTATCAATACACAATACTTGGTACAAATAATCATAGGGTGCGCGACCAGCGCTCGCTATGGGAGTAGCCCCCGAGTGCCTGGTTGAGTCGAAGACTCAGGCAGGGGCTAAAGAACTTTTTGCGACTGCTGTCAGCTTTTGTTTGCTTGTTTCAGTCGAATTTGCTTCCGGCGCTCCCTATGGGAGTAACCCATGTCCGTAGTCAAAACATGCTTCGAATGGTTGGGTTTGCTTTGATTATCCATGTTCCTGAAAAAGAATAATCATAGGGTGCGCGACCAGCGCTCCCTATGGGAGTAGCCCCCGGGTGCTTGGTGGAGTCGAAGATTCGAGCAAGGACTAAAGTAGTCAAAGTCTTTTGCTGCGTAGCTTTGATGACGTCAGTGCTGACGATGTCATGACAATAGTTTCCCGCGTGAGCGATTTTGACGGGACGTGACGAGTAGTGGGTCCCATTCCTGACTTTGATTTGACTGGGCGTGTGTAATCTTTATTTTAACTGCGCCTCCTTGATTTCCGCGCGTAATGGGAGCAGTGGGGGGACGGTTCGCGTTTCCACTCCTCCACGTGTCTAGCAAGATGGTTACCACGCGTCCAGTAGGGTTTTTCTGAACCGTTGGATTGCATCTTCCAGGGGTTAAGTAGTGGTGCTGCGACGGTAATTTCTGATCTACTCTCATTCATCCTTTGCTTCCATCGCCATTGCCGCTACTCCTCTGCTTTCTCTGCACTCGTTTCCTCCACGACACTAGACCAGCTTTGCGCGTTTCCTAGCTACTTCCTTCGGTCACATCGCCGCCACGCGATGGGAAAAAAGAAAGGAGGTGCTCCGGTCGATTCAGCGGCAACCGCTACTGCGGCGAAGAAGAAAGGCAGATCCGCCGCTGCGGGCACCAGCACCGCCACCGGTGGGATGAAGAAGGGCACGGGCACCCGCGTCACGAATGGCGTGTGGCGTCCCTCCATCATCAAGTCATCTGATCTTCGTCTTCTTCGCCAAGACGGAGTGCTGTCCGACGCAGTCGTCGACGCGAGCGTCCCCGGCGGTGAGATAATTCCTTCTCCTCCCGCTGGTTTTTGAGTGATGTTTTTGGCATTCATCATTCGCGGCCTCTCGTTGCCCCTGCATCCTTTTTTTAGGGGCCTCCTCTGTTTCTACGGGCTTCAGCTTCATCATATGTCCCCGAATTCTATCCTCCACATCTCTTGTTTCATCACCCTCTGCGAGTGCTGGCTCGGAATCGAGCCACACTTCGGCCTCTTCAAGTGCCTCTTCAAGTGGAAGCGCCAATCTGCGTCTGGCTCCTTAGTCTATGATGTAGGTGGTTGCGGAATTCACGTCGACCCATCCGCCACCTATTTCGATATCAAGCTCACAGCGTCCGTCCAAGGGTGGAGGGACAGGTGGTTCTACACTCGCGACCAGAAGGCCGACGGAGACCACTTCGGGCTCACACCCTTCGACCCCGCGACGCCGTGCAAGAGGAGGCGCTCCTGGAAGAATGTGATCATGCCTAGCGAGTCCGTGGAGACAGATGTGCTGTACGAGCACGTCTGCGATCTCAAGAGTCGCATAGGCAAAGAAGAGGGAGGTTGTGCCCTCATTCGCACGTGGCTGCACCGTCGCGTCCAGCCCCTGCAGGCCAGAGTCCACCCCATGTTTCAGTGGACTGGCGCTGACGATGTCACTCGCGTGTCTGCCGATGGCATGTCCGCGAGTGAGGTGGACAAAAGGGTTCGACTGGTCACCAAGTACACCGTCAAGGATGTGCTCCCTAGTGAGCCAGTTGTTCCTCCATTTGATGCTGCTAATCCTCCTCCCGAGGTATAGTTGTGCTATGTAGTAGCTTAGTTTGTCGATTGCTTCTCTGCTGTTTACTTGCTTTTTGCTGAATTTGTTGTCTGTATGCAGGATTTGGCGGTATCACCTTGTATGCCCCCTCTTCCTGAGGGGATTATCCCTCGCAAAGCCTTGGAAGAGGACGAGTCGGAGTCGACCGTCCCATCTGATGTGGAGGAGGAAGCCCCCGAGTCCGGTAGCCCGGATACTCGCAAGCGTTCACGCAACGAGGAATCCGATGCGTTGTCTCCTTTGACTTCGGAATGTGCAGGTGTTGGTGCGGAGTCGCTGATCCCTGCCATTCCTGTGAGCGCTGTGTCACCATCCTCTCGCAAGAATATGTGATTGCCCAAGGAGTCCTCGTCAGAGTCGGGGATCCCACTTTTGACTTTGACAAGTTTGATTGGTAAGTTTTCTAGTTTGTTTGTTCTTCTCTGTTTTGCCCTTATTGGTTCGTCTCTGGATTTGCCTTTTCTTGATGTGGATTTTGTCTGGCAGTCAAGAGACGTCGTCATCTTCTGGCGATGTCCAATTTTTGAAAGAATCAGGAGTCGCGACCTCAAAGGCCAAAAAAGAGGTCGATCGTGCTCCTTCCCCTCCATTGGCGGCCCACTCCGGGCATAACTCTTCCAATTCTCCTCATGCAGGGGAGCATCGGATGGTTGCCCGGATGACTGCACACCAAACGACTTCGGAGTCATTGGAGGATCACATAAGTGTAGGATTTTCTTCTTTTAGATGTTGCAATCGATGGCTTCTGCTGATCCTTTGTTATGTGATAGCTCCTTGTGAAGGAGGCCGCTCACTTGGCGGAGCAAGTGCTTGCGATGGGCTGCCAGCATGCGATGCTGGAGACGCGTCATCGCGTGGTTGAGAGTGAGTGTCCTGCACTTCTTCTTCTTCTCTTTTTATATAGTCGACTGATAGTCAATCCTTTTTGTTTTGTAGCTGAACATAATGCCCTCCTACGTGACGCCGCCACCTTGGAGAAAACACTCGCCACGGCTGTGAAGGGTTGCGATGAGGCAATCGCGGCGCATGACGAGGCACAGAGGCGTGAAGAGGATCTTCATGCTTCCATTGCGGGGAGCAATTGTTTGAAGAACAGCTTTTCTCGATTGCCAAAGCCCTCTCAGGTACCTTGGTTGGATATCATTGTTGTTCTCTGTTTGTTGTTTTGCCGTTGGTGTTGGTGTTTATATCCATGTGTTGGTTTGTGTGCAGATGCTAGTGGTTTGAGCTTCGATCCTCAGGCCCTCCGCCGCGACGATGCTTTGGCGGGTGCGCTTTCAACAGTCGAGGACCGCAGCACCGCCGTTCAAGATACGCTCTCCAAGGCCAAGGGCGTTCTCAGTCGCCTCCGGGAGGAGTTGATGCCCAAGGCTGAGCTAATCGAGAACATGGACAAGCTGGTGGAGTCTCTCGCCGGGGGTATTCCTTCCAGCTTCAAGAACTCACTCCGCGCGGCTGGCACGTCCATGTCACTTGCCATGGTGTAGGCCCACGGAGTCAAGATTGATCCTTCCACGGTGTCGAAGGCGATGCCTGGTAGCACGGACGGCCAGCAGGTAGTCTTTGCTCCTTTCGCGACTGCCTGTGGCAAATATGGGCCGCAGCTGATAAACACGGTTGCAAAATACTCTGAGGAGTTGCAACGTGCCAAGAAGGCGGCAAAGGCTGCGGCATCAGGGGCTGGCGGAAAGTTAGTGGCATCTGACACTGCCACGGACTCGATGAAGCCCCCGAGGCCGTCGAAGTCGAAGAAGCCAATCGCTCCTTAGTAGTTTTGTAATAGTTAACTAGCTTATGTCCTTTGTTAAGAACATGCCTGCTGGCGAGTGTATCTGTTGTTACTTTTGCTAGTCTTGATTGCACTTGAATCTTTTGCCTTTGTGTTGATTTGGTCGTCTTATTTGTTTCTATCTTGGCTTGTGGTAGGGTACATCAAGTGATCCTTTGAGAGAAACTCAGGACTCACCGCCTCTTGATGATACCTTGGCACCGCCGTGCTCCAGGGTAGATGAGTTGTCGCTGCTTTCACGACTGCGTGACCGCGTGAAGCAGCTGGAGCGTGAGTTGCCTGTGTTCCGTGGTAACGCGGATGTATGGAAGTCAAAGGCGGAGAAAGCCGCCGCCCGAGAGCAGTATCTGCTTGGAGAGGTGACGCAATTGGGCGACCAATTCAAGTGTTAGTTTGCTTGCTCTTATCTTTTCCTTGTAGTCACTCGCGATGGTGTGCTGTACTTATGTTGTTGTTGCTGCTTCGTGTAGTTGTCAGCGTGCGTCATCCGCAAGATGAGAAGGATAGAATTGCCATTCGTATGCATGATCTGACCCAGGAGCAACTTCAAGAGAGTGGATACTTCTGGGTAGATCATGATCGTGCGATTGCGCTGGCGACCCTGTAGGATCGTGCGTCGCGAGTGCTGCACTTTTTGAAGAAGTCGCAGTCATGTTTGAAGTATATTTATCGGACGATGTGTCCGCTGGATGTTACTCCATCAAGCTTGCTGGCCCTCCTTGCCAAGTTTCAAGACCTGACCACGGTTTGCGAGTGCGTTAGGCAACAGTTGGTGGATGGTGCCAAGGCCGCTCTATCGCTGGTGCGACTGCATAGGCCTGACGTAGATGTTGCGGCTATTGCAGCTGGGCCGCCTGCGCCACTAGCAGGTTCTGCCTGGAATATGGTGCCGCACTACCAGGCGGTGGATCGCCCAGCAGAGGAGATCGTCAATTTCTTCGAGGAGGAGACCAACGTTCTTTTGTTGCAGTAGTGGCTTAGTTTGTATCCTGCACATAAGTGTACCAGTGTTGTAAAGTTTGTGTATATGGTGTATAACTGACTATTGATTATAAAGAGTTTGTTAGCATGAAGTGCATTGCACTATGCGGGTCCCTTTCGTTAGCCTAGCCATGCTCTTATCTCAGTCCCTTGTCAACCTGTCAGGTGCGTTGCAGCTGGGTTGATGTTGTGTCAAGGGTTTCGATTGATGTGCCAGCTACTCAGGATATCGCGTTTTGGTTCGTAGAACAGATGTATATAGGGTGGCGCAGCGCCCGAGTAGATAAATTGGAAAAATAAAGGAGAACACAGAGTTTTGGGGACTTAGCTTTATTTATTCGAAGGACAATACGAAGTACAATGTGTGGCTAAGTAGCCTTGGCTAAGTGCCTTATTTGTGATCTAAAAGTAAAAAACAACTAAGGGTAGAAGCGTCGCAGTTGTGCGACGTTCCAGGGGTTAGAGTATGCGACTCCTATCTCTAAATCTTGAAGGCGATAGGCGCCACCTAGGATTACTTCTGTAATCACGTATGGTCCTTCCCAGGGGGACTCGAGCTTGAGATGTCAATGCTGCTTCAGTCACAGGACCAGGTCACCTTCGACGAAGGATCTGGGGCGTAGCCTCCTACTGTGGTAGTTACGCAGGTTCTGCTGGTAGATCGTTGATCTTTCCGCGGCGATTTCTCTTGCCTCATCAAGGAGGTCAACGGAGTCTTCGAGTGCGAGGGATGACTCTTGTTCGCTGTAAGCGACCACGCACGACGCCTTGTACCGTACCTCGGCGGGTAGCACTGCCTCGGCTCCGTGCACCACAAAGAATGGCGTGTAGCCCGTGGCACTGTTTGGAGTTGTGCGTAGGCTCCAGAGTACGGATTGCAGTTCGTTTGGCCAGCAACCCGCGGCTTGTTCGAGTGGCCGGAGAAGTCGCTTCTTGATGCCGCCGTAGACGAGCCCGTTTGCTTTTTCCACCTGCCCGTTGGTCTGTGGATGTGCTACAGAGGCGTAGCTGATGTTGATCCCCAGATTCTCGCAGAATTCTTAGAACTCCTTGGATGTAAAGTTCGTCCCATTGTCGGTGATGATGATGTGTGGTACTCCGAAGCGGTAGACGATGGATTCGAAGAACTTAACTGCGATGTGTCCTGATTGGTTGGTCCCTGGCATGGCCTCAATCCACTTGGTGAACTTGTCGACTGCGACCAAGAGGTAGACGTAGCCTCCTCGTGAGGACCTTGGGAGTTTGCCAACCATGTCGAGTCCCCATTGCGCGAAGGGTCAGGCCAATGGAATTGGCCGGAGCTCTGCGCCCGGTGCGTGTGGCTTGTCCACGAATCGTTGGCAAGCATTGCATTTTTGGACGATGTCCTTGGCGTCGCGCATGGCCGTAGGCTAATAGAATCCAGCTCGTAGAGCTTTGGTGACGAGGGCGCGACTTCCGGCATGGTGCCCGCAGGTCCCCTCATGGATGTCGAGGAGAACAGCTCTTCCATCGGTCGTGGAGACGCATCGTTGTAGTACTCCTGTGATGCTGCATTTATATAGTTCGTCGTGGATAACAGCGAATGCCTTGGATCGCCGCGCGATGTGCCGTGCATCAGTCGGATCGTTTGGTAGCCTTTTGCTGAGGAGGTACGTGATGTACGGTTGCGTCCAGGATTGCTCAATCATCATGACGCTCATTGGTCCCTCGAGTCCTATGTCCGACTCCAAGTCATCGAGTGCCATTGACTCATTGGGCAGCATAGCCCCCGAGTCCGTTGTTGCACTTGTTTTCTTCTCCGCGGCCTTTGGCTTGATGGAGCGTTCGCAGATGCGCTCGAGAAATACCCCGGGTGGTATGGGGGCGCAGCTAGAGCCTATGTTGGCGAGTGCGTCCGCCTCTTCGTTGCTTTCACGACCTACGTGCCACAACTCGCAACCGTCGAAGTCTCCTTCGAGTGTGTCGTATAGGTCGCGGCATGCGATCATGTTGTCATTCAGTGCGTCGCACTCATACATTGTTTGGTTGACGACCAACTTGGAGTCGCCGTATATGATGAGCCTCTTGGCGCCGCAGACTTTTGCCATCCTCATCCTGTGCAACAGGGCCTCGTATTCAGCTTCGTTGTTGGAAGCTGTGAACTGCATTCGTAGGATATACTTCAACTTGTCCCCTTGAGGTGATGTCAGTATGACACCTGCGCCTGCTCCGTCCTTCCGCTTGGACCCATCGAAGTGCATTGTCCAGAGGTAGGACATATCTGGTTTGTCCGGGAGTTGGTTCTCCATCCAGTGCACGAGGAAGTCAGGGAGAACTTGCGACTTGACTGCGTCGCGCTTTTCGTATGTGATGTCTCGTGGAGACAATTCTTTCCCCAAAGCGCGACTCGTCCCGTGGCGTCGGGGTTATTGAGAATATGCCTCAACGGGGCGTCGTTGACCACCACGATTGGGTGCTCCTGGAAGTAATGGCGCAGTCGTCGGGCGGTCATGAAGACGCTGTACGCCAGCTTCTGGTAGTGCGGGTACCGCTATTTTGTTGGCGTGAGGACCTCGCTGAGGTAGTAGACTGGGCGTTGTACTCTGTGGACTTTGTTTTCCTCGGCTCGTTCGACCACAAGTACTATGCTGACCACCTGGTTGGTGGCGGAGATATACAGCAATAGTGGTTCCCTTTCTCGTGGGGTCACCAGTATTGGCGAAGTGGATAGCAGGCGCTTGAGGTCTTCGAATGCTTCTTGCGCTTCATTGGTCCACTCGAATTTTTCAGATTTGCAGAGGAGTTGGTAGAAGGGCAGCGCCTTTTCACCCATCCAACTGATGAATTGACTGAGGGCCGCGATTCGCCCAGCCAGCTGCTGAACGCCCCTTATGTTTTTTGGCTTCTCCATGGCCAGTATGGCTTTTATTTTCTTCAGGTTTGCCTCAATTCCCCTCGCGGAGATGAGATACCCGAGTAGTTGTCCAGATGGCACGCCAAGGGCGCATTTTTCCGGATTGAGCTTGATCTGGTAGCAGTCGAGGTTGGCGAAGGTTTCGCGCAAGTAGTCGATTAGGGAGGCTTCTTCCTTGGTCTTGATTACTATGTCGTCTACATAGACTTGAATATTGCGACCTAGTTGTTCCTTGAGGCAAGCCTACATGCACCGCTGGTAGGTGGCTCCCGCGTTCTTTAGCCCGAAGGGCATTGTGTTGTAGCAGAACACACCAAAGGGCGTTGTAAACGCTATTTTCTCTTAGTCTTCCTCCTTCATTCGAATCTGATTATAGCCTGAGTAGGCGTCGAGGAAGCAGAGGCGCTCGCATTCCGCGGTGGAGTCGATGATCTGGTCGATGCGTGGCAACGGGAAGTGATCCTTTGGGCAGTGCTTATTCAGAGAGGTGAAGTCCATGCACATCCGCAGGATATCCGTGTCCTTTTTTGGTACCAGCACCGTGTTGGCGAGCCAAGTGCTTTCCTTGATCTCGCGTATGAACTTGGCGTCGAGGAGTCTGTTGATCTCCATTCCAACTACTTGCGCTCGTGGCTTAGACAATCACCGAATTGTTTGCTTGACTGGCCTTGCGTCGGGGTTGACGTTGGGTGCGTGCTCGGTGAATTCCCTAGGAACTCCTGGCATGTCCGCAGGACACCAGGCGAAACTTTCCCAGTGCTCACGGAGGAATTCGATGAGCGCGAGTTCCTACGCAGGACTCAAGTTGTTGGCGATGAGGGCCGTCTTGGCGGGATCCGATGGGTGGACCTGCACTTTCTTTGTGTGCGCCGATGAGTCGAAGGATAGATCGGGCGAGCTTGGCCGGCTCAGGAGGACAGACTGTTGTCTGTCGACTCTTTCATCCTTGCGAGTTCTTCCTGCATGCCGAAGGACTGGGAAATTCTGTTGAATTCCCTGTCGCAACTGTCGGATCTCTCGAGGCTCCCGTTGATCGTGATGACGCCATTGGGACCTGGCATTTTCATCTGCAGGTAGGCGTAGTGTGGCACTGCCATGAACCTAGCGAACGCGACACGTCCGAGGATGCAGTGGTATTGTGAGGGCCAGTCGACGACCTCAAAGTCGATGTGCTCACGCCGGAAGTTCTTCGGCATGCCGAAGATGACGTCGAGGTTGATTTTGCCTAGGGGGTATACACCTTTTCCTGGGACGATGCCGTGGAATGTTGTGTCCGAGGCCTCCAGGCAAGTTAGAGGGATCCTCATTGCTCGCAAGGTACTCGCGAATATAAGGTTGATGCCGCTTCCGCCATCCATGAAGACGCGGCTCATGTCAAAACCTCCGATTTGCGCCTCGAGTACGAGGGGACAATGGCCTAGACGGGGTACTTGAGGCGGATGATCGCGTTTGTCGAAGGTGATGCAGGACTCGCTTCCGCTGAGGTAATTAGTAGTGTATGGTGGCGAGTGTGTGGCCAGGTTGACTTGGCGAGTGATGGCCATCTGCACCTGATTCGAGGGGCGTCCCTTTTGGATCATCATGGTGCCCATGGCTCGTCGGTACGGTTCGCCTCCGTGGTACTAGTCTAGCGCGGCTGCATTCGGGGGTGGCCTAGGTGGTGGTGGCGGAGCGACATGGGCCACGGCGCCTGGAGCGGCTCCGTAGCCTCTTTCGATTGCGTTGCGGTTCATCCGAACTAATCCCTCATGTAGTTTGAGGAACTCACGGCAATCCTTGAGGAGGTGGCTGGACTTCTTATTTCCATCATGCTTGTCGATGTAGAAGTGTACCGTACATGGCCCGGACAGTTTGTCCTCAATGGATGTCGCGGGTGCCTCATCGCGATTGCGGCGTTGCCACACTTGCGTGGTTTTCCTGAAGTCGCGGTATCCGCCGCTACGGTATCCGCTGTTGTGGTTATCGTCGTGTCTGTCGGCGTAGCCAGCCGCGACCATGTTGACATCGTCGCGGTCATCGTAGATGCGCATGCGACGCTTGCCTCTGCGATCGCGTCTGCGCTCGACTTCCGCCTCCTCGTTAGAGTGAACGCGATTCTTCACCGAATCTTCTCCATCGGCCGACTGACTCGCGATCTCCATCAGGTGGTCGATGGTCTTGGGCTTTGAGTGGCCCAGCTCCTCCCTGAGTTCTAGGCGGCAGACGCCGCCATTGAATGCGTCAATCGCGCGATCCTCCGAGATGTTCTCTGCGGAGTTCTTGATGATGGACCACCTTTGGATGTAAGAGCGGCGCGATTTGCTCGATCGTTGCTGGCAGCATCTTAGCTCTTCAATTGATGCGGGCCGCATGTACGTGCCCTTGAAATTGCGCACGAAGCTGTAAACCAGCTCATCCTAGCTGCGAATGGATCCGCGTGGGAGGTTGTTGAGCCATGCTCGGGCGGCGCCTTGCAGCTGTAGCTGTAGGCATTGCATGGCCGTGCTTCGACTGCCGCCGTGGAGCCTGACGGAGGAGATGTGGTCCTCCAGCCAGATCTTCGGGTCCTGTAGGCCGTCAAACTTCGGGTTCTCCAACGGGAGTTTAAACCCCTTAGGCATTCGCTTCTGCCTAATGGATCTGCTGAAGCATCTGGCACCGCAAAGCTCCACATCTTCCTCTTCCGAGTCAGTCGACCGAGCACGTCGCGCCCTTGATTTGTCAATCTTGTGCTGCGTGAGGTCGTCGCGTGCATCATAGTCGCGGTCGTGTCGCCGTGAGCGGCAGCGTCGAGACAGGTTGTGACTGTCGTCGCTGGATGAGGGCGAGGAGTACCGCTTTGCCCTTTTTCGGCTCTGGTGTCGGTTCCTTATCGTGGGCGACCTCGATTAATCCCAAGCCCGCGATCGTAGATCGGTGCATGGCGGCTCGGGGATCTCCAGCTGGTGGCTGGTTGTTAAGGAGGTACATGGTGGCCACTGTCACCGCAGCCTGCGGCGTCTTGGGGACCACATTGCCCCGTGTGTCGACTGTCATAGAGCTGAAGTCGAGGACCTTTGCAGCTTCTATGCATTCTTGCTCGGTGAGATGGGCCATCCGAGATTGCCTCTTCTTGGCGATGTACTCGTTGCCCTTTGAGGAAGATCCTCCATGGGAGGAGAGCTCAGCACAACGAAGGCTCAACTCGTCTGCTGCCTTTTTGCGCGCCTCGAGTTGCACGATTGTTTGTACTTGGCATTTGAATTCTTCCTTCAGGAGCCAGTGATAGCCCATCAGCAGTTCTTGCGGGGATCCGAAGGGTAGAGGAGCTCCTCGTAGGGCCTCGCGGCAGCGAGCCCATTCTTGCTCATTGAGCCTGATCACGACGCGTTCGCCGGTTTGCTCGTTTAATATGGTCGGAGGTTCGACTGCTCCTCCATTGTCGACGGGGGTGCGATTGCCACCGTTGCCGCCATTGCCGCCATTGCCACCGTTGCCACCGTTAGGCGGGTCGGTTCCGTTACCGCGATTGTCCGTGTTGTCGCGGTTGGCAGAGGTATCGCCTGCGTTGATGACGGTGCACATGAAGTGATTGGGGAAGATGCTGCTTCCACAACTCTCAGTCCGGAACCGTAGGTTCCATCTTCTGTGGCCAGATCGCTCAGATCGGAGTCGCGACTGCTGTCGCTGACCGTTTTCTCGAGTGTTGTCGAGGCGTTGAGCTCTCTGAGGGTGCCGATCGATGGAGGGAACCATGGTGCTGGGGCAATCGACGGTGCCATTGGCTGATCAGGCATGCCAAGCGTGCCCATCTGCACGACATGGAAGCGGAAGCTCCCTATCGCCAGGCTGATTCCGTCGCCCACGGACTCGAAGGCCAGGCGAGTGGCCGGCGTGTTGACGGTGAAGTCGAACACGCCGAAGAGCTGGCGGATCTCCGCTGTTGCAGAGTTGTAGATCGCAGTTGATGGGGCCGAAGAAGCCGTAACATCAGCACTCCTAATTCCCATAGACGGCGCCAATTGACGAGGGTTTAACTCATCAATGCCCATTGTTATGGACTTGGGTTTTGGAGAAGGAGGTAGCGTTGGAGACATCTATCGGCTAGCAAACAAGCACACAGGGGACTCAAAGATTTACCCAGGTTCAGGCCTCGTAGAGGTCCCTACTCTTGCTTGTCTGCTCGTGGAATTATCAAAGCAATCGAAGATTACAATGGTGCGCAGATGTAATCTGCCGAGGGTTGTGGAAACTAGGGTTGCGTGTGTCCTTCTCGCCACCCCCTCCTAGCCTTTATATAGATAGGCTAGGTCTCGGGTAGCAGGTCAAGTCGGTTACAGGTTAGGGTTAGGGTTTTTCCCCTTTGAACTTTCTATCTTTAGCTTCTTCTTGTTCTTCAAGCAATCGAGAGTCCGTAGGTCACTCGAGTTCTCCCTTGGGCCTTGGCGACACCGTGGGCTTCCACTCTATTCAGGCCGTATATACCAAGCTCGAGTACCTGTAGGGTATACGCATGTCAGAACCCCAAGAGGAAGGTATGATGAGCACAACAGCAAGTTTCCCTCAGTTATGAAACCAATGTTTAATCGAACCAGTAGGAGCAAGGAAACACCCCAAAGGTGTTACTAGCTGAGCTTGGGCAGGGCGCACTACCGGTGCTAGTAGCAACATGGAGACCTGCACAACACAACCACAGAACTTTGTCCCCAACTTGCGATGAGGTTGTCAATCTCACCGTGTTTTGTGGAAAACAAAGGATTAAACGTATCGAATGGAAAGAAGTAAAAGTTTGTAGAAAGTAAACACAAAGCAGTAAAAGATTGTAGATTGTATGTAAAAGACAAGGACTGGGATCCATAGTTCACTAGATGTGGCTCTCCTTACGATAGATAACATGCTGGGTGAACAAATTACAGCGGGGCAATTGACAAACATCGAGAAAGCAATACATGCATATACTAATCATCTTGACTCCTTTGAGACTTGATTGGGCATTACAACATTATACATAGACCGCCATCCAACTGAATCTATGACTAATAATCCACCTTCAGGTTATCATCCGAACCCCCTCCAGTATTAAGTTGCAAGCAACAGATTATTGCTTTACGAACTGCGTGTAAAGTAAACAATACGATTGTTCTATGAACAAAGGATTGTTGTTTTCTCCCTAGTAGCAACAACACATCTAGTACCTTAGAGATTTCTGTCACTTCCCCAGATTACCAGAGGCATGAACCCACTATCGAGCATAAATACTAACTCTTGGAGTTGCTAGCATCTACTTGGCCAAGATAGCTACTAACAACGGAAAGCATGCAAGATCACAAATAACAAAGACATGATAGAATCAATAATCAATCTGAAATAGCATCTCAATATCCATCGGATCCCCGCAAACACAACATGCAGAATTACAAATAGATGATCTTGATCATGAACAAAGCTCACAAGATCTAAACATGAAAGCACAAAGGAGGAGAACCAGCCATCTAGCTACTACATGGATCCGTAGTCCAAGGATGAACTACTCACGCATCACACCGGAGGCTTGCATGGTGATGAAGAAGGCCTCCAGGGTGAATTCTCCTCTCCGGCAGGGTGCCGGGAAGAGCTTCAGATCCCGCCCCATCTAGGGATGGAGATGACGGCGGCTACAGACTCTTTCGTGGATTTTTGATCGGGCACTTAGGGTTTTCGTCTCGAGGGCAATATATAGGCGGAAGGAGAGTCCGAGGGGGTGACGGGAGCGGCCGCACCACCCCCTGGCGCGGGCCAGGCCTGGCCGCATGGCCAGGTGGTGTGGTGGCCCCCTGGCCCCTCTCCGTCTCATATTCTGGCACTTGATGTCTCCCGAAAAAATAGGCACTTTGGCTTTTGTCCCGTCCAATTCCGAGAATATTCATTTTCTGACTTTCCTGGAACCAAAAACAGCAGAAAACGGGCAGCTGGCACTGTGGCTCTTGTTAATAGGTTAATCCAAGAAATCATATGAAAAGTACTCCAAAGTTGGAACAAAACACAAGAAAGTGGATAAAACCAAGCATGGAACATCAAAAATTATAGATACATTTGCAATGTATCACCAAGTCAATTCAAATGAAACATTCAAAGGAGGATACCACGGTGTCATACCAAGTAATGAATAGAGTAATGCAAGCAAACATTCATATGACATGCTACAAACCATTAGCAAGCTCGAACTAATCATATGAAAGCAAGAACTACTAAGCATCCATGAATAACATACACCCTACACGAACAGGCTAAGCATGCCCACAATGATGAGTATATGTACAAAAATGAAAACAAATAGAGTTCGTTACCAGCCTCTTACCACACCTCAAGTTGTCATTAATCCTCATTATTTCCCTTCACTTGTGTGGCTTGAATAATAATAATATGAAACGAAATTCCACTGAGAACTGCTGAACCCTGCAACAAACTCACAAAACCAAAGAAGAACAACAAATATTTTTGGTGTTTTTGTTTTTTAAAACAAGAACCAAAAAGGAAAAACAAGCAAAGCAAAATCTTTTTGGGTTTTTCAAATAGTTCAAACAAAGCTAAAAGGGAAAAGCAAACCAAGGCAAAAAGAAGAAGAAGCAAACAAAGAGAAACGATAGAAATGTTTTTGGTATTTTTGTGTTTTAGAAAGCAAAAGCAAAGAAATAACGAAAACTAAAAAGAGAACGAAACATGGATATACAAAGTACCGACAAAACATGATATGGAGATGAGTGTGGTGTCGGCGTACCTCCCCCCAAGCTTAGGATTTTTCCCTAAGTGGGTGTCAATCCCAAGCTGGCCAAGATGGTGCGCCTCTGTAGTACGGTGAGGAGGTACCCTCGTCCTGGTGCGAGCTCGAAGATGCCCCACCGTAGTGTGCAGAGTAATCGTAGGAGGGCACATCCTCCTGGTGCTGCCTGTGGAAACCCAGCAAGCGGAGCTGCTCGTCCACCTCCTTCTTGGAGCGCGACCATGACCTCCTGTGAACACTAAACAAAGTAGATTGCGGCAAAGGGATCTCCCTTTCATCCCCATCAGTAAATAGCATCCTATATACTAAACTGTCCAAATCAGAATCAGTAGTGACAAAGTGATGTGTTTTCATAGCAGCAAGGTCAAGCCTTTGTGGTGCCAATATAGTATCATTGGGATCCACAAAAAGCTCTAATGCATTGACCATACGTGAAGCGATTATTCCCCCGTAGATAGGCCCCCTAGTAGCTAGGCAGCGAGCAATAAGAGAGCCAAAATTGTACCGAGTATCATTGCTAAGCGCGGCAGCAAGGAAGGCTAAATGATAGTTGGAGATATTACTCGTATTCTCCCTACCTAGAACACTAGTAGAAAGATAATAGGCAAAGTATCTAAGAGCAGGGAGTTGGATGTTTCTTATCTTCCCGTGCTGAGCTATGTGGTCATCGTCATTGGTCACCCCTCGATAGAGCTCCATTAAATCAGCGGGTCGCCCTTGAATCTTCTTCACGGTCCCTATCATGCTTACACCTACAATACTGCAAAATCTTTCCAATGGCATGGTAAAGGGCAGATTATAAATTCTGAAAGAGATAGTTGACTGATAGGGCGTGTTAGTAAACACGAAGCTCTCAACAAAAGTCTTGGTGAGCATAGCGTATTGCTCACTCTCATCTTGCATGTATGAGGTCAAACCAACCCTCTGAATCAGTAGCAAGAAATCATCAAGAATCCCCGCATCTTGTAAGAAAGTAAAATAAGGAAAAGTAGATGGGTGAGCATCCCCATCATCTCCTTCATTACCAATACGAGGTGCAATGAGATCTTCGTTGTATGATGGCCTAAACTGAGAGGCTGATCTTGAGGGCCTTGACCTCCTAGGTTCATCCCTCTCAAATATTTCTCCAAAGGTATGGTTGTTCATATTTGATATTCTGAAATTTAAACATCTATTAAACAAGTGATTGCAA
This sequence comes from Avena eriantha, assembly GCA_910589775.1. NCBI lineage: Eukaryota > Viridiplantae > Streptophyta > Magnoliopsida > Poales > Poaceae > Avena > Avena eriantha. The sequence continues at coordinate 116,489,771 of OU342741.1, forward strand.
AGTGAATATAATGAAGGGCACTACTCATAGGGACTTGTAAGAGGCCTAAACATGCATCAAAACTATATCTCTAAGAATCAAACAAGCTTACAAGATCTCATAACCTGTCACCTACAGTAGCAAAATACTCAAGATATAAACCACTAAACAAATATCTACTTGGACAAGCGGAGGAGTCACATACCAGAGAACAAATGCTCCAAATTTCAGCAGCAAAGATGGGCTGAGCAAGAAGATCGAAAAATCGAGGGCAAGCACAGCAAGAACGCGATTTCGAGCAATGAACTGGTGTTTACTTGGGAGAGAGACGAAAGTGGCAAGTGAAAGAGTGAGTGGAGGGCTAGGGGTGGCCCACACCATAGGCAGGCGCACCCCAGGGCTGGCTGCGCCACCTGAAATGGATCGTATGGGCACCTAGAGGGGGGTGAATAGGTGCTACACCAATTTTTAACTCTTTTTCAATTTTAGTCTTAGCACAAAGGTAAATTCTCTAGATAAACTAATGTGTGGAATTTCCCTATATGCAAACCTATCTACTAGCGAGTAAAGAGCGAGTGGAAGAGGAACGAGTGAACCAAAGTGAAGCACGCGGAGACACATGATTTGTTTGACCGCAGTTCCTTCCTTGTTAAGGGAAGTACGTCTGCGTTGGAGGGGTGGGCGGTACTAAGACCACCATGCCACAAAAGGCCTCACCCTGTTCTCCGATGGATCTCGCCACAACAGGCCTGATCCACCTTCCACTATAGGTACCCTTCGAGGCGGACACCGGAGCCTTTACACAACTAGCGGGGCAACAACTCCACAACAACTTGGAGGCTCCCGAAATGACAACAAGCTGCCACAAGAACAAAGTTGTCAAATACAATAACAAGATCTAGGTATTAACAAGAATACTAGATCAGGGATTTCTCCAAGTGAATGGAGAGGAGTTGAAGCGCTTGATTCTTGATGTTGATGATGAACTTCTCCTTAAATTCCACCAAAGATCAAGACCTTCGGGTGGTTGAAGTGGGAGATCAAGATTTAGAGCTCTTGCACAAGGTCTGGTCAAATTCGAGTGAATCAAGTAGCCTGGACGTTGGGGAAGAAGGGGTACTTATACCCCTTCCAAAAACCAGCTGTTGCACACTTTGGGGGCCAGATTATCCGGCCCAAGTGAGGGCCAGATTATCCGGTCTGGGGAAACACCGCCCCAGACTCGGAATATTCGGCAGATAATCCGCCCCTCACAGTGAGACGCGCCGAGCTTGTCCTTGATCAACTTCTGGGGGCCGGATTATCCGGTCCTATGCGAAGGCTGGATTATCCGGCCTGGGGAAGAAAAACCGCCCCAGTTCAGATTTTCCGGGAGAAAATCCGACCGGATACCGAGTGACGCGCCTTGGCTCCTTTTGCTCGAAAACTGGGGGCCGGATTATCCGGCCCTTGCGAAACCCGGATTATCCGGCCTGGGGAGGAAAAACCGCCCCAGTTCGGATTTTCCGGGAGAAAATCCGACTAGACATAGAGCGACGTGCCTTGGCTTCCTTGAGAGATGAGGTAGGCCGGATTATCCGGCCCTTGGAGGGGCGGATTATCCGGCCCCCCTCAAAACTTTTTGCACACTTAGCACACATGAATAGTCTCCATAGTATTGTTATCTAACACGCAAAACAAAGGAAAACATGAAATGTTCTTTCAATCTCCCCTTTTTTGGTGTTAGATGACAATACCAGGATTTGCAGGAGAAAGACACAGGACAAACAGAGATAACTATGAAAGGGACTCCCCCTCAATGTATGCATAATAGAGTTTTGCATTGGAATACAAATGCACACAAATAGGTGAATCTATTCCATAGACATAAGGGCAAAAGCACATACCACCGAAGTAGAGAATAGGCATCCTTGACAAAAATCACAATTATTATTGGATAACCATTATGAGCGCGCGCCTATCGTGATAAACCTCCAGCAATAGGATATGAATAGATATAGCCATGAGCATAATCCATGGTATGAAGTCCATAGGTATCATCCAGACAACCACATAAAGTCTCAACCACAAAACACAAACCACGAATTTAAAAGTTCAACGCTAAATGGGCATAAGCAAGAAATAACGAATAAAAAAGTGCAAGTGCTTATGCCCGACCCATGCAAATCCACGGACAACCTAATAGAACTACTTCCCCCCCTTTGGCATCGAGACACCAAAAATGGAGAAGAGCGATGCTAGCGCCCCATGGGATCACTCATCATAGTCCTTGTCCTTGTCCTCGTCCTCTTCTGCATGCTCTTCCTCATCCTCAGCTTCAAGCTCCTCAGTGTCACCTTCCTCATCATCAGCATTAGCAGCAGGCGCAGAGGGGAATAAGTGACGCTCCAGCTCACCATAGTTCAGCCCGGAGGAAGAGTTCCACCGAGCATACGGAGTGGGAGGAGTAGGAGCCGGAGGAGCACCCGAAGCGCCAGACACGTGGTGGAGAATGAGCTGCTGGGAGAGAGAGATGCATCCTTGTTCGGCTTCAACTGAGTGATGATGCGGTGGCCACTGGCTCTATCCCTGCTGCGGAAAGAGTACCCCAGAACCTCAGCAAACACGTGAAAATCAGCAGTCATTGGCCTATCATGAGTCATCCACTTCATAGTGCGACGCTCATCCCCACAAATCACCAAAGTGGAGAAGAACTGCTTCACCACCTCAGAGTCAAAGGAGCACTGGAGAGACATGAGATGGTGCAGCCCCATCCTCTCAGCCCATCGCATCCACAAGATCTGCCTTCTCCAAGGCATCAGCAAGTACCAGAGGGTGAATAGGCCTAATGTTCAGCCTGGCATAGATGTCTTCATAAATCCTCTTCTGTTTGGCACACCAAAAGCGGGTATCCCCCAGCTCAACATCACGAGACAGCTTAGCAAACAAGTCACGGTGACAGATGGTGGAAAAGGAGACTGCATCCAAAGCCCTGTAGTTGATCTTGGGCTCCTTTCCCTTCCTCTTGGACACCCCCTATCTAGTCCTCTTGGATTGTTCAGCCATTCGCCTCTCTTCGTTCTTCCTTCTCCTCAATTCAACTTTGTCCACTAGGTTACTTTGACCGTCGTCCCGAAAGTACTTGGTGCGAAGACGGCGCTTGTAGGTCTTGGAAACACTGGAACCGCCTGTGAGGAGAATAAGGGCGATAGCAAGGGGATAAGCATACACACAAGTCCAGGAGAGAGCATGGAAAAAGTAGTCAAAAAGTTCATAGGACAAAACTACTCAATACATACACCATAGTGAAACTGAAGCAGACTTGAATCTGTCAGGCCGGATTATCCGGCCTGGCCAAGGGCAGATAATCCGGCCCTGGCAGAAATTTTCGATTTCACCAAGAATGCATGCAAAAAGGTAGATCGGGCCTAGAAACTATAAGACTACGAGTTCTATGCGAAAACACATCCTTCTAGACAACGTTCCACCCAACAAGATACACATCTAGCCAAAGATGGGGAGAGAGGGAGTTACCCTCACTCATTGGAGGAAGAATGCGGAGGAAAAGGTACCCGGAGGTGCGGAGAAGAAGATCCGGGGAGGCCCGGAAAATCCGGTGGCCGGAGAGGCTCCGGGGAGGGTGAGGGGCGGCAGGCGGCGGTTGGGGAGAAGGAGAGGGCTGGGGGAGAAGTGTTGCTCGATATGAGCCCTTCCCCCCGAGTCCTACCCTTTAAGATCGAATCCGCCAGGGCCGGATTATCCGGCCAACACTTGGGCCGGATTATCCGGCCTAATTTCTGGGATTCTGTTGTACACAGAACCAGGCCCGCGTGTCCCCAAACAACACCCCCACAAGGTGTACAAGGGACTTGTGTGCAAGAATAGATGGCTTAGGGGTAGGGAAGGCTTAGGATTAAGAAAGCCAAACTGAGATGGTACTAGACACTCAAAATTGCAAAATCCAAATCAAATAAAAGCCAAGATTGAGTGTGATTCCCATAAGAACATGAGAGAGCAAATAACATCCAAAAAGATCCAAATCTCCACAAGGGAGAGGGCGGTGGCCAAAGCCACCTTGTTGGAGTGTATGGTGTGACACCGCGAAGATATATCTTGGGTTCACGACCAATACTCATCAATAATCTCACATATCACAACATGATATTAAGAGAAATGATATAACTTGATATTGGCATTATGGGGGGGTAGCCCAATGAGTTAGGACCACACTCCCCCTATATCCATGCCCACACCTAGACCAAACAAGGATTGAGATGTACGAGTGAGTGCATGGGTAATCAAGACAAACTCCCGGAATCAATGATATTTAGCTCATTCCTCAAATAGCAGAATCTTGCTTCATCAAGTGGCTTTGTAAAAATATCCGCCAGTTGGTTCTTCGTGCTCACAAAATATAGATCAATATCGCCTCGAGGAACATGGTCACGAATAAAATGATTCCGAATCTCAATATGCTTCGTCCTTGTGTGCTGAACTGGATTGTATGCAATTTTGATAGCACTTTCATTATCACATAAAAGAGGCACTTTGTCACAATTGACACCGTATTCCTTTAAAGTTTGCCTCATCCACAATAATTGAGTACAAGCGCTGGCAGCAGCAACATATTCAGCTTTGGCGGTGGAGAGAGATATACAATTCTGCTTCTTGGAGGACCAACATACAAGAGATCTTCCCAAGAATTGACAAGCTCCAGAAGTGGATTTCTGATCATCCTTATCACCAGCCCAATCTGAGTCAGTATAACCACATAACGAGAAATTGGAGCCCTTGGGATACCAGAGACCAAAGTTGGGGGAATGAACCAAATATCGAAAGATCCTCTTGACCGCCACTAAGCGGCTTTCTTTAGGAGCTGCTTGATACCTTGCACACACTCCCACACTCAACACAATATCGGGTCTAGATGCGCAGAGGTAAAGAAGAGAGCTGATCATGGACCGGTATACCTTTTGGTCCACATCTTTACCGTGAGGGTTGAGTTCGAGATGACACTTTGTTTGCATCGGAGTAGTGACACCATTTAGATCCGTCATCTTGAATCTCTTGAGAATGTCTTGGATGTACTTTGCTTGATTAATAAAGGTTCCTTCTCTAAGTTGCTTGATCTCGAATCCAAGAAAGAACCATAATTCCCCCATCATAGACATCTCAAACCTGCCAGTCATAAGCTTTGAAAATTCATCATTAAAAGCTTTGTTAGTATAACCAAAAATGATATCGTCTACATATAGTTGGCATACGAAGAGCTCCCCCTTAACCTTCTTAGTAAAAAGAGTGGGGTCGATTTTCCCAACTTCGAAGCCACGATCTAACAAAAGCTCTTTAAGGTGCTCATACCACGCACGTGGGGCTTGTTTAAGGCCATAGAGTGCCTTATCGAGTTTGTAGATATGGTTCGGGAAGTTAGGATCCTCAAACCCTGGGGGTTGCTTTACGTATACCAACTCATGTAGAGGACCGTTACGGAAGGCACTCTTGACATCCATTTGCTGCAACTTAGAATTGTTATGAGCAGCATAAGCAAGTAGGATACGGATGGACTCAAGGCGAGCCACAGGAGCATAGGTCTCGCCGAAGTCGATGCCCTCAACTTGGGAGTAACCTTGTGCCACAAGTCTTGCCTTGTTCCTCACAACAATGCCATTCTCATCTTGCTTGTTCTTGAAAATCCACTTGGTGCCGATAACATTGCGGCACTCTTTGGGTTTCTCCACTAGTTTCTAGACTTTGTTGCGCTCGAAATTATTCAATTCTTCATGCATAGCAACAACCCAGTCTGGGTCTTCAAGAGCTTCAAAGACCTTCTTAGGTTCCACCATGGAATATGAGCTTGATGCTCACCAAAACTGGCCAATTCTCTTCTTGTAGACACCCTTCGTCTAAGATCACCAACAACCTTGTCGAGAGTGTGACCCCTCAACTCAAGGTTACGATCAGCCCGAGCCTTGCGGCGAAGTTCAATAAGTTTGTTGTCTCTTGGTGGAGGGGATTCATCACTTGAGTCTTCCTTGGAAGCATTTTCTCCCCCTTGATCAGTAACTAGAACATCAGTAGTAGGTGATGGAGAAGCATGCCCTTGAGGTGAATCCATAGCCGTAACAGGAGGCTGTAGAACTAGAGAGTCAGGGCCGGATAATCCGGCCTGGGAGTACTTGTCGCAGCTTCTTCATGAGGCCTAGGACTTGCTTGAACTGGTGAGGGGCCGGATAATCCGGGGTCAGCCGGAAAATCCGGCTGGAGCTTGTATTGATATCTTCACCCCTAGGAGCTGCATGGTCAGCTGGAGCGGGGTGGCCGGATAATCCGGTATCCACCGGAAAATCCAGCCTAGAGCTTTCTGAAGCAACTTGACCTTCAGCAGTTGATGGAGATGGTGTAGAAGTTGCCCCCGTGGTTGGAGCATGTTGCGTATGTGTAGATGAGGGCTCTATATGAGTAGAGCATTGTCCTTCTCGGTCCGCCACAAGGGGTTCCTCAATGGGGCGGAAGAATCCCACGCCCATTCTTCTTATGGCATCTTGGGGTATTTCAACATCTGCATCATAAACACCAACTTGCTCCGCACGGGAACCGTCATTTTCCTCGAACACCACACTACAAGATTCTACAACAGTTCCGGGAGCTTATTGTAGACTCTATAAGTGTGGGATTCGGCACCATAACCAACAAAAATACCTTCTAGAGCCTTAGATTCAAACTTAGATAAACGAACTCCTTTAATAAGAAAGAAACACTTACACCCGAATACCCGAAAGTATGAGATGTTTGGCTTGTTACCGGTAAGTATTTCATACGGAGTCTTGTCCAAAATCTTGCGGAGGTATAAACGGTTGGATGAATGACAAGCAGTAGAGATTGCTTCAGCCCAGAAATTATATGGAGATTTGAATTCGGCCAACATTGATCTTGCCATGTCCATTAGAGTTCGATTCTTCCTCTCGGCTACACCATTTTGTTGAGGTGTGTACGCAGCGGAATATTGATGTCTTATCCCCTCTTCACTTAGGAATTCATTTAAGGTGTAGTTCTTGAACTCCGAGCCATTATCACTCCTTATAGCCAGAATGGGGACGTTGTGTTGACGTTGAACCTCGTTGGCGAAGTCGATGACAATTTGTTGAGTTTCACTCTTCAACTTGAAGAAATAAACCCAAGTATATCTTGAGTAATCATCAACAATCACTAGACAATACTTCTTCCCACCGAGGCTTGCATGAGATGGAGGTCCGAAAAGGTCCACATGAAGGAGCTCCAAAATCCTTTTTGAAGAGATAATAGTTTTCCTTCGATGAGGAGAATCTTGCATTTTCCCTTCAACACACGCCCTGCAAACACGATCTTTGGCAAAAGAGACATTTTCTTTTAGTCCAAGAATGTGGCCACCCTTGTGGAGACTTTGCAAAGTTCTCATATTGACGTGGGCTAGTCGGCGATGCCATAGCCAACCCGCGTCAGCCTTTCCGAAAAGACACATCGGACCTATAGTGGTTTTCCCCGAAAAGTCCACCACGTACAGGTCGTTTTCGACATATCCCACGAAAGCGACTTTTAGAGACTTGCTCCACAAGAGTACCACTAAATCAGCATCAATGTAAACTGCAAAGCCCATCTTACCAAGGGCACGAACTGAAAGTAAGTTATACCCGAGGGTCTCAACAAGCATGACGTCCACGAGAGAGATATCATGAGCCACCACAACTTTGCCGAGACCTAATACCTCAGATTTTGACTTGTCACCATAGGAGACGGTAATGTGATCAAGGTTTGGCCGCATCTCCATGATGATCTCCTTGCTTCCGGTCATATGACTCGTACAACCGCTATCGAGTACCCATTTAGAGCCACCGGAAGCATAGCCCTGCAAGAAAATTACTTCTTGGTTTTAGGTACCCATTTTTCAATGGGTCCTCTCATGTTAGTAACAAGGGTCTTGGGAACCCAAATAGACCAAGGAATGTAACAATCATAAGGCCCTACATAACTAGCATAAACATCACCTTAAGAATCACAATATAGTTCGAAGTTAGGATTGTTGATCCCTGCAAAACCATCATAATTAGTCTTGTCATTGGTAATGTTGCTAGTCTTTGATTGAGCTGTCTTGTTGTTCTTCTTCTTGTTGTTTTTATTGCTATTTATCTTGGGTATGTAACCAAGACCTTCTTTACTGTTGTTTGTCCTTTGCCTGCTCAGTATCTCATCAATAACCCCTTTACCTTTGTGTTGAGAACTCCTTGCAAGATCTTCTTTTCCAAAGGATGAAGAGGAGGTACTTGGCACATCATACCGTTTCAATTGAGTTTGGAGCTGGTCATGAGACTCATTTAGAGTAGAATGATCACTCTTCAATGCCTTGTGAGCACTTTCAATATCATCAAACTTCTCCAAAAGTCTAGCATGAACAGCCCCAAAATCAATCTTTTCTTTCTTTAGTTTATTTACCTTGGCAAGAGCATGGTCACGTTCTTTAATGAGCTGAGCTACAGCTTCTTCTTGTGACTCCTCTAGGGATTCGAGTCTTTCTTCCAAAGAAACTCGACTTTCCTCTTCCTCTTCCAAGGCATTCTTCAAAGAGGCTATCTCCAAGGCATCTTCCCTTTCAATTCTGCCCTTTTCTTCAAGGAGATCTTCGGCTTGAGCAAGTTGACTCATAAGAGCATCAAAATGGAGTTTGTGCTCACCTTGTAGGTTAGTGAAAAAGGTATCCAAGGCAATAACTTCTTCTTTCATTTCAAGACTGTCATGATCATCCATATCCAAAATTATGTTAGTCTTAGGAAATGAGGAGTTAGAAGTTGATACCTCGGATCCTCTTGCCATTAGACAAGTGGCGTTGTTGTTGATGGCGTTCTCGTTCGGCGAGTCAAAGAGAGAGGAGGGAGTCGATGTGGTGGCTATAGCAGCCACTTCGCGGGAACTATCATCATCCTCTTCATCTTCACTTGCGGAGGAGTATTCCTCTTGAGCTACAAGGACCATCTTGGGTTGCTTCTTGAAAGGGCCATTCTTCTTAGCAAACGGCTTCTTCTTCAGAGCTTTGGATTTCTCTTTGAGAATGAGCCTACCACCATTGTCTTCTCTATTTTGATAAGGACACTCGGCTACAAAGTGCAGTCTATCTCCACAGTTGAAGCAAGTTCTCAATCTTGGGCCACTTTCTCTTCTTCCATTTGACCCATTCTTGCGCTCAAGTTCAGACTTGGCTTTGGCAGGGTCCTTCCAAAAGTTCCTTTCATAGAATGCCATGTACTCACCATGAGCACGTTTGACCTCACCGGGGCAGTCCATGGATACCCTCTCAAAAACTCCTTCATCGCCCTCTTGCTCAACAACATTGGCTTTGAGAGCCACATTGACACCCTTTTGCATTCCAATGGCCCGAGCACGGGCATCTTCAGCATTCTTTGCCGCCACTTTGAATGACGCCGTTTCTTGCATGACTTCATTGGATGTCATTTGATGATAGTTGTGTCTACCTTGCAAGCTCTTCAAATCCATGGGTTCGAAAGGCATTAAGGCACTCACATACTTTCTTTTTATCCATGCATCATCAATGTGAGTGGCCCCATGCTTCCGAAATGTTGTTGCGATGCCCTTGAGTCTTCTATACATGTCCTCATGGTTTTCACCATCCAACATGTAGAATCCCTCAGCTTCGTTACTAAGGGCATCATACTGGTTTCTTCTCATGCTTTCATTTCCAACAAAAAGGTCCGTAAGAGCATCCCACGCCTCTTTAGCTGTGTTGAGATGTTCAATGTGTGGCATGTCCTTGGGACCTACACCCAGCTGTATCATGTGGAGAGCAGTGGCATTCAACTGGCTATCCACAACTTCCCTTCTTGTTAGATTGGTTTGATCTCCAATATGAAGACCTTCTTCAATAATCCTCCACAATTCAATAGAGGAGCTGCAAACATGAGATTTTATTAGAAATTGCCATTGGTTAAAAGAAGATGCAGTGAGCTTGGGTGGATCACCCCTATTGTTTATATGAGGATGAGGGATAGGTGGGTCGAGGGAATATACGTGGCGAACCTCACTATATTCCTCCTTACCACTTCCCTTTTTGGAGGTGGAGCCATTTAGTTTTTGACCTTCCACATCATCATCCTTGGATCCGGTGTTACCCTTTTCCTTAGATGATGGTGTGGGAGCCTCAGAGGAGGATGGAGATGGGGCTATGGATGATGTAAGGCGAGCAATCATTTGATTCATCTCCTCCATCTTGGCCTCAAAGGATTTCAACAAGGTTGTTTCCAACGACTTGAGATCATCCATTGTGACCTTATCCACAGCCTCATTTCCATCATCCCTGGTACCCATACTACTCTTAGGTAGTTAAGCCCGAATTAAGAGCCGGGGCTCTGATACCAATTGAAATGGATCGTATGGGCACCTAGAGGGGGGGTGAATAGGTGCTACACCAATTTTTAACTCTTTTTCAATTTTAGGCTTAGCACAAAGGTAAATTCTCTAGATAAACTAATGTTTGGAATTTCCCTATATGCAAACCTATCTACTAGCGAGTAAAGAGAGAGTGGAAGAGCAACGAGTGAACCGAAGTGAAGCACACGGAGACACAGGATTTGTTTGGCCGCAGTTCCTTCCTTGTTAAGGGAAGTACATCTGCGTTGGAGGGGCGGGCGGTACTAAGACCACCATGCCACAAAAGGCCTCACCCTGTTCTCTGATGGATCTCGCCACAACAGGCCTGATCCACCTTCCACTATAGGTACCCTTCGAGGCGGGCACCGGCGCCTTTACACAACTAGCGGGGCAACAACTCCACAACAACTTGGAGGCTCCCAAAATGACAACAAGCTGCCACAAGAACAAAGTTGTCAAATACAATAACAAGATCTAGGTATTAACAAGAATACTAGATCAGGGATTTCTCCAAGTGAATGGAGAGGAGTTGAAGCGCTTGATTCTTGATGTTGATGATGAACTTCTCCTCCTTAAATTCCACCAAAGATCAAGACCTTCGGGTGGTTGAAGTGGGAGATAGAGATTTAGAGCTCTTGCACAAGGTCTGGTCAAATTCGAGTGAATCAAGTAGCCTGGACGTTGGGGAAGAAGGGGTACTTATACCCCTTCCAAAAACCAGCTGTTGCACACTTTGGGGGCCGGATTATCCGGCCCAAGTGAGGGCCATATTATCCGGTCTGGGGAAACACCGCCCCAGACTCAGAATATCCGGCAGATAATCTGCCCCCTCATAGTGAGACGCGCTGAGCTTGTCCTTGATCAACTTCTAGGGGCCGGATTATCCGGTCCTATGCGAAGGCTGGATTATCCGGCCTGGGGAAGAAAAACCGCCCCAGTTCAGATTTTCCGGGAGAAAATCCGACCGGATACCGAGCGACGCGCCTTGGCTCCTTTTGCTCGAAAACTGGGGGCCGGATTATCCGGCCCTTGTGAAACCCGGATTATCCGGCCTAGGGAGGAAAAACCGCCCCAGTTCGGATTTTCCGGGAGAAAATCTGACTGGACACAGAGCGACGCGCCTTGGCTTCCTTGAGAGATGAGGTAGGCTAGATTATCCGGCCCTTGGAGGGGCGGATTATCCGGCCCCCCTCAAAACTTCCTGCACACTTAGCACACATGAAAAGTCTCCATAGTATTGTTATCTAACACGCAAAAAAAGGAAAACATGAAATGTTCTTTCACCACCAGGTGGTGTGCCTGCCTGGTGGGCCCCCTGGTACCTTCCAGGCAATCCTCTACCCCTTTTTTGACGTAAAAATTTAATATGAATTTTCTGGAATTTTTCGAGACACTTTATTTTTGGGCATTTTCCAGGTATAGATGAATGAATTTTTGATAGAAAAAGATTTTCTGGAATGATGCAATGACAAAACAAGGCTAGAACTACAGAAGTTCTAAGACACTCTAACATGCAAGCAAATAGCAACAGAAAAGAAAACTAAACGAAAGCAAAAACTAAAATGGATAGAATAGAAGTAAGCGGAGATAATCATGGTGAAAACATTGTTTTTTCAATGAAATCCTTTTGTTAACAAGGTTGATCAGGTCTTGTTACCAAAAAAAATTATATGAAACAAAACTTTGTATTCCACTAATGATTATGTTACCTCAACCTTGATAGCAATGGTCCCAATCATAATAGTTTCAAATTTTTCTCTTGGTATGGGACAATATATTTCTCCAACTTGAATGCCCTCAACATGTTCAATTGAATTCAAACCATAAGTCCTATCAATCTTCTTGGGGAAATAGACAGTATGTTCCTTGTCATTAACATTGAAGGTCACCTTTCCTTGATTACAATTAATGACAGCTCTGGCAGTATTAAGAAAAGGTCTCCAAGAATAATAGACATATTATCATCTTCAGGCATTTCAAGCACAACAAAATCAGTTAATATCAAGCAATTATGAGCCACTTAAACAAGTACATCCTCACATATACCAACATGAATAGTAGTAGATGTATCATCCATTTGCAAAGATATATCAATTGGTATTAATTTTTCTAGTTGAAGTCTCTTATAGAGAGAAAAAGGCATAACACTAACTCCAGCTCCCAAATCACACAAAGCAGTTCTAACATAACTATTCTTAATAGAGAAAGGGATAGTTGGAATCCCTGGGTCTCCAAGCTTCTTTGGAACCTTACCATTAAAGGAATAATTAGCAAGCAAAGTAGAGATTTCTTCATTAGGGATCTTCCTTTTATTCGAGACAATATCAATTTAATAGCACCAGTCAAAGGAATTTGCAAGAATAAAGGTTTCATCCACTGACAAAACTTATTATAGTGTTCATCTTCCTTTGACTTGTGTTTCTTATCAGGGAAAGGCATAGGTTTTTGGACCCAAGGCTCTCTTTCACTACCATGTTTCTTAGCAATAAAATATTCTTTAGTGTATTTAGTATTCTTAGTGTGTTTTTCAGGTTCTTCTTCAACTTTTTCTTTATCAGGAACATCATTTTCTTCATTACCACTTTCAGTTTCAGCATTAGAGACAGATATACTATTAGGATCTTTAGTAGGTTCAGAGGGTTCTACAATAGTTTTATGTTTCTTTTTTCTTTTCTTAAGAGTAGTACCACTATTTCAGCTTGTTGAGAATCCTGCTCAATTCTTTTGGGATGCCCCTCAGGATATAGAGGACCCTGGGTAGCAGCACCACTTCTAGTTCTAATTTCATAAGCATGTCTTTCTTTGGCAGCATTAATTAGCAGGTCTTTTTGCACTTTAATAAGTTGATATATTTGAGTTTGAACCATTTGAAAATGTTTAACAATCATTTTAACATCATTAGAGGTCATTTCCACAATATCCTTCAACTCAACAATAGCTCTAGTGTTTTCCATTAGACAATTTTGCACCCTTTTATTAAAGTTATCTTGCTTAACAATAAAAACGTCAAATTCTTCTAAGCATTGATCATGAGGTTTAGAGTAAGGGATATCACCTTCATCAAAATGTTGGAGAGAGTGTACCTCAATAGTGGATGAGTGGGGAATTGGCTTACATAATTCTTCTATAGGAGGTAAATTCTTGACATCTGCAGCTTTAATTCCCTTCTCCTTAAGACATTTCTTAGCTTCCTTCATCACTTCATCATTCAATTCAATAACTCCCCTCTTCTTAGATGATGGTATAGGCGTCAGTAAAGCTGGTTCAGGTATAATTGTTTCAGGTATAGCTGGTTCAGGAGGAGTCCAATCTTCATAGTTCTTGCTTATTTTAGCCATTAATTCCTCAGCTTCCTTGGGAGTCCTATTCCTGAAAACACAATCAGCCCAACTGTCTAGGTATGTCCTAGATTCTTTGGTTAGTCCATTATAAAATATATCAAGAAGCTCATTCTTAGGTAATGGACATCCAGCCTGTGCATGAATCAAAGCAAAAAACCTTGCCCATGATTCAGGCAATATCTCTTTTTCTCCCTGTTTAAAATCAAAAAGTTCCTGCAAAATAGCATGTCTAGCACTAGGAGGAAAATATTTCTGTAGGAAATTACTAATCAAATAATCAGGGCTATCAATAGATCCAGGAGGTAAATTACTAAACCAAATTTTAGCTTCCTCTTTCAATGAAAAAGGGAAAATCTTAGCAACAAAGTAGGTGCACATCTTAATATCATCAGAAAACAAGCCACTCATGGTAGAAAGCTCAGTCATATGTGCTACCGCACTTTCATTCTTAGTCCCACAAAAAGGTTCTTTCTCAACAATAGCTATGTAAGATAGATCAAGAGAGAAATCATAATCTTTATCTTTAATGTTTATGGGAGAAGCAGCAAACTTAGCAATATGAGACAATTTGGGTCTAATAGTACGACTCTTAAGGAGACTCTTAGCAGCGCTCCTATCATGGGTGTTTTTACATTCTTTAATAAATTCATCGGTCATCTCAACATAACCGTCTTCAATATCATAACTCTCACTAGACTCAGGTGAACTAACATGTGTAGTAGTGTCTTCATTAGGAGTTTCAGTATTTCCAGCTATAGTTCTAGCAATCGTAGCATCTAGGAAAGGACCTAATGGACCACTCTTATCAAGCACAGTAGAAGCAGTATTAGAAGTTTCAGATTCAGTAGTAGTAGCAGCATGTGTAGCATGTGTATGTGGTGGTGTAACGAGCTTACTCATAACAGATGGTGAATCAAGATCAACAGAGGTATTCAGAACCGTACCTCTTCTTGTAGTGGATGGTAAAATAGGAACCTTGCCATCACGAGACTTACCATGATGGATGGATGGCAGCAACAATAATGAATCCAAGTGAACTTGATAAATAAAGCTATGCTCCCCGGCAACGGCGCCATAAAATAGTCTTGATGACCCACAAGTATAGGGGGTGTATCACAGTATTTTCGAGGGAAGTGAAACCCAATTTATTGATTCGACACAAGGGGATCCAAACAATATTTATAAGCCTTAACAACTGAGTTGTCAAGTCAGCTGCACCTGGAAACAATATTGCTCACATCAATTTATTAATAGCAACAGTTTTGTAGTAGGAATAGTAAAGTAATAGCAGTAGTAAAGTAAAGACAGTAGTAACAATAGCAGTAAACAGTAGGATTCAAGGGCGGTAGGCATAGGGATGGACGGGCGTTGCATGGACAAGACAATTCATATAGCAATCAGAACATAGGGCAATTGCAGATAAATAAGATAAAGCATCCAAGTACTAGATAATCCTAGGCATGTGTCCCATATATAGTCATACGTGCTCGCAATGAGAACTTGCACAACATCTTTTGTCCTGCCAACCCGTTTGCAGCGGGGCCTCAAGGGAACTACTGGCAATTAAGATGATCCTTTTAATAGAGCACCGGAGCAAAGCATTAACACTCGATGAACACATGTGATCCTCACATCAAAGCCATTCCCTCTGGTTATCCCAATTTCTGTCACTTCGGGGCCATTGGTTCCGGACAACAACGCGTGTATACAACTTGCAGGTAAGACCATAAACAATACTATCATAATGAATCAATAACATGTTCATATCTGAAATCATGGCACTCAGGCCCTAGTGACAAGCATTAAGCATAACAAGTCACAACAAAGTCAAAAAGCAATAATAGAAGATACTAGGCACCATGCCCTAACAATTTGATGCCATTACATGAACGATCTCATCCAATCCCTACCATCCCCATAGCCTACAGCGGGGGATTACTCACTCATAGATGGGGGAAACATGGATGGTCGACGGAGAAGCAATGGTGATGATGATGGCGATGATCTCCTCCAATTCCCTGTCCCGGCGGGGTGCCATAACGGAGTTTCTGGTTCCGAATCATGGAATCTGGTGGTGGTGGCAGAGCAGAACTCCTTCTGGAAAAACGTCGACCCCCCTGAGTTTTTAGGTCAGAAGGCAACTTATAGGCAAAGAGGAAGACCGAGGGGGTGTCTGGGGGCGGCCAGACCACCCCCTGGCGCGGCTAGGCCTTGCCCGCGCGACCAGGTGGTGTGCCCTGGGCCCAACCCCTCTCCGTCTCGTATTCTGGCTCTAGGAGTCTTTTGGTGAAATAGGATTTTTGGCATATTTTCCAGGATTTTTCCTGATAGTTGATTTTCTGCACAAAAACTAGACACCAAGGCAATTCTGCTGAAAACAGCGTCAGTCCGTGTTAGTTGCATCCAAATCACACAAGTTTGGAGGAGAAACAATAGGAAAAGTGTTCGGGAAAGTAGATATGTTTTGGACGTATCACTGGTCCATCAGTTCGACGTCCACGGCGATACCATCGATGACAAGAAGGTGATCCTCAAGTATTTTTGGATCGTGCCGAAGAAGTACAAGCAGATGGCACGGTCTATCGAGGGCCTCCTCGATCTCAAGGCCATGTCCATCGAAGAGCTCACCAGGCACCTCAAGGTCTGCGAGGAAGACGACAATGACGAGCCCATCGGTCCTACAGGCGGTGGCCAGCTGTTTCTCACAGAGAAGCAGTGGCACTCACACATGAAGAACACCGATGACGATGCACATCGAGTAGCAGCTGCGACGGGTGCAACCGCCGCACCAAAGGGCGTGGCCACGATGGCACGTGTGACAAGCCACAGGGCGGCAACAGTGGTGGCGCCACGCGCGACGATAAATGCCGCTACTATGGAAAGCTCGGGCACTGGTCCTGGGACTACCGCAAGAAGAAGCAGGAAGAGGCTCACGTTGCCAAAGAGGGTGAGGACGACGAGCCGACGGCACTACTCACCGTGCAGCTGTGTCTCGCCTCTGACGACCCTGAACAAGTTGGGGGTCAGGTGTTCCTCAACGAGGAGCATGACAAGGTACGCATCGGCGATGAGAGCAAGCCGGTCAACGTGCCCTGGTACCTCGATAGTGGCACATCAAATGACATGACAGGTAGCTGTGATGTCTTTGCGGACCTGGACACCACGATCGTTGGCACGGTGCGGTTCGGCGACAACTCCATCGTCGACATCCACAGGCGCGACATGGTGGTAATGGAGGTGCGCGGCAACAAGCACCGTGCGCCGACTGACGTATACTTCATCCCGAGGCTCAAGACCAGCATCGTCAGTTTGGGCCAGCTCGACGAAAACGGGTGGCCATCCTCGATCCGCGACGGCTTCATGTCGGTGTGGGATCAGAGCAATGGCCTTCTTGCAAGGGTGCCACGGTCGCCTAATCGTATCTACAAGATCAAGCTGAAGATCGTCCAGCCAGTGTGTCTGTCCATGCGGCATGGAGACACGGCGTGGACCTAGCACGAGCGCCTGGGCCACCAGAGCTTCAGTGCCCTCCGCACCATGTCCCGCGGCGGCATGGTTCGCGGATTGCCTGAGATCGGCCATGCAGATCAGCTGTGCGACGTGTGCTTGGCCGGCAAGCAGAAGCGCACGCTGTTCCCTCAAGTGGCCAAGTTTCACGCAATGGCACGCCTCGAGCTCATCCATGCCGATCTCTATGGGCCAATCTCACCAGCAACGCCGGGAGGGAAGCGGTACTTCCTCCTAATGGTGGACGATCAGTCGCTTTATGTGGCTTGTGCTTCTCACCTCCAAGGACGAAGCAGAGGTGGCGATCAGGCGGATCAAGGCCGCTGCGGAGGTGTAGAGAGGGTGTGTTCTAAAGACACCGCGCACCGATCGGGGAGGCAAATTCAACTTCGGCTCTTTTGACGAATTCTGCACCGACAACAGCGTCCAGCATCACCTCACCGCCCCATACACCCCGCGGCACAATGGTGTTGTGGAACGGTAGAACCAGAGGGTGGTTGCTACCGCCTGAAGCATGCTTAAGGACAGGGGTATTCCCAACACGTTTTGGGGGGTGGCGGTAACGACGGTCGTGTACCTGCTCAATCGCTCCTTCACGCGTGCAGTGGATAGGAAAACTCCGTATGAGCTCTGGCATGACACACCGCCTAGCCTGCATCACCAGCGTATCTTCGGGTGCATCGTTCACGTCAAAACGGCGCGTCCACACCTCAAGAACCTGGAGGACCGGAGCACAAATATGGTGATGCTGGGCTACGAGCCTGGCACTAAGGCATACAAGGTGTTCGACCCGCTGTCACAGCGGGCTCACATCACCAGGGATGCTGTCTTCGACGAGATGGCATCATGGACCTGGGAGGCGGACGGAGTGGGCTCGCTCAACAGCGAGTTCGACATCGAGTACAACATGACGCGGGACGCGGGACTGAGGAGCCTGGCACCGATGCACACTCTATAGGAAGCACTGCAGATGCGCACGACACGATGTCTCCCACAACACCAGCGTCAGCAGAGCGTGCAGCGGATGCGGACGCGCACGACGCGGCGCCCCCCACGACACCGACCCCCTCACCGTCCTCTGTGACACTGGGAGCCTCGCCATCCGGTGCTCCAAAGGGTGCCACTGTGGAGTTCGTCACACCTACCTCAACTAATTCTCCAACCAAGGAGGATCGCGACATTCCTGTGCGCGGGTACAGGACCATGGCGAACGTTGAGGCGGAGCTCGACGTGGCACTCCTTCTCGCTGGAGGGGAGGAATCTGCGACAATCGTAGAAGCTCAGGCAGAGCCTAGGTGGCGTGCAGCCATGGCCGAGGAGATGGCCGCGATCATGGAGAACAACACGTGGGAGCTGTGCGATCTCCCCGTTGGACACCGGCCAATTGGCCTCAAGTGGGTCTACAAGTTGAAGAAAAATCCAGTCGGGGAGATCATTCGCCACAAAGCATGCCTGGTGGCTAAGGGGTATGCGCAGCGGGCCGGCATCGACTTCAACGAGGTGTTTGCACCGGTCGCGCGCCTACTCCGTGCGCGTACTACTCGCCGTCGCTACCCATCACAACTGGGAGGTGCACCACCTTGACGTCAAGAGTGTGTTCCTGAACGGCGAACTGACGGAGGAGATGTACGTGTCGCAGCCTCCAGGCTTCATCGTCAAGGGCATGGAAGTAAACCTAGAACTGGATCACATTCCAAATCCAAAGTGCTAACATCCATTTTGTGTCCGTTCTACGGTGGTCCACTCCATATCCAGTTGACGTTTTGCTTTTTAATACGGTATCCACAGGGGCCGGCCCTAAGGGGGGTCAGGAGGGGGCGGCCACCCCGGGCCCCCGAGACCAAGGGCCCCAACTCCCAACTAGCAGCGGCGATGGAAGTACCTAATTAGACGCCATTGGAGCAATTCTGAGCAAAGGAGGAAGAAGGAAGGAAACGTTATGGAGAAAGCATAGTGCTGAAACTTGGGTCTCGACTTCTTTTTCTCTGATTGGGCTTTCTTCACTTCCCTTTAGGTATATATACGAATGCTTAATGGGCGGGGCCCATGAGCTGAACGAAGGCCGGAAATTACCAATCCAGGATATGCAATACAAAGTCGATGCTCATTTTCTTACCTTTGAAAAAAAACGCTCGTTTTCTTTGCTCAAAAAAGTGTTTAGATTTTTTTCTAATAGTTGGCAAAGATAGAATGAACCGCACGCCACGCTAGGTACGAGTTTAATTCTCCATCCACTGTGCGATAGGGTTGCACAGCGGCACCCGATCTGTCCCCTCCATATTCAAAATTGGTTGCTCTAGTTGAAAATATTCAGCAAAATTTGTGTAGTTTTAAACTAAACTTCACTTTCATGGGCTTATGCGGCTTGCTGTTTGCAACCCTACTGTGCGAGGTGCACGGCGTCGTTCGATCATTTTCTAGATAAGAGCCCGAGACCACCGTTCACCATTGTTGGACTAATACAACGGAAACGGAGGTAGTAACAATATTGGTTTTATAATCAATTTATGAGCCTTAGTAGTAATGTTCCGTCTATGTTCATACCTACGGATTATTATTTTTACAAATAATGTGTTTTGTGTCTTGAGTCTACTTCAGATATCTATTTGTAACATTTATTATACACCAGAAATATTTATTATTAATTTGATAATTAGAGGGAGGGGCCCAAAATCCTAACTTTGTCCCGGGTCCCTAAAATCTCAAGACCAACCCTGGGTATCCAAATCCATCCAGATCCATGTTGTTGTAGTCTTGGACATCCAAAGTCCAATGGACTTTGCTAATCGCTGCTGACTTCATGTGCGTGCACCAGCCAAGCAACGTGCACGACCAGACTTCCACCTTGGCAATCGTTTCTCCAGGCGCGCACAGTAGCCGGCTGGATACCTGCGACGTTCGTTGTGGCAGACGTTCGCTCCAGCCGAACTAGGCTTTGACCTGTGACGCTTCGCTACGGCAACGCGTGGCATGGATGTCCATTGGGTAGTGGACTATCAATTTTTTAAAGTCCAAAGTCTATTTAACATTTTTGGATATAATGTCCACTTATATCCATGTCCAAGGAGGTCCAATCCAACTTGATCCATAATATTTAAGTCCAAAACCCATTGGACTACATTGATCCAGTTCTAGATTTACATGGAAGGCAAGGTGTTGCGCCTCCAGAAGGCTCTCTGGCTTCGGCAGGCGTCACGGGTATGGAATGCCAAACTCGACAACACACTGTTTTCGCTTGGGTTCGTCAGAAGCCCATCGGAGCATGCAGTGTACGCTCTTGCTACTTGGAGTGTACGTTGATGACGTGGTCGACACCGGCGGCAGCACGCATGAGATAGACAAGTTCAAACTTCAGATGATGAACAGGTTCAAGATGAGTGACCTAGGCCAACTCACTTACTACCTAGGCATTGAGATGT
This sequence comes from Avena eriantha, assembly GCA_910589775.1. Taxonomy (NCBI): domain Eukaryota; kingdom Viridiplantae; phylum Streptophyta; class Magnoliopsida; order Poales; family Poaceae; genus Avena; species Avena eriantha. The sequence goes on from OU342741.1 coordinate 116,510,409, forward strand.
CACAGAGCAGCGGCAATATCTCGCTCTATCAGTCCGCATACGCTGGCAAGCTTCTGGAGAAGGCCGACATGCATGTCTCATTGCAACGCGGTCTCCATGCCAATGGAGCCGTGCCTGAAGCTCAACAAGAACATCACCAATCCGCCGGTGGACGTGACTCTCTATCGATCCATCGTCGGGAGCCTACGCTACCTAGTTCACAGCCGGCCGGACATTGCCTACGCTGTGGGCTATGTCAGTCGCTTCATGGAGAAGCCAACGACGGAGCACATGAGCGTTGTCAAGCACCTTCTCCGCTATATCGCCGTGACCAAGAACTTCGGTTGCGTCTTCAACAACGACATCGAGCAACTCAAGCTCGAAGGCTACAACGACGCCGACATGGCTGGCGATCTGGATGACCGGAAGAGCACGATGAGCAGCCTCTTCCTCATCAATGGCTGCCTAGTAACTTGGCAATCTGTGAAACAGAAAGTGGTGGCCTTGTCCTCGTGCGAAGCTGAGTACATGGCGGCCACCGCGGCAGCATGTCAAGCAACATGGTTGGAACGTCTCCTCAGCGAGCTGCTCGAGCAAAAAGAGGAAACCGTGAAGCTCTTCATCGACAATCAGAGTGCCATTCAGCTGATCAGAAACCTTGTGTTTCACGAACGCAGCAAGCACATCGACACGCGCTTCAACTTCATCAGGGAGTGTGTTGAGGACGGCAAGATCACCGTCGAACACGTCGGCACCACGAACCAGCTCGTCGACATTCTCACGAAGGCGCTCGGACGAATCCAGTTCCAGGACCTTCGCTCGAGGATCGACGTCATCAACATCACCAGCAACTAAATTTAGGGGGAGCTATCAAATAGTTTCAGTTAGCTGTCTAGGTTTCAAACTCTGTCAGTTTCGTCAGTCTTTTAGTTAGCGATTTTAGCGGACGGTGATGTACTGTATGTGATCACGTTCGAGTCGCGCCGTGGGCTTGATTCGAATCGTGGGATGGCACGACTCAATAGGGATTATGGCTATCTTCACGACACATTCTTCTTTTTGTTGGAATAAAAGGAAAGAAAGACGAGAAAAGCAGCAAGTCGAATGTTGCGCTAAAATCTACCGTGTTCATGTGTTCATATGTATTCATATGCTATTATTTTATTTCTTAAAGTTCAAACTTGAGAAAAATCTCTATTTTTTATCTTTTCTAAATTCTGTCTTCAATACCTGAGATTTTTTGAAATTTTGGAACCTTGAGGTTTGTGAGAATTTTCCAAAATTTTATACAAAAACTAAAACATGGTTTAAAGTTTTGTGAAGTGAATTATAAGATATACACTAGAACCATCCCCGAGAATATTTATTCAAGTGTATGTTTACTTTAATGATATTAAAGTATATACATCGACACACATACGAAGACAAACACTTCTGCATCTACTACATAGTTTATTCTACCGTGTATGATTAATTAAAGGAGAAATTTTATTATAACATATAATTTAAATTTAGAACAATCGAACTATTGAGTCCTACATTATAAATTAATAACAAATAATACTATAACTAACTCAGAAACATTGTTATGTGGTTAATTATGCCATTTAACTAAATACAATTGCGCTAATGCTAGTGTATCAAACATAAGTTCAAATAAGTATAACATTTTAGTATAAAACATATTTATTTTTATTTGCCCCGTGCCCATTTTTGTTTGGACCAGCCCTCACATTCAGCCAACTATGTCAAATTATAAACCTCAGTAAAATATATCAACCTGAATCTTGTGAATATGTCAAGTGTGCACGGTTATGTTGACATAACTTAGTATACCAAATCAGAATTTGTATCAGATCCATAACTTAACATATCTGTCCACAGTTGCACCCCAAGCCCAACCACAAACGAACTCATTCCTTGGTCTGGGTAGCCTTCCGAAGAAAAAGTGGACATATCACTAAACCAAAAATGATTGCATAACCTGGCCTCTCAACATCGATCCTATCTCATACAGTCTCTCGATCTCAGCGAGCTAGCAAATTGTAAGATCTCACCATGATAAGGTAAGATCCCTGTGATTGCAGTGCTAGTCCCTGGATCGAAATGCTAGCACCCACAGTTTAAGATGAAGTACACAGAAACAAAGGTCATTATTACATCGCACATCCAGGAGTATAATAGTTCTTACAACTCACTTAGCCCAAGGCTAAGACACAAGTTCACATAACATATAATAATAGAGTCCTTAGTCTTCATGTGCCACAGGTAAGCATGTCGAGTGTAGACTCGCAACCCTACTCATCATCAGAGTAACCTGCAACATAATAAGTTACAGCCACAAGGGTCAATACATTTGGAATTGTATTGGCAAGTGATACCAAAGATACTTAGTATAATCCAACAACTACATGAATATATGGCTAAGTGGGGTTATGGCTGGCTTTGCTAAAATAGTTTAACTTTTAGTTTTTGAAGAAGTTTTTCATTCAAGCTATAAGATACCAATGATAGACATCACTGAACCTTTATCCCTGTTCACCCACAAGTTTTAACTTAGAGAAATTTGGATGAGGAGATTATTGAACTACTTCACTGTCTTGAGGCTCACAAGTTGTCCATAACCGGGGACACGGCTAAGTACTTAGTTTTACCCTCTCGAGAGGTGGTGCACTTTCCCCACAAGACACGACATGCATCGAGACAAGACCTTTCAGAAGCAATCCCTCAGACCACCATGGACGCGTTCCATCCTATCATCACTACCACCCTCTGTCCGCCTGGCTGAGTTCTTGCAACTTAGTTGGTCAAGGCAGAGCCCATATGCCATGTGGTTGCACTGGAAGCTTCATGACAAGAATGTCCCCAATCTCTTTATTCCTGGGTGGCCATCCACAAGTGTGATACACCAGCTGACCATAGACATGGCCCCTGAGTAACCACTCAACATAAATCCAAGCAAGTTCCAATCCACCCAGGTGTTTTATTAATAATAGTTGTTTTCTTAGTTAAACAAAAATAATATCATTCCATATTATCTTGATATGTATTTTCCACCCACAAATTCTACTAGCATAGCTAAGCATTCTAGATACAAAGTCCTTTGACTAGAGGATACTACCAAGATATAATCTATATAGCATAGCATAGTATAGCAATATAGGAATAATTCTATCATGTCAAGATCTACCAAAATATCACTAGTGCAATAGTGAAAATAATAGGACATGGGATGAAATATCACTTGCCTTGGTATCTAGGGGAATAGGTACAATCCTCACAGCAACAAACTTCACAATCCACACAATCTACACAAGATCAATACAACAATAATAATTCAATCAATAAAACATTACAAAAATATGAATGCATGCAACATGCAAAGATATGATCACAACTCCATAATTTACAGAGTCTACAGTACTGAGGATAGAATACCTCATCTAAATGCATAAGAAATACTCAAAAACAATCTATAGAACATTTTTTGTGAATAAAATACTCCTAAAAAGGTTCTGTCTATAATTCCATTTTTCCAGAGGCAAAAGTGTGAAACAAGGCCTCCATAATAAAGGTCTCATTTTTCTGAATCCATAGACACCAAATTTGTATTTTTCTGATTTGTGGAACAAAAGTTATTGAATTTCTAAGTTAAATACCAAATCAGTCTATTTTTCTATTTAAATGAAATAGTCTGGCGACGTGGCGTTTTCCTATTGGCTGATACCGGTTCAGCCGGATCGACTGCTGCGAGCCGTCAGATTTAAGTGACGTTGGACGGATCAGATCAGCCGTACCCTTTCGCTTAAGTGATCTAATCTTAACCGCTAGGATCTAATCGAACGGCTACTAAGCGTCTCGCCAGAGACTGGCGGTGCTAACGACGGCGCGCGGCGGCGGAGCATCGGCCGATGGGGTTCTGGCGATTCTACGAGGGCTGGGAGACCGTGGATACGTACCAGAGGTCAGGGAGGTCGCGGCGGTCTCGATGGAGGTTACGGTGGCGAGGGGGGTGCTCGGGCTTGGCCTGGATCCCTCGCCGGAGTTGCGGTTGCCGGCGGAACTCTCGGCTCAGCGACGGAGATGAAGACCTGGGGCTCAAACCAACCGGCAAAGAGGTCAGCGAGGTGCGCAAACGTCTGCACGACCTAGTAAAGACCAAAAAGGGGCGGCGGGAAACCTACCCTTACCGGAGAAGGCGATTGACGACGGCGGCAGAGGAGTTCGCCGGAATCGTCCGTGTCGTTGACCTGGGGCAAAAGAAAACGCGTGGCTCGGTCAGTAGGTGCGCCAGGAGATGGGGAAATAGATGGGACCAAGGGGAGGGCGTCGGGCGGCCTGGGCTCACCGGAATCGTCGCCGGAGTTCGTCGGACTGCGGCGGTTCGAGCTCGAATTTAGGGGAGCCTGGGGGCTCTCCGGGGTGGTGTCTGGGGGAAAATGATGAGGAGGGAGAGGGGGTTTAGTAGGGGTAATCGCTGGGGCATTTAATCGCGAGAAACTGACGGAATCGAATCGATTCGAAAACGGCCGAAGGGGACAGGTCCATCATCGGCAGTGAAGACGACGAGGTGACGTGGGCGTGGGGCCAGCTTGTCAGCGAGAAGGAGTAGAGACGGGGGGTGGGAAAAGACAGAGAAGGGGAGAGGGAGTGGTCCGGGTGGGTTGTTGCCTATTGGGCCAGAATGGGCCAAAATGCTGCAGCTGCTGCTGTTTGAATTTTCCCTCCTTTTCTTTTTCTAATTCAGTTTTCTCCAAAACTTTTGATTTAATGGTTCAAATTGATTCAAACCAATTTGTGAAAATTTGTAAAAACTCAAACTAGGTTTTTAGGGTATTATAAAACATATTTACCTACTATTTTAATCCAAAATACTCACTTGGACTTAATAGGTAATATAGCATTTTCTTTGGTTCCATTTTGATAAATTCCTAACCATGGCCCAAAATTGCACCAGATTTTTGGAGGGCATTCTAAATGCAATGCAAAAACATGCCATGATGATATGAGTGCAATGATGATGATTTCAGATGAAATTTTGGGATGTTACACAAATAGATAATCACAAGTTAGCATATGAAAAATGCCATACAATCTAACTATACCAACATGGAAACAAACGAGACAGAGAGGAAGATCGGTACACTGATCAGTTTCATTTCCCCCTGTGTTAAGACTCTTTTGTTCATCAGGGCCTTTATCACGGGGGAGTCGACACTAGGAGGAGGAAACACGGTCTACAAAGGAAACAAATCATTCACTAGAGTTATGAATTGCAGAAGGCACAAGAGGATATTGTTCAAGATATCAAAACAGCAAAGTAACAAATTAAACATCTTATTATATGCTGCAAGTTACATATGTTTGCTGTTAAGAATTCGATTATCACTCGCTAGATCCATGGCCGCATGTGAGGTACTTGCACATCAAAACAACTAGTAGCAAATCAAGTGAGGTAAAAGATGTCAACTGAGATATGATGTATAAAACAGAATCAAACATACACAGATGCAGCCAATGACCTATATATGATTGTGTTGCTATGTTCAATGGATCACTTGAAGTAGCTTTGCTCTATTTACAAAGGAAATATTTCACAACTGTTTGGCTGTGCTAGTCACTAGCGTCCTTAGGAAATAAATTATTGACTAGTACTAGGAATTGCGGCAAGCAGAAGAGGAGATGCATGATTCAAGATAACAGAACTACAACAACGAATTAAGCATCTTATGAGTTCATATTTGCTAATTGAAGGGGTGATGAGTAAAAGTCATCATCCTAAGATGATCAACCAGGAAAATGAGGCTGCTTCCTCCATAAAGCTACTTTGGAAACAAACTGTTGACGGTTACTACAAACTGCAACAAGGAGACGAATAGCGGTGATAAATTAAACATCTTATGTGTCTAGTATTACCTAAAGAGCTGATTCTAAAAGGCAAGCACTATGAATTGCACCAACCAGGGGAGGAGATGGTTCATGATATCAAAATAGCAGCGATAAATTAGACATCTTGTGTGTTGTAACTTGCTAAAGGGATGATGAGTAAAAGTCACAGGTATAAGATGATGAACAAGGAAATAAGGTTGCTTCCTCTAAACAATGCTAATTTGTTTAGGTAAAATTGCTCGTGTTTGTAATATATCATTATTTAAGTGTTAGCTAATTGGTAATATAAGAAGAATAGTAAGGTCTGATACAAATAAATATAGCCATACATACATACACGACACATGTGCAGGAAATGTCCTATAAATGTTTGGTTGCTAATTATCGTTTTTGGATGCCGAAGTTTCGCTTGTGAAAGGCAAAGAGAGAATGTTGTGTTTCGCTTGGGTTTGGGTCTCTCTCTCACTTGATCAACACCTATATATCTACTAGTAAAATGCCCGTGCGTTGCTACAGGTTTTTAATTGTTTTTAATTTCTCTCGTTTTTATTGGTATATACTCGCATACAATTCGAGTTTACTGCATAAAACCACCACTTTACCGGATAGTACCGCTTTGTTCCCGCGGGAAAATCCCACCATATTATGATTAGTTGTTTGCAAAAAACAGTAATCATAGATTGATCACGAATTGAATCGAATATGATAGGATGGGCCAACATTGTCAGGGCTAATTTGCTCAGCAAGACTAGGTCCCACCCGCCAAACCAAATAAAAATGAAAATATATCCAAAAATGAAAAGGGGAGAGGGTGACCCCATCCCGTCTTTGTGCGGCACCACGACTCCTCCGTCGACGCCATGCCCCTACCGGCCCACTGCCCATAGTCGCCGCACTCCGACGAGCCTTGCTGCCCACCGCCATGCCCTGCCCTCTCTTCTCGGCCCGCCGCCCGCCCCTACTCTCCCCTGCTCCACCCGTGGTGGCCCTGCTCACTGGCGGCGCCCTTTGCTCCAACTACGTATCACCACCCCCGATCCACCCGCGACACGGAACCTTTGCACCATCCACGCCTGCCTGCTTCATCTGATGTGGTGAGGCTAGAGATCGACGAGGAAGACGAGACGACGACGAGTTTGCCTAGAGGCGGAGAAGAAGACAATGATACTGATGACTGGAAGCACCAGGGCTTGATTCCTTCAGCTAGAATTGCACGAATGACGCATTTTTTCTCATGTTACTTATTGAAACTTTGACCGCATTTTTTCTCATGAACTCACACTAGTAGAAAATGGGCCTTTGGTTCGGGCCATTAGTCCCGGCCGTGGCTGGGGCCGGGACTAATGGTCCGAACCAGACGGCCCGAGGAAGCCGAGGCACTATGTCTCGGTCCGTAAGGAACCATTAGTCCCGGTTTGAGATACAAACCGGGACAAATGGGTCTGGGCCGGCGCGCGTGCTCCTGGCAGAACCTTTAGTCCCGATTTGTATCTCAAACCGGGACTAATGGCCTGGCCCTATATATATGCATCCAGCCCTCCACTCTCTCCTGTTTTTTTCCAATGTGAGAGGTGGGTATAAACTTTGTGCTAACTTTTTTCTTCATATGCACTAGAGGTGTTCGGTGAAATGCCTATTAGAGCGACGCCACTTGAGTTCACACAAGACAAAATATGATATGAGGTGCGAGAGCGACACTTAAGGTTTCTCCTCTTTGTTTTGAAGTGTCCTAAAAGGTTAGCAACTATTTTCTCATTTTGACTACGCGGTACTAATTTAAGCATCGTGATTGCGTTTGATATATATGCATGGTTGTATGATGCAGATGAGCCACCCATGGATGTACGGTGACCGACGCTCTGACGCTTACAGAGAAGGCGTGCGTTCTTTTCGCCTTGTGGCCGAGGCGAACAAGCGGCGGGATGGTTTTATGTGTTGTCCATGTGTTGAATGTCGGAATGAGCAGGCACACACTTCCTCAAGAGTCATTCAGAGCCACCTGCTTCGGTCCAGTTTCATGTCCGGCTATAATGTTTGGACCAAGCACGGAGAAAGAGGGGTTATGATGGAAGACGGCGATGAAGAAGAGAACGATGATGACAACTACCAATCTATGTTCCCTGGATACAATGATACCGTAGTTGAAGATAATGAAAAAGAAGGGGGTGAAGAACGGGAACCAGATGAGCCCGTTGATGATTTTGGTCCGGTCATTAGTGATGCAAGGCGAGACTGCGACATAGAAAAGGAGAGGTTGCAGTTCGAGCAGATGTTACAGGACCACAACACATTGTTGTATCCAACTTGTGAAGATGGCCAGAAGAAGCTGGGTACCACACTAGAATTGTTGAAGTGGAAGGCAGAGACCGGTATGACTGAGTCGGGATTTGAAAAGTTGCTGGTAATAATGAAGAAGCTGCTTCTAAAAAATAACCAATTGCCCTCCAGTACGTACGAAGCAAAGAAACTTGTCTGCCCTCTAGGATTAGACGTGCAGAAGATACAGGCATGCCCTAATGACTGCATCCTCTACCGCGGTGAGAAGTACGAGAATATGGATAAATGCCCGGTATGCACTGCATTGTGGTATAAGATTAGAAAAGATGACCCTGGTGATGTTGAGGGCGAGCAACCCAGGAAGAGGGTTCCTACCAAGGTGATGTGGTATGCTCCTATAATACCACGGTTGAAACGTTTGTTTAGAAATAAAGAGCATGCCAAGTTGTTGCGATGGCACATGGAAGACCATAAGAAAGACGGGATGTTGAGGCACCCTGCTGATGGTCGGCAGTGGAGAAAAATCAAGAGAGACTTCCCGGACTTTGTTGGTGACGCAAGGAACTTATGGTTTGGTCTAAGTACCAATGGCATGAATCCTTTTCGGGAGCAGAACTGCAGTCACAACACCTGACCCGTGACTCTATGTATCTACTACCTTCCTCCTTGGTTGTGCATGAAGCGGAAGTTCATTATGATACCAGTGCTCATCTAAGGCCCGAAGCAACCCGGCAACGACATTGATGTGTACCTAAGGCCATTAGTTGATGAACTTCTACAGTTGTGGGCCAAACCAGGTGTACATGTGTGGGATGAGCACAAACAGCAGGAATTTGACCTACAAGCGTTGCTGTTTGTAACCATCAATGATTGGCCTGCTCTTAGTAACATTTCAGGACAGACGAACAAAGGATACAATGCATGCACGCACTGTTTAGATGAGACTGAAAGTATATATCTGGATAAATGTAGAAATAATGTGTACCCATACAATCGTCGTTTTATTCCGCCCAGTCATCCCATAAAGAAGAAAGGCAAGCATTTCAATGGCAAGGCAGAAACCCGGACGAAGCCTGTCCCTCGTAGTGGTGCTGGTGTATTTGGTATGGTCAAGGATTTGGATGTAATCTTTGGAAAGGGTCCTGGAGGACAACCTGTTCCGAAAGACCCCATTACCGGACACGCACCCATGTGGAAGAAGAAATCTATATTTTGGAAGCTACCCTATTGGAAAGTGCATGAGGTCTACTCTGCAATCGACGTGATGCACCTGCCGAAGAATCTTTGCGTGCATATTCTAGGCTTCCTGGGCTTGTATGGGAAGTCAAAAGATACCTCGGCAGCACGGGAGGACCAGCAACATCATAAAGGACGAGACGGCAAGCATCCAAGGCAGTTTCAAGGGCTTGCCAGCTATGCTCTTACCAAAGAAGAGAAGGAAATCTTTTTTGAAGTGCTTTTCAGTATCAAGGTCCCGTCTGGCTTCTCGTCGAATATAAAGGGAATAGTAAATATGAAAGAGAAAAAATTTCAAAACCTAAAGTCTCATGACTACCATGTGCTTATGACGCAATTGCTTCCGATTGCATTGAGGGGAATTCTACTAGAAAATGTTTGACTAGCCATTGTGAAGGTATGTGCATTCCTCAATGCAATTTCTCAGAAGGTAATCGATCGAGAAAGTCTATCAGGATTACAGATTGATGTGGTCCAATGTCTGGTCAGCTTCGATTTGTTGTTCCCGCCATCCTTATTCAATATTATGACGCACCTCCTAGTTCACCTAGTCGAAGATATTAGAATTCTCGGTCCTGTGTTTCTACACAATATGTTCCCCTTCGAGAGGTTCATGGGAGTCTTAAAGAAATATGTTCATAACCGTGCTAGGCCAGAAGGAAGCATCTCCAAGGGCTATGGAACAGAGGAGGTCATTGAGTTTTGTGTTGACTTTCTTCCTGACCTTAAGCCGATTGGTGTTCCTGAATCTCGGTATGAGGGGAGGATGACTGGAAAAGGCACACTAGGAAGGAAATCAATGGTATGTAGGGACGGGCATTCTTTCACTCAAGCACACTACACAGTTCTACACAATTCCACCGTGGTGGCTCCGTATATCGAGAAACACAAGAATATTCTACGCTCCGAAAACCCGGGGAAGCCTGAAACCTTGATTAAAGGGGAACACGAGAAGTATTTTGGCAATTGGTTGCAGACACATCTCATGAATAACACCACTGTTGGAGATGAGTTGTACTCGTTGGCCAGGTTACCATCTTCGACTATATGTACTTTCCAAGGGTACGAGATAAATGGGAATACATTTTACACGATCGCCCAAGATAAAAAGAGCACCAACCAAAATAGTGGTGTCCGCTTTGATGCAACAGATGACAATGGGCAGATTGACACATATTATGGGTACATAGAGGAGATATGGGAACTTGACTATGGACCTACTTTTAAGGTCCCTTTGTTTCGGTGCAAATGGGTCAAGCTGATAGGAGGCGGGGTACATGTAGACGAAAAGTACGGCATGACAACAGTGGATCTCAACAATCTTGCGTACATGGATGAACCATTCGTCCTAGCCAACGATGTGGCTCAGGTTTTCTATGTGAAGGACATGTCTACCAAACCGAGAAAAAGGAAAGATAAGCAAAAGAGTACAGAATACGATGAGCCAAAGCGCCACATAGTTCTTTCAAGGAAAAAAAACATGGTGGGAGTGGATGACAAGACAGACATGTCAGAAGATTACAATAAGTTTCATGAAATTCCGCCCTTCAAAGTGAAAACTGACCCAAGCATCCTGTTAAATGATGAAGATTCTCCATGACTACGGTGCAGAAGAAAACCACAACACTAGATGTTGGTGATGTGTATTAATGTATTAAACCTTTTATTTGAGACATAAATCTATGCAATTAAACCTTTTATTTGAGACATAAATCTATGTAATGTATTAAACCTTTTATTTGAGACATAAAGGTCCCCTTTCATGTAATACATCTTGATCAGTCAAACTAGACGTTCTGAGCCGCGATAGGTGATCACACAAAGAGAAGGAACCATCACAAGAGAAGGAACCCACAAACACTAAGGATACATAGCACAACTGAAAATTAAGAAACATGCCTAATGGTTGGAGTGATTCAGTCATGCTCCTGCCTAGCCCTGTAATACGCGCCACTGTAGTTGTCGTAGTCGCCGGCGCCGTCGTCGCTGTCGTCGTCGGGGTCCCCGTAGTCGAACCTTGAAGGTTGGGCACACGTGGGCTGGATTTGAGGGTACTACGGGCGGGGGTTATTGCCGGTCGTGTTGTAGGCCATGACACTCTGGAGAGTCCGGCCGTGCCACCACAGCCGACGGCCGGCCTCGTTGAAGTTCGAAGGAGGTGGGCTGTCCTCCTCGTGCCTGGCGAGCGCCCTCTCATGCCGATCGATGAAGAAGGCTTCCCAAGTCGGGAAATAGTCGGGATGCCAGTTGGGATTCCTCCGCTGCTCTGGCGTGAGCTCGAGGTAGTAGTGGTTCGCGATGGCCATCCGGCACTCCACACCTAGAGGGACAGGAGGGACCGGCACGCCTCCGGCGCTCAGCATCTAGCCGGTGGGGACGCGGTAGCCCGGTGGGCAGGGGTAGTTCGAGGCGGAAAGCGCCTCCGCCTCCCGGGTGGTTAGAGATACGATGGAAGCCATTGGAAGAGAATGATGACTCTAGATGTGATATGTAAATGGAGGCCAAGCGTATATATATACTGAAAAAACGGCGGGAAGACAGAGGTGGGAACCGGTGGAAAGCGCGGGAACGCAGTGGCACGAGAAACTTTCATCCCGGGTGGGGGCTCAAACCGGGACAAAAGATGGGGGCCTTATCTGGGGGAGGATTATCTGGGAGGGCCTTATCTGGGGGTGGCTAACCTTTAGTACCGGCTGGTGGGTGCAACCGGGACTAAAGGTGGTTTTTGTGTCATCTAACAAAACTGTCGGTGGGATAAGGACGCGTGGGTAACCTTTAGTACCGGGTGGGGGCTCAAACCGGGACTAAAGCTGTCGGTAGGATAAGGACGCGTGGGTGGACTACACTGCTCGATGTAGCGCACGACGCCCTGTCGGAGGAAGAAGACAAAGTAGAAGCGGCGCCGTGCCTATAAAAGGAGCATCGATATGCCATGGCAAGCAACTCAACAAGCCAACATGGATAGAGAGTTTCATCCCCATGGATGGAGGAAAGGGTTGGGAAATCTCCCGTGGCGGAACTTCTCAAAGATGCCCTTGGTGCACACGCCCTATGGCATCTTCGGAAGTTCCACCTCGGAAAATATTTTCCTGCTAGCCCATGAAAGACTACATCTCCATCTCCCTGGGGTTAGAGGTATGGTGGAAGCCATGGGATAGAGTGGAGAGAGGCGGCAGATATGAGTGTAGCTGTGCTATGGCAACGACCAAGCCAACATGGATGGAGAGTTTCATCCCCATGGATGGAGGAAAGGGTTTGGAAATCTCCCGTGGCGGAATTTCTCGAAGATGCCCTTGGTGCACACGCCCTATGGCATCTTCGGAAGTTCCGCCTCGGAAAATATTTTCCTGCTAGCCCATGAAAGACTCCATCTCCGCCTCCCTGGGGTTAGAGGTATGGTGAAAGCCATGGGATAGAGTGGAGAGAGGCGGCAGATATGAGTCTAGATGTGCTATGGCAACGACCAAGCCTAAACCCTAAACCCTAAACCGGAGCGTCGGAATCACATGAAAATAGCAAAATGGTTAATAGTTTGACTAGTTAGAATAATTACTTTATAAAATAGAAAATGGATTTGAATCTCTGATTCAAATTCAAATACTTTTTATGTTAAAAAGATGCAAAATATAATAGTTAATGCATTTTTAAATTGGAAATGGCAAAATGGTTAATAGTTTCACTAATTAAAATAATTATTTTATAAAACAGAAAATGGATTTGGATCTCTATTCAAATTCAAATACTTTTTATGTTAAAAATATGCAAAATATAATAGTTAATGCATTTTTAAATTGGAAATGGCAAAATGGTTATTAGTTTCACTAGTTAGAATAATTATTTTATAAAACAGAAAATAGATTTTGGATTACTTATTCAAATTCAAATACTTTTTATGTTAAAAATATGCAAAATATAATAGTTAATGCATTTTTAAATTGGAAATAGCAAAATGGTTATTAGTTTCACTAGTTAGAATAATTATTTTATAAACAGAAAATAGATTTGGATTACTTATTCAAATTCAAATACTTTTTATGTTAAAAAGATGCAAAATATAATAGTTAATGCATTTTTAAATTGGAAATGGCAAAATGGTTATTAGTTTTACTAGTTGAATAATTATTTTATAAAACAGAAAATAGATTTGGATTACTTATTCAAATTCAAAAACTTTTCATGTTGAAAATTTTCTCAAATTCATAAGTATGCAAAAACTGTATAGTTCAAATGTTTAAAAAATCTAATAGCTACAAATTGCGATATTTGAAAATACAGGCGCCAACTTAGACCCAGCGCGCACAAATTTGGGCCTTTAGTCCCGGTCCAGAACACCATCCGGGACTAAAGGCTCTGCATGCGAAAAGGCAAGCAAAGCCTTTAGTCCCGTCTTTAGTCCCGGTTCCAGCCACGCACCGGGACTAAAGGGTGTGGAGGTATTTATTTGCCGCCTTCTTTCCCGATCGAATTCATCGACCGGAGCGAGGACCTAGCACTACGCTGTCAGGCTGCCGAAATTTGAAGCTACGCCGCCGCCTCGCTACCTCGCTGCCTCTCTGTCCGTCCGCGTAGCCTCGCTACCTCGCCGCCTCTCCGCCCGTCCGCGTAGCCTCGCTACCTCGCTACACCATCGCCTCGCTACCTCGCCGCCTCTCCGCCCGTCCGACGGGAGGTACTGCCTCTCTCCGTCCCCGTCCCCGGCCACCCCACTGCGTGCCGCTCGAGCCCGGCGGCGCCCCGCAACGGTGCGCACTGCCTCCATCCCCGCCGGCCCCGACCGGCCGGCGAGCCCGAGCCCGGCCACTTTTTTTAATTTTTTGTATTTTTTATTAGTATACTATAGTATATATAGATATAGTATATATAAATATGTTTTTTGATATAGTATATATAGATATATAGATATAGTATATATAGATATAGTATATATTTTTTACTAGTATACTATAGTATATATAGATATAGTATATATAAATATGTTTGTGTATAATAGTAATAGATCATATAGATATAGTATATATATATATATGTATGTTTTTTTATTTTTTGTATCTTTTTTATATTGTAATATTTATTACTAGTATATAAATATAGTATATATATATGTTTGTGTATATATATTTATTACTAGTAATAATATATATAGTAGTGCTAAAGAAATATTTGTATATAGGAATTATTTGTATGTAGGAAATATTTGTATATAGAATTTTTTTGTATATAGAAATATTTGTATATAGGAATTATTTGTATATAGGAAATATTTTGTATATAGAAATATTTGTATATAGGAATTATTTGTATATAGGAATTATTTGTATATATAAAATATTTGTATATAGGAAATATTTGTATATAGAAATTTTTTGTATATAGAAATATTTGTATATAGGAATTATTTGTATATAGGAAATATTTTGTATATAGAAATATTTGTATATAGGAATTATTTGTATATAGGAATTATTTGTATATAGGAAATCTTTGTATATAGAAATATTTGTATATAGGAATTATTTGTATATAGAAAATATTTGTATATAGGAAATATTTGTATACAGAATTTTTTTGTATATAGAAATATTTGTATATAGGAATTATTTGTATATAGGAAATATTTTGTATATAGAAATATTTGTATATAGGAATTATTTGTATATAGGAAATCTTTGTATATAGAAATGTATATAGGAATTATTTGTATATAGGAATTATTTGTATATTGAATGAAAAATGTTATTGTGTGCATTTTGTAGAAAACTATGGATCCAATCCAGAGAGACCTAGCACAGGAAGAAATTCTCGAGAATATGATCAACGACACCAAAGGGGCGAAAGAGGGTGAGTATGTCTCCGACAGGTGCAAAGAGGGTCTTTGGAATGACCTCATGACACATTTCACCCTGCCAGAATATGAGGATGATGCCGACACAGCTGCATTGAGGAAGAAAGTCAAGCAATGGACTCTTACGAAGATGGCCGAACTATTCAAGAACTGGAAGAAAGCATTATGGCAAAAGTATCAGAAGACGAAGACTCCTCCTAAATTTGAAGGCTATCTAAGGAAGCAGCAGGCTAACTGGGATGCATTTGTGAAGTACAAGGAGTCACAACCTGCAATGGAAATGTCGGAAAAAAACAAGAAAAATGCTGCGATGAAGAAATATCACCATCACCTGGGGCCAGGGGGCTACGCGGCTGCCATGCCAAAGTGGGATGCTAAAGAGAATGAGCTGATTGCTAAAGGGATCACTCCAGAACCAATACGCGAAGAATGGGATCTGAGGGCAAGGAATTGGTTCCTTGGGCATGGGAGTGAGTATGACGAAAGTACAGGGGTTCTTATTTGCAGTGACGGGATTAGGATACCCCGGGATACATGGCAGAAAGTGGTGAAGGAGATTAAAGCGGGGATAACAAAGTTCCGTCTCGATAGAGAGAAAGACTTGCTGACAAAGGTCCTCGGGAATGACGAACGCGGAGGACGTGTACGAGGCCTTGGCCCTAGTTATACGTGGGAGATGGGGTTTCCCAAAGACAGAGATACTTATAGGAGCCGAGAGAGAGCAAAGAGACGACGGTAGGAGGAGGAGGGAGACAAGTTCACCGAGTTGATAGGAACACTTCGAATGCATCAGCAACAGATTGACGAACTTCGAGGAGCAGCGCGCCTGCAAGATCCTGTACTCAATATTACCGCCGTCCCATCTCAGCGGAAAAGCAGCGTGGCTAAATCGGAGGTCCCTTCTGACGATGCACGTATGGTAGATGGCGGTCCCGGCTACCCCGTGGATGGAATCAAGGAGCAGGCATCTTGTGAGCTCCATCAGAAGGTGAAGGACCTATCCATCAAGGTGCGGTCGGATGTGCTTTACCTTGTCCACCTGGCGCACGCTGGCATGGCCGTGAGATTCCAGCTGGCTATGCTAAAGTTCGTGTGGATGAAATCGCAATGGGGTGGGACTCAATGGAGCTTGACATCCCTGGACCTGAAGGTGAGAGGACACTCAGAGAAGTACTGGGTGGTATCATTCTATGGGAGAAGAACAACATCAAGCTTCCAGGCTGGACGCCAAAGCCAACACCGCCTCCGAGTGGTTGCATGTCACCTTCGCCTCCATCACCTCCAAGAAGCCCACCCCATGACTATGACCACCACAGCCCGAGTCCATCTCGATCTCCGCCGCAGCCTCCGATTAGTACTAAACGACGCAGGAGCCCAAAACGACAAATGTCGCCCCTCCCAAGAGTACCTCATAAGAATATTTCTATCAGACCTTACGATCGTACTGACGAGGAAACCGACATGATCGTAATGGCCGAATGTGTTGCGCAGCTTCAAAAGAAGAAACCCGAGCCTGCCCCGGTATACATCGAGAAGCAAAAAGCGTATGCACTTTCTTTTCTGAACACAAAATCGCAATATAACTTGCACCATAAGCCAAATGACTATCGACGCACACTTCAGAAGGAAGTGAAGAAGAGCAAATCAAGTAGAAGTGCAAGCGGGAGCAAATCATCAAGTCAAAGTGCAACCGGGAAAAGAAAGGACGTCCCCCAGCTCGGGGAACAGGCCAAAAAATCGACCCCACCCCTCAAGGTGGTATCCTATGACACTCCCCAGCAGGATATGAAAGAAGCTAAGAAGCTTGCGGCCGCTATGAATGTGACTGTTGAGGAATTGCTAGGTTCCCAGGATGACAAGTTACCTAAGGCTCAGGTAGTCCCTACATATGTCCCAGGGAATCCTCTGGTCAGCTTTGAGTAGTTCCAACAATTGCCAACACAAATGCGGAGTTTACATAAATAGTACTTGAAAGCCGTAAAGGAGGAGAGAATAATGATCGTGGCGAAAGTCCCACATGACTACTACTTCCGAGAAGAAGAGGTCCATGTTGAGTTTCCAGAACTCTTCCAGTTATAAACTTTCGACGCCCTCGACAAAAGTCTCATGATTTGCTATTGTCTGTAAGTTGTTGAATTCATTGTCTGTATATAAGCTGTTCATTTTTTTCAGTTGTTCGGTTCATTGCATGTAATTATCCTAATTATATCCTTTTGTACTCTATTATTATGCAGAATGAAGATCATGGAATGTAAAAGAAGATCAATCTTCAGTGTTGGGTTCATTGACCCAGATAAAATACATTGTCGGACGCTAAAGGAAAAAACTGAGGACACACAGGAAAACCTTCTAAGGTTTCTAACGGAGCAAAATTTCTGTGACCACATACTGTTTCCTTACAATTTCACGTGAGTGTCTTACTCTATTGTACACATTCTCTTTTGCTTACTCGATGTTAAGTGTAATTGATGAGTTACTGATGTATATATAAACGTGTACAGTTTTCACTGGATTCTCATGGACATTCAACTTGATAAGGGAAGAGCTGAAGTCATGGACCCATTAAAGAGACCCCTGGAACAGTTTAGTGATATGCAGGACATGCTCCAGAGGTAATTTTCGCGCTATAGCGGTCTCTTTCGTTGATTTCCTGAGATATCACGTAATAAATAACTCATTTATTTTCTTTACCGGGTAGGGTTTGGAACCAGTTTAAGGGTGCGGTTAGGGGTGACTTTACTGAGAAGCTGACGTTTAAGCTAGTCTCGGTAAGTAGTAGGCGCATCTCTTTACTTCTAGTTTCAATATAATTATGATGCTGGATTATTATTTTGATTGAATTTTATTCTCGTAAAGTGCGCGAGGCAGCCACAGGGGACGAATATATGTGGATTCTACGTTTGTGAGTTCATTCGCACGTTTATCAGTGAGCTGAATGATTATAGAGTCGATGTAAACAATACATTCATAACATTATTTTTTATTACCGTCACTTTTTGTTATCATGATTGATATTCATATTGATCTCCTTTTCTTATATAGTTCGAGAAAATGCGGGATCAGCTCCTACCACAGCAACGCGTAGTAGCAATTGCTGAAGAACTGGTAGGATTCTTGATGAACGAGATGATAGATGACGTCGGAGAATTTAGTGTGAATAGGCACCGATGATCCCCGACCGTGTAATTGAATAGACGGGCTCTAGTCCCGATAATTGTGATCTCCATGTGTAACTATCATGTATATATTTGTATGCTCGATGTTAAGAGAAGTTATCTTATGTATGCACGAACATGTACGGTATATTGTAGCGTAGAAAACTATTTTGAAATGAAAAAAAGAATACAAATTAAATTCTCTGCCGCGGCAAAGAAAGTGCCTAAAATTCTGCCGCGGCAGAGAACCATTTATCCCGGTTCGTAATACGAATCGGGACTAATGGGGGCACCCAGTGTCCGCAGAGACAGCCACGTGGATGCCCATTGGTCCCGGCTGGTAAGAGGGCCGGAACTAATGGGTGGGCCTTTAGTCCCGCCCCTCCAGTCCCGGTTATCAGAACCGGGACTAAAGCCCCTTACGGGCCGGGACCAGAGGCCCGTTTTCCACTAGTGTACATCACCTCAGAGAAGTTCACCGCCGGGGGACACCGCTGGTGCCTGCTCTACTACCCCAACGGCGGCCACAACTCCAATTCGATGGCTATATCTCTAAACTGTTTCGATCTCGAAGAAGTGGAGGCCGACTTCACGATCAATGTGCTGGACCGAGAGGGCATCCCAATGCCAGCGTACAACCGCGCCTACTGCCACAGGTTCAAGTACTTGAACCTTGATGAGGAGTGGGGCGGCGAGCTCATCAAGAGGAGCGACCTGGAGAGATCGGCCTATCTCAAGGACGACACCTTCTGGGTTCGAGGCGATGTCACCGTGCAAAACAAGATCTTCACAAGTGCCATCCCGGTATCTGAGGTCCCTGGTGGTGCAAGTGTAGTTTTACATCGGCGTTCAGGTGGGATTCTCTCTAGTTGTTTACCTGCCCCTTGTTCCGAATTGTTCTACAGTAGTACTCCCTCCGATTCATATTACTTGTCGTTGAAATGGATGTATTTAGCACTAAAACATGTCTAGATACATCCATTTTAGTGACAAATAATATGGATCGGAGGGAGTAACAGAGTTTTACTTCCTTGACAACATCTGACTCTAGTGTAATACTAATTCACTAGCGCGTTCAACCGATGGCACCATTCCGATCATGCTGACTCCGTACACTGGTTAAAGAACACACACAAGTAGTAGTACATGCTAACTGTGGAAACAGAACCCAAAACAAGTGTGTTAACACCTAGCGAGCGAGGGTTCTTCAGTGAAATGACGAACTGAACCCACGCTCGATCTGCACTCACTCCTGCTCAACAAAAAGAAATTTGCTGGGGTGTGACGCTGCAATGCAACACACAGTTAACTCGCTCACCTTCCCTACCTGGTACTAGTACAGTTAACTCGGCGTCGCCGCTAGCTGCAGCAATGTCGGTCCTGTTTCACAAGGGAAGGGATCTCGCGCTCGCCCCTCCCTCCCTCCCTCCCTCGAGCACAACGCACTCCGGCGCACCATGGTGGTACTGCTCAGCTTGACAATGGCCACCGACACCTGTGCTCTGCTCTCCAACAACTACACCTCATGTCATGCTAGACGGCCTGCACCCGATCGTAGTTTTTAGCGGAGATATCGTAGTTTTTGCATTGTTTTGTACTACTTTGTAGACAAGTAGATCATATGCGAGATATCCTGTTTTATAGTGTTTGTACTGCTTTATAGTAGTATACGAGTGTTGCATTTTTAGATAATAAAAAATAGGCATAGAGTTCCGTATATATCATAGGATTTAGATGTCAGTTGCGGCATTTTGTAGCAACTGATTGTTTTTATTTTTTAAATTGCACCAATAGTTGGAACCGGAGCTATTTTGAGAGGTCATTGTTATCCGGAGGGGCCGCTGTTCATCGGTCTTTCATGGTCCCTTCTTACTATAAGTATTGAAACATCATTTTTCTTGTTGTATGGTCCCTTCTTATTATGAGTTGCGACTGGACTTGCAACTCGCTTCTCTCGGGGAGTTGCAACTAAGGATTGTTTCATGGTACCATCTTACTATGAGTTACAAATGGACTTGGAACTGGCTTTCTCAGGGAGTTCAACTGAGATTGCAGCTTGGGATATTTTTAGCGGTTCCTTCTTACTATGAGTTCCAACTGGACTTTCAACTAGATTTTTATCCGGAGTTGCAACTAGGGTTGGAACCGAGGGTTCTTTTGTGGCACTAGTAGAAAAAGAGCCTTTCATCCACCCCTTTAGTCCCGGTTGTGGTTGGATCCGGAACTAATACTCACATTAGTCCCGGTTCCAACGGAACAACCTTTAGTCCCGGATCAAACGGGACCTTTAGTCCCGGTTGGAGACAGCAACCGGGACTAAAGGGGTTGCGGCAGGCTGCGATCGGTGCCGACCCCTTTAGTCCCGGTTCGTATCACCAACCGGGACTAAAGGGGTAACCTTTAGTCCCGGTTCGTATTACCAACCGGGACTAAAGAAAATGGACAAAAAAAATTCAAATGGCCATAACTTTTGCATACGATATCAGAAAAATACATACAGTCTATCAAAACATGCAGAAAAAATTTCCTCTTCGATTTCAACAGCCTTAGGCCGTTTTGGATTCCTTTAGATTCCTAAAATTTGAAAAGAAAAAAAGTTATTTCAAAAATTAAATTTTTTTAAATAATTTTTTATGTCATATTTGAATTCCTCACATTTTTTGATAATAATGGATATATTATTTATGTCATATTTTTATGTCATATATTATTTGTCAAATTTCGATTTACAGATTTGAAGATATTATTTATGTCATATTAAATAAATAAATGGCAAAAATGAATAAAATATTAATTTTGAATTTTTCATTGGAATAAAATATTATTATTACTTATTTATTGTTGTTTACTTAAATAGTTATTCATAATTTCAAAAATAAAGACAATTGACATATTGATATGAGCTAATAGGATTGATATACTAGTCTTAACAACAAGGTATAAGAGTCCTTTGCGCGAGGTGGGAGAGATGGAATGGGAAAGTTAAGCGTACTGGGGGTGGAGTAGTGCTAGGATGGATGACCGATCGGAAAGTTTGACTATAAGTATAATTTGACATAAGATTAAATATAGTTAGTGTGAAAAATGAGAGATGTGAGAGATTAGCGAGTCAGATAATTCAAATGTTCAAGAAAAAATTGAAAAAAATTCAAAAAAAATAATTGTTTTAAAAAAAGCCCTTTAGTCCCGGTTCGTATTACAAACCGGGACTAAAGGTCTCACACGCTCGACACTGCCCCGTGAGGGCCTTTTGTCCCGGTTTGTGGCCGAACCGGGACTAAAGAGGGAAGTCTTTAGTCCCGCCTCTCTAGTCCCGGTTCCAAAACCGGGACTAAAGCCCTTACGAACCGGGACTAAAGGCCTGTTCTCCACTAGTGTGGTTTCTTCTTACTATGAATTGCAACTGGACTTGAATTTTGGTTTCTCAGGAGTTGCAACTAAGTATTGAAATGCCATTTTCTTCTTTCATGGTCGTTTCATACTATGAGTTGCAACTTGACTTGCATTTAGATTTCTTGAGAATTGCGACTAGGGTGAAACTGAAGATTGAAATATCATTTTCTTGCTTCATGATCCCTTCTTACTATTAGTTGCAACTGGAATTGTAACTGGCTTTAACGGGGAGTTGCAACTGAGTATTGTTTCGTAGTCCCTTCTTATTATGAGTTGCAACTAGACTTACAATGTATATTTATCGGGAGCTATCAACTGGGGCTGCAACTGAGGATTGTTTCGGAGATGTTTCGTGGTCTCTTCTTACTATGCTTTCTCGTTGCATCTGAATTATTTTCGTGGTCCATTCTTACAATTAGTTGCAACTAGACTTACAAGAGGTTTTTCTCGGTGAGGTTGCAACTGAGTTATTATCTTCGTTTTTCTAAATGTATGATATTTTAGTAGAGTATTTTAGCCTAACAAATCATATGTAGAATCAAAGTAGTATAATTTTTTCAATTAGGGTTGAAGCAACTGGATTTGTAACTAGTTTCTCCTTTTGAGAGGCGCGACTAGGTTGCAACCGAGGATTGTTTCACAGACCCCTCTTCATTTGAGTTTACAACTCGACTTCTAACTTTCTTTATCGCAAGTTGCAACGGGAGTTATAACTAAGAATTGGTTCGCGGTCACATCTTCACTATGAGTTGCAATCTAACTTGCAACTGGTAATTTTTCCAAGTTGCAACTGGAAGTGCAATTCGTTCATGTTCCCCCTCTTGCAAAGTTGAATCGAAACCGAGTTTGACTCATCAACAAACTGACTCAAGCTAGTCAATCATATTTTTTTTGAATTTTTATGTGTATCCTGTGAGTTACAAACGTACTTTGCAACTAGTTCTTGATTTTACTAGTTGCAATTGGATGTGCAACTGAGTTTAATGTTTTTGTGACTATGATTTTCGTGTTTCCTATAAGTTGTACTTGCAACTGTCTCGACTCATGTTTCCTATGAGTTGCAACCGGACTCGCAACTGGTTCGTGTTTTCCCTATGAGGTGAAATTGGATTTGTAACTGGTTCATGTTATTCCTATGAGTTGCAATCATACTTGTAAATGGTGCATGGTTTTATGAGCTACGGACTCGCCACTGACTCATGTTTTCATATTAGTTTCAATCGGACTCGCAACTGATTCACGTTTTCATATTAGTTGCAATCGGACTCGCAGCTGACTCATGTTTTCCATGAGTTGCAATAGGACTTGGAATTGACTCATTTTTTCTATGAGTTGCAATCGGACCCGCAACTGACTGATTCTTACTATGAGTTGCAATCGGACTCACAACTGAGTCATGTTTTTTTATGAGTTGCACTCGAAACCGCAACTGACTCATCTTTTCTATGAGTTGCAATAGGACTTGCAACTAACTCATGTTTCCGATGAGTTGCAATTTAGATTCGTCACTAACTTATATTTTGTACGAGTTGCAATCATACTTTAAAACTGGTTCATGTTTTTCCTAGTTGCAACTAGAAGTGCAACTGGTTCATGTTTCCACTTACAGGTGGAGTTGCAACTAAGAGATTTTTTCATTTACAGGTGAGGTTGTAACTAAGATATTTTCCAATTACAACCAAGCTGAGTTTTTCTCTAGTTGCAAAGTCAAACTACGTAAATTGTGACCAAGTTTTTTTTTTAAATATTTATATTTATAATACGAAATCCATACCCTTTGATATCATGAAACATAAGTTCACATGATATCTATATAATATTATAGTTTTTGATAGTTTTTTTAAAAGTTTGATCAAAGTTTCTGTAAATTAATTTAAAAAACAAAAGCCTCAAGCTTTAAAATAGACGAGTTCAAGAAAAAATGACCATTAAATTGGTCAAGAAAACATGAATTATATGTCCCAAAAATCATACCATTGGATTCATATTTAAATGACCCATCCAATTATATAGTTTTTGTGACATATAATTCATATTTTATTGGTCAAATTTATAATCAAACATATTTATTAAACTTTGTGTTAGTCTAAATCGGTATGAAGGGCGTAGTACTTTTTATTGATAGTACTCCCTCCGTTTCAAAATATAAGACGTTTTAGCTTTTTGAAAACAATGTATGACCCATTTTAGTGTGTAGATTCATTTAGGATTAGAGTGAACTTACGCACTAAAAGAGGTCTAGATACACTATTTTCACAAGCTAAAACATCTTATACTCCCTCCGTCCCAAAATAAGCGACGTGGGTTTGTTTAGATTCGGAAGTATGTAGACACGTTTTAGCATATAGGTATATACGAATCTAGACAAACTCAAATCACTTATTTTAGGACGGAGTGAGTATTTAGAAACAGAGGGAGCACTAATTAGCAGAACATGCAGCAAAGAAACGTGAAACATCGCGAGTGAGATTTGCATTGACGGTACCGAATGGAAGCAGTAAAGAAAAGAATAAGGTTTGCATTCGACCACGGACACACTCTATGGCTATACGGCATAGGGGTCACGTCACTTCCGGTAGCATTGGTGCCGGCCGGCCCGGGTGCGCGCCTACAGCTCACGTACGGGATAGAGGAGAAATAAACCGAGCGTGTTGCGCACACGGATGACTTCACCTAGCTGAGACTTGGTGTAATTCTCAGCTAGCTGTGCGTTAGTCAGACCCTTAATATTATGTATAAGTATTTTTTTTTAGCACATAGAATTAGACTAATTGCTACAAGATCAAAAAATATGCATTTGTTAGGGTACGGCCCTGTGCGTGTGCCCCCGACGTCGAGGCCATGCTAGCGCACCTTCAATGCCTCGTCGTCCGCGGCTCCATGTAGTCCGCCGTGCACCAGCGGCCGGCAGACTGAGACGACGGAACTTGGTGGACTGGAGAGAACGCATCCATTGGGATCGGCACGTTCACGGCGTGTTGCCAAGGCGGCGCACGCTCTGCTCGCCTCCAACTCCAGCTGGCTGGGGGGTGCCTGTGCCACCAGTAGGTCGTGCAGTGCTATCGCGCGCGGTGCTCGCTCGGCCTCGCACAGCTTGCGGCCGCCATGTACGTCGTCCACTGGTCGTCGCTCTTCTCGTGACAGCAACAACTTCCAAGGCCAGCTCCCAGGGGTGCACATCGCCCGGTACGGTAGGTGGTGCCGGCCACGAGCACGACTGTGCGTGCGCATCCAGGGCGAGCCGTTCGCCACGCTGCCGGCGGTCATAGTTGAACTGCGCGCCGAGCCCAGCGACCATGTCCTTGATGGAGCACCGGATGTGCGTGCATACCTTGCTTGTTGTTTCCTTCGTTTTATGATGAGATGAATCCTTTTCAGTGCACGTGTAGACGCACCATGTGTGGGAATATAATCTTGTGTTGACGCACGCACGCTCTGCTGGCGGAGGCTTCACCATCGCTGACATGGTTCGAGTTCATCCGCCTGGCCTGGCCGGGTGTGGGAATAACCAGAACCAGATGCGAGTCTCAGCAGACATGGTTCTCGAACCTGCACGTCGGCATGGCCTACAAGTACAACTCGTCTTGTTGTTGTACTACTCGTCCTTGATCGGCACGCCAGCGTGGACCGCCATGTCGGAGGACGTACGCGATGAGCTCCGAGCTCGATCGATCGGGTGCAGGCTCTTGATGGTGGCGCAGGAACGGCACAGTCCGAGACGGCCATTTCACTGTTGACGTCGATCGGTGTCTGGGTTCATGGCGAGCTTCGATTCGTTGATTGAACAGGGGTTCGACGCCGTGGAGCGAGCAGGCAGCTGGGGACGACGGGCTAGGCCTAGGCGTAGGCCGCCGATCGACAAGGTGCACCAGCAGCAGGACGTTCGGGCGCGCTGGATTTGTGGCTGGACACTTGGACGCGGCCTGTCAGCTGTGAAAACTCACCAAACAAAAACAGCAGCACTCGGTATGGCTGGTGAGGAGCAGGAGAGCAGGACACGGTGGTTTGCCGGCGCTCCTCTCCGCCGGCTAAAGATACTGACATCCCTCCTCCCTGAGTGGGCGGCGGCAGCAGCAGCCACGCGACTGAATCATGGCGATATATGTGTGCTGTGCGTGACGCGTGACCCGGGACGGCGCGGCGACCTCGATCACGTACGTCCAAGACCGGCCAGACTTGGACGACGCCCTTCCTTCTCCTCTCACAACCCCTCACGTACAGTAGTATAGTACATTGCCATCAACATCAACGCGACGCGTCCCGCTCGCCACCTCCACGGGCAAGGGCGGTGAATGCTCTGCTGGGCGGAGCCTGTTGGGCGTCGCGCTCTGGCTCGACGCCATGCACGTGTACGGCAGTTCCTCCCGCCGGGGCGGCAATTCGGCATGCCATGCATCAGAGGGTCTCCGACTCGTCGCCGGTCTTCTCGCAGACAAGGCGGTCCAGACGGCGGCGTCCAAGGCCAGCTCGTGGGCATGCGCATCCGCATCCGCAAGAAAGTCGGTACGCCTCTCGGCGGTCACTATGGCACCATCCATGCCATCCGCACCATCCGCACCAATATAATTATGAATGATTTTTTGTTTCCTGTGATCGTGTGACCAATCAGTAAGTAGGACGGTACGGCGATGATGATGTAATCATGAATGTGTTGGTGCTGCTCCCCCACTCCTAGTGTTGCCGACCAGTCCACGCAATCCACGCAGGTGTAGACCGATGCTACAGCTCACAAGGCCACACAAGTGCGGGCTGATGGTGCTGCTAGCCAGGGGCTGATGCAAAAATGCAACCCCGTGTAAGTTGGTTCCTCGGCACCATCTTTGTTCTTCATTTGTTGGAGATTCGTGCTGGCATTTTACAGAACACCTCTCTCACCTCACTTCTCAAGTCCATTGTTATTTTGTTTATTAGCCCTCAGTTTTTTCATGTTTTATACGCTTCGTTGCTGTCTTCAAAAGACAAATATGATTCACAGATACATCTATGTTTTATTTAACATCTTCTTTTTTTCACCACATTTGTCCTCAAAAATTTTCAGGAATATTCATATATGTCAATTCATGTTTCATCCTAGAGTCGGAAGTTTCGTACAAGATTCATACGTTTTACACGTAATTCAGACAAGATTCATAAGATTTACACGTTTCTAAGAAACACAAATAATACATATTTTTTACAATATCTATGCACGTTTCAAACTTTTTTCCACCAAGAGATATTCGTATAATTTTCTCACAGAATACAAGTTTCATATTTTTCATCCCACATCGAAAGTTTCCATACAAGATTCATAAGTTTCATTCACGTTTCATACATGTTTCTGCGAGGAAATACATATAATGCATATTTTTTAGAAGACCATCCAATCCTATATGTTTCATTAAAGTTTGACATCAAATCCTTACAAGTTCCATAGAAATTTTGATGATCCAAACAAGATCTGCAACATTTCCATGGAAAAAACATGAACCATGATTCATACAAGTTCTTAAAAGAGATTAGTACCAAATATATCTAGTTCTTCAAAAAGATTAGTAAATAAAATAGATCACTTGATTCAACGCTGTTACTAATCTGGGAACGAACCCTAGGAAATCCATAGCAATTACATGATCCGTAGCAATTACTGATCTGGAATGAACCCTAAAAAATCCCAAAATAAAACTAAAAATAAACCAAGAAAATTCCAAAAAAAGAAAACGAAGGCTAAGAAAAAAGGGGTGCTGCGGGAGGAAGTTCGTCGGGGATGCGAGGCGGCCGCCCGTGGTCGTCGTTGACGGGGCGCGTCGGCGCCGCAGGAGGAGGCGCGTTAGGGTAGAGGGCAGCCGCTCGTGGTCGTCGTCGACATGGTGCGCCAGCATCGCAGGGAGAGGAGCGTCGAGCCTGCCAGGCAGCAAAAGGAGGCGCGTGGTCGTCGTCTTCCCGACCGGCACGCGAGGCGGTGGGAGGCGACGTTGTGGGAGTCGAGTGGGGTCGCGCGTGGGATCTAGGGAGGAGGCGCGGGGTGAGCTCGTCGGAGGAGGCGGTGCGTGGTCGTTGGGGAGCCCCATGGCGGAGCTGGCGAGGAGTGGTGGCTGGCGCAACGGGGTGGAGGAGGGGTGGGCGGCGCACGAGGTGGAGGAGGGGTCGGGGTGGCGGCGTTGGGTGGTGCCGAGCCGGGCAGGGTCTGGGACTGGGTTAGGTTAGGTTAGGTTAGGGTTAGCCTTTTTATCTTATCCCAGTGTGGTGTAGATATTTTATATTTTTGCAAGGGTTAAAATGCAAAATCATTGGAAGGTTTGACTAGTGGACCTTGCACGAATCTTGAATAAATTGATGGCTATGATCGTGTCGGGGGCCCAACCCGAGTGTGGTAAATCCGTTCTGGGGGATGATGCTACGACGGCAGAGGCAGTGGCTAATGCGTAGTTGCTGCTGCCATGTGGCCATCGTCGATTCGTGCAGCATTGTGGTTGTTCGGTACAGCGTGCCTCCTCCTCGAGCGTGCAAGCCTCCATGGCTATGCAGAATGCCTCCTACGGGTCCTGTCTGGCGGTTGCACTGGGAACACCTCCTCCTGCTCCTGTTTGACCTCCGGTGCGGGTTCTTGGTCCGAGTCATCGTCGTCCTCACTATCGTCCATTTCAGGCATCTTGGGGTCGCTCTCCACCGGGAAGTCGCCTATGAAAGACGAGCGTCGCGACGCCTTGTGCTCCCACTCCAGGAAGGCCATCTAGAAGTCCGTGTGGCGGCAGGGTCGCTACGGAGATGTGACGGTATCTGGCGGCACCGACGGGCGATCTCGAAGTCCAGCGATGTCCCTTCCGATGACGCAAACGACATCAGCACCCCCACCCTACTCAAGTGGCAGCCGACAGGAAGGCCGACGTCCCTGTGCTCACATGGAGAAAACCCATCCCACCAATACCGACACTCATCCACCGACACGTATAGCTGGCCACGGTGCAGGTGTTGCGGCACGAATATTGCGACAATAGTGTGACATCGGCACGGGTGATGACAACTCTGTATGTGTATCAACTCATTGGGACTCCAAGTACATAATGTTGTAGCAAGCGTCTTTTCCTCACAAGGGTGACTCGAGGATTTATCTCTTGGGAATTATGGAAACTTGTCATTTGTCCTCTTCTAGCAACCTACAAAATAAAGTTTTTGCCTTGTGTCCCCAACTCTACCTGTGATCGTCAAGCACAAGGTTTCGTATTAATAATTTTTTAATAAAACCGTAAAGTAAAATAACAGTAGGTAAACTATAACAAGAACAAGAAAGTAAAAAATAACAAATTAAAGTTATTTTTGGATTTTTTTAGTCTTGTAGAAAGTAAAAGTATTTTTTGTATTTTATAATTTACTTCTTGCAAAAAATGTAAAAGATAGTAAAATAAAATAAAAGTGGTTTCTTATGATAAAAAGTGGACCGGGTTCATCGGTTCACTTGTCTACTCTCTCATAAATTATGGTGGACATAAAACTATTCATAGATGATATAATATTACTTAGAACTTCACTCTGTGTTTAATTAGCATTCATACGGGCAACATGTCCTAATATAAATATGATGCAACACATCTCACATATACTTCTCTAGAAAGAGAAACTCCATGCAATCTAAAATCTATCTATACTATAATTTGTCTTGAGGTAGGTTCGTCCGCACTAAGTTTGGTTCCAATTTTCCCTGAACACTTTTGCCCCTAGTTGTTTGAGGATATTTACCCACCATGCTACCCATAAGTCAATATACCACGTTGTTCTTTTTTGCTTGACCGCGTGGAGGATGTCCTCTCCATCTCCAATCCCCTCCAACAGCGATGAACATATCGCAGGAAGATCCACCCCGCTGCGTGGATGGAGGCACACCTCCATGGCATGCTCGACGCGGAGCTCCGCGGCACGCTCTGCGGTGATTGAGACCTTGGCCGCTTGGTATGGTAGAGATCAACGTCGTAGGCATCGAGCTCCTCTACGTGCGTCTAGAGGCTGGCCGGAAGGAAGCATGCCCACAAGGTGCCAAGAGCAGCAAGCCTGCGATGGTCATGGAGGCCAGGCATTCATCAAAATTGCTCCCGGGGCCCCGCCATGAGGAAATAAGATAATAAGAAAGCAATACAACAATCTATCACAGCGGCCAAGCAAGCTTCGAGTCAACGGAGAAGTCGATTGCCCCATCACGACCCTAGCCCCGCCACCTACCTACAGCCTGGCCTTATCTAGAGCGAAATCGTCGCCTATCCCTGACCAACATCAGCATTAGGAGAGTAATGAGAGGAGTAGCCAGAGCTCACCCGGACCAAATTGGCAATAGGAGTCAGGAGCTACCTGTCGTCCAATTACGCGGCACCACTGACACCAGCCTGCCATTGACCGATAGCGATCTGGTCTCAGTAATAGGACGCCTCCTCGTCAATGATTTTGTTGACAATCTATGCAGCGATCTGGTCTTAGTAATAGGTTCATACCTTTTAAAGAATGACAAAAGAAAAGTAGAGAGAAGTGCCACTTCATGGTAACGGAAAGCGTTGTTCTTGGACACCATGTTTTAGGAAGAGGAATTAAAGTGGGTCGTGCTAAAATAGAAGCTATAGATAATCCACCATATCCTAAATATATCAAAGGTATAAGAATTTTTCTTGGGCCTACAGGTTTCTATAGAAGGTTTATTAAAGATTTATCGAAAATATCAAACCCCCTAACTAATATTTTCCAAAAGGTTGTTCCATTCTATTTTAATGATGATTGTGTAGAGTCCTTTAATGTTTTAAAGAATGCTTCCATAAGTGCTCCTATAATTCAGTCTCCTGGTTGGAATTTACCTTTTGAAATTATATGTGATGCTAATGATTATGCAGTAGGTTCTATTTTAGGCAAAAAGAGTAGATAAAAAGTTAAATGTTATTTATTATGCTAGCAAGAGTGAAATTATTCTACTACTAAAAAATAGAAATGTTATTTGCATGTGATAAGTTTAGACCTTACATTGTTGACTCTAAAGTCATTATGCACTCTGGTCATTCTTCTATTAAATATCTTATAAATTTGATCTACATATTTTTGATAGGAAAGGAGAATATAACCCTGTAGTTGATCACTTGTCTAGAATGGAAAACATTCCCTCATATCCTATTTCAATTAATGAGAGTTTTGCTAATGAGTAACTTGCAAATATGAATGACATGTCGGGTCTCCATTGTTAGTATACCTAGAACGGATCTAGGACAAGGCCCATAAGCATCCATAGGTTCTGGAAGCACCCGAAGTCTAGGTACCAGACGTGACAACGGTAAAGCCCAAGATTTAGTCGACATAGTCATAGAGTTACCTTTTGTTCTGTAATCAACCCGGATTGGACTCTAAGACCTAGCCTCTCACATAAAGACTTGTGAAAGCGCATGTGTGCCCCCATGTGTGGTTTTGATAATTAATGACAATCTCTATGGACTAATGTTTGCATTGAGATGCACTTGTAGGATTTGTCCAATGGCATCGCCTGGACCATGTGTTAGGTTGAAGAAATGAAGAACGATAAGCAATGTGCAAGGGCTTTGGGTCTATTGGAATCATGTTGGAGAAGAAGAAGAAGAAGAATAAAGAAAATAAGATCAAGAGTGTGTTGAAGAAGAAGATAAAGTTTCTCGTGTATATCTTCAAGACATCATCCTAATGGAGTTAGAAGAAATAAAGTGCAAGCTTAAGATACACCATCTCTTGGAGATCACATGCTTGAAGCTTGCCGCCCTTGGTGATCATGGATTGATGAAGACAAGTTCAAAGAAGGGGTTACCCCATGGTTGTGAGACCAGGCACATGGCTTAATAGGATTGATAGAATACTCATACAAACAAGTTGCAACTTCTTTTCCGGAAACTCATTCGAAAAGAACTCTAAGGTTAAGCGTGCTTGGCCTAGAGCAATTCTAGGATGGGTGACCGACCAGGAAGTGGGTAACCGGGTGCGCACGAGTAAGGACAAAGTGCGCAGAAAAGACTAGTGTTGGTTTGTGCGGCCAGTCTAGATATCCTATTAAGCGGCCAGGAGTGACACCCCCCGGGCCCAGGAGTGGACGGGGTGTTACAAGTGGTATCAGAGCCGACCCTTGCGATTACACGGGTGTGTGCGGGTTAGTGGCGGGACATGTGGAGCATGGCGATGTTGGAGATATGCCCAAGAGGCAATAATAAAATTGGTTATTATTATATCTTTGTGTTTATGACAATTGTTTACATCCCATGCTATAATTGTATTATAAGGAAACGCTAATACATGTGTGTTTTGTAAACGTAAAAGAGTCCCCAGTAAGCCTCTTGTTGAACTAGCTTGTTGATTAATAGATGATCATGGTTTCCTGGTCATGGACATCGGATGTCATTAATAACAAGGTTATATCATTAGGAGAATGATGTGATGGACACACACCCGTAGTAAGTGTAGCATAAAGATCAAGTCATTAAGTTTGTATTGCTACAAGCTTTCAAATGCATAGTAACCTAATCCTTCGACCATGAGGTTATGTTAATCACCATCATCGGATGGGTACTTTGATGGCATCAAACACCACTTCGTAACTAGGTGGTCATAAAGGTGTCGTTGGGTATTCTGAAAGTATGTGTTGAAGCGTATGGACCAAGATTGGGATTTGTCCATCCATATGACGGATAGATATGCTCTGGGCCCTCTCAGTGGAATGTCATCTAGTTAGCTTACAAGCATGTGACTAGGTCACAAGGGATGACATATCATGGAACGAGTAAAGAGTACTTGTTAGTAACGAGGTAGAACTAGGTATGGAGATACCGACGATCAAACCTTGGATAAGTAGAGTATCGCGTGACAAAGGGAATTGGTTTCGTATGTTAACAGTTCTATCGATCACGAAGTCATCGTTGAGTATGTGGGAGCCATTATGGATCTCTAGATCCCGCTGATGGTCATTGATCGGAGAGGTGTCTCCATCATGTCTACATATTCATGAACCGTAGGGTGACACACTTAAGGTTCGATGCTGTTTAGGTAGATATGGAATATGCGTTGGAGACCGAATGTTGTTCGGAGTCCCGGATTGGATTTGAGACGTCACGAGGAGATCCGGAATTGTCCGGAGAATAAGATTCATATAATGGAGATCATTTTCTAAGTTAGGAAATGTTCCGGAGTATTTATATGGGGATTCTAGAAGGTTTCGGAATGTTCTGGAAGGTTCTAGAAGATTTTTTGGAGTTTACTTGAAAACCAAGAAAGGATAAAAGGATAAAGGGAAATTTAAAAGGGAAACTTGGGGGGAAAGGACTCTCCCCCCCAAGCTCCCTTGTGCGCCGGCCCTAGGGGGTGGGCCTAGCGGTGGGAACCCTAGGCCGCACCCCTCCCTCTATATATAGAGGGGTGGAGGCGCCACCCCCCCTTGCTCCTCCACTCTTGCCCCTAGCCGCCTCTCTCCTCCTCCTTCCTTCTGCTCAGGCTTAGGCGAAGCCCTGCAGAATCCTCTACTCCACCACCACCACCACGCCGTCGTGCTGTTGGGATTCCGTGGAGAGATCTACTACCTCCGCTGCTCGCTGGAACGGGGAGAGGAAGGTCTGCTTCGACTCCGCACATGTGACCGACTGCGGAAGCGCTGCCGGAACGCGGCGCCGGAAGGATCGTCCACTCGATCTTGAGATCGGCAAGTGATCGACTACATCAACCACGAGATCCAATCTCGTAACGCTTTCGGGTCTACAAGGGTTAGTACAGATCTATATCGTTGCACATGTCTAATAGATTAGATCTTGGCTTTTATCTAGATTAGATCTGGGTTTTGTTCGTTCTTGCGGTAGAAATTTTTTGTTTTCCATGCTACGAACCCAACAGTGGTATCAGAGCCGTATCTATGCGTAGATCTGTTGCACGAGTAGAACACAATGGTTTTGTGGGCGTTGGTGCTCGTGCCGTCTTTTGCTTTGTGTACTTTGCATCTTGCGGTATGGTGGGATGAAGCGGCTCGGGCTAACCTTACATGTCATCGCACATGAGACTTGCTCCACGCTTGACATGTAACTTGCTTTGAACAAGTGGCTTTGCGGGTGTCTGTCTCTCTCACCATAGTATAGATCCAATTTACACTTTGCACTTGATAGCACTTGTATCAACATTGTGGTTCAGTTTCGTAGGTAAGATCCGTTCTTATTCGAAAGCCCCAAACCACGTAAAACATGCAAAGAAAATTAGAGGCGTCTAACTTGTTTTTGCAGGGGTTTTGTGATGTGATATGGCCATCATGTGATTATGATTATATTTGATGTATGCAATGATCCTTGTTGTAATATGGCAACCGGCAGGAGCCTAATGGTTGTCTTTAATTCTATTAAGACCTGCGTGTCTATTCATCTTATAATAGCTTTATTCCAAGTAGTTGTAATAGTTGCTAGTGATGATGGACAACCATGAAGCGGCGCCACTGACCTTGACGCAATGCTGGTGATGATGGAGATCATGTCCGTGCTTTGGAGATGGAGATCAAAGGCACAAGAAGAAAGGGCCATATCATATCACACTAATTATGAATTGCATGTGATGTTAATCCTTTATGCATCCTGTATTGCTTAGATTGCGACGGTAGCATTATAAGATGATCCCTCTCACTAAATATCAAGTAATAAAGTGTTTGCCCTTAGTTGGCACCATTGCTAAGACTCATCGTTTCGAAGCATCTCGTGATGATTGGATGTGATAGATTCTACGTGTGCATACAACGGGTGCAAGCCAGATTTGCACATGCGGAAACTAAGGTTAATCTTGACGAGCCTAGCATGTACAGACATGGTCTCAGAACACGAAAATACCGAAAGGTAGAGCATGAGTCATATAAATGATATGATGAACATGAAGATTGTTCGCCGACGAAACTACATCTTCTCTCGTGAAGATCGGACTTGGTGTAGTGGACTTGGTTCGTGTAATCACTAAGACAATGTGAGGGATGTTGTTTTGATTGGGAGTTCACCTAGTTAATTTAAGAATTAAATTTGAACTCAATTCATCATAAACTTAGTCTAAACTACTTGCAAATTTGTTGTAGATTATGGTGACCCCCTCCATCAATTTCAATGCGTTCCTAGAGAAAGAAAAGCTTAAGAACAATGGAAGCAATTTCACGGACTGGTTCCATGGACTGAAGATCGTCCTCAGGGCTGGTCAGTTGACCTATGTGCTCGAAGCACCGCTAGGTGACCCACCTGCAGAAGATGCCACCGATGACGTAAAGAATGTTTACGCCACTCGGAAAAATCATTACTC
Source organism: Avena eriantha (assembly GCA_910589775.1). Classification (NCBI taxonomy): domain Eukaryota; kingdom Viridiplantae; phylum Streptophyta; class Magnoliopsida; order Poales; family Poaceae; genus Avena; species Avena eriantha. The sequence goes on from OU342741.1 coordinate 116,545,449, forward strand.
CATAGTTCAGTGTGCCATCCTGTACGGTTTAGAAGCGGAGCTTCAGAAGTGTTTTGAGCACCACGACCCGTTCGAGATCATTAAGGAGCTCAGGCTGATTTTTGAGACTCGCGCGGCCATGGAGAGCTATGAGGCCTCCGAAAAGTTCTTTAACTGTAAGATGGAAGAGGGTAGCTCCGTTAGCGAGCACGTGCTCACCATGTCTGGGCACGCAAACAAGCTCCAAGAGTTGGGGATAACGATTCCTAATGAGTTAGGGATTCACCGTGTCCTCCAATCACTGCCACCGAGTTATAAGAACTTTGTGATGAACTACAATATGCACTGCATGAACAAGACGTTGCCTGAACTATCGTCCATGCTGAAAACTGCTGAAGTGGAGATCAAGAAGGAGCACCAAGTGTTGATGGTCAATAAGACCACCAATTTCAAGAGACAGGGCAAGCCTAAGAACAAGGGAAACTTCAAGAAGGACGGCAAGAAAGCTGCCGCACCTGCTAAGAAGCCCAAGGCTGGTCCCAAGCCTGAAACTGAATGCTTCTACTGCAAAGGTGCTGGTCACTGGAAGCGTAACTGCCCCAAGTACCTGGCGGATCTAAAGAATGGCAACATCAAGAAGAAAGGTATATTTGATATATATGTTATTGATGTGTATCTTACTAGTAATCGTAGTAGTGCCTGGGTATTTGATACTGGTTCGGTTGCTCATATTTTTAACTCGAAATAGGAGCTGCGGAATAAGCGAAGACTGGCGAGAGACGAGGTGACGATGCGCATTGGAAATGGCTCCAAGCTTGATGTGATCGCCGTCGGCATGCTCCCTCTACATCTACCTTCGGGATTAGTTTTAAATTTGAATAATTGTTATTTGGTGCCTGCGTTAAGCATGAACATTATATCTGGATCTTGTTTATTGCGAGACCGTTACTCTTTTAAGTCCGAGAATAAAGGTTATTCGATTTATATGAGTAATATCTTTTATGGTAATGCACCTGAGATGAATGGTTTATTCTTACTGAATCTCAATAGTAGTGATACACATGTTCACAACATAGATGCTAAACGAACAAAATTGAATGATAATTCTACATACATGTGGCACTGTCGTCTTAGTCACATCAGAGTGAAGGGTATGAAGAAACTCCATTCTGATGGACTTCTTGAATCACTTGATTTTGAATCACTTGAAAGATGCGAAGCATGTCTAATGGGAAAAATGACTAAGACTCCATTCTCTGGAATAATGGAGCGAGCTACAGACTTATTGGAAATAATACATACCGATGTATGGGGTCCAATGAGTGTAGCATCGCGTGGTGGATATCGTTATGTTCTCACTTTCACGGATGACTTAAGTAGATATGGGTATGTCTACGTTATGAAACATAAGTCCGAAACTTTCGAGAAGTTTAAGGAATTTCAAAGTGAAGTGGAAAATCATCGTAACAAGAAGATTAAGTTTCTGCGTTCTGACCGCGGAGGTGAATATCTAAGTTATGAGTTTAGCATGCATTTAAAGAAATGTGGAATACTTTCGCAGTTGACCGCCGGGAACACCACAGCATAATGGTGTGTCCGAACATCGTAATCGAACTCTCTTAGATATGGTTCGGTCTATGATGTCTCTTACAGATTTACCGCTATCGTTTTGGGGCTATGCATTAGAGACAGTCGCATTCACTTTAAATAGGGCACCATCTAAATTCTCTGAAACGACACCATACGAATTGTGGTTTGGTAAAAAACCTAAGTCGTCATTCCTTAAAGTTTGGGGTTGCGAAGCATATGTAAAGAAGTTACAACCTGATAAGCTTGAACCCAAAGCGGAGAGATGCGTCTTCATAGGATACCCTAAAGTAACAATTGGGTATACCTTCTATCATAGATCTGAAGGCAAAGTTTTCGTTGCCAAGAATGGATCCTTTCTTGAGAAGGAGTTTCTCTCGAAGGAAGTGACTAGAAGGAAAGTAGAACTCGATGAGGTTATCAAACCTTCTCTCGGATTTGAGAGTAGCACAGCACCGGAAGATGTTTTTGTGCCGCCTGCACCAATTGGAGAGGAAGCTAATGATGGTGATCATGAAACTTCGAACGAAGTTACTGCTGAACCTCGCAGGTCAACGAGGGTTCGTACCACTCCTGATTGGTATGACTCTGCCTTGAACGTCATGTTGGTGGACAACGCTGATGACCCTGCGACGTATGAAGAAGCTATGGTGAGCCCAGATTCCGACAAATGGCTAGAAGCCATGAAATCCGAAATGGGATCCATGTACAAAAACCAAGTGTGGACTTTGGTGGACTTACCGGATGGCCGTAAGGCTGTCGAGAACAAATAGATTTTCAAGAGAAAAACAGATGCTGATGGTAATGTTACCGTCTATAAAGCTCGACTTGTCGCGAAAGGGTTCCGACAAATTCAAGGAGTTGACTATGATGAGACATTCTCACCAGTAGCGAAGCTAAAGTCTGTGAGGATTTTGTTAGCAATTGCTGCATATTTCGATTATGAGATTTGGCAGATGGATGTCAAAACGGCGTTCCTTAATGGTGACATTGAGGAAGAGTTGTATATGGTACAACCCAAGGGTTTTGTCAATCATAGTGATGCTGACAAGGTATGCAAACTTCAGCGCTCCATTTATGGACTGAAGCAAGCATCCCGGAGTTGGAATCAACGTTTTGATAAAGTAATCAAAAACTTTGGATTTATACAAACTTATGGAGAAGCTTGCATTTACAAGAAAGTGAGTGGGAGCTCTATAGCATTCCTAGTACTATATGTAGATGACATATTGTTGATTGGGAATGATATAGAACTTCTTAATAGTGTCAAAGCCTATTTGAATAATAATTTTTTCAATGAAGGATCTTGGCGAAGCGGCATATATTCTAGGCATCAAGATTTATAGAGATAGATCAAGACGCCTAATAGCGCTTTCACAAAGTACATACTTAGACAAAGTTCTAAAGAAGTTTAGAATGGAAGAGAGCAAGAAAGGGTTCGTGCCCATGTTGTCAGGTAAGACCTTGAGTAAGACTCAAATTCCAGCTACGGCAGAAGATAGAGAAAAGATGAATAATATTCCCTATGCCTCGGCCATAGGTTCTATCATGTATGCCATGCTGTGTACAAGACCGGATATAGCACATGCTATTAGTTTGACTAGCAGATATCAAAGTGATCCTGGAATGGAACACTGGACAGCGGTCAAGAATATCCTAAAGTACCTAAAGAGAACTAAGGATATGGTTCTTTCTTATGGAGGTGATGAACAGCTTGTTGTAAACGGTTACACCGATGCTAGTTGGAACACCGATCCGGATGACTCGAAGTCACAGTTGGGATACGTATTTATTTTGAATGGTGCTGTAGTGAGCTGGAGGAGTGCAAAGCAAAGCGTTGTGGCGAAATCTTCAACTGAATCGGAATACATAGCTGCTTCGGAGGCTGCACAAGAAGCCATATGGATGAAGGAGTTCATTACTGAACTTGGCGTGGTTCCTAGTGCATTGGACCCGATGGCCATCTACTATGACAATACAGGTGCCATAGCTAATGCACAGGAGCCAAGGTCACATAGCAAGCTGAAGCACATCAAACTACGTTTCCATGCTATTCGCGAGTATGTCCAAGATGGTGACATAAAGATTTGCAAAGTACACACTGATCTGAAAGTGGCAGATCCGTTGACTAAACCTCTCCCTAGGGCAAAGCATGACCAACACCAGAACGCCATGGGTGTTAGGTATATTACCATGTAATCTAGATTATTGACTCTGGTGCAAGTGGGAGACTGTTGGAGATATGCCCAAGAGGCAATAATAAAAGTCGTTATTATTATATCTTTGTGTTTATGACAATTGTTTATATCCCATGCTATAATTGTATTATAAGGAAACGCTAATACATGTGTGTTTTGTAAACGTAAAAGAGTCCCTAGTAAGCCTCTTGTTGAACTAGCTTGTTGATTAATAGATGATCATGGTTTCCTGGTCATGGACATCGGATGTCATTAATAACAAGGTTATATCATTAGGAGAATGATGTGATGGACACACACCCGTAGTAAGTGTAGCATAAAGATCAAGTCATTAAGTTCGTATTGCTACAAGCTTTCAAATGCATAGTAACCTAATCCTTCGACCATGAGGTTATGTTAATCACCATCACCGGATGGGTACTTTGATGGCATCAAACACCACTTCGTAACTGGGTGGTCATAAAGGTGTCATTGGGTATTCTGAAAGTATGTGTTGAAGCGCATGGACCAAGATTGGGATTTGTCCATCCATATGACGGATAGATATGCTCTGGGCCCTCTCGGTGGAATGTCATCTAGTTAGCTTGCAAGCATGTGACTAGGTCACAAGGGATGACATATCATGGAACGAGTAAAGAGTACTTGTCAGTAACGAGGTAGAACTAGGTATGGAGATACCGACGATCAAACCTTGGATAAGTAGAGTATCGCGTGACAAAGGGAATTGGTTTCGTATGTTAACGGTTCTATCGATCACGAAGTCATCCTTGAGTATGTGGGAGCCGTTATGGATCTCTAGATCCCGCTGATGGTTATTGATCGGAGAGGTGTCTCCATCATGTCTACATATTCACGAACCGTAGGGTGACACACTTAAGGTTCGATGTTGTTTAGGTAGATATGGAATATGCGTTGGAGACCGAATGTTGTTCGGAGTCCCGGATTGGATTTGAGACGTCACGAGGAGATCCGGAATTGTCCGGAGAATAAGATTCATATAATGGAGATCATTTTCTAAGTTAGGAAATGTTCCGGAGTATTTATATGGGGATTCTAGAAGGTTTCGGAATGTTCTGGAAGGTTCTAGAAGATTTTTTGGAGTTTACTTGAAAACCAAGAAAGGATAAAAGGATAAAGGGAAATTTAAAAGGGAAACTTGGGGGGAAAGGACTCTCCCCCCCAAGCTCCCTTGTGCGCCGGCCCTAGGGGGTGGGCCTAGCGGTGGGAACCCTAGGCCGCACCCCTCCCTCTATATATAGAGGGGTGGAGGCGCCACCCCCCTTGCTCCTCCACTCTTGCCCCTAGCCGCCTCTCTCCTCCTCCTTCCTTCTGCTCAGGCTTAGGCGAAGCCCTGCAGAATCCTCTACTCCACCACCACCACCACGCCGTCGTGCTGCTGGGATTCCGTGGAGAGATCTACTACCTCCGCTGCTCGCTGAAACGGGGAGAGGAAGGTCTGCTTCGACTCCGCACGTGTGACCGACTGCGGAAGCGCTGCCGGAACGCGACGCCGGAAGGATCGTCCACTCGATCTTGAGATCGGCAAGTGATCGACCACATCAACCACGAGATCCAATCTCGTAACGCTTTCGGGTCTACAAGGGTTAGTACAGATCTATATCGTTGCACATGTCTAATAGATTAGATCTTGGCTTTTATCTAGATTAGATCTGGGTTTTGTTCGTTCTTGCGGTAGAAATTTTTTGTTTTCCATGCTGCGAACCCAACAGGCGCGTGTGGCCCGGAGTGGACACGGCATGGCACATGTGCCGGCACTAGACGCACAGACGCGTGCCAAGAGGGAACGTTCCTGGGGTGTGCTTGATCGATGAGGGCATCGATCTTCTAAAGGGTGGGTGTATGTGAGACCAGGCACATGGCTTAATAGGATTGATAGAATACTCATACAAACAAGTTGCAACTTCTTTTCCGGAAGCTCATTCGAAAAGAACTCTAAGGTTAAGCGTGCTTGGCCTAGAGCAATTCTAGGATGGGTGACCGGTCGGGAAGTGGGTAACCGCGTGCGCACGAGTGAGGACAAAGTGCGCAGAAAAGACTAGTGTTGGTCTGTGGGGCCAGTCTAGATATCCTATTAAGAGGCCAGGAGTGACACCCCCCGGGCCCAGGAGTGGACAGGGTGTTACAATGGTGTATGGGGGGAGCAATGTGCAAGTCTTCATTAAGCAAGCGCGAGCAAGATCAATCAAGAAACAAGTTACATCTTGAGGAGGATAAGGTTGTCTACATCAATCTCAAGTGGAATGCTCAAGGCAAATGTATGATCTTGATAGGTTATCCCTTTTGCCGATCTCATGGTGTTAGTTGGGAGACCGGTTTGTAGGATATATAATCGTACTATCAAGAGGGGCTCTCGAGTGAGCAACTCGATCATATCTTTCGGATAGAGCTCAAACCTTTGCATACTTGGCATCATCTTTCTTTGTTCTTATTTGTTCTTATCCATGAAAGCATTTAGAGCTTGTGTTAACATCCATGACAAGCTCAAGTTCATCGAAAACGGATTTCATATCCATTCTCTATTGTATTTTCGATTTGGAGGTTTTACCGGTTTGTCTTTTATAGATAGGTTAATCCCTTTATCATTTTATTCTATCCTCTTTGTTGTACTATGATGGTTCCCTGCATGATATTGTAGAACTTGTTACTATCTTTGAAACGAGCCCAAGATCATTGATGTCTACGCACTTCTATTCTTGTAGACAGTTGTTGGGCCTCCAAGTGCAGAGGTTTGTAGAACAACAGCAAGTTTTCCCTTAAGTGGATTACCCAAGGTTTATTGAACTCAAGGAGGAAGTGGTCAAAGGTATCCCCTCTCAAACAACCCTGCAATCAAGATACAAGAAGTCTCTTGTGTCCCCAACACACCCAATACATTTGTCGGGTGTATAGGTGCACTAGTTCGGCGAAGAGATAGTGAAATACAAGTGGTATAGATAATTATAAGTGGTAACGGTGATAGAAAATAGATTGATGGCATGTAAGAGACCAAAGTAAAACTGAAATAAAGATGGAAGCAAGCAAACATGTAATAGATCTAATAGCAAACGGTGTTTCAGTGCTTAGAAACAAGGCCTAGGGATCATACTTTCACTAGTGAACACTCTCATATAAATATATTATCTTCATGATACTACTCTAAACTACTCTCCGGTTGAACACTCTAATTGATGGTAGGGCTATAACAGCACACCTCAAAGTTTGCTTTCCGCATCTAGATAACCCCGCACTATCACATTGAGCTCTGGATGGTTCAAACAAACACCACAATTTCATAAAGACATCCAACTCCAAATATAACTCATAACAAGTATTTGTAATCTCTAGCCTAAGTGCCACCATGGTGTGCACACTGTTAACTTCACACACAAGGGGAGAGCAGAGATCTATTAAAGCACTTGAGTAGCAAGGTAGATCTACTTGATTACAAATCTCATGATCACAATATGATCATGCATAGAGAGAGAGATGAACACATAGCTACCGGTAGAACCCTTAGCCTCGAGAGAGAACTACTCCCTCCTCATCATGGGAATCAGCAACGGCGATGGAGATGGTGGTGTAGATCGATGGAGATGGCTCCGGGGGCACTGCCCCATCCCGGCAGGGTACTGGAACAGAGACTTTCTGTCCCCCGAATCTCCCCTTCGGTGGTGGCGATGCTACGGAACTTTTCGTGGCTGGAGGCTTGACTCTTTAAGGTTTCTATATCGGGAGGAATATATAGGCGAAGGGGCGAGGTCGGTAGCCAGCCAGGGGGGCCACACCATGCCCTGGCGCGGCCAGGGGGACCCTCGCCTAGGGGTGGTTTGGCCACCCTGTGGCCCCTCTCCGTCTCGTCTTCTGGCTCCGTGAATCTTCCGAGAAAATAACTACTTTGGCTTTTGTCTGGTCCAATTCCGAGAATATTCATTTTCAGACTTTCTAGAACCAAAAACAGCAGAAAACAGGCAACTGGCACTGTGGCTCTTGTTAATAGGTTAGTCCAAGAAATCATATGAAAAGTACTCCAAAGTGTGGACAAAACATAAGAAAGTAGATAAAACCAAGCATGGAACATCAAACATTATAGATACGTTTGCAACGTATCAATCATCAAAATCGAAGTTCGGATGCAAAAGTTATGACCATATTTGTATTGGTTTTTCTATCAATTTTTGGGGGGAGGGGGAGACTCTACTGTTGCACCCCGGAGACTCCGGCCCAAATTCTAGCCCAGACTCTGGGGTGTGGGGGGAGCATCTAGAGCTTGCCTAGAGTCCTGGCCGGAGTTTGGACCCTGGAGACCCCGGTCCTGAAGGCTGGAAACTCTGGGGTAAGTGTTCTACAACGGCTAGTTAACATGGGGGGGTCTATAAAAGGCCCCCTTCTTCCCTAAGGGGCTGGTTTCTTGCTCTCCCTCTCTCCTCCATTGTTTGTACCTTCAAGATCTTGCAAATACTCTAAATCCCTCCCATATTTCTTGAATCTTGTTGGGCCATTTGAAAGGGGAGATCTAGATCTACAACTCCACCAATCCATCTCTCCTCTATGTGAGGGGAACATCTTGGGATCTAGATCTTGGGGCTTTTTTGTGGATTTACTCTTGTGTTCTTCCTCTCTTATTCCCCCAATAGCTTTTCTAGCTTTGGTGGAATTTGAGATTGAAAGACTTGCTATTGCATTAGGTGCATCGATTTGGGTTCTCTATAGAGGATTTGGTTGGTTGATGACTGGATTCATGCACCAACAATAGGGTTATTGCAGTACTTGTAGCAAAAAATATTTAAAAATTTGTCTCGATGGGAGATCGACAAACGGAAACAACATGACCCCGCAACCACGTTGTCAATGCAGCCACGTTTCGCACCCAAACCGTGGTTTGGAAATAGCCTATTCTATAAGTTACTAGAACAACAATAATTGAAAGAGGTTTAAAATATCTAATAACAAAGAAATTTTAACAAAAACAAAATAAACTAAGATGGAAAGTAAATAGGAATATGAACTGAATTAAAGAGATTGTAGTTGTAGGATTGAATGGAATGAGAGAGGGCTTCTAGGCTTCGGTCTCACTAGTACTAGATGGGCAAATATATGTGTGATCTATAAAATATTTCTCAGACAAATAAACATTCCCCATTTGATTACCGGGCTGTCACTCTATGTGCACTATGCATGATTCTCCGCAAGGCAAAAGGCACTTCCGGACAAAGGATCACATAAACTCATCTTAGATCACAATAAATTTTAACTTAGTGCACTAGATCATACCTCAACCTAGAATTGAATCAATCACTCACACATGGATGAGCAGCAAAACATATATAAATATATAGTGATGTCACAATCTTGTTCAATCTTACAGTTACCAAACACAAGAGAGAGAGGAAGATGGAGATGATGATGGAGATGGAGATCGATGCGTGGTGGTGGTGATGTCTTTATTCCTTCTCCTCCTCCTCTTCTTGTTTGGATGCCTTGATGGTGATGGTGTTGAGGAAGATCTAGATCTTGGAGGTGTGGTTGAGGCAGAGCTCCGCCCCCGTGGAGATCGAATGGGTGGCGGCGGCAGCAAGGCTCCGCCCCTGAAGGGCTATGGTGTGTTGGCTCTCTCTTGGATCCTCCCTCCTTTATATAGGCCTTGGGGTGCTCTAGCGTTCCCCCAATACCGACATATGACTTAGGGAAGGTTCTCGAGCTTCTCTAGGGAAAAATCCCGTCGTTTGTGACCTTTTTACCAACTATACGGCCAAACTATATGGCGGGACCTTTTACTTCCGGTCGTATAGTTGGTCGTTGAACTTGGAGATCCTTTAGTAGTTTGGTCGTCATTTCTTCATATGAACTCCATTTTGGGTGTTCTTGGGCTCGTTGAGTTCGTCTCATCGAGGGCTACAACCCCATGGTCTTGGATATTTATTTTGAGAAGTTGGAAAAATCACTTTCCCAACCTCTTAAATGGCTTAGTCTGGTCCCTACAGCTCCTCCATACTATGCCCTCTTTGTTCCTTTTTATCCATAATCTTCACCAACACCTACACACATATGAAAGTAAATGAGAACTAGAAGTGATAAAATTCTACCTAAAATGCTAAATGTGCAAAGCTCATATGAAAGTAAATGAGAACTAGAAGTCATGCATATAAGGCATAGCTATAGCTGGAAGAAACATGATATGAGAGATAAATAGCACATTTTATAAGGCTAAAAGAGGTGGTATTTCACAGCCATCATTGGTGAAATCAATAAGGTTGGTACTCTTGGATTCTTGGAACCCTAGACGGTGTAGTGGCCTTTGTGGTGAGTTCTTGAGGCCTCCAATTAAGTTGTGGAGCTCTCCTCAAGTTAGTGGCTTTGGTGGTGATTATTGGGAGTCTCCAATTAAGTTGTGGATATCGCCCCAATCTTGTACGGGTTTGGTGACCACCCTCAAGTGTCCCATAGTGGATCGGGTGCTTGTCGTGTGACGGGTTCTCGGGAGAATAGGGTGAGGTCTCTTGTGGCGTTGGTGGTCTTAGTACCGCCCATCCCTCCAAAAGACATAGTCCCTTACAGGGAGGAACTCGGTAAAACATCATCGTATCCGCATGCCTCAGTTATCTCTATACCTGAGCTCTTTACTTATGCACTTTACTTTATGATAGCCTTCGTGCTTGCAGTCATATATCTTGCTATCATATAGTTGGTTGATTTTCTTAGCATAAGTTGTTGGTGCACATAGGTGAACCATAGTATATATATAGGTTTTGTGCTTGACAAAGTACACACTAGTTTTATTCCGTCTTTGTTAAGCCCATCTCGTAATTTTTTAACCGCCTACTCACCCCCTCTAGGCGACATCTGTGCACTTTCAATTGGTATCAGAGCAAGGTCTCTCGCTTTTAGGCTTCACCGCCTTAAGAGTAAAGATGTTGACTAGGGGATTAGTGCACGATTCCTTTTATATATTCGATGGCACAAATTATGGTGTTTGGAAATATCACATGCTTGATTATTTCTAGAGAATTCACCCAATTATTGAGGGAATTATATATATGGGTTTTTCTCCTCCTATGGATCCCCAAAATGAATCTTTAGAGGAGAAGACGAACTCTTATATAGATGCTTAAGCTACTAAAGTGCTTTTACTTGTTGTGAGCAATATAGTTATTTATTGAATCATGCCTTATCGTAGTGCTCATGAGATATGGACAAAGCTTAAATTAAATATGGTGTGTGCAACATTATTGAGGATGATTGTATTCCCTCCACCTCTGGCCGTTATGACCTCTCATCTTCTACCACTTCACCAACATGTGATTTTTCACAAGGTAATGATATGGTGAGTGGTGATAGAAATTGCAATGTGGATAGTGATCTTACTATTGGTAATCCATCATTTATATCCGGTTGCAATGTTCTATCTTTGGACCTTAACACTTCTAGCACTCAAAACTCCTTACATGCTTGTGTTGATAGTCCTTGCATATCATGTAGAAATGGCTTGAATAAATCTCATGATGATATGCGTATTTTCTTGTTGCCATGATAAAAAAATGCTTCTATTTCCTCTAGCACTTGTGTTGCTAACCATGTAAGGAAACCGAAGAATCTATGGACCAACACAAGGTTTTGTTTGGAGCTTCAAGTAATTCCTCATCACCACCTTCTTCCAGTTCTCACATAGCCTTATGGCTAAGGGAAAAAAGGTAACCTCTTTGGATCCCGTTGTATCTCATCATGATGACGATGAAGTTGTTGATGATGATCACCTTGTTGATTATGATATTGCCTCTATTTAAGCGATGGGAGAGATTGTCTTTCCCGCTCTTGATAAAAATAAAATTGCTTGCTCCAACTTTGTTGAAATTATGACTTGTGTTATTGAGGGAAAGAAACTTATTGAGGAGCAAGAAATATCATTTTTCAAAAGAATGAACATGAGTGTGAGTATGCTAACAAGATTGCTTATCTAAAGAGCTCCCTTGAAGAAGAACAAACCACCAAAGAATATCTTGAGGAGACTTTTACTCTAAAACTATCTAGAGTAAAGGAAAACCATGATAGAGAATTTGAGGTGGCAAATGTTTTGAAAACTAAAAATGATGAACTTGTAGTTTCCTAAGCTAAGCCACCCACCCAACCAATTCTGGTAAGCAAGTGTAACATTTGTCTATCCTTTTATAAAAATTCAAAATAGGCTTCACGTTTTCGGGGTATCTGTAGTACCATAGGATGTGTTAATCCTTTGTTGATCCATTGCATCCAACCTTGCTTCACGATATGCCTTTCGTTATCAACTATTGGTACATTCCATACCAACATGCTTATGTGTAAACCGACGCGATCTATCCGACTCTTTGTTAACCGATGCAATCTTGTTAGGGGTGTTAGTTATTTAGCACGCGTTCACATAATGTGGAGTTGCTAATCTCTATCTGTTAAGTGGTTTTGCGCATCTAGTTGGTATTTTAATGTGGAAATTTTTTCTTTGATACATCTGTGTTTCCACACTCCTTTTCAGTCGTGTGTGATACACTATTCATCTTCTTTTGATGGCATGTCCATGCTAACTCGATCTTTTGCTACCGGCACTTCAATCTGGAGTTTTTATTTCATCTTCAAATTCTTTTGGGCTAAATACATAATGTGTGTTGATCTGATGCTTGTGATTGTAATTTGGTTCTCGGTATAGCTATATAACACTTATCATGAGTGTAATATGGTTAATGCTATCAATCTAATCCTCCAAATGATGGCGGTTATCTCTTGTGTACTTGAGTTGTACCGTGATCATATCTATATCATATTCAAGTATCTTTGGCAATCCGAACATTTCTGAAGGCACTATGATGGATTATCATCTGACTGTCGTGCTTCACATCTTGTTAAACTCCATATCTGTAAGGTTCTCTTTGATACAGGAGAATCTCATCAATTCATCTCTGATAGCTTTGCTTAAATGTATGAGTTATCATCACTTCTTATCCAAAATCTTTTCGCGTTTCAACCGGTGATCTGATCAACCGGGCGAACAAATCGGTATCTCTTTTCTTATCCGAAGGGCTCGATAATCTATTCTTCCAATGTATATCTTTCAACATGAATCCTTTCTCGTAATGTTGATCTTTCAAAGAGTGCTGAGCTTATAAAGGTTTTTCGAGCATTTCAACCAACTCCGGAGCCTTATCATTGGTTTGACAAGTAATTCTCGCTGCTTTGCTGAAGACTTCCTCAAGACAGCGAAATCTCTCTCAGATCTTCTCAAGAAGGACAAGAAATTCTTTTAGTCTTCCGCTCATCAAGAAACTTTTGAACTCTCTCGCTTCATATTCTATCCTCAACCTGCCGGATGCCACGAAGACTTTCCAGATCTGGCTCAATGGTTTATATTGAACTCTTGGGAATTATGAAAACTTGTCATTTGTCCTCTTCTAGCAACCTACAAAATAAAGTTTTTGTCTTATGTCCCCAACTCCACCTGTGACCGTGGAGCACAAGGTTTCATATTAGTACAATTTTAATAAAACCGTAAAGTAAAATAACAGTAAGTAAACTATAACAAGAACAAGAAAGTAAAAACAAGAAATTAAAGTTATTTTTGGATTTTTGTTTAGTCTTGCAGAAAGTAAAAGTATTTTTTGTATTTTATAATTTACTTCTTGCAGAAAATGTAAAAGATAGTAAAATTGGTTTCTTATGATAAAAGGTGGACCGGGGTTTATGGACATAAAACTGTTCATAGATGATAGTATAATATTACAACTTTTTAATTAGCATTCATACGGACAACATGTTCTAATATAAATATGATGCAACTTATATTTCTCTAGAAAGGTAAACTCCATGCAATCTAAAATCTATCTATACTATAATTTGTCTTTTTGAGGTAGGTTTGTCTGCACTAAGTTTGGTTCCAATTTTCCCTGAACACTTTTGCCCCTAGTTGTTTGAGGATATTTACCCAAGACCATGTTTAGTACAGTTACCAGTGGACACTAGGAAATTGGCCGAGAAATGATGGTCAGCTCCTTTACTTTCTGGACTTTCTTCATCTTATGACAGCACAATCAAAAGGGCAAGCATGGGTGTTTTGCTAATCTAAATGGACAATAACATTACGATGCGACGAATGTACCCATCCGCTCCTCAGGACACCGCTGGCCAAGCCCGGCCGTTCGTGGCAGGAGCTCATGTCCACGTTATGGTTGTCGTTCGAGCCGGTAGCCCTTGCGCCACGCCATGGCTTTGTGTCTGATGCCGGTCCTTGTGTGCCGTCCACAGCTGTTTCCTGTGCGCGACGCACACCCGCCTCACCCCGCAGCCGCTCCAGGTTGGCTTGGACGCTGCCCACCAGGAATCCACCCGACCCAGTGGCCCCAGTCAGGAGCAGCAGCCATTTAGTCAGACACTCAGGAGCAGCGGCCAGACCCCAGCCAGAACAGCCAGCAAGATAAACGCTGCCCCCATACAAGATGCAACTGATGGATAAGTCTCTGTCCTATGGTCTTTGTGGGACAGCACACATGGTCCTTGTGTCAAGGACTAGCAGTTAGAGATAGAGCATCAAGGACTGGTTGTTAGATAGAGCATCCTTGACTGCTGCCTTTAGACTAGCATCTAGCATATTCCTGGCTGGTTAGCAGCCTATAAGTATGTATCCCCAACCCCTCAGGTTGGTATGGCATTTGTGTGAGTTTGTGTGAGAAATAGAAACCAGAAAATTGCCCCAACTCCTTGTGTCATCCTCTCCCTCGATGAGAGTTAGAATTCAGCGACTAACAAGTGGTATCAGAGCCAAGTTAGTTTGTAGCCTGAGCATCTCCTGCTCATCTCCTTCCCCGGCAGTAGCAGCAGCTCCGGCTGCCTCTGCTCACTCCTCTCTCTCTGTGCAGACGAGCAGCAGCTCGTCGGTTGCAGCCCCCTCTCCACCCAGCAGCTCCCCAGCGGCGAGCCATGTCCGCAAGCCACTCTCAGCACTCGGTAACCTCGAGCACGCGGCGTCGGCAGGAGGCCGAGCTCGCCGCGGCAGAGGAGCGCGAGCGAGTGGCGGCAGCAACCGCCGCGGCGGCAGCAAGGGCATCGAGGCTGGCAGCAGCAGAGCTGGCAGCAGCCAGAGCGGAAGTGGAAGCAGCAGCAGCGGAGGATGCAGCACGTGAGGCAGCGGCGGAGGTCCAGGCTCTGCGCGGCAGCATCAGCGGCTCCGTTTCAGGCGACGGCAGCGTCGACGGAAACCACGACGCAGCCGGCGAGCGGACAGCGCGGTGGGCCGCCGAGCATGCCCAAGCGCACGGCGGTGGCGCTCCCGGAGGAGGCACGCACGGCGGTGGCGCTCCCGGAGGAGGCGCGTGCGGCGACGGCGGCCGAAACGACCAAGACCGCGGCCTCCATGAGGTCCGGACTGTGGTCAGGGACGTTGGTCCCGGTGTTGGGTGGCCTACCCTCACCAAAACCAACTACGTCGAGTGGGCCGCGGTCATGAAGGTCCGGCTCCAAGTGCGGCACATGTGGGAGGCAGTCCAGGATGCCAACGTCGATCACCATGAAGATCGACGGGCGCTGGACGCCCTCCTCGCTGCAGTCCCGCCCGAGATGCAGTTCTCGCTTTCCAACAAGCGGACTGCCAAGGAGGCTTGGGACGCCATCGCTGCGGCACGCATAGGCAGCGACCGCGCCCGCAAGTCCACACTGCAAGTACTTCGCAAGGAGTGGGAGAACCTGGCCTTCAAGCCAGGTGAGGACGTTGATGACTTTGCTCTCCGTCTCAACACTCTGTTGCAGAAGATGGTGCAGTTCGGCGAGGACACCTACAACGAGGAGAAAGCTGTCGAGAAGCTTTTTCGCTGCGTTCCCGAGAAGTACAGGCAGATGGCTCGCTCGATCGAGTCTCTGCTGGACCTCTCCACGATGTCGATCGAGGAGGCGATAGGTCGCCTCAAGGTCGTCGACTCTGACGAGCCACAGCCTCAGTCAGGGTCCATCACCACTGGCGGGAAGCTACTTCTCACTCGAGAGCAGTGGGATGCCTGCCAAGGTGATAGGAAGAAGGGGGAGCCTTCTTCCACGACAGGCGGCCGCAAGCGCGGCAAGCCTCGCAAGGCGCGCAAAGACGCCCAGGGCGGCGCCGCCGGCAAGCAGAAGCCGGCACGAGACGACAGCTGCCGCAACTGCGGCCAGCTTGGCCATTGGGCCAAGGACTGTCGACAGCCACGACGCGGCCAGGCCAACTTCGCACGGGCGGAGGAGCCGGCTCTGTTCATGGCACATGCAAGCATCGAGCTAACTCCAGCGGCACCAGCCGCGGCGGCTCTCCTCCACCTTGACGAGCCAAAGGCACACGCCCTCCTCGGCGATGGCTCCGGCGGCGACAGGACTGACGGGTGGTGCCTAGACACTGGCGCTACCCATCACATGACTGGTCGACGGGAGTTCTTCGCCGAGCTCGACCCCAGCGTGCGAGGCTCCGTCAAGTTTGGGGATGCCTCCGCCGTGGAGATTAAGGGCGTCGGCTCCATCATCTTCACCGCCAAGACTGGAGAGCACCGGCTGCTCACCAGTGTCTACTACATTCCCGCGTTGAGGAACTCCATCATCAGCTTGGGACAGCTGGATGAGAACGGCTCGAGCGTGCTGATCAAGCATGGGATCCTACGCATCTGGGATCGCCATGGTCGCCTTCTTGCCAAGGTAACTAGAGGTGCGAATCGACTCTACGTCCTCAACGTGCAGGTGGCACAACCCCTCTGTCTCGCCGCCCGTCGGGACGACGAGGCGTGGCAGTGGCACGAGCGCTTCGGGCACCTTCACTTCGAGGCTCTGAAGCGGCTCAGTACCATGGAGATGGTGCGAGGCCTACCGTGCCTTGACCATGTGGAGCAGTTCTGCGACGTCTGTGTGATGACGAAGCATAGGCGGACCCCTTTTCCCCAGAGGGCGAGCTTCCGAGCCAAGGAGAGGCTCGAGCTCGTGCACGGGGACTTGTGTGGCCCGGTGACACCGGCCACACCGGGAGGACGACGCTACTTCTTGCTGCTCGTCGACGACCTCTCCCGCTACATGTGGGTGATGGTCCTCGGCAGCAAGGGAGAGGCTGCGGACGCCATCAGGCGCGTGCAGGCTGTTGCAGAGGCGGAGTGCGGTCGCAAGCTGCGCGTGCTGCGCACCGACAACGGCGGCGAATTCACAGCGGCTGAATTCGTGTCGTACTGCGCTGATGAGGGCATTCAGCGTCACCACTCCGCGCCGTACAGTCCACAGCAGAACGGCGTCGTCGAGCGGCGCAACCAGATGGTTGTGGGGATGGCCCGGTCCCTCCTCAAGCAGAGAGGGATGCCGGCTGTCTTCTGGGGAGAGGCAGTGGTGACGGCCGTCTACATCCTCAACCGCTCGCCCACCAAGGCGCTCGACGGCAGGACGCCGTACGAGGCTTGGCATGGGCGCAAGCCGGCGGTCTCCCACTTGCGGGTCTTCGGCTGCCTCGCGTTCGCCAAGGAGCTTGGCCACATCGGCAAGCTCGACGACAGGAGCATTCCGGGAGTGTTCATCGGCTACGCGGAGGGCTCGAAGGCCTACCGCATCCTCGACCCGAAGACACAGCGTGTGCGCACGGCGCGAGACATTGTGTTCAACGAAGGGCGAGGATGGGCGTGGGACAAGGTGGTGGATGACGACTCGACTCCGACGTATGACGACTTCATTGTCGAGCACGTCCACTTCGAGGGAGCTGGGGGAGTAGGTAGCTCTTCTTCGCCCAGCATGCCTACCTCAGCCCCCGAGTCTTCATCGACCCCGGCAGCACCACGCTCTCCGACCACGACTTCAGCTGCGACGAGTCCTTCGTCGACTCCAGCACAGCCGGCGACGCCTCGTGCTCCAGCACCGACAGCCACCCCTCCGGGGACGTCTACTCCACCACCAGCTCACGCCGAGCACAGCCCGGTGGAGTTCGCTTCCCCGCTCCCTCACGACGAGGAGCGCATCGACGCGTACTACGACGGCGAGCCGCTGCGGTACCGCACGATGGGGAACCTTCTCGGCGACCAGCCGGTGCCGGGACTGGTGCCACACGACCTGGAGGCGCAGTTGCACCTTGCGTGTGATGAAGGCGAGCCTCGGTCTTTTGCAGAGGCCGAGAGAGACGCGGCATGGCGCGCCGCGATGCAGCTGGAGATGGATGCGGTTGAGCAGAACCGCACCTGGGAGCTTGCTGACCTCCCTCATGGTCACCGCGCGATCACCCTTAAGTGGGTGTTCAAGCTGAAGAGGGATGAAGCTGGCGCCATCGTCAAGCACAAGGCTCGTTTGGTGGCACGAGGTTTCGTGCAGCAGGAGGGGGTCGACTTCGACGACGCCTTCGCTCCCGTGGCACGGATGGAGTCCGTGCGACTCCTCCTTGCGCTGGCTGCCCAGGAGGGCTGGCGTGTCCATCACATGGATGTCAAGTCGGCGTTCCTTAACGGTGACTTGAAGGAGGAGGTCTACGTGCACCAGCCGCCGGGATTTGCGATCCCCGGCAAGGAGGGCAAGGTGCTCCGCCTGCGCAAGGCTCTTTACGGCTTACGGCAGGCACCGAGGGCGTGGAATGCCAAGTTGGATTCCACGCTAAAGGGGATGGGCTTCGAGCAAAGCCCGCACGAGGCAGCCGTCTACCGGCGGGGCAATGGAGGAAATGCCCTGCTAGTGGGCGTCTACGTCGATGACTTGGTGATCACCGGCACCAAGGATGCGGAGGTGGCGGCGTTCAAGGAAGAGATGAAGGCCACCTTCCAGATGAGTGACTTGGGGCCCCTCTCCTTCTACCTGGAAATCGAGGTGCACCAGGACGACTCCGGGATCACGCTTCGACAGACCGCCTACGCCAAGCGCATCGTTGAGCTAGCTGGGCTCACCGACTGCAACCCAGCCCTCACTCCGATGGAGGAGAGGCTGAAGCTCAGCCGCGACAGCACGACGGAGGAGGTGGACGCTACGCAGTACCGGCGTCTTGTGGGGAGCCTTCGCTACCTCGCCCACACACGGCCGGACTTGGCATTCTCCGTCGGCTACGTTAGTCGGTTCATGCAGCGACCGACAACGGAGCACCAGCAGGCCGTGAAGAGGATCGTCCGCTACATTGCGGGGACTCTCGACCACGGTCTCTACTACCCTAGGTGCCCTGGGGCGGCACACTTCGTCGGGTACAGCGACAGCGACCACGCCGGCGACATCGACACCAGCAAGAGCACAAGCGGGATCCTCTTCTTCCTCGGCAAGTGCCTTGTGAGCTGGCAGTCAGTCAAGCAGCAGGTGGTGGCCATGTCTAGCTGCGAGGCCGAGTACATAGCGGCCTCCACCGCTTCCACTCAGGCGCTCTGGCTCGCTCGACTGCTTGGTGATCTCCTCGGTCGAGACACTAGAGCGGTGGAGCTCAGGGTGGACAGCAAGTCCGCTCTGGCCCTGGCGAGGAACCCCGTGTTCCACGAGCGGAGCAAACACATCCGGGTGAGGTACCACTTCATCCGAAGCTGTTTGGATGACGGGAGCATCACGGTGAGCTACATCAACACCAAGGATCAGCTTGCAGATCTGCTCACCAAGCCTCTTGGGCGGATCACGTTCGTCGGACTCTGCTCCAGGATTGGGATGGTCCAGCCTTCCCACAAGACGACGCACAAGACTTAGGGGGAGAATGATGGATAAGTCTCTGTCCTATGGTCTTTGTGGGACAGCACACATGGTCCTTGTGTCAAGGACTAGCAGTTAGAGATAGAGCATCAAGGACTGGTTGTTAGATAGAGCATCCTTGACTGCTGCCTTTAGACTAGCATCTTAGACTAGCATCTAGCATATTCCTGGCTGGTTAGCAGCCTATAAGTATGTATCCCCAACCCCTCAGGTTGGTATGGCATTTGTGTGAGTTTGTGTGAGAAATAGAAACCAGAAAATTGCCCCAACTCCTTGTGTCATCCTCTCCCTCGATGAGAGTTAGAATTCAGCGACTAACAGCAACGGCCCCAAACTATCACCAGCAGACGTAAAAAATCCAGTCCCATTTGCTCACAGCAAGGTGCATGCATTTCAAACTTGGAGGAGGTTTGGGAGGACCTATTTGCTGATGTAAGAGCTGGTGTTCTCTCAGAAAACAGAACCATCAATTCACTTCACCAAGCTGTTTCAAAAAGTCAAAGCCGACAGAGGCTCCATCTTTCGATATCAACAGTTGAGCAAAAAGATCACTGAGGATTATATCTTACAAGGTGGTCAGAGATAGATTGTCGGGACAGAACACTAGTAATACTCAGAACTTACCTAGGAAAGAACAGGTCGATGAGAACTTAAGATGGCAAGTAAACGTTTCAGGCAAAATGCATCAGAAACAGACTACACACACCTACAATATTCTAGAGCACACGCACCTACAATATTCTCTAGAACAAAGTAAACCTAACAGAATTCATTTTACAGCACCAGACACGAAATGCATTACCATTGGTGCAGAGGCCTTGCAATATGTGAGCACTGAGCAATGAATAACTACAAAGTAAATACACTCTTTTTTTCATTCCGATCCTAACTACAAAGTAAATAAACCTAACTACAAAGTAAATAACTAGGAGCACATACGCACAAATAATAAAAGCCAATAACTAGTAGAGCTGCATTGAATTCTCATCTGAAGTAGTATAGAAACGAAATACATCAACCTACTTTGTGTAGAAGATCCTGTTTTCCTCACAAAACAGTAAAAGGTGCAGACCATAAGAAAAGGGGAAATGTTAACTGATAAAATGTCACAGCTGTGATTTCGCTCTAATGGATGCTAGCTTCAATGTCCTGAACCTACATGTGTAGAGAATGAGTTCTGAGCTTAATCACTTAGTTTAACTTTCTACAATAATAACTTGAGTAACTGTACAAGGATACCTTGAATTTTGATTTGACGATAACGAAGGTAATATGTCAAACTGCTCTGTCTAGTATGGTAACACTAAAGATACTAATTTATTGCTTGAAGGAGATGTAGGTGGTGAACTCCTAACTAAGCTGGCATGTCTAAGATGAAAATACTGACAAGTACACTTGTACCACTCATTAGCGTTGAAGCCTTGTTCCATAGAGGAGTTGACTGAATCTTCAAAGACACCTTATGCCCAAAGGTACCAGTTCAGAATACAAGAACCAGGCCGGATAACACTGCGCTAAGATTGTTTTGTGTAAATGGCAAACAGTTCAAATCGTACAAATAAAAGGAACATTGACCATAAGCATTAAACGTACACATAGTAATGAAGCATAGTCATTTGTCATGCTACTAAGCTAATTATTCATTAGAATACTTTTATCTGAGTACAAAATTTTGTACAAATCAAGGAAATAGGGAAAAGCCAACATTTTCACACACCATGCTGCATGGGAGTACTTGGTCATTTTCTCACATCAGAAGGCTACCATCGTTGCTCATAATCAATTTCTAACCCATACTGTACCATCCAAAGTCCAATATAAGCAGTGTTCTGCAGAACAATGTACATAAATGATCAAAACTTGTGTTCCTGTGGAGTAAGGAAGCATGCTAAACAAGAACACCTGCTAGCATACTTGCATTTAAAAAAATGATAGATCCAACACATGAGCATAAAAAATGACCATAAGTATAAAGTATTTTTCAAGGGAAATCTTCGAAAACTATTAACTCCGGTGAAATTTAAGATTTAAAAGCAACATGACATTTCAATCATGTGTTTTTCATATTATTATGAAGTCTTGGTAGATATCCTTACAATGTGGTCAGAGATAGATACTACTACTAATAATAACAATAACCTCACAAGTCTGGAGAACATAACTCAAGCCATGGTTTGGAAATGTGTTTAACAGCTACGGAAAATAGAAAACCATCATGTTCGGGAGTAGCCTGTGTTGGAGAAAGAAAACAAGAAAGAGAAGGGGCTCCTTACTTGACAGAGGGAAAGAAGAACAGCGACTTCCGTAAATCTCTCTCGGTCATGGCTCGAAAGAAACATCACCATGGCCAACAACATGCAGTGGATATGATCACTATGATTTACATAATTTCAACTTGTTGAAGACACAAAAAGGAAATAACATCCGTATAGTGATAGGTTGAGCAAGATGAAGCGTTGCAAAGATAGATCATCCAAACATACTACTACTGATATACTAATAATAAGAACCTCACAGGTCTTGACTGGTCACAGATATATAAACTTGCTCGAGGCGATCAAAGATAGATAGTCCCAACACGGTACTACTAACTGCTACTAGTTCACAAATACTACTGACAAGGCATCTTATTTTGCTCCAGTGGATCTCATATTTTTCTTCCACCAGTCATCCAACTCCCTTTTTTTTTGGGAATGCCAGCCCTCCAACTCCTTTTTTTTTTGGGAATGCCAGCCCTCCAAATCCTTGGCGTAACTCTTCTTCAACCAAACAAGACCATAGCCAATGGAACCTCCGATAGAAATCCCTGCGGAAAGAATACCCACATTTGTAAAGAAACTAAATTTTCTTTGGCCTCTTCGTAACATGCGCCAATAAGGGTCACTGGGTCTTGGCTCGATTTGTGTAGACAGCTGATGCAGCAGCCAACCGTTTGGCCATGATATACTCCTGGGAGCCCTGTAAGTTCTTTCGAAATCGGCGACAAGATTGTACAGCTCCTCTTTCTTCTCCTGGATCCGGATTAAGTGACTCACCGCGGCTTTTCTGCCATCCACTATGGGTGCCTACAAACACGAGAAAATTGAGGGAAATCGATTGAGGGAGGAGGAGGGGGAGAGAAAGATGTGAACTTTGCAAGAGAGATAACGCACGCACCCCGTTAGGGGTGTGGAGTAGCCTTGTTGGCAACCGCCGCCCCTGCTCCGACACGATTGCCGACTTGGACCGCTTGAGCACGCCGCCGCCGAGCCTCTTCGCCGTGTAACGTAGCGCCGCCGCCATGTCTAATCTCGACTTGCTGTAGGGATTCTCTGCCTGTGCCCCTCTCTTCCCGATTGCAGGATTATTATGGATCAGAAAGAGAGACCGCGATCGAATCCGCCTTCGTCTCCAGATCCTAACAGGTAAAGGACTCGACTTTGGAATTTCCAAGCTAGGGTTCCTTCCCCTTCCGCCTCCGACTCGAAACAATTGTTATCCTCTTTTTCTTTCTTCCGTCTTTTTTTTTGTGTATCGTGGGTGGGTGGGTGGGTGGGGTTCCCTAATGTAGGGGTTGGGGTCTCTAATGCATTCTCGAACCACGAACTCTCCAACAATAGCCCATCTCAACGAGAGCTTTCCTCCTCGTTTTCTTTTTATTCCCGCTTTTTTTTTAAGCAAATGTATCTGAACATCCTTTTAGTGTATGTTCACTCAATTTATATTAAAAGATGTTTAAATATATTATTTTTACAAAATTTATAATATTTTATATTACAGAACGGAGAGAGTACTTAATAGTTACTCCCTCTGATCGTGTTGCTGATATTATGGACCGGAGGTACGAAAATGTTCTATTCCCTCGTCTCAAAATAGACGTTACAATTTTTTCTAAATTTAAATTAGTTACAAGACGCACCGGTTTCACTTTCACGCAAAAAAATGTGTTGATTGTCATTTTGAGCCGAGCACGTGAGGGATAAAGATCAGAAAAAAATTGGCCCAATCGCAGCGAGCTCATCCTAAGAAGGCTACCCACATAAAAGATCCGATCGTCATATGTACGTGAAGAAACTGCCCAACAGACCTACTGCGACCCGGCAATTAGGGTTTTACTCCACCTCCAGATTCCAATATAGGGTGGAGTTTCATCTCCGATCCTGGTAGAGATTCCCCTCTCTCTCGGTTCTAGTTCGCTCAGCAAATACTCTCACATCATTGGCAGGCCCTTCACGCTAAGGTTTTGCGACGTGAGAAGTTCTTCCAATGGTGGGCGCGATCTGAATCAAGTTCGGCAAGTTTTGAGGATGGCTCGAGAAGTGGAAAACAAGAAGCACTGAATGATATGTTGCATCGCCTAGGGTCTAATGAGGATGGAATTGATGCTCTGATCTTTGAGGAGGAGGCAAGAGTGCCCAAAGTAAGGTATCAATTGGCTTGCTCTCGAAAGCATAGTTTTAAAAACTGGACCCGTGATCAAGCCGTTGTTGATTCAGGTTTTATTGGCCGGACCGCCAGTTCATAGGGTTTTGTCTGCTCCGGAGGTGCTTCTGAGTCGCCCACGTGAGATTGATCTGTATCCATCTAGAACTCCAACTCCGATCCCTCCCTGTCCCATATACTCTGATCTCCACCCGAAGATCTACATCTCAACCCCTCACTCCCTTGTTCCTATTCCATCTGGCCCTAGGTTTTACCGAGACACCGACATGGCGACGAGCGACCACAGGAGCTCCTTGGTTGTGGCGGTGGAGAAAGAATCAGAGATCGGCGATCTCCTGAAGCATCTGGACCTACGCGATGATGAGCTCGAGGAGGTGGTGATTGGTGTAGAGGAGGTGAAGGAATACCAGATGGAGGCGTGATGGCTGGCGATTGCGAAAGTTCGTACCAACATAACTTTTAGTGTTAATGCGTTGTTCGGGAAGATGAAGGCAATATGGAATCTCTCTCGTGATCTGGTCTGCAAGGAGGCCGGGAGAACCTGTTTGTGTTCCAGATGCATTGTCTGGGGGATTGGAAGAAGGTCGTGCATCAAGGGCCTTGGACGTTACATGGTTGGGATGTTCTTACTGAGGATTATGATGGCAAGGAAGTTCCGGAGAATATCTCCTTCGATGGTCTATATGTTTGGGCACAAATTCATGAAATTTCGGAGTTATACAGGAAACCTGCGGTGGTCGATGATCTGGCTCATCGTATTGGGAAGACTAAGGAGGTCAAGATGACCCCGAAGTTGTTCTATGAGGGGAATTACGTGCAAATTTGTGTGATGATTGATGTCCACGGTAGCTTGAAACGCGTCGTTTGTCTGAATGTCGAAGGCGAGAGGAAGAAGTGGCTATTTGTCAAATATGAAAAGGTCCCTTTTTGCAAACATTGCGGTCTGATTGGCCACAATTACGAGGAGTGCGGAGACGATGTCTGGTCAGCCAAAGAGTTGAAGTATTGTGAATTTATGCTCTCCACGCGTCGGGCAAATCCACCTCCTCCGGAACCGAGAGCTTTTACTCCCCAGGGTCGCAGTGGCTGGTCTAGGAGCGGTGCATCAAGCTACCATCCGCGCAAATTGTCATCGACTGAGGCGGCGCTTGATGATAATGTGGATGATTTGAAGGACTCAACATCTAGTCCTATGAAAAACAACCCAATGGAGGAAGGACATGAGGTTCATGATCCGACGGATGCTAAGAAGAACATTGACTTCGATTTGGTGGAACCACCTCGTGATGCGGATTCTGAGACCCTTGGTATGAAGACCCTAAAGGTTCCCCCTCCTCCCCTGATACATTGCAAATGTATCTATAATTTTTGATGCTCCATGTTTGGTTTTATCCACTTTCTTGTGTTTTGTCCACACTTTGGAGTACTTTTCATATGATTCCTTGGACTAACCTATTAACAAGAGCCACAGTGCCAGCTGCCTGTTTTCTGCTTTTTTTGGTTCCAGGAAAGTCAGAAAATGAATATTCTCGGAATTGGACGGGACAAAAGCCAAAGTGCCTATTTTTCCAGAAGACTCACGGAGCCAGAATACGAGATGGAGGAGGGCCAGGGGCTGGCCATAGCCCCCCCAGGCGCGAGCTGGGCCTGGTCGCGCCAGGGCATGGTGTGGTGGCCCCAGGCACCCCCTCGGCCCCTCTCTTCACCTATAAGAAGCCTTCTAACCTAAAAACTTCAGGGGGTTTAACGTTTTTCCACAAAAATTTCCGCTGCGCCGCCGCCACCGAAGGGGAGATTCAGGGGACAGAAAGTCTCTGTTTCGGCACCCTGCCAGGACGGGGAAGTGCCCCCGGAGCCATCTCCATCGATCTCCACCATCATCTTCATCGACCATCCATGTTTCCCCATCTATGAGTGAGTAATCCCCCGCTGTAGGCTATGGGGATGGTAGAGATTGGATGAGATCGTTCATGTAATGGCATCAGATTGTTAGGGCATGGTGCCTAATATCTTTTATTAGTGCTTTATGACTTTGTTGCGACTTGTTGTGCTTAATGCTTGTCACTAGGGCCCGAGTGCCATGATTTCAGATCTGAACTTATTATTGATTTATTATGATAGTATTGTTTTTGGTCTTATCTACAAGTTGTCTACACACGTTGTTGTCCGGAACCTATGGCCCCGAAGTGACAGAAATCGGGATAACCGGAAAGGAAAGGCTTTGATATGAGGATCACATGTGTTCACGAAGTGTTAATGCTTTACTCCGGTTCTCTATTAAAAGGAGCACCTTAATTGCCAGTAGTTCCCTAGAGGACCCGCTGTAAACGGGCTGGCAGGACAAAAGATGTTGTGCAAGTTCTCATTGCGAGCACGTATGACTATATATGGAACACATGCCTAGGATTGTCTACTACTTGGGTGCTTTATCTTATTTATCTGCAATTGCCCTATGTTCTGATTGCCATGTGAATTGTCTTGTCCATGCAACGCCCGCCATCCATCCCTATGCCTACCGCACTCGAATCCCAGTGTTTACTGCTTTTGTTACTATTGTCTTTGCTTTACTACTGCTGTTACTCTGCTATTCCTACTACAAAACTATTGCTACTGATAAATTGCAGCTGAATTGACAACTCAGTTGTTAAGGCTTATAAATATTCTTTGGCTCCCCTTGTGTCGAATCAATAAATTGGGTTTCACTTCTCTCGAAAATACTGCGATACACCCCCTATACTTGTGGGTCATCAAGACTATTTTCTGGCGCCGTTGCCGGGGAGCATAGCTTTATTTATCAAGTTCACTTGGATTCACTATTGTTCAAGATAAGTTTATCTTTCTCCTTGTTTGCTTGTTTCTTTATTAAAAATACAAAAAAAAATTAGTTCCTACTCTAGTTGTTATTTTTGTTGGACTGTTATTGTCTTGCTTTATCATGCTTGTTGTCAATGGTTGGTTTCTTTGAAAATGAAGCTTATTGGCAAGGTGGGTTCACGAAAGATCAAAAATATTATTATAAGGAACACCGCTTGTCACAAAAAGGGAAACACTTACGGGAACAAATTGATAGATTGTATACCATTGCTAGGAACGTGTGCTCTACTTATAATGTTACTTATTGCTGTGATGAGTCTCGTTGAGAAAGAGGTATAAACACCTCCCTTTTCAATGTGAGTATAGTAATAATGACACCATATCTTCCTATGCTAAAGGAATTTATGACTTTTATTATGCGGAACAAATTGAAGAATTTATTGCTTGGAAGGGTGCTTTTGAACTAGCTAGTTTGCTTGAAAATATTGATGATTTACCTTACAAATATGAGGTGTATGGTATACTTAAATTTTGCTTTGATAATTACAAGGATGAAAATGGCTATATTCTTGAATATTTTAATAGATGCTTTCCACAAATGGAAGAGACTAATGCCTTACAGGATCCTATGAAAGAAGAAATTGATGAATCTGAAATCTCATTAGATGAAAAAGAGGAGGAGAGTGATGAACAAAAGGAGGAAGAATGGATTAGCTACCCATGCCCACCTTCTAATGAGAGTAACTCTTTATCTCTTACTTTATTTGATTGTCCTCCATGCTTACTAAAGGAGGATGACTGTTATGTTCTTGAGGATTCTTTTGAAGATGTTTATGATAAAGCTCTAGTGCTTGTAGATCATGAAAAGCATGATTTATGTGATAGTTATATTGTTGAGTTTATTCATGAGCCGACTGAAAATTATTATGAGAGAGGAAAATATGGTTGTAGAAGTTTTGATGGTATTGAAACACCTCTCTATGTGCTAAAAGTTTTGAAGTTACTCTTGTTTTATCTTCCTATGCCTGTCACTTTGTTCTTTGTGAATTTATTTGCTTACACGATTCTTATGCATGGGAAGTGGGTTAGACTTAAATGTGTTTTGAATTTGCTCCTTGATGCTCTCTTTTACTTCAACTCATATTCCTTATGAGAGCACCCTCTCAAACTTTTATGCATGCAGATGATAATATGTCTATTATTCTTGGGAGACCTTTTCTTAAATACTGCAGGAGCTGTTATTAATTGTGATCAAGGGAAGGTGACTTTCAATGAGAATGACAAGGAACATACTGTCTATTTCCCCAAGAAGATTGAAAGGACTTATGGTTTTTAATTCAATTAAACATGTTGAAGGCATTCGAGTTGGAGAAATATATTGTCCCATACCAAGAGAAAAATTTGAAACTATTATGATTGGGACCATTGCTATCAAGGTTGAGGTAACATAATCATTAGTAGAATACAAAGTTTTGTCTCATATGAAATTGTTTTGGTAACAAGACCTGATCAACCTTGTTAACAAAAGGATTTCATCAAACAAAAGAATGTTTTCACTATGATTATTTATGTTTACTTCTATTCTATCCATTCTAGTTTTTGCTTATGCCTAACTTAAAGGCATTAAAGAAAAGTACTTATTGGGAGATAACCCAAAAGTTTTAGATGAGTCTTGGAAGTTATTACCTCTGTAATAACCTCTCCTTATCCTTTTTATTTGCTTTTTGTGCCAAGAGTAACCTCTAATGAAAGAGAAGTAATGATTGGGAAAGTTGTTGTTCCGAAACAGATTTCTCTGCTTCACCGTAAAAATTCGTGTAAAATCTCTGAACGTCTTTTTGAGGAGTTAATTTGTGTGATTCTGCCCCAGGTTGTTATCTAACTTTCGTTAGTTCAACACTTTTTGATTTGAG
Organism: Avena eriantha; assembly: GCA_910589775.1. Classification (NCBI taxonomy): domain Eukaryota; kingdom Viridiplantae; phylum Streptophyta; class Magnoliopsida; order Poales; family Poaceae; genus Avena; species Avena eriantha. The sequence goes on from OU342741.1 coordinate 116,574,004, forward strand.
CAATAGAACGTCTTCGAAAAAATTCGTCTTTACCTGCTGGTCTGTTTTGACAGATTTCTGCCATTTTCTGCATTTGCTTCTTGTTGGTTCCTTTTTAAGTTCTTTTGGTGAATTGAGCTTTTTGAGGGAAGTTCTTCAGTAGCTAGTGTTTTAATGGAAGTTTATTGGTGTTAGAACTGAACCTTAAGACTTATTTATCTTGAGTGCACTAATGTTGCTAATAAAGATTGTGTGAAGTTTTGTATGAAGGAAAAATTTCAGGTGTATGGAAGGAATGAGTAATGAGATGAAGGATGGACTAAAGCTCAAGCTTGGGGATGCCACGCGTGTCACTCCAAGAAATATCCAAGAAGTACAAGCGTCAAAGCTTGGGGATGCCCAAGGCATCCCCTTCTTCATCAATAAAAATCCCAGGTTTCTTCCAAACACTTCATTTTTATTGTTTCATGCACAGTTGTATTGTTCTTTGAGCGTCTTCTTTTTCATTTCCGTTTTGGTTTTTAGTTTGCGTGGTTTGCTTAGTTTGCTGAATAAATTAGTTGGACCTCTCCTTTTATACATTGGTGTTCAAATAGTTTGGTTTGGTTTGAAAAAGAGTAGGAAAGCTCATGCTTAAGTGGTAAAGAGAGCTTGTTTTTGACTGTGGCCTATACTCTATCATGCCATGCTTGAGATTGTTTTGACTTTATGCTTAGTATTCTTTGTTGTAGCATGACTTATTATAAACAATTGAGATTGCTTAATGTGCCTTGGATGAATCATGTGTTGTTTTAGCATATTAAAGCATAGTATAGTGGTATTCTCCTTTGATGTTTTATTTAGGTTGACTTGGCACATGCTCACACCATGTTATGACTATCCCAAGTCACCATAGCCTTTACGGTCCTTTAGTTTTGAACTTGTAGTATCACTTTATGCTTTGATCAATGATGTTTTGTCGCGCTGCATGATTATGGCCATTACTGCTCTCTCGTTTGTCGCTCCCTTACTATTGCTAGCCTTCACTTTCACTGAGTATGTTTTACTCAAATTTCCAACTCCCTAAACCAATTATTGCCAAAGTGTCCACCATACCTACCTATTAGCATCATTTGCTACTTCCATGCATATTCAATATGCCTTGTTTTTTCTTTCGAATAAAATGTTTGCTTGTTTTGAGAAAGTTAGTTAGTAAAGCTCTCACGAACTTGATGGCACACTTTATTTCCTGCACTTAATAAACCTGAACCATTGTGAACACTCCATGAAAGTTATATGCTTGCAAATTATAGGCTGGGGATTAGCAGAATCGTGTTGTCACGGGGAACGCTTTCAACACTTATAAATATATACCCAGTTGATACCTTGCTCTTTTGTTTGCGGATGTCGTCAGTGTGAAATAAAAGGGGAGCTTGTAAGTCCATGAAGTTATGTATGTGTGTTAGAGAAACGCCTGGGCCGCTGGTCTAATCCATGCTGACATTGTGGAAACCTGCAGCGTAACCATAATGATATCTATGAAGCATTCTTCTTATAAAAAAAGAGAAAGATAGCTATTGAGAAAAATAAAAAAAGAGATTTATGAAAAGAGGAAAGAGAGAAAAAAGCACCATTTTCCCATGGTAAATCAGAAGATTGCTGAGATACTCATTGTCTGCTTGCCTTGTCATTTTGATATGGGGATTCTTCCGTATCATCGGGCAAGGGGTACCCCGTTGGCGGTTCTCAATGATACGCACATACTTACGATGACAAGAACTTACCGGTAACTAAAGTTGAGTAGCATGACGAGCGACCCTCGTACTCAAGGGACTTGGGATTTTTAGTTTATAGTCTATTAAGCATATAACTCAGGCTGGACCTCACTTTCACCTTAACCACATTAAAGATGCTTATGATAGGGGCAATGAGAGCTCAAAGCTAATGAGTACCATACTTTCAGCATTTGTAAGCCTTTCAAACTATTCAAAACCTTTTCATTTCCTTGTTGAGTCTCCACTTATTCTTTGAGCACTTTCTTGAGAGCATAGTGGCCATTCTTAGTTCTATGTGCATTGTCCCAAGACTTGTTGATTGATGTATACCTTGATATTGCTTGTTTTAAACTATTTGTATCTAGTGACTCTTGTAAACTTTGAAGGTGTCCTATGCATTTATGTTTGCTACTCTTCGAGGGACAAGCTGAATGCCACTTTGCTATGTTTTATTTATGTGAAACAAACAAACGTCTTGCAAAGCATTGTTATTCATGAATCTTTTGTTTGTGCCTTTTCATGTTGCATCATAGTTTCTTTGTCTTATTGCTAGAACTTTTTCTTTCATGTTATGATTGAAGTACTATGATCCCAGCTTTGAGTGTTTTGCAAATACTTTGATCAAGTCTTTGATGGTGCATGTCACCTCAAAAATTATTCTTTCTTTCTATCACTTACCTACTCGAGGACGAGCAGGAGTTAAGCTTGGGGATGTTGATACATTGCAAATGTATCTATAATTTTTGATGCTCTATGCTTGGTTTTATCCACTTTCTCGTGTTTTGTCCACACTTTGGAGTATTTTTCATATGATTTCTTGGACTAACCTATTAACAAGAGCCACAGTGCCAGCTGCCTGTTTTCTGCTGTTTTTGGTTCCATGAAAGTCAGAAAATGAATATTCTCGGAATTGGACGAGACAAAAGCCAAAGTGCCTATTTTTCCAGAAGACTCACAGAGCCAGAATACGAGACGGAGGAGGGCCAGGGGCTGGCCACACCCCGCCCCCCAGGCGCGGGCTGGGCCTGGCCGCGCCAGGGCATGGTGAGGTGGCCCCAGGCACCCCCTCGGCCCCTCTCTTCGCCTATAAGAAGCCTTCTGACCTAAAAACTTCAGGGGGTCGACGTTTTTCCACGAAAAGTTCCGTTGCGCCGCCGCCACCGAAGGGGAGATTCGGGAGACAGAAAGTCTCTGTTCCGACACCCTGCCGGGACGGGGAAGTGCCCCTGGAGCCATCTCCATCGATCTCCACCATCATCTTCATCGACCATCCATGTTTTCCCCATCTATGAGTGAGTAATCCCCCGATGTAGGCTATAGGGATGGTAGGGATTGGATGAGATCGTTCATATAATGGCATCAGATTGTTAGGGCATGGTGCCTAGTATCTTTTATTAGTGCTTTATGACTTTGTTGCGACTTGTTGTGCTTAATGCTTGTCACTAGGGCTCGAGTGCCATGATTTCAGATCTGAACTTATTATTGATTCATTATGATAGTATTGTTTTTGGTCTTATCTACAAGTTGTATACACACGTTGTTGTCCGGAACCTATGGCCCCGAAGTGACAGAAATCGGGATAACCGGAAGGGAAAGGCTTTGATATGAGGATCACATGTGTTCACGAAGTGTTAATGCTTTACTCCGGTGCTCTATTAAAAGGAGCACCTTAATTGCCAGTAGTTCCCTAGAGGCCCCGCTGTAAACGGGCTGGCAGGACAAAAGATGTTGTGCAAGTTCTCATTGCGAGCACGTATGACTATATATGAAACACATGCCTAGGATTGTCTACTACTTGGGTGCTTTATCTTATTTATCTGCAATTGCCCTATGTTCTGATTGCCATGTGAATTGTCTTGTCCATGCAACGCCCGTCCATCCATCCCTATGCCTACCGCACTCGAATCCCACTGTTTACTGCTTTTGTTACTATTGTCTTTGTTTTACTACTGCTGTTATTCTACTATTCCTACTACAAAACTGTTGTGAGCAAGATTGTTTCCAGGTGCAGCTGAATTGACAACTCAGTTGTTAAGGCTTATAAATATTCTTTGGCTCCCCTTGTGTCGAATCAATAAATTGGGTTTCACTTCCCTCGAAAATACTGCGATACACCCCCTATACTTGTGGGTCATCATCCCCCGACGTATATTGATCCACGGGATCGCTCGAAACTAAGGAAGATCAACAATACAAATGACTAGGCAACATCGACAGCCTCCGGTGCGGAGGACCGCCGGGCCCAATGATGAAATTAGGTTAGAACGGCCATGGCTTGGGGCAGGCTGCGACCTTCAAGAGCTAGTCTGCCTAGTACATACTTATAGCCCCGACTTAGTTTTCATCTGTGAGACTAGGAAAAGCAAGGTGAGAGTGGAAAACTTGAGATACAGACTTGGTATGAAGGGGTGCTTTTAAGCTAAAGAAAAGGGTAAAGGTGGTGGTATTGCATTGTATTGGTTGGAGGAGGTGACGGTAGAGTTCCTATCCTTTAGCAACCACCATATTGACGTGCACATCAGCGCAGGCCCATATGATCACAAGTGGCGTGGTACTTTTGTGTACGGGGAGCCAAAACCTTGTGATCGCCACAAGACGTGGACTACAATTCGAGTTATCAAACCTCGCTCCGATAAACCTTGGTTAATGATGGGAGATTTCAACGAGGAGATGTAGCAGGAAGAGCAATTCTCCAGGACAGCTTGGCCGGAGAGGCTTATGCGTGATTTTTGGGAGGTCTTATTACACTGCGATCTTCATGATTTGGCTTTATTGGCTTACCATGGACCTTTGATAACAAGCAAAAATGTGAGCGCAATGTTAAAGTTCGTCTTGACCGAGCAGTGGCCTCCCCTGCATGGTCTACTATGTTTTCTGAGCATCAGCTGTGTTATCTAGTCTCATCTCGTTCGGACCATTGTCCGATTTTACTGTCGGCTAATGCAACGTCCAATGTTCATGTTGATCGGCCTATACGCCATTATGAAATTGTATGGGAAAGGAAACCAACTTTGTCTACGACCGTGGAGGAGGCATGGTCCAGACCGTGTCCCAATTTCTGGCTTGGGAGATGTGGCGGCCTCCCAAAGTTCGATGATGACAAGCTTATATTCCTAGAAGATGGGGCATTTCAAATCGGTTTCGAGGGAGATAGAGAAAAAGAGAGCACAACTAGAAGCTTTTCAAGCAGCCAATGATGATGCTAGTGTGGCTGCACAAATGGGTCTTGAAAAAGAGATGGATGAACTCTTGTATCGTGAGGAGATTCTTTGGATGCAGCGCTCTAGGATTACATGGCTGTGTGAAGGAGACCGGAATACAAAATATTTCCATAGGCGTGCGTCGTGGAGAAAGAAAAAGAATAAAATCCGCAAGTTAAAGCGGTCAGATGGTACGTGGACATGTGATTTGGTAGAGATGGAGTGACATGGGTATAATTAGTCGGGTCCTTATGATTAGTTACCCTGGTTACATAAAGCCTTATGGCCCATAAAGCCCAAGAATAACCAAAGAAGGTCCGGGAAGCATCCGACGGAAGGGAGACAAATCTTGCTAAATAAGGAAAGAATAGAAACTGCATTGTATTAATAATAAAAAACAGTAAAACTCACCTAGGAGCCACCACAACGATTAGGCACCTTGAACTGTTCGATAGGCCAATCCAACGGTGTAGGTGAACTCACCGCTTTCGAACTGTCAGTAACGTTGTATTCCACTTCCATCGATCGTTACTGGGCTGCTATTCCACAAAACGATTTAGGCTGCACCTGCTTTGTTGGGCCTCCAAACTCTCCTACTGACGCTGTTCCTCGTTCTCCCCTGCCGTCGACAGGTGCGGACCAGGAAAACGGCGACTCCCGCACCTGACGAAATAGCGACGCGAGGGTTCTAGGTACTGCCGCTTGCTAATTCGTTCTATTTCGCACAGATTTGGGAGCGGCCAATCACTTATTTGTTTTCTTCGAGGCAATGGCAACCGGCGGCGCTGGCGAAGTTTAGATTGCGGGCAGGCTGCAGAGTGGGCTCCCTCCATACGGGCCTACAATTCTCGATCCTCCGGTTGACACGGGCCGTATTCCGAGGAACGCTTCTTCTTCAGATCACTGTTCGGAAACTGAAACTGCCCATGCCGTAATCATGGTGGTAATTTCTCCCCACTCCTTCCTATAATTATCATGACCCACTCCTTCCTCAAATTAAGATGATTAATCTCAGCGTTATTGTTAGCTCTACGGTGTCCTTGATAAATAGTATGTGGATCGAGCATTCGTCTTTCCTTACGCCTTCCATCTCCCTTGGACCTTCCATTGCCACCAGATATGCTCGTTGCTTGCTTGCGTGCCATCCTGTTTCTTTCCAGTAATTTTCCATTGACGCGGAAATTAGGTAGCCAACTCACTTACCTTTACTCAGCTATTGTGTGACTTGCGTTTGCGACCATGGCTTCTGGGCCGGTGCACTTGCTCTTGAAGCAAGTACATGCATTTGATTCATGCATTCTGCTAGGTACCATGATACGAATTAGCAACCTACCTTTCCCTCTCAGTATTTTGTAACCATCTATATCACCGGATACCCTTCTAGAAAACATGACAAAAAAGCGTTCCCAGCAACTACGTTTTGTTCACGACTCTGAGCGATCTTGGAGCCACCACAACATTTCGCGTCCCAATCCGTACAATCTGTATTTAACAGCTCTTCCTGTCTCCTTTTATTCAGTTTGTGTCCAAGAGCATTGCAATCATGCCTCGCCCCTTCAGCTACTTCAGTTCTTGGTATAAATGCCTCCCCTTGTGTACCTTGGTTTTTTCCCTAATCGTTTTGTTCTTCGAAGCGGATGCTCCTCTAACATAGGGGAAGAATATGCATGTTCTCTTTCTTGCTTTGACTGTTCTTGCTTCATGTATTGCTGTGGCTTTTCTCGATTGATTGTTAGCCTCAGCTGATCTCAGTTTTTCTCTAATTTTCCTCTCCGGTTGTATTTACAGGAAGTTGTAATTGGCCTGGCACATCTCACTTCGAAGTTCAAGTACAGCTCCTTAGAAGGTTAGCTTCCTATTGCTTTTCTTTACCTTGCTATTTATTTGTAGTCTCGATGTTAATTGGGATAGGTGGTAGATAATGATAAGCTTCTGTGAAAAGAAGTCTTGGACTTTCTTATTGTCAACAGAGAAAAGATTGGTCTGAATATGATGGGGAATCCACATCTATCAAGTAATTTAATATCCCTAATACCCTTACATTTTTCTTCTAAATTATTTATATCATATTTTGGTGACTGTTGGTATTTTGGTTTACTGAAATTTACTACGATTTAAAGGTTTGTGTGATGTTCATGTCATCTCTGGCTGGTGCCGATTTCCATTAACTATTTATCTTTCTTTTTCCTATTTTATATTCGGGTTGGTAAGTTAAACTAGATAGCCCCACTATTCGCTGACATTGTCACTATTTATGATGTTGATTGCTTAACCTTTCTTACTCGGCTTGGGGTTTCTAACTCATGAGATGAATCTCTTGCAGGTTTGTGTTTAAAATACAGATTGTATGGGTAGAGACACTTAACCATCCATTTGTAGATACGGAACCGAAATAGTCTGCAGTATCAGAATAACTGATGCATTCTATATAATCTCTTGTCCTTACAATATTGTTGTTTTAGCATACCAATTGCAGAGATGTATGCCATGCTCAAAAACTAGCCATGTGTTTAATTTTCCTTGTAATTTCTCCTTCTGGTTTCTTCTTGTAAGGTACAACATGTATATGTAAAAGTGGTCAGTATGCTATCCACTATTATTAACCTCAAATGGTGTATGCATTTTATATGATTGTTTCCTCTCGATAATTCTCAGCATGGTTGATGCGATTCTATATGATGTTTTTCTCCATGGATATGGGTTTTCTTTTGCATCATAGGTACACACCCATATGACCTATCTACACATTTCACTTTTGCGCTGGGATGCTTGCACAAACTTTCACTCTATTGTTTCTTTCAAACGAAAGAAAATACAAACTTCAAATTTGGACATCTACCATATATTGAAATTACAATGTATGAAAAAACTTCGAATCTTCTGTTGCACCGTGAATATCTAAAATAAGGGTTTTACAAGTAAATTTAAATTAATTTAGGTTCTCATGGTCTAAAAATCCAAATTTATTTTATTTTTACTATAGATGTTTTGTTAAAGTTTTTCATATTCCTTTTTTTTGGACGGGCGTAGCAACGCGCGCTTTCATGTTCTAGTTAGTATTATAGTTGTAACTTGTAACCTATTTGTATACGACTTTGGGACCCAGCATGTTAAAGGCTGGGAGGAGCCACCGAATAGGTACCAAAAGCCTTGAGCAATCTGTAATCATATTGTCCATAAACAATTAGACGACTTCGACTCCCTTGTTTGTCTAATCACCCGACGAAATCCCCAGCGTTCTCTTTTCTACAAAACCATAAGTGCATAACCATGGGCATTGCCGTGGTTACCCCTCGTCAATTGGTGCTGTCTGTGGGCAATCTGAACGCTGGAGTCATGGATTTGGCGACCCCCCTTTCACCAAGCAGCAACCTGACAGCAGCGGAACCACGCCCGCCCACCCCTGTTTCGGTTCCCATCGACTTCAACGACGGATCTGATCTCATCATCGGAAGCTTCCACTTCCACGTGGAGGAACCCGAGAATCTTTGCCTATCAGCCCCGGTCACTTTGGGTCCGTCGCTCGTAATAGCAGCGCCTATGGCGATACTTGCATCTTCTATCGACTCATCTGAAGAAGCCACACCCTAGCCGATAAACACCTAAGAGAATTCTGAAAACTCCGCAGATCTAGGGGATCTGGCCGATCTATACGACGGCCTCTCCATCGGGTCAGATTCCCATCTAACGCCACCACGTGGCTCAAGTCTAGCAAACTCTAAACCCGATGAAAGCAATGAAAGCATTGACTCTGGAATCAAGATAGCCGAAATCTACCCAGAACATAACCCGTGGGATTTCGCTGGTTTCTCAAACAGTGTCTCTTACGGATCCAATGACGACAGCAGCAACTCGTACATGATGCATCACCAAGTGTGCGTGATTATCGGTGAAACATCAACACCACGCAACTCCAATGGTAACCCGATCCTTGATCCCAATGATATTTTATCAGGTGATAATGTAGGAAACCGCAATAATGAAGGAGACCTGCCCAACAATCGCATCATACAAGGAAGAGAAGGAACGTGCAACGGCGAGCGGCTAACTCTTCGGTTATCAGCGGAAACATGGCAGAAAGCAAGGGACGCAGTATCAGGTGCAGTCCCAATGACAGCAGAAGCTACATGTGATGATCTGATGGCATACTAGTACTTACTCCACCACAAAAAGAGGGGTGATACGTTACTAAAGTAACTATAATTTTTTATGTTCCATGCTTGTTTTATATCTACTTTCTTATGTTTTGTCCACACTTTGGAGTATTTTTATACACTTTCTAGGACTAACCTATTAACAAGATGCCACAGTGACAATTGCTGTTTTCTGCTGTTTTTGGTTCTAGAAAAATCAGTAAATGAATATTCTCGGAATTGGATGGGACAAAAGCCAAAGTCAATATTTCACTGAGGGGAACACGAAGCCATAAGACGAGACGGAGAGGGGCCGGGGGCCGGCCACACCACCAGGCCGTGCAGCCAGGCCAGGCCCGCGCCTGGGGGTGGTGCGGCTGCCTCGGGCAGCCCCTCGGCCTCCCATTTCGCCTATAAGAAGCCTCCGATACAGAAACCCTAAGTACCTGATCAAAATTCCACGAAAGAGTCTGTAGCCGCCGTCATCTCCATCCCTAGATCGGGAGGGATCTGAACCTCTTCCCGGCATCCTGCTGAAGGGGAGAGATCACCCTGGAGGCCTTCTTCATCACCATGCCTGCCTCCGGTATGATACGTGAGTAGTCATCCCTGGACTACGGGTCCATGTAGTAGCTAGATGGTTGATTCTTCTCCTTTGTGCTACCATGTTTAGATCTTGTGAGCTCCGTTCATGATCAAGATCATCTATTTGTAATCTTACATGTTGTGTTTGCGAGGATCCGATGGATATTGAGATGCTATTTCAGATTGATTATTGATTCTATCATGTCTTTGTCCTTATACTTTGCTGCTTGCTTGGTGTAGTTGTTAGTGCTCGTCATCCTGCGGCGAGTCAGTTGATGGTTCTTCAGTTGAATTCTGTGAGTCAGCAACAGGCGACTGGGTGGCAAATAGCGGGATTAGCTTCAGTCAGCAGCAACATCAGTTTAATAAGAAGAAGGCTCGCAAGCAAATCAGCTCTTAGAATCAAAGTGCACAATCCAATGGCCATTCTGAAGAGTAGAGCTACTAGTGTGCTAGCTTTTGATCCAAAATATAAGGATGTGATGTGTTATAACTATGGTGAACCAGGACATTTTGTAGGGTTGTTTTCTAAGTAGAAAAAGTGCTTTATCTTTGGCAAAGCTGGTCACCATATGGACTCATGTACCATCTGGTACACACCTCTTCCCATGGCTAAGTATTAGGGGAGTGCTAATGCTGGGCTTGGCTTATTTCACTTGGATGTGGAAGGCCCTGAGGCTGCCAACTGGTTGAATTTTGGAAATGTGGGGGTGGTCACAATCATTGATGAGGACGTGACTGACAAGGAACTAGAACTCAATTTTAGTGAGATGTGGAAGATAAATTAGTACTAGCATATCAGGCAGATTTCATCTAGAAAGTTCTTGGTTAGGCTTCCTCCTTCAAAGAAGATTGATGGCCTAGTGGAATATCCATCTATCAACCTAAAGAAGAAAGGGGTTTGTGTGTCCTTTACTAAGTGGAATGGTGAAGAGGAACCTTTTGCTCAGCTGAACGAGGTTTGGATCAGTGTCGAAGGGCTTCCCCCAAAATGGTGCACTTGGAAGACTATGTGACAGGTGGCTTCCCCCTAGGGGTGCTAGTCAATATTGATTGGCATACAATATTTAGAAGTTTTTATAGGGTGGTTAGGATTAAAGTTGTTGTGAGGGATCTGGACAAGATCCCAAAGGGCAGAGTGTATGAAATAGAGCAAGAACTGCATTTGCTCTTCTTCACTATTGATGAAACTTAGGTGGAGATTGAGGAGGATGGTAATAGTGGAGGAGGGGGAGGTCCTGATGATCTAGCTGATGATGGGTTAGGAGATGACTTCATATACCACTTGGAGAAAAATGATGGAATGGAGAACCAGATGGATACTGATAAGGACCCTTCTACCCCTGCTCCCAGGAATGTGACAATGAGAGGTGGCACAAGAACTGTTAGTGTGGATGTGAACCTGTCTGCTCCTATTAAGGTTCGTGAGAATAGTGTTATGCAAAAGATCTTTGAGGTGCAGCCCCAGGAGTCTATGCATAATGCCCCTGCCAGAACTATTAAGGAAAATGTCAGCAATAACCTCTTTGAGAGATTTGAAGAATCTAATGCTGAGATGCTGGAGGATGTAGTAGGTAAAGATCAAATGAGCGAAAAAGCTCCAGGTCAGGATGTTAGTACTCATGTAGATGAAGGACAGTTCAAAGGGAAAAAACAAAAAACTTGGGGTCCTATGGTTGCTTCTAGAATGAGTACCAGAATTAAACATGATGGGAGGTATGTGGCTGAAAAAGCACAGGATTTGAAGAAGGTTAAAACCTGGAAGTTCCTAAAGGTAACACCAAGATTCATGGATTTAATAATTCCTTTGCTACTCTAGATGATGCTAGTTTAATGCACAATGCTAGGTGTGATGGGATCAACCTAGGGGGCACTAGTCCCATTATTACAAAAATCCTAAAAACAATTAGGGATGTAGAAGTGGATAGACTTAGAAATTTCCACTCTGATCACCCTGATATGTTTTTACTTGATAATCTTCATTTTGTTGTTGATGTTGTTGACACTTCTGTCACTCATAGTAGTGAGGAGGATATATCTTCGTTTCCTGCTTGCAATAGTGAGGAGGATTCGTCAGATATACCTTGGATAGAAGCGGGTAGCAGGAAAAGAGGGAGTAGGAAGAAGCTAATATTTTCCAAATGGTAGTTGGTTTCATTTCGAATGGTAGAGGTCTAAATAGACCTGACAGACTTCCTAGATCATATGATCTCATTAGAGATGTATGCCCATATTTTATTGGAATTTCTGAGACTAAAAGAGAAGATTTTACTTTTTCTCGGTTGAAGATCCTTGACCCTTTTAGTATTTATTGCTGGAATTGGTTGCATGCTAAAAACACTTTTGGTGGTATTTTAGTCGGGATTAATTTAGATTCTTTTGACATTGTGTCAATTGAGAAATATAAATTTTGTCTTTCTTTGGTGATTACAAACAAACAAAACTCAATGGTATGGAGATTCATTACAGTATATGGACCTGCATATGATGAGTCTAAGTTGAGTTCATTAATGAGTTACATAATGTTATCCCTAAATGGTCTGGTCCAACCTTAATTGAGGGGATTTCAATTTAATTAGGGATAGCTCTGAGAAAAATACTAGGAATATAAACCAACACTAGGAAGATATGTTTAATGGCTGGACTAATAAATTTAGTTTAATGGAGTTGCACATTGTTGAGAGAAAATTTACCTGGGCCAATAATCAGAATAATCTGATCATGGCTACTTTAGATAGGGTGTTTATTTCAACCCATTGGGATAAACTTTACCCTGCTAGCCTTCTTAGGGCCCTTCCTAGATTAGGAAGTGATCACATGCCTCTAGTGGTGGATACTGGGCCCTAAAGATTCCAAGGCAAAAGAAGTTTAGATTTGAGAAGTGGTGGCTGGAGGTTGAGGGTTTTGACCAGATAGTGGCTAAAACCTGGAATATGCCTTGCAATTTGACTAAAGCTATTGATAGATGGCAATTTAAGGTTAGGAATATTAGGAAAAATCTTAAAGGCTGGTGTGCAAATGTTGAATCTACTCAGAATAAAAATAAACAACAGTTGGTTTCTGAGTATGATCTTCTAGATATTCTATCTGAGTATGATCTTCTAGATATTCTATCTGAGTCTCAATGTCTATCTTCGGTATCAAAAAACAGAATGAAGACTATATCTTCTGAACGTACTAATATTTGGCAAAAAAGAAGAGATTAAGGCTAGGCAAAGATCGAGGGAGAGACAAATCCTTGAGGGAATACTGCTTATTTCCACTCTATTGCCGATCAAAGGAGGAAAAAACAGATTACTATGTTAGAAGGTCCCAATGGCCCTGTTGAAGACACCGAAGGCATTATTAAGATTGTTGTTCAATACTACAAAAACCTTTTTTGGTTTTCAGCCAAAAATTGATATTGATATCTTTGATGATTTTTGGGAGGAATCTGAAAAAGTAACTGAAAACCAAAATAGTTTCCTCCAAACTGATTTTTGTGAGAAAAAAGTGAAAGATACTGTGTTTAGCTCTTATGCTAAAGGTGCATCTGGCCCTTGTGACCTTTCTTTCTTGTTTTATCAGCATTTTTGGGATCTTATTAAAGGGGGCCTTATGGCCCTCTTTAATGATTGGAATAAGTGTGATTTAGACTTATTCAGGTTGAATTTGTCTTTACATACACTTATTCTAAAATAACAAAATGCTATAACCATTCAAAAGTTTAGACCTATTGCACTAACTAATTGTAGCTTTAAGATTTTTTATAAATGTGCTACAAATAGATTAGGTGTGGTGTGTGAGGAGATTATATATCCTAATCAAACTGCCTTTATAAAAGGTAGATTTATTTTAGAGAGTGTGGTTTCTGCTTATGAAATTACTCATGATGTTGCCAAAAGTGGTCAATCTGGTTTTATTTTTTTAAAATTGACTATGAAAAGGCATATGATATGGTTGACATGGAGTTTTTGCTCAAAATGTTGTCTACCAGAGGTTTTGGTCCTAACTGTATTATGTGGTATAGATCCCTTTTGGATAGTGGTTCAGTTGGGTCAGAATTAATGATGCGAATAGTGAATACTTTGTTGTTGGTAGCATGTTAGCTGATGTTTTTTTACTAAAATGTGAATTGAAGCTGCTAGAGCTAGCCTGATTACTGGCTAGATGCATAGCTTTGAGCAACATGGAGTAATCAGCATGCAATATGCTGATGATACCTTATTGTTTTTACAAAAAAGACATGTTGCGGTGTAAAATTTTAAAATGAATTCTCTCTTGTTTTGAGAAGGTCTCAAGCTTGAGAATTAACTTCCATAAATGTGATCTTGTTCTCATTAATGTGGAAGATAGTGAGGCTCAGATCTTTGCCCAAGCTTTGAGTTGCAGATTGGGATCTTTCCGTATTAAATATTTAGGTGTTCCCTTACATTATAAGAAGCTAAGGAAAGAGGACTTACAGCCAATCATTGATATGCTCTTGAAAAGAGCAGCTAGCTGAAGGGGCAAATTATTATCACATGCAGCTAAGATGGAATTATTTAGGAGTGTGTTGGCTAGTATCCCTCTCTATTTGCTAAGTGTGATTAAATTTTCTAAATGGGTTGTCGCCTTAATTAACTCTCAATTAGCCCACTGTCTATGGGATAACTATGAAGGGCATTTTAAATACCATCTAGCAAACTAGGGTTGGTTGCCCAAAAAAGAGTTTGAGGGACTGGGTATTCCAAATATTGCTGAGATGAACCTGTGCCTTTTGGCCTCTTGGGTTAAGAGATATTATTTAGATAAGAATAAGTTTTGGAGGAAGATCATTGACCAGAAGTATAAGGTTAATGATCCCAATATTTTTGTTTCTTCCAATAATAACATCTCTCCTTTTTGTAAAGGCGTACTTTGGGCTGCAAATGCAACCAAAGTAGGATATCAATGGAAGGTAGGGAATGGTAGAAAAGTAAAATTCTGGAAATATCAATGGTTTGAGGATTCTAGCCTAGTTGTGCAATACTGGGATTTGTATGTGATCTCTAATGAACAAAATATTACTATTGTTGAAGCATGGGATTATACCCAACTGAAATTACTTTCAGAAGATGCTTTATTGATGAATTACTACATGAATGGGATGAACTTGTAGAGATTGCTAAAACTCTTCATCTTAATGAAGAGGATGATACTATATTGTGGAAACTTGAACCAAATGGAATATATATTGTTAGATCCTTCTATGATGTGGTTAATTTTAGGGGTGTTACCCCAGTTTATGTCCATGCTGTCTGGAAAATCAAGGTTCCCTAAGATTCATTTTTTTCTAGTTGTTAGCACATAATAAGCTGCTTACAAGAGATAACTTGGCCAAGAGACAAACCTTGGATGACTTAACGTGTGTTTGTTGTTCTGAGCCTGAATCTTGATGCCATGTGTTTTTTGAATGTGTAGTAGCCAAATTGATTTGGTCTAATTTATGTGCTCTTACTGGCAGGGTTGGCTGGGTGATGTCTTTTGATACACTTGTCAAACTCTAGGTCAGCGAGAATAAAAACAACTATGAGAATGTTGCTTATGCAGCTGTTCTGTGGAGACTTTGGCTCAACAGAAACGATTTAATGTTTAATCGAACTACGTGGAGTGGTGTGCAGGTAAATTGGAGAAAGGTGGGTTATTTCTGGCTAAGAGTGGTTTTAGAGCCTTGATGAGGGTCCTTTCTGGCTTCTTCACTCTTCTTCTTGGGTGTTCTGTTATGTAATAGATAAGTTTTTGTTCTGTTTTTTGTGTTAGCCTTTGCTGTTTGCAGTGGCTGAAAGGAAAAACTGTACTGATGCCTTGTGTACTGGGGCGTTGATCCCGACGTTTTCCCTGTGGACCAGGAATGCCATAAACTTGGTTTCATGAGTAATGGAACTGGGCAGGTGCCCTTTCCCTTAAAAAAATGGAGCTCGTGCTCTTTCATGCCGTGTCGTGTGCGCCGATGCGGCCTTGGACGACGTCGTCGATGTAGGTGAAGTCGCGGCGGACGTCGGTGCCATCGGTTGCATCCATGGCGTCCGAGGCGTGGCTTGACCGGGCATGGCGATGCAGGTGGCGGCGAGGCAAGCTGAGGCATGATGCGTGGCGGCAAAGAGGAGACCTGGGGATGCATACGGCTGGGGGACTAAAAATTTCATCCATCCATTTTTTTATCCGAATTTCGGTCTCGGGAATCCAAACGAATGGAGACGATCTAACCGTTAACCTTTGTGTTGATGTTGCCAAGGTGCATGGATAGAGCGCGTCATCAGGAGCCGTAGGATAACTGAAGAAGCGACACACCTGCAGCGTCAATTCTTCAGAAGAGTACTGTAGGGACCTGACGCAGCCACCGTCGCCGGAGGTCCTGCTAGCTGCCCGGAGGAAACAATCCGCCGCCCCGCCCCGCCGTCCCTGTCCGCGGATACGCCATTCTCGACCCGCCGCTGGAGGGCACGCTGTTCGGATGTAACCGCTCTGCTCTCCAGCACCTCCCAAGCCCTTGGCCCCCGGTTCCTACGGCGGCTGGCCTCCTCTCCACCGGATTTGCGTCCACGGACACGGCGCGCGCAATTGAGGGCTTCACCGCACCACGCTGGCCTTCTTCTCCTTGTATACAACTTTTCAAGTTCATTTATCTGAAACCTGTTCATTTGGCATCAAAATTAGAATGGGATTAAGTGGTCGCAAATCAACTTTCATACTGAGATACAATTTTGAATCAGTATAGGGAAGCATTCAGTTATCTGAAATTCTGGTACTACTCCCTCCGTCCTAAAAAAGATGCCGCAGATTTGTCTAAATTTGAATGTATTTAGAAAACTTTGTGACATCTTTTTCAGGAAGGAGGGGGGTAGTATTAATTTGTGTAGTATCTTGTTCTGAAGTTCTAGTTATATACCGAAAAAGTGTCTAAATGTTGCTCCTTGTCACAGGAATGTCTGGATCTATTTACATCAAGGACGTGTAGCTGAGCAGATATAAAAGGTTCCCACCTTCTTCACCTCATTTTGTTTCTTGTTACGACTTGTTGCGTTGCTTACTCCATCTTAAAGGCTGCTCCAATCTCTCAAGAACAAGGAACTACGAAGTTTACAAATAGCGTTGTTATTGCCAGCATAGTATATATATTGACTGTCTACTTAGCCATGTCTTTTTGGATGGGGCACTCCTCATTATCCGGTATATTTAATTAGCATTGTAATATTTCATGACATTATCACCTGATTATCTCGACTTTGTCGTTGGTTATAGCATTATTAGTGCGCACCGTAATATCCAGACACTACTAGTAGAAACTTAGGCTTTATATAATGGACGAATGATCACTCCAGTTTTTGAAATTCTGACACTCTGTTAGAATGTTCTAATACTGGCAGTAACATGTGTTAGCTCGAATGATGATTCAGATACATACTTTAGCTTTGAGAACTTTATAAGATTATTACTTGGAGCATAGTTGATCATGCGGATACAATACAGACACATAGTTTAGCTTAATTACACCAGATGATGATTACATCATATATTATGCCGTTTGGTATATTTAGTAAAACTGTTATCAAGAATCTTTAAAATTAATGAATGATAAGATTTTAACAAGATTATTGATCGATGTCCAGTGTACATTACATATTCCTATTATTACCAGGGTAAACTCTCCTCAAGTCTTAAACATAAGGCAAATGCACTGTCCATCTTTTTAATATGCGAAAATCGATTGCTTAGAATAACAGAGATCTCGAAAATTTTAGTCAATAAACTATCACGCATAGATAAAGAAAAAAACTATGTTAAAGAATTATAGTTTGGATTGTGTGCATGCACGCACTGGTACAACATGAGTTATCTTCTTCTTCTTTTTGCGAATATACACGAGTTATCTTCATTTCCCTAAACGATAAGCATAATGGTTTTGGGACATCTTTGTTAACATAGATACATCAGAGTCATATAGAATTTAGAGGTGTGATCAGGCTGACAGGACTGAACTGTTGGGATTAATGCATAGGCCTCCAGTAGCATGATTCTCAGAGAATTAAAATGTTCTCAGCGATTTAACGTCCTCTCACTCCTCTTCCCGTCATATATTGTCCGTTTGTTCACGCAATCAATTTTAGCAACATGAATCCTACTTGCAACTTAGGTGACTTTGTTTGCAGGTTGTAGGTTTAGGCAATTGCTTGGAGTATAATGCAAAGAAAGAATGAACTAAAGGATATGTCCAACACCTGAAGCCTGACAGAGCTCTGTGCCTTCATTCTCTCCTCGGTGTCTGATTATGCAATGGGCTCTATCCGCTTGAGCTAAACCCGAACAATGTATTGCAGGATGGATATAAGGTAATTCAACCACTACCACTTCCTCCAGTGTTCAATCTCTCCTCGTTTATTTTTCTGTACGGCTGCGGCAGAGGACGCAACACCTCTGCCGCAGAGCACGCAACACCTCTGCGGCAGGCATTGAGCATAGGAGGCAGAGGCCGCAGGGGCAGGGGGTGACTGACTGTCAAGAGGCAGCGCTCTGCTGTAGGTAAGGCGACATTGAGCATCCCAGGCGGAGGTGGAGTCAAAGAGGCAGCACATGTGCGGCGGGCAAAGTGATATTGAGCATCGGAGGTGGAGTCAGCTGGGGCAAGTGGTGGCAGGAAAAGCAACATTGAGCATTGGAGGTGGAGTTGGCTGGGGCAAGTGGTGGCTGACTGCCAAGAAGGCAGCGACGACACATTGGGTGCCCCAACACGTCTTCACGTCCAGCTGCCAGACCATGGCCAACGAAGATCGAAAAGTAAGCACTTGGAGAGAGCAGATGGCTGTGGCAAGCATCTATGTACACCAGCGAGGAGGGCGCGAGGCTGCTGCGCTGCAGGAGGAGAAGAAGTCAGCAAGCTTGGAAGAGTTTTGCCGATCACAAGTTCAGGTAACTTTAACTCTACTAGGACTCAGAATTATGCAGTCCGGGAGATCACAAGCAGAGCTAGATTTTTGTTTTGGTCAGATCAACTTATATTTTGTTTTCTTATTTCGTTCAGTAGTTTCTGTCAATTTTCAAACCAACTACTTTTGTCGGTCCTGTTATATTACGGTAGTTTTCTATCAGACAAAGGGAGTGAGAGTGCTTTATCTCGAAACATCATTGCTGTTTTGTTTCTGTCATTCCACTAGACTTAACTCCAAAATCCATGCCATTCCTGCTTATTTTCAAATACCCAGTCAACAATTTATGCACTAAGCAACACACTTACATGGAGATGATGGTTTTGTTAGACATTCGCCAGAACATCATCGTCACTGAAACTTCTATGGGCGACCTTGTTTAAAACTAGAACTATGTGGCATTGTCTACTTCAAACATTAGTAATCTGATATTTCTTTCCTACTTATGAATCTTCCACGTGGTTGTCCGTTCACTTGTGTCATCTCCAATCCCCTGCTTTCTCCTGCCACCTCTGGCCTCCCAGCCCTCTCCCTCGACGGAGAAAATTCCAAAAAACCACCACATTTCAACGTGAAATTCGCAGAACCACCGCTTTCGCGCGGAATTGCAAAAATCCACCGGTTTTGAGGAGATTCGTCTCAGTGTGCACTGATCGTGAAATTGAGCCTGGTTAACACGATTTCTGACCGATTGGGCCCACCGTCAGACGAGCGGGAGACGGACGCCGCGGTTACCGTTGCCCAGCCGTTAACTGGGAAGTGGGTCCCACCTGGGACACAAAACCCTAGCCCCTGGTCGGAACCGGTCAGTTACTTCTCCTCACTCCACGCGCGCGCTCTGTCGACCCTCTCCTCCATGGCAACAAGTGGTGGCGGCGGCACCGGCGCCGGAGAAGATGTTGCAGGCGGAGGCGGCGGCGCCGGTGTGGATGCAGTAGGTGGAGGCGGCGGCGGTGAGCTTCATGATGTTCCCCTGGAGTTTGCTGAGATTTGTGGCAGCTCAAACCCTGAGATCTGCGGCAGCACAAACCCTACCGCCGGCGACTGCTCACTGTTCCCGGCGGCTGCGTCGGCGCTGGCCAAGGCCTGGAAAGCTCGCCCAACTGATAGCTTCCGGTTTACCTCGTCTCTCGGTGGCGTGGAGTAAGTATCTGAATCCTTCTCCTCTGTCTGTAGATTCAGAGTTTCTTTCCTCTATAGTGTTGTCCATTTAGGATGCATATGTTAATTAGATGTCCTATTTCTATAGCCTGGATGATGAGGTCTGGGAGGTTAGGTTCCACTTAGACGACAAAGACAACTTGGAGAGAAGCATTTGTAGAGCAGATATCACTTTCTGTAATCTGTTAGCAATGATAGATGGAGAGGGGTTTGGATGGGGAGACAACATGTACTATGTCAGAGAGCAGGGGACAGGCAGTTCTAGTATGGCAGTAGTTGAAAGCATCAAGGATGTTGAAGAAATGCTGTCCATATATGAAGATGTGAAGTGTGTTACTATTACTGCCAGTAAGGGTAAAGGTGGTTTACCTGAGTCCTTCAATAAAAGGGACTGTGAAGAACAGATCCATGTGTCTGACATAGGAGATCCTCCTATAGTTTATTCTGTTGATGTGGATGGTTCATTGTTTGAAAGTGAAGATTCAGATATACAGTATCTGCCTACTCAACAGAGCAATAACCATCTTAAAGGTAAGCAGATTGTTCAAGTGGAGACAGGGGAGGAGTACATGCTGACACAGCAAAGCTATATTCCTGTTCTCCCAATAAATTCAGAAGAAGATGATGACATTAATGAAAGGATTATACACCTGAAGAGGAAGAGGCAAACAAAATCACAGCAGAAGGAGGATTATTTCTCAGAGGAAGAAGAACTATACAATGATTCAGACCAGGAATCAGAAGACAGTGAATTCATTATTGAGGCAGAGCAGTCTGAGAAGGAGGCAAGAAATGCAGGTCCAACTAGTAGATCTCACTATGAGGAAGGCACTAGCTCATTTCCTGATTATGTGCCATCTAGTGATGAAGGGAAGGAGGAATTTTTATCAGATGATGATGATGGATTCTAGGCACTTAATTTTGTGCTTCCAAAGAGGAAGAAGAGCAGAGCCAAAAAGATGAAAGCAAGAATGTGGTATGATGAGCAGAGGTTGCAACCTGAGGAGCAGCTTTGTTTGAAACTGTGCTTTGTGGATGTATATATGTTTAGGAGGGCAGTTCAACAGCTGCACATATCACAACTTAGAAATGTTTATTTGCACAGAAATTGCAAGGACAGAGTGATAGCAAAATGCCATGAAAAAGGCTGTCCATTTTTCATGGTTGGTTCTCAAGTAGGCTCTGAGAAAACATTTTGCTTGAGGAAGATGCATCTGGAGCACACATGTGGGCCAGTAGGAGAAGGATGCAAAGTCAGTGCTAAGTGGGTGGCTAAAGCTTGTGAGAAAGCTATAAGGACTGATGTTACCACCAAGGTGGACACCATAATTGAAAATGCAAAGGACAAACATGGTGTGTCAGTGCCAAGAACTATGGCCTATAGGGCAAAGAATGAAGCAATAAGAGTTGTGCTTGGTGATCATGTTGAGCAGTATAGGAGATTGAGAGATTATCTAACACAGTCATTGAAACCAACCCTGGCAGCAGATGCATTGTGACTACCAAGATGCACCCAGAAAATCCTAGCAGTAACCCTAGGTTTCATGGGATGTTCATGTGCTTGAATGCATCCATACAAGGTTTCTTGAATGGATGTAGACCATTTATTGGTAAGTCATTAGTTTGTTTCCTTTTAAGTTTGTTCATTAGTTTGTTGTTCACAGGGTTGGATGGATGTTTTGTGAAGCTGACCACAGGACAGCAAATCCTTGCTGCCACAGGTAGGGATGGGAATAACAACATTTTCCCTATTGCTTTTGGACTAGTTGATAAAGAAGATAAAGCTAGCTGGTGCTGGTTTCTCACCCAACTCAAGTATGCAATTGGAGGAGAGTCAGGAAAATTTGGAAACTACACTATAATATCTGATAGGCAAAAGGTATATTCTCTGCTATGTTCTCTACCATATCCTCTACTATGTTATCTACTATAATATTTGATAGGAAATGTTTTAAAACAGGGTCTGTTGCATGCAATCAACAAGGTTTTCCCAATCTGCCCACAAAGATATTGCCTTAGGCATATCTATGCAAATTTTCAGACAGCTGGTTATAGGGGAGAGGAGTTGAAGAAGTTCATGGACCAAGCAAGCTACTCCTACACCAAACATGGATTTGATACAGCTATGGCTCTGATGCATGAAGAAAGTGAAGAGGCACACAAGTGGTTGAGCAAGATTCCAGTGGAATGCTGGGCAAGGTATGCCATGGATACTAATTGCAAAACAGATCTGGTTGTTAATAATCTTAGTGACGTTTTCAATAGAATGATTCTAGATATTAGGGGCAAACCAGTGAGGACCATGTTTGAGGGCATTAGGAATAAGATCATGAGTAAGCATGAGACAAAAAGAACATGTGCAGCAGCAGCTAGGTGGGACATCACCCCTACTTACACAGAGAAGCTTGAAGAATCAAAGAAATGGAGCAGGCAGTGCAATGCAAAGAAATCAGCTGATGACTTGTGGCAAGTGGGCACAGTTCAGGACAGGGTCTATGCAGTTCATCTTGGAAACAGAACTTGTGGTTGCAGGAGGTGGGACATGACTAGCATCCCATGCAGCCATGCCATCTCTGCTATTTACAAGTCCAAGCAGCAACCTGAAGATTTTGTTAGTGATTTTTTCAAGAAGGAGATGTACCTGGCTGCCTATGACCCAGTTGTGTACCCTGTACCTGGTGAAGATCTGTGGATAAGAACTCCTAGTCTAGACATTGATCCACCAATATTCAAGGTAGACTTGGGTAGAAAACAGTACAAGAGGAGGAAGGGAAAGTTTGAACCACCTCAGCCCAAAGTTTCTTCAAGAATGGCAACAATAACTTGCAGCAACTGCAAATTAGCAGGACATAGGTATACTAATTGCAGTGTACCTCTCAATCCATCCCTCCAAGTGAGGAAAAACCAACATCAGGTAACTTCATAAAATTAGAGTTACATCAATTGTTTCACATATACATGATACAACCATCTTATGCATGTTACAACATTTTTGTAGGGGAGTATAGCTTCAGATGCTAGATTTGAAGGGACCCATGCTAGTTCATCAAGTTCTACACCAAGGCCTGGTACTCCAGTTGCAAGACCTGCACAATCCACTCCAGCACCCAGGCCTGCACAGTCTACTCCAGCACCCAGGTCTCCAAGTGCTCCAACTAATGCTCCTAAGTCAATAGCTCCATTTGTAGCACCAAGGAGCATCCCAGGTGCCAGTTCCAGGCCTACAAGGAATAGAAAGCTCCCTCCTAGGCTAAATGGATACTTCACAGCCAGCAGAATCCATGAGAAGTCTGTTGAGGATCTCATGGAGTAGTGTTCCCTAGAGATCTTTGTTCCCTGTCATTTGTCAAACTTTGTGTGTCCTGGCATGTTGAAGACTGTGTGTTAACTGCCATTTGTGAGACTGTCTGTAGATGTTGCATTTTGTGAGACTATGTGTGAACCTGATATATTCTATGTGTGAGACTATGTTTGAACCTTATATATTCTATGTGTGAGACTATGTGTTCACTGATCATGCTGCATTTTTGATTTTCTTATATTATACATGTTGTGGATGGTTGTCGAGAACCCTCGAGTGGTCTCGACAACCCTTTGTCTATATTTAAAGTTGGTGCCATTGGTTGTCGAGAACCCTCGAGTGATCTCGACAACCATCCACAACACTAAACAAAAAATGGATACCACAGAATAGTAATTGAAACATCACATAACAATTGAAACATCACATAAGGTTCAAATTTAGACATTCATCCTCATTATAAAGAGGTTCACCACTTACAGGGCACTAAGCCAAATTTAACAGGGTTCACAACTTATAGAGATTCTACCTCATTATAAAGAGGTTTACAGTGCACTAATCTATTACAACATAACAGTACATAATAGGATCACTCATTGCATATAGCCTTGATCCTCTCCAGTTTCTCCTTGTTCTCACTGTTGACCTTAAACAGGTCATACATTGCATACTCCACCTTCCTCTTTTCTTCCTTCAGTTGCTGCCTTTCTTTCTCCCATTCCAGCTTGTTGGCTTTCAGCATGTCAGCTTGAGTTCTCTAGACTAGCCTTAGCTCACCAACTTCCTTCCTCAGTTGTTCAAGTTCATCAAGATCTCCAGACATGATCATCTGGTAGTTTTCCTGCACCACCTTTCTCTCTGTATCATCTACAAATTTCTTTACATCTTGCAGCAAGGCTGCATGCTTGATCTCTAGCTTCTTCTTCTCTGCTGCCAGTTCTTCAATAAACTTCCCATGCTCTAATTTCTCACCAATCCTATTACTGTTGCTGCTATGATACATTCTCCAAAGTTTGAGCAAACAATGCTTTAGTGTATCACACCACTCATCATCTATCCAAGAATGGATCCCACAATTCTCAACTTGCTGCAAATTTACAAACAACAGAATTATTCAAACAACATATCTAATAATGCTCTATCACTATCTCCTAAATAAAATGATGCTAAGATAATAGTTGTAAATTATGCTGAGATAATAGTTCTAAATTATGCTCATATATGTACATAGTCACTCACATTCTCCACTTGGCACATCAAGAACCGACGCCCAGTGTCAACTCCATCAAAGGCCACACATTGGCGCGGCTCTAGCTTGTGGACGCTTCAGACAGTGCCGCAACCTACTGCTATGCCGGTGAACGACGGGTCCAAAATGGTGTCCGGCGCGTAGTCCATAGGGGTTAGGTCCTAGTAATCAATGGAAGTGTTTAAATCTAAGCACATGGACAAGAAATCGAACGAATCCCCCAAATGTCGCATATACCAGATCTGAAAACCTAGAAACAGAGGAAGGCCACCTTACCCCGAGAATGGAGTCGCTCGAGTTCGAGCCGTCGCCCCAGCTGGGCATCACTTTCCTCGACGGCGGCCCTCACGGAACGCGGCGGCAGATCCCTAGGCGGCGGCACTCCAGAGCTGCGGCGACAGAGCTCGGGAGAGAGACGGAGAGTGAGGAGGAAGAAGAGTGAGGACGGGGACAGGGGTACTTACACGTGTGCCAGGTGGGACCCACTTCCCAGTTAACGGCTGGGCAATGGTAACCGCGGCGTCCGTCTCCCGCTCGTCTGACGGTGGGCCCGATCGGTCAGAAATCGTGTTAACCGGGCTCAATTTCACGATCAGTACACATTGAGACGAATCTCCTCAAAACCGGTGGATTTTTGCAATTCCGCGCAAAAGCGGTGGCTATACGATTTCACGCTGAAATGTGGTGGTTTTTTTGGAATTTTCTCCCCTCGACGTGTCTTTTTCCTCCACCTCCGCGGTTGGTCACGGTTACTGAACCCCTGTGGAGGCCCTGCATTGCACCCCCTTGTACCTCCATCCAGACCTGTAGGGCAGGAGGTTGTGCTTCAGCGAGTCCTGTAGCCCATTGTGAAGGCGAGGACGGCCCAGATGTCCTTCCCTTGGTCGATTTGACAGTGGCATCGGTGGCAATGCCTGCGGGATTAAGTAGCACTGGCGTGGCATCACTACATGCTCAACGGCAGTCTTATTTTCCGGAAAAACGCAGTGATATTGTGTTTCTTTTCATTGCATAGAAGAGTTCACATTTACAAACCACCTAGCAGTCTGTAGGGATGAGGACGCGAAGGCCAGCTGCTCCAGTTCTAGCCCAAAGCATAGCTTTCTCTCTGATCTTCCAGTTCAGCTGTGTACCTGACGGCTGTTCTCCCTCGAACACACAGGCGTTACGCTGCTTCCACAATATCCCTGCAACTAGCAGCGTCGTGGAGGCGAGGCCCTTGCGTTGGGTCTTGAGGGTGGCCTGTCTAACGCTGATCCACCAGTCTTGGAAGGAAGCTTCGTTCTCCGGCAGCCTGCACGGCACCCTGTGCGTGTCATGCCAGACATGCCTGGAGAAGGGGCAGGCCAGGAGCAGATGCTGCATGGATCCAGGTTCTTGATCACACAGAAGGCAGCGCTGATAGTGTGACAACATGTGTCGTCGAAGCCTTTCTGCGGTCCAGCACTTGTCTTTGTTGGCAAGTCAATGGAAAAAATCGACTCGGCGGGTTCGCCCATGTTTTACAAATCAGCTTCCATCGAGGCTAGGTAGCATGATTTTGTTGTGTAGATGCCACTCGGGTTCCACTTCCAGATGATCATAAGGGCTCGCCGATGTCGATGACTCCCTGGATGTTGCGTGCCCAGTTGTTGGCATACAGGCCAACCGCGATAGTTCTGCTCTTCCGTCGCCGCGATAGTTTTGACTTTGTAGACACTTTCTATCAACCGAGACCTCCATCACACATGTATCATTTGGTGCATGCGATGAATCAGGCTGAGGTTTATTTTTGCTATTATTAGACTTTTACTTCCTCTCCATGTAATTTGACTGCACTTTCTACTAATATGCAAGGACCATGAAGATAATCTATATGTGCTCAAAAGAAAGCAGGAGCATGAGAAACATTTATAGAGTCCACTTGGGGACGCCACAATCCATGTTGAAAATGTGGATGACTTCAAATGGTTAAACTCTCTGTACTGTCCTGTTTTGAAGCATCTCAAGTCCGCACCCATGAAAGATTACTACTTTAAGGTGCATCATCAAAAAGCTCTCTCCGTTGGTTCTTCTAATATCAAGCAACGAAATCTGAAATATCTTAACATGCTCAAGATTTTACCTCCCACAAGTTTGATAAATTCCTTTCCCTTGATGATTACATTCTGGTCCACAGAGGTGGGTTTGACTGGACTATGGGAGGTTGATCTTAATGGTAGTAATGTACTAAATGGTGCTGCAGAAACATGTGAAGAGAATTTTCAATTTCGAAACCCATATATTGCCCATAATTCTGCTCCTAAGGTATGCAGTTGGGCTTATGGAATGAATATGTTGGTCCAAAAGAATGGAAGAACAAGGTGTTAGAAATAACTCACATATGGTTTATATCACTTTTGACTCTGCTCACTTTACCTTACAATATTGTATCTGCTGTCTTGTCCATATATTATACCTGCTGTCCTTGTTTTTCAAGTGTTTTCTCTACTGTCATGCCTTCATCTTATACATGAAGAAATACAGTAAATGTTCAGTGAGCATAATTGAGTATGAACCTGCTACAAAGGAAACAAGGAACATAGTAAGATAAAGGAGGGCTGCTGTTATTGCATCGCAAGCTTGGCATTCATCTGCATCGTTGACTCCACGATTTGGACATCTGAAATTTGGTGTGCAATTATGCGCATAATATTATCTAGATAATTATAATAATTTTATATTGGTAGAATTTGTAGCAACGAATTCGATGTGCTGAAATGCTTTTACCACGGTGGCTATACATGATACATATAAACACATTTGATTTGGAGTTACCATTTAAAGGATATGAATTTCTAAAGTTTAAAAAGTTCTTAGGCAAATAGTTGAAGTGAGATTTTGAACACTTCTCATGTTGAAAGATTTCCCATTTGAATTTTATTTCAGAAGTTACTACAGATTCGAATTTCAGGGACTGTTGTTCGCCAAGATGCCCTGTTTGTGATGAGTAGAAACATGGTGCAGCTCTTGTAAGAAGCGTGCAAGCTATCACCAAAAATCAATCGTGGCGGCAGATTCTACAATATCTCACAGTGACAATTGACCCAGAAAAGAACCTGAGGCCAATTCAGGAGCAGAAGCAACAAGGAAGAACAACACCTCAAGGTGAAAGGTCAATATCAGGCACGTTACACAACACCAATGTTTGCCACTGGCAGAATGTAATACCCCACCCCCACTACGCCAAAAAAAGGGCAGCCCAACTCATGGCTCAGCCTCGGGTCACACTACTACAGCATGTAACCAAAATCGTCGATCACACAGACAAGACAAGACCCTACGATCCAAAGGACAAGGACAGACCGACTCTTGGCTCAGCCGCGAAATCCCCCACGTTAACCATCCCGGTAACTGACACTTCAGCTTTGTTCCCTATCCTGTGTTGCATCAATGCAGTGAAAAAACCTTGGTTCGTAACCTTGCATTTCACAGCAGTAGCTGAATCCACCTGGTGCTCCATTCCAAGGGTGACAGTCGTCTGCTGTGCCTCCAGGCTATGGGTCAATATAGCACCAACAGATGTTGCAGCAGAAGCCTGGAGATGCATCGTGCCTGTTACCTCATGGCGAACAGCAGGCTCGGGTTGCTGCCCAGCAGCTTGAGGAAGGAACACCTTTTCCCTGGAAAAAGATCAAACATCAGGGGGTGGTGCCCAACAATTATTAACCAGACCAAGGACCGAAAATTAAATAAGAGCCAAACAATGAATCAAAACCACTCACACCATCAGAGATGCAGATATACCAAACATGTTCAGAACCCCTCCCAGACCTAACCGCCTCACGGCACCTAGAACCATGTCATAATCAAGGGTAACCCCACCAGAGAGCTGCTTAGGCCCGCACATTGCAGTCAGGCTGAAACGAGGACTGGCATTGAGTCCGACCTTCCCGACCACTGATCCAAAGGGAAACTTCTGTTTCAATTCAACCTGAACAAAATGTAAAAACAAATGTTAACACAACGAGCACCTGGCACAATTGAGAGTAAAAGCCATAAGAGCAATATGGACATACACTTCTGTTCACCCCATCATACAGGGGGATGTTGCACTCGACATTCATACCCTTCAACCAGAAATCATGTGCTCCACCTTTAAGAACAATCTGCATCAAATGCAGATATAAGTAAATCAGCACATCTGTTCTACAAACCACAAATTCAAATTATAATGCCGGAACAAGTAAACCAGCACAGCTAATCAAACAGCTTATATATATTATTACAGGACGAAATAAATTCTGCATACATCATTCCCAGGCGCTAAGCTAAGCTGGCACCACCAAATGTCTTTGATACGCTTCAGCTGAACTGCATCAAGCTCCCCTGAGAGCAAAGTGGTAAGGGTCTACAAAAAGTTCAAAAAAACATTCCGCGCAGCAATAAGTATGATGCACCAGCAGGATAATTGAAAGGCAACTCAAAAACTGTATACCACAGGTTCATATCACTCACATCATTTGGCGTCAAGGCTGATTTGCAACAAACTTGAAGTCCAAAGTTATAGTCATCAAATAGTAGCTCTGTCATACGAGGTAAGTCAAAAGATTAGATACAACTAACCTCTAGTACTGTTTCTAAAAACAAAATCAGTAGCACTTACTCCCGGCCTTGGTAAGTCTGGGTTCAAACGGAGCTGGGTCACCTAGGTCAATAAATGCTACCACGAACAGAAAATAAGACATAAGAATAACGACAGCTACAAACAAAGAATAGACCAACACCAAAACAAAGATAGGACCTTACCAGCTGCAACCAAAACACACGTGACCATAACAGCAAAAAACTGTACATCTTTGAATGCTTTTATACCATGAGTTCTACACGTCTTCAGGAAACTGTTCACATAGAAACTTTTCCCAGTCTCTGAGCGAATGACAGCGTCCTTGAGCTCCTCCACAAGAAGCTTGAGATGAGCAGCATTCTCCATACTGATGTGCATAGCAGCTGCCTCAGTATCAAGCCCAGCCTTCACAACGTCGGCATACTGCTCGACCAGCTTCTTGAGCTTTGCATGCCCAGCTTTCGTCTCATTTGAACTGCTGCTCCATATCTTGGAACCTTCCTCGAAGGATTGCACAGCCTCTTGTAAATCTTTCTTTAGGGCTTCGACTTCTGACCTGTTGTAAATTAGGCAAGTATTATATGTATTATAATTGCACAATTGTGATACGTAAAACACATATATAGAGCAAGTAATGATTTCATCAAATATCTCGAGGAAGCTCCAGAAATAAAGAAACCCAGACTGACAAGAAATAAAGGAACCCAGGCTCACTCTTTGACACAGTATACTTTTTACACTTGTAAAATTACCACAACAACAACAGATAAGTGTACCAAGAATGGTATACGAGGAATTTAAGAAATAAAGGAACTAAGGCTCACCCTTTTGTCACACTGTACTTTCACAATTTTATAGATGAAATTCCACATAGAATCAAACATCCACTACAACTGTAATAATAGACAGATGTACAAGATGCTACAAGACATAACAAAGTCAATTTCCAAAGAGAAACTTTTTGAGTATTGTGCTTTAAAAATTCAAAGACATAACAAAGTCAATTTCCAAAGAGAAACTTTTTGAGTATTGTGCTTTAAAAATTCAAAGACATAACAAAGTCAATTTCCAAAGAGAAACTTTTTGAGTATTGTGCTTTAAAAATTCAGGAAGTCTACAGGTGACCATAAACTGGGCTTATTACTGGCCAGCGAAATTAATCGCATTGGATGAAAAGTTTGATTTCACAGCATCATCTACAATGTATATCATGGCATCTTAAGAACATGCAAGAAGAAATTAACAAATGTAACCTCGACAGCAGGCGGTACGAGTGTCCACCATATACTCTGTACAGGGCACCTGCACTAGCTGTACCTTCATTCCTGCCAGAGGCAAAAACAGCAAATTGTTCTCGGTCAGCAGCGAGAGGCTGAGAGAAAAGATATTATTGGACAGGCCTCGGGGACCAAAACAAACCTAAGAAGTTGAGTTGTAGGGAGAGGTAGAGAGGGCTTGAGCCTGGGACTGGCATTCCTGAAAGAAATTGGCTAAATAAGACAGAATAACGATGCAAAATTGGTCGATCTGATCTGACTGACAGAAATATGACACGTACGTGCTATATGGATCTCATAGATCCTCAGTATACATACTCCTGGAAACGATGAAAAAGGGTCTCAGATCGATTGAAACAAACTGAGCGAACTTACTAACAGACTTCCAAATTTACGAACAGAATTAGTAACTTACTTGAAAAGTGACCAAGCAAATGCGAACCGGCCACCAGACATAAGATGAGGAGGGCTGCGCTCATCGACTTCAGCAGGCAGATCCTTCATCGGCAACCACCACCACCACAAGCAAGACATGGAGGTTCTTCTTCAGAACCTTCTTCACGTCAGCGAGCGATCTCTAAGGATACAGAGAGGTGTTTTGCAGGGCAAGCGCGAGGCCACGGAACAGAGTGTCCCAGGTGACGTGTGGAAGAGAAGGTGAACGCCATGGATGAAGGCTAGGTGTGGTTGGAGCCTTGGAGGAGGAAGGGGAAGTGGGAGAGAAGGTGAACGCCATGGATGGGCTAGGTGTGGTTGGAGGAGGAAGGGGAAGAACAAAGGGCTCTCGTCTTCTTCTTCCCTTCTTCTGGTGGTAGGGGGCGCGCAGAGAAGATGTGCGGAGGGGAAGGATTAGGTTTTCGGTGCGGCCTCCTCGCTCTTATAGGCCCGGCCATTGGACGGTTACTACGCCCTAATCTTGCCTGCGTTACCCCTTAATTATAGTTCTGCCGTTTATACTCCTTCTTCCAATACACCAAGCCTTCTTTTGCGTACTACTAGTACCCTTGCAGAGCTCGAGCTGCACGAGGGCATCCACGGACCGACCCAACCAGCCCGGACGCGTCCACGCGAGCGCGGGACGTGCGCGGTCTTTTATCGGGCTAACTCATTCGTGCACCTAAATTAAGCACGGTTGGGTCGGCTCGGATAGCACGCGCGGTCTACCGTGTCCGACCATCATCTTTGGCGGCCCTTCCCACTAGTGGCACACAGACCACTCCACATCTTTCT
Source organism: Avena eriantha (assembly GCA_910589775.1). NCBI lineage: Eukaryota > Viridiplantae > Streptophyta > Magnoliopsida > Poales > Poaceae > Avena > Avena eriantha. The sequence goes on from OU342741.1 coordinate 116,605,382, forward strand.
CCAAAAAATCTATCCCAAATTTTTCCTGACGGGAGCGACGGAAAAGGCGATGGATCCCACCGCCATGGCCGAAACTGCGCCCTCCGGTATTACCGCCGCCAAGAAGCGCCGTCGGCCGAAGAAACTTGCCAAGAACATGATGCCGAAGGAACGAAAAAGTGAGACGGAGAAGCGCACAGGCCGGCAGCTTGCGACGCGGGCTCGACTTGCCGAAGCCAAGCTCGACAAGGAGCGCCGGGAGGAGAACAAGCGCTTCCTCGCCGAGCGGAACAGGGCCAACCACAACGAGCTGGCAGTGGATGCCGCCAAGCACGCCGTGAACATGATAAAGCACGAGGCGATGACCGTCGCATTTGGTGGCACCGTGCCCTTCGGTGCCGACGGCGCTATCCCCGGCATGTCCATGGTCGGCGTGTCCTCTACCAGCTCCGTCACGTCCACCCTTTGCGGCCAGCCTAGGATGCCAGGCCCACGCACGCCTTCGCTCGGAGGCCACACTAGGATCGTCGCCTCTCTCTCCCGGTTCGTCCATCCCCGCACGACATCGTCGGAGGCAAGAGAGCCCATCTTCGACCTCAACCACACTCCAACGACCGCGGACACCACCCCGGAGGCATCGAAGAAGCAAACGTTCATCTTCATCATGGACATGTTGGCGCCAGTCAACCTGTTCGGCAGAATGACCGACGCGCCGCCGACCGACGACGACACGGTATGATCCCGACATTTCGTTGTCTTTGCCTGCATGCCGCTCCTGTCTGTTTATCGTGGCCAAATTGGGTGTAGGAATTCGTGAGGGTCATTGCCGCGTCGTTGTCCGCTTCACTTGCGATATCGCTCGTGGACAACAAGAGGTTGAGCCAACGAACCACGAGCTACACCACCGAGGAGGACAAGGTCCTATGCAAGGCATGGATGGAGGTTTCGCAAGATACACTATGCGGTGCCGAGTAAAAGGGCTTTGCCTACTGGAAAAAGGTTGTCAGGTTCTTCCATGAGAATAGGAAATTCGTCAAAGGCGCCTTCTACAGCGATCAAAATGATCTTTCTCTCTCTCTCCAAGCGATGGGGCACCATCCATGCCGAGTGTAGCAAGTTTCAAGGCTCCCACGAGATTGTGACGAAAAAGAAAATAAGCGCCATGTTGTCGGTTGACATGGTAAAACCTCTTCCTCTCCTTGTCGATGTCTTGCATATGCATTGAGCCATTGTTGGCATCCATATGTGTAGGTCATGAAAGCAATGGAGCACTTCAAGAAGGTGAATGACAAAGCTTTCACGTTGACGCATTGTTGGACGTTGATCAAAGACTGCAAAAAATGAGAGACTAGCTATGCCCTTTGGAAAGAACTCGGCAACAAGAAGAAGGGCAAAAGCAATGCTTCTACGGGCGGTGTCATTGATGGTTGCGATATACAATACTTTTTAGTAATAGAAATTGTGTCATTTGCCTATCATATCATGCTCCATCCAACTATTGCTATCCTTAATATGCATGATTACTTATTTTTGTTAAATTCAATATGAGCCTTGCACATTTAGTAGTTTAGGTAGAATTTTATCCATATTCCTTGTCTTTAACATGTGTGTAGGTGTTGATGATGATTATGGACAAAACAAAGGCAAAAGGAACAATAAGAGCATAGTATGAAGGAGCTCAGGGACCAGGCTTAGCAATATGAGAGGTTGAAAAGGTGATTTTTTCCACTTCTTAAAATAAATATCCAAGACCTCAGGGTTGTAGCCCTTGACCATATGAACTCAACGAGCCCAAGAACACCCAAAACGGAGTTCGTATAAAGAAATGACGGCCAAAATACTAAAAGCATCCGCAAGTTTAATGAGCAACTATACGGCCGGAGCTATGTTTTTGGTCGTATAGCTTCGTCCGTATAGTTGTCAAAAAGGTCGGAAACGACGGGATTTCGCCCTAGAAAAGCTTCAGAACCTTTCCTAAGTCATATGACGGTATGGGAGAACAATAGGGCACCCCCAAGGCCTATATAAAGGAGGGAGGACCCTACAGAGAGCCACCAAGCCATAGGCCTTCAGGGGCGGAGCTCTGCCGCCACGACCACCCATCCAATCTCCATTGCGGCGGAGCTCTGCCTCAACCACACCTCCGAGATCTAGATCTCCCTCAACACCATCACCATCAAGGCATCCAAGCAAGTAGAAGGGGAGGAGAAGGAAGACATCACCACCACGCATCGATCTCCATCTCCATCATCATCTCCATCTCCCTCTCTCTCTTGTGTTTAGTAATTATAAGATTGAACACGGTTATGATATTATTATATATTTATATATGTTTTGCTGTTCATTCATGTGTGAGTGATTGATTCAACTCTAGGTTGAGGTATGATCTAGTGCTCTAAGTTAGAATTTATTGTGATCTAGATGAGTTTATGTGATCCTTTGGTTCGGAAGTGCCTTTTGCCCTGCGGTGATGCGCGAGAACCATGCATAGTGCACACAGTGTGACAGCCCGGTAATTATTTGGGAAACATTTATTTGTCTGAGTAATCTCTTATAGATCACACATATATTTGCCCATCTAGTACTAGTGAGATCGAAGCCTAGAAGCCCTCTCTCATTCTATTCAATCCTATAACTACAATCTCTTTAATTCAGTTCATATTCATGTTTACTTTCCGTCTTAGTTTATCTTGTTCTTGTTAAAAGTTCTTTGTTATTAGATACTTTAAACCTCTCTTAATTATCGTTGTTCTAGTAACTTATAGAATAGGTTATTTCCAAACCACGGTTTGGGTGCGAAACATGGCCGCATTGACAACGTGGCTGCGGGGTTGTGTTGTTTTCGTTCATTGATCTCCTATTGGGACAAACTCTTAAATATTTGCTGCTACAAGTACTGCAATAATCCTGTTGTTGGTGCAGGAATCCAGTCATCAGTCATCGACCTAGAAGACGGCAGCAATGACGAAGGCTTCGCCAACCCTGTAGGCGCCCGTGCCCGCCGGCCTGGAGGCCACAAGGCTACGAAGGCCGACATCGCCCGCCAGGCTGGTTCGTTGGCATTCCAGGATACGTTGACGAAGATCCTAGAAAAGAAGGAAGAGGCCATCACCGAGAGGGAAGAGAGGCGACGCAAAGAGAAAGACGCCACCGCCAAGACCTTTGTCGAGCTCCATATGAGGTCTATCGAGGTGGATGAGGCCAACGCAAAAGCCAGGCTAATGGAGATCGAGGCGAGAGCAAAGGCGAGGCCGAAGCCAAGGCCAAGAAGCCCGAGGGCAGGTCTAGGGTGGTGGAGGCAGAGACCAAGGCCAAGAAAGCCGAAGCCATGATCATGGCCGAGGATAATGCCATCATGCTCACCGACCTGGACACCATTGACGACCCCGATGGCAGGGCCTGGGTCGCTCGCGGGCAGCAGGTCATCCGTACTCGTGATGCTTGAATGACAATGGCGACGGCGGCTACAACCTTTTAGACATAGAAGCCGCTATTGTTTTGAACATTGTGTATGATATTGCTCCCTTTTGTACATTTCAAAACCACTGGCCACTAGTTGCCACCGCTCAGGCTCGTTAGCTACTGCCTACTGAAGAGGCAAGCCGACTCGGACCGAGCTCTTAACTCGTAACCTACTCGGAAATACTAGTACACCGGAGCTATCTTGCCACCACCGTCACGACTCAGTGACACGACGCATGTTAACCTTGTTAGAAGCCATGGAACAGAGTGTACGGGTGGTAGAAGCCTAGGCGACGTGTGAACGCCATGGATGGAGGCTAGGTGTGCTTGGAGGAGGAAGGGGAAGAAGAAGAAGAACCAAGGGGGCTCTCGTCCTCTTCTGGTGGTAGGGGGCGCACAGAGGAGACGTGAGACTTAGGATTTAGATTTTCTGTGTGGGGGTGGGGGAGCTCGCTCTTATAGGCCTGGCCGGTAGTCTCCTCTCCACACGATGACGTGCGTTACCGCTTAATCATAGGTCCGTCTGGCCGTTTATTTATATATCCTTCCTTAAACACGAAGTGTACTAGTACCTCTGCCTGCATGAGGTGCTGCATGACAGCGATGAGTAGGAAAACCAGCGCACACAAAAAAACTTCTCATTTTGTTGGTATTAAATTAAATTAAAAAAGAGACCAGGTCGCTTCCATATACTACTAGGAAAGTATTAAATCTTCAATAATTAATAAAGATAGAAAAATCTTCACATTTAAGGCGTCATGCTTGCAGTCTACCTAACATTATGTCACGGTGAATAAATTAATTAAAAAGAAACTCACCACGGAGGCTCAGGCTCGTTAGCTACTAAAGAGGCAAGCCGACTCGGACCGAGCTCTTAACTCGTAACTCGCCTTGTACTAGTACTACACCGGAGCTCGCCACCGTCACGACTCCGCGACACGACACATGTTAACCTTGTTATTATACTACTTAACACTAAACATTTGCTCATTACTACTATTCGGCTAGGTTTGCTACCATGTTAACGTAGTTTGCTACCACACTCGCACGACTTCTTCCTCGGACGCCCCAGGTATTCACAACAATGCATTCAGAGATGTCCGATGTTGGAGACGAAGAGGGACACAAGCGAGTGTGAGGACGGGGAGATGTCCGATGTTGGAGACGAAGAGGGACACAAGCGGCGTGAGGACGGGGCGGCATACATATATTGGTGGCTAGCGAGAGAAGAGCGGAAGCGCACGCTGGTGTCGAAACCCTAGGCTTCGGAGAGCGAGGAGTGAGGTTCAATGGACATGGTTGGCGAGTCATTCATTCACGAGTGCTAAAGACCTGACCATGCTGTTAGGCTCGCCCATCAGCTCGGGTCACTCGAGCCGAGCATCGAGCTGGTGTGCATCAAATGCTTCCGACCACTGGCATATTGCATCCGACTCTTGGGCCACGTGAACGTGCACCAAAGTAAGTAAAGCGAGATGAGGACCTATGGAATTTTGTGGAGATCAAGCTTACTTATACGTGTGTTCAATTCCTTGTATGATTATACAAATCGTTTCGTTTACTTGCGGATCATACAAGGCGGCAGGATTTTGTATCTGCCTTAGGGGAGTAGTATGTTACAGCTAGATATTTGTATACTTGTACTACGTTACGTGAGCTAGCATAAAATAAAATAGTTTTGATTTTTTATGTTGTCGTGTTAGGCGGCAGAGTGTATCGTGACGCGGCCAGCCTCTCTATTTTCCGGCAGAGTGTACTAACAGCAAGAAAATTATGTGACGGCTCATATTTGTACACTAGTAGTACGTTGCATGCTGAGCACACCCGTGGGTGGTGGGGCTCACACCCATGCACACCCGTCCCTGGGTGGGTCCAGGGGGAGAGAGGGTCCACTACTCAGTGGATGGGGTTCCTAAACCGTCTCCAACACTAGTAATAAAAGGCATGTATATACGTATTCTCATAACCCAAAAATTACGTGTACATTATTAAACGGTCTAGCTCACCAACCAGCCCGATTCTACTTTTACCGTGACTCGTGTAAGTAAATTTATTATTCCCGCAAATTCATGTAATTGTTCCTATTCTTAAAAAAAGCACGGGACTGGTTTTTGGAACTCCAAACAACTTCCCAACGTTAATTTTCCTACTCCCTCCGACTTATATTAGTTGACTCAAATTTGTCTAGATTCGGATGTATCTAGCACTAATACTTAACTAGATACATTCGTTTCTAGATGAAACTAAGTCAACTAATATGGGTCGGAGGGAGTACGATATTCTTATCCCTCATATTAGCTTTTTTGTTATTCTTATTATACTCCCTCTGATCCAAATTAATTGACTCGGATTTGTCTAGATTCGGATGTATCTAGATTTCTTTTAGTGCTAGATACATCTGAATTAAAAAAACTTGAGTCAATTAATTTGGATCGGAGGGAGTATTATTAACCCTAATATTAGTTAACTGCTTGCTAAGAGCTAACCCTACTCTGTACGTTCGCTTAGCGAGCTCCACCAGCAAATACTTTGAGCCATAGACTACTGCCACCGTCGGGGTTCAGCGACACCAAGCGTGTTGGATTAGAGCAAGTCCAGGAGAGCCCCGATAGGTTCCCCGATAGCAGATGTAGGGGAGAGAGAGTGGAAAACCACCCTCCAGCAGTGCCCCTACAGCCTACCTGACGAATTCGCCTCCCCCCACCCCCCCCCCCCCCCCCCCCCCCCCCCCACCCCCCCCACCCCCACATCCCCTATGCATCGGGGCGACGGAGGTGTCCCCTATCCGTGGATCGAGCAGAAATCGAGCCGGGCTGGAGGAAGCTCGAGCGGAGGAGGAGCAAGCCGGAGCAAGCAGGATGTGGACGCCAGTTGCAGACAAGGACGAGCCGCGCATGATTTTGTGGCGGCGCGGGTCGATGGGTTGTGGCGTGAGAGGCATGGCGAGGTGGCGCGAGGATCATCCCTAGAGACGGGGAATAGGTGCGGTGGCCGGAAACCGGACTCCCCGGGGCGGCGGAGATGCAGGGGCAACGGTGATGGCCATTGATTTGGGAATTTTCTAGGAGAGAGACAGAGCGATTTTAGAGCACGGTTGGGTTTTTTTCTATGGTGGGCTGATTTCAGATTACTATTGACCTTTTTACTCTAGTGGGCTGATATAGGGGAGAAATTAGGGGGAGCTCCTGGAGATGTAACAATTGTAGGGGAGGAATCTAATTGGGGTAGTCCCCTACATGATGATATTGGAGAGAAAATATAGGGTAGCTGCTGGACTTACTCTTATGCCCGCCCCTTCTTCATTTCGTGCAATACTGCCGCTCGCATAAGAGCATCTCTAGCAAACCATGAAAAGGCCGCTGACAATAACGTGTTCTTCCGTCCACGTGGACTGGGCGAAACACACCACGTATTCGCAAAACCGTAAAATCAAATATTTGGTTTTGTTTCCACCGTCGCTTCGTTGGCTCCATCTATCTATCCCCTTCGACAGTCGGTTCTTCCCTACCCTCTGCACTTTCTCCTTCCGCCACCATGGCAAGACCCACTCTCAACTTCTATGAGACGGGGATGTTCACCCACTACGACATCCGAGCGCCGTCGCGCGCCACGCTGCCGGCCAGCTGGGAACTCAACTACGTCGGGGTGCCGATGGGGCCGCTTTTGAGGGGTGCCGAGTTGGCTAGCGAAATTGAGGAGTGTCGCCGCAAATGCCAGAGTGGAAGAGGTTTATGGCCTAATACTCGCCGATGAGCAACTACTGGCGGAAGCGTTTCAAGAAGGAGCGCAGGGCGGCATTTGCCCTATGCATTGTTCACGGGCGGGAGTTCCACCCCGATCTCCACAACCCCGAAGGGAGGCCGTGATTCTGGGACATGCATGGGCGCACGATTTACAACGTCATCGACGACGCGCGGCACGAAGAGTTCCTGAGGGAGGTGAGCAATGTCGGGATCGCCGAGATCAATTCCGACAATGAGGAGGCGTACGGCGAAGACAACAAAAGCAAAATAGTAGATTAGGGTTTAATTCATCGTTCTATTACGATGTATGATACCTTGTTCGTGAAATCAATGGAGTGGAGAAGCTTTTTTATTTTATCCGTAGCCACTATCTCCGCTGCGAGTGGGATAGGGAATGGGGTCAGCGGCGACGTCCTTCTGTGAAGGAGGAATCGGCATGGCGCGGCCTCAATCGACGAAGGCGAGAGGCGGTGTCCGTTCATAACGGAAGGAGAGGAACAAACTGAAATTTCTCTTCCGCCAAGGGTTTCTAGCGATAAGGGTCGGCGCCGGGCGGAAGCGAAACCTGGGTATCCATGGGTCGGGGAGGTGTTTTTCTCGCCCCCCCTTAAATAAAATATGGGCCAGGGAGGTGTTTTTCTCGGCCCCCTTAAAAAAATTATGGCCCGGGGTGTTTTCTGGTGTCTACCCGGGACACTTTTTCTGACCCAAACCATTAAGTGGCGGTAATTATTTGGTTTCGGGATGGATAAGGGGTCTGCTATAGATGCTCTAAGTGCATTGATGGCTTGTGTATGGCGCCCAGAAAAGTGCTGGTGCGTGGTTGATGTAGAGCTCGTTGGGAACCCCAAGAGGAAGGTATGATAAGCACAGCAGCAAGTTTCCCTCAGTTATGAAACCAAGGTGTCAACACCTGGATTTCTAATCTCAGATGCCCGTTATGCCATACCTCGCAATCCCAGGATTACCATTATTACGAGACATAACGGATTGGATATCAGAGTACATCATCCATTACAAACCATACATAAGGTCTTACACAAATAAGAATCTCATGATCTAGTCTTAATACAACAAGCAACGGAAATAAAAGATAAGCGTAGCGGTGGGGTCCATCTTCAGGGGCACAGGCAATGCTGACGAAGGCAGATAGTCATAGTTATCATAGTCGTCCTGCTGGCCATCATCTTGATAGTCTCCTTCATAGTCTGGCCATGAGAATAGCCAGGGACAAAAGCCATGAGTACTCTTTAAGTACTCGCAAACTACCATTAACAAGTAGTATAGTGCTAAGTTAAAGTGCTAAATCTAAGTTTAACTATAAAGTTAAGTTTGAAACCTAAGCTGAGTTCTGAAGCAAAGAAAGATAAAATAAAGTTCTAGAATCACTTAAGTTGGGAAGCTATTATCATAAACACAACCCTATTGTGGTCAAGTCAAGATTTATCATTCATTTCATAAGTTGTTTTGAAAACATCTGACAACGAAACAATATGGCCATTCCAACTGTCCATAACCGCGGACGCGGCTATTCGAATAGTTTGACACTCTGCAAATGTGGTATACTTTCACCACAAGATTCGATACATCTGTCAGGGATAACCCTGAATCATCATACTTAGTATGCAGATAATCAAACATAACATTTCCTTTACACACCCTAGTATAAGCACCTCTCATATGAGCATGGCCTCCCAACCATGACCATCGGTCATCTTGGGCACTACATAGGTGGACAACATTGAGAGGTAGCCTCAGCTCAAACCTCTCCCGTGAGGAACTAATACTAATGCATATAAATTTCTAGCTAAGCCTTACCCAATTTAGGTAGTGTGGTTGTACGGTAAATTTGGAATGGTATTGCATCCGAATCCAACCATCAGTTTTATAAAAGGGCTAAGGCTCATGCCTCAACATTTTCATCATCATAAACCATTTGTGTTTCTCAACACATGTCAAAAAATTTCAATAGAATGACTCATCATTCCAAGGTTTTCACAATTCATTTTCACCAAGTGTTCCTATCTAAAGTGACTCAAGTTTTTGATCTACTCTAAAATACTAAGTTAAGAGTGTTCACTAAGGTGGAAAAATGGTGGGATCAATCTCATGCTATAGAATGACATATAAAGCTTATCTAAATAGGTCAAGTTTTATACTTTTTATGCTACCTTCAAAACAAGTAAGGGACTTTGTGTAAATTAAAGGAAGTAAAGCTTGTAAGGTAATACTTGGGGCAGTAATTGTCAAGGTGGGGTGACCAAAGCATGCCCAAGGCATCTTTGCTCATTCATCTAACTTAATTCTAGCTTGATAACATTAGCTTGCAAGAGCTAGCTTGCATTGTTAATGGTGGCTTGCCTTGGTTGGTGCCGTGGTTGAAGTTTTCTTCTTCTTCTTGGTAGCACTCCTCCTCCTCGTAAGCTTGGTCAGTACTATCTTCTATAAATACGTACGGAGTACACAATCACCAAACAATATTTAACTAGTCTAACTAGTACTCTAAGGCACACAATTGATGATTTATTATCATCACAAGCATCACAAGTTTTATTCACTAGTTTCCTTTTTTTTTATTTTAGAAAAGTAATTTCTACTCATTGAAAATTTTACTAAGATTTAATATTCACCACTTAAAATATGGGATCATGTGGACACATGTCATCACCACATATGCTAACATGTGGGAATGTAATTTAAAGGTTGGATCATAATTACTTTGGTTTAAGTTCATTATTTAATGATTTAAAGTGACTAGAAATGCCTATATAGCATTATTTTTGCACTAGTCCAAAGTCACTGCATGTAAACCTTTATATTATTACATATTTATATAGATATGATGTAATGTGATTTTTGAGAGTTGTAATCAACTCAAAACCTATGTTAGTTGATTTTATAAAAATGGTGCAATATGCAAAAGCTTATGTTTTGTTATTTTCACTAGGAGAGATCTATAACTCTAATTAAATTAAATCCAACGGGCTTTGATAGATAAGTTCAATACCTTTCAGGCAAAATTGGTTTCCTGCAATTTGGATTTGTAGATCTCTCTGAATCGATTTTCGAACTCAGAGACAGAACTAAGTTTAAACTAAATAGAAAAATCCTAATTTAAACTAACTGGGTCGCGCGGGAAACTCTAACGGGCCGACCCAGTGTCACTCCACAGTGCGGGGCTCAACTGACAGGGGGGTCCACCGGTCAGCGGCTCCTAACACGCGAAGCGGTACATGGCGATGTGGGACGTTGGATTAGAGTGGGGATCAACGACTGTGGCTTGTCGTCGACGACGGACCTGTCACTCGCGAGCTCGAACCCTAGCGGCTCGGTGGGGTGCATAGGGGGCGTACCAGGGCTCCAGCAAGGTCGGCGAGGCGGGCAAACGGACTGGTGGTCGACGGCGAGCTCAGGGACGGTCGAGGCAGCTCCGGGGGTGGTCGCAATCAGCGGCGCCCTTCTCCTCCAGAGGCGGCCTGCTCCGGTGCAATTCCGGCGATCTGCTGCTTCCCTTGCTCCGGCTAGTGGTGTGGGATGATCAGGGAGGTGAGGGGAGTGCAGTGGTGTGCTTCGAATGGCTGGGGGTGCCCTCCTTTTATAGTCTCGACGGCGAGACCGAGAGGGATGGGCAGGCGACGGTGGTGACATGGCTACGGGCGGCTAGCGGCATGGCTGAGGGTGGCGATCGACGGGCAGTCTCCTGGCGGTGCTCTAGGAACTTAATGCTGGCTTAGGGGCGGTGGTATGCGGTCGGGGGCAGCTGGCGCTCTGAGCGGCAGAAGCGGCAATGTCCACGGCGAGCGGTGGCTATGGTGCGTTGGGCGGCGAACGGGCGTGTCCGTCGTGTTCCCTGGGTCGTGGCGGAGCGGTGAGCGCGGGCTGCGGTCGAGCGGCGGCTTGTGCACGCGTGCCGGGTGCGGCGCTCTGGCGCGTGCTCGGCATGGCGCGGTGGCACTGGGCGCGGGGATTTCTTGGTGGTCCACTGCTGGGCTTGGCTCGGGAAAGGGACAGAGGGTGGTGGTGAAGAGGAGGCAAAGCAAAGCCAACATCCTCACACCGGCACTACCATTGTAAGCATTGGAGTGGTGGCAAACCCTACTAGGATTATGTCAACTAGAGGAAAGCCTCCTCATCACTGTTCGGCACCATGGTCACTTCCTCCATGCACCAAGAATCCTTTCCATGCCCTCATCCATGAGCATCAATACCAGAATATGCCCAAGGAGAAACCACCCTCCAATTGGGATTTGCCTCGTTCTAACCATGCAGGAAAAGAAGACTTCAAGGAGGAAGAGTGGGGAAATAATCGCAAGAGCTGGAATTCGCAACCCGACATGATCATGAGCCGCATCGAGCACAACTCGGAGTTGATTCGTAATATCACCTTCCAGATTGAGGACTTGGGGAAACTAATCAAAAAGCTCATCGAGAGAACACCACCACCACTGAGGGAGTAATTCATCATCAGGTTTTGGCATCCCCTTGGTTTGTTCCAAGCTTGGGGGAGTGCCACGGTATCACATCACTATCTTCTATCTTTTTACCTTTTTAGTATAGTCATATCATGAATAGAGAAGTTATCGTGTAGGATGGTTTGCAATGTGGAAGTGTCCCCTCTCTCGTTAGTGATATGTATCCCTTGGTGTGATTTGCCATTATGGAATATTAATGAGAAGTTCTATCATTTACTCTTTTGCATATCTTATATTAGTTTTCAGTTCATGGTTATATGATTGATCTTGTTGTTACTATTTGTATCACTTTGGGATCATTGAGTTAATTTAGTTAGTTTTGGCAAACCTGGCTCTGTCAGTAGCAACACTATTTTTGAGAGTTGAATGAAAAAGATAAAAAGTACTCTAAAGAAATATAATTTTATCATCTTTCTTTCTTGATTTGCTCATAAGCTTAGTATTCTCTGGTTAAGATCTTTTGTGCTTCCAAAGAAGATTGCATGTTTGTTTTTGTCATTTGTATGTTTGTTTGTTTCCTTCAACTCTTAAACTTGCTACCCTGCCTTGCTAGCCAAAAACTTGTACTGAGAGGAAATTCTTCTCGTGCATCCAATCCTTAAACCAAAACCTATGCCATTTGTGTCCACCATACCTACCTATTAGCACTATTGCTATTCCAAGTAAATTCATGTTTTTATATACCTTCCGAATTAAACTTGTTATGTGAAAATTAGTGATTAAAGCTCTCACGAACTTGATGGCACACTTTACTTTCCTTGCACTTAATAAACTTGAACCATTGTGTCATCTATGTTATATATGCTTGCACTTATACGTTGGGGATTAGCAGAACCATGCTGTCATGGGGAACGCTTTCAACATTGCAACATTGTACCTAGTTGATATCATGCTCTTTTGTCTATGGATGTCGTCGGTGTGAAATGAAAGGAGAGCTTGTAAGTCCATGGAGTTATGTATGTGTGTTAGAGAAACGCCTGCACCGCCGGTCTAATCCATGCTGTCATGGTGGAAACCTGTAGCGTAACCATAATGAGCTGTCTATGAAGCATTCTTCTTATAAAAAAAGAGATAGAGATTGAGAAAAAGAAAAAAGAAAAAGAAAAAAAGAGATATGAGAAAAGAGGAAAGAGAGAAAAAGCACCATTTTACCATGGTAAATAAGAAGATTGCTGAGATGCTCATTGTCTGCTTGCCTTGTCATTTTGATATGGGGATTCTTCCGTATCATCGGGCAAGGGGTACCCCGTTGGCGGTTTTCTATGATACACATGTACTTACGATGACAAGAACTTACCGGTGACTAAACTTGAGTAACATGAGGAGCGACCCTCGTATTCAAGGGACATGAGATTTCCAACTTATACTTTGTCAAGCATATACTTCATAGTTTATTCACTTTAACCTTAATCACCTGAAGATGCTTATGATAGGGGCAACGAGAGCTGAAAACTAATAAGTACCATAATTTTTGGAAGCTCTTTATGGAACTTGAAATCCCTGCTTCCCTCTGCGAAGGGCCTATCTTTCACTTTCTAGTTGAGTCAGTAAACCTATTCCCTTCTATCTTAGCAAGTATTTTGAGTTGTTGTGTTTCATTCATTCATATGATGATTTATTCAATCATGTTTCGTATGTTCCTTGTTTTGCACTTTGCTCTTATCTTACTGTTTACTACTTTGAAAGCTATCATTGAAAATTAGTTATTTGTGAACTCCTGCAAATTATCAACTATTCTTTGACCAAGGGCTAAGTTTGCCTACCAATTATGATTTACTTTATGCATCTTTATCTATGTTTCATTTACCTATTGCAAGTTAAGCTATATAATGGTGAGTTGTCTGCTATTATGATATATGTATTGATGAATGTGATGCTTCGTGTCCTTATTTTTTTATCGACTCTTCACTCCATAAACCTGAGGTCATGTTTATTGAGCTCAGTTTCGGTTGGGGAGAAGCGAAGTCTAAGCTTGGGGGAGTTGATACGTCCATTTTGCATCACCATTCTATATCATAATTTACTGTTATTCATTGATATATTTCATATTAAGAGATGATACTTATGTAATTTCACCTGTTTTTGCATGGTTGATGACTTTTGGAGCATGGACCGCTGCAGTCAGGATTCTGATGGAAAAGGGGTTGTTTGGAGGCGAAATTTGTGAAGATCAGAAAATCCGGTAAAATACATGGAATCCTATTTTTTCAGAAGACAAAGATAGCCAGAAGGGGGAGTGGAGATGGGCCACAGGGGGCCCACACCACCCCTTGGCGTGGGCCACCCCAGGCCGCGCCACCAGGTGGTGTGGCCACTCTGGCCCACTCCAAGCTCTCCCCTCTAGCATATATTATCCTCCCGAAACCCTAAGACTCGGGGGAGCGACCATAGAAAGATTTCGCCGCCTCTGCGGGACGGAAAACACCGACAGAGAAAGATCTCTCCAGCAGACAGAATTCTGCCAGGGAAATTCCTTCCCGGAGAGGGGAGATCGTCGCCATCAACACCACCATCAAGCTGGACTTCATCGAGATCATCATCGTCATCATCACCACCACCATCTCCATTAGTGCCATCATCACCACCATCATCTCGCTGTAACAATTGGGTTGAATCTTGCATAGTTCTTAGGGGAAACTTTCCCGGTGTTGATTACTCTTTGTAGTTGATGCTATTGAGTGGAACCATTGAATTATTGTTTATGTTCAGATTGTTATACATCATTATTTCATCTCTAATCTTGATCCATATGATGTCTTGTGAGTAGTTCGTTTAGTTCTTGAGGACATGGGAGAAGTCATGTTGTTAGTAGTGGAATTGTGTTGAGAAAGATTCAGTGGTTTGTTAATTAAGTTGTGGTGTACTTCTTCTAGTGGTGTCATGTGAACGTCGACTACATGACACCTCACCTATATGGGCCTAGGGGAATGCATTGTGTATTTGTCTACTAATCGTATGGGTTGCCGAGTGACAGAAACCTAAACCCTCGTTAGGAAACCTTTACACAAGGGACGTCAGGGTCTTAGAGTTTAAAGGTGTGGTTAGGTTCTACCTTAATTACTTTCTTGTACTTGCAGATGCTTGCAAGGGGTATAATCACAAGTATGTATTAGTCCTATGAAGGTCGGTACATTAGCACAAGTTCACCTACACAACACTTAGCAAGCTAAAGAAGATTAATCAACTATATGAAGCGAAAGCACTTGACGATATTCCCATGTGTCCTCGAGAATGTTTGGTCATCTTAAGTAATACAACCGGCTTGTCCTTTGTTAAAAAAAAGGATTGGGCCACTTGTTGCATTTATTCTTATTGTCTTTTATTTACTCGTACTTTATTTACTTGCATTATCAAAAATTCCTAAAAATCCGTTTGCTAAGTATTTACAGAGAATTCCTGATCCATACCACTAGCCAGCACCTTCTGCTCCTCGTTGGGTTCGACACTCTTACTTATCGAAAATACTGCGATACACCCCCTATACTTGTGGGTCATTAGGATCGCCTGCTTGGTGGATCCGATTCGAGCGAGCGAGTCGGCTGTCTCATTGTTTGCGCGAGGGACGTGATGGAACTCACATCCGTCGAAGCAGACGCTGAGCTTCTGCACGTGGAAGCGGTAGGAAGCCATGTTCGCGTCGCGGGCGTCCCATTCCCCAGACACTTGCTGCACCACCAGATCCGAATAGTCGAAGCAATGGATCCGGTTGATGCCGATATCCCTGGCTAGCCGGAGGCTGTGCACCAGTGCCTCGTACTCGGCGACATTGTTGGAGGCCTTGAAATGGATCTAGAAAACGTACTCCAGTGGGTATGTTACCATGTTCTAACTCATAGTTCATATGTTCGATTGTGTTAGATCCTAGTAGATCTGGACCTTTCATGGTGCATTTTGGCAGGCAGTATCCATGCTATACTATGAGGATTGTCATGTGTTGTAGGTTGGATTAGTGTTACAAGTATAGGTCTTCCCCTAGAACTGAACACATTGCGTATCTCTCGTGTCGTAGGAGTTGATTGCGTCCCATGATTTGTCGGCAACCTCTGTGCGGCCTCTGCGTTATGTGTCGATCCCTGATGCAGTGTGCAAAAAGAAGTTGGCCATGTCATGGTCAGCATCTTTGTCCGCCTTCGTCCTGAATCGGGTCTACCAGTTGATCTAGAAAGGGGGTTCAGTTGTTCGGGGATTCAAGAGGAGGACATGCACTTGATTGCAGATGATTTCTTCGAGTTCTGTGGCCGGATAGTCTCTGCGAATAGGTGTACAACCACATGAGGCACTGGAGAGTTAAGTGATTTCAGGTGCTGAGAATCAAGAGGCTTGAGAACATGCGCTAAGTTGAGGAGACCTCTGCTATGTGCACATCATGGTTCGATATATTTACACTTGCATCAGTAGTTGTAAAGCTCACATATGAACTATACGTCTTGAACTAATTGTGATTCTCATGTAGGCTCAACCGAGGGACACCGAGTTGATCAACATGACCATTGAGAACTATGCTCAGATGAAGATGATCAACGGTCCTCGCATTCCCACTTCGCCCATATCTCCGACCGCGATACACTGTGCTCTTAGCCACCTGATGGAGCACAGTGGATAGATAACCAGGTATCTTGCCATGACCCCTGAGCGTAGGATGAGCTGGTTCACTGCCTTTCTAAACAAGCACTACCTCTGAGCGGCGGACTGAGCTATTCGAGGAGGTGCTGGTAGCGGTGTTGATGATGATGACCGTGATGTTTATTTTGGAGTAGCTAGGCTGATGAACTTTGGTTGCGGTGACCTGTAAACTTTGGTCCGTATATTTTGAAAGGTGGTATTCAGTGATAATCCCTCCGTTTATGATGAACTTGTACTGCATCACGGGTAATTGTTCGTAAACTAGTGCTACATCACACACGCCATGGTTGATTATGTCGATTCGGTCTTAATATAAGCTAGTAGTCCTCTGGATTACAATTGTCTGAACTTTGTTTTCAGCTTGGTAACGTGGGGTAAGCTCACGTGACCAGTCAGGAGGTAAGGCTATTAGGGACAATGCTAATACTCAAACAAGTACTAATTTGCTAAAAAACAAGAATGCATGGAACCAAACAACTGGGGCTAAGCTTTTAAATCCTAGGGAAATAAAAATACACGGAACAAAACGAATGGCGTTTTAGGAAATGAAAGGTTGCATTGCCGCGTGCAGATTCGGTGGAGTCGTGATCTCTAGGTGCGTTTAAAGTCCACCGGCAACCAAACAACGCCCCTAGTAGCTGGTTAGAAAAATATCTAGGGTTTGAGACCCTTGGGTGCGTGTCGTGTGTATGTGCATCTCACTCGGTATCGGTAGAGGCAAAGGGCAGAGGATGGGCACCCGTGCCAGTCCAGCCACTTGCACTTTTGATTTAACGATAGATGCCCGTCGGTCGAGGTCGAGCCACGTGAACGCGCGCAGAAGCAGAAAATACTACTACTACTAGTAGTACAAGCCACCGAGCGTATCATCATACTAGCTACTCCACCAACAGTAAAAATCCTGCATGCAAGTCCCTCCAACAAAAAATCCTACTAGTATTTACTACTTCGAACGATAGAGCGCACCAACAACCCCAGAGCCGGTTCCACTTTTACAGCAGAGTCACGAAACGATATTTCACAGCGTCCTTATTACCGTTACCCCTTTGGGCTGACCGTGACCGGCCAGCCGCGCTCACCGCCCAGATCCGGAAAAGGTTGACGTGGGCCCACGAACGGGCTAAAAAGACGTGACGACGGCGGCATCCTACCCTGAGTAGTAGTAGACGTCAACCCTTATATACTCCAGGTTAAATATGGAATAGTACTAGTAGTACATTATTTGCGTCGGCAGTCAAAATAAAACGTGGTGAGAAAACGTACTAGTACCAGCCACAAATACTTATTTACCTCTCGTATCAAAAACAAATACTACTGTACTACTTAATTAAAGCGTCCAGCTTGGCAAGAAATTAATTACTGTACCAGCTACCAACGCGTATTTCACCTCTGTACGACGCGTAATTCTTCAAGATTGATTAGACCAGGGAGGCATGTTGCACCGGTCAGGTCACGATTCCGCCACGCCATGCACGTTGCACCTAGTACTACTCGGTAAACAGACCTGCTATGTTTTAGTTTTATTAAGCTAACGTATCTATACCATCTTTATAGTTTAGGTTTAGAGTGAGTTGGAGTGAACATATACAATAAAATGGTCTAGATAGATTCACTTTACAAATACGGAGGGAGTAGAAAAGTCTATAATACACACCATCTAGCCATTTGTGGATGTGGCAAAAACAAAAAACTCCCTCCGTCTCAAAATAGACATCATAAATTTGTATATAAATTTAGTAATATCTAGACATAATTTTTAATATATAAATACATTCAAATTTAAATAAATTTCTGACATCTGTTTTGAAAATAAAGGAGTAGGAAACCACTAAAAAATTCTTGTCGAACACAAAAAATACTCGTACACGGAGCACTTCCGCTCGGTAAATACGAACTTGTTATGCTCAGGGTAGGACTCTTGTACCATAGTAAATCGAACGGCACCCAGCTGCGCACCCTCACCCATGAGTGGTCGTGTGCGCTAAATATAGCCTAGTCATGTTGTGGACACTCTTAAACCGCACTTCAATAGCTCCTCGACTCTACTCGCTCGCTTAATACACGAAGCTCGGTTCTACTCGATAAATACTCGAATCATGATGAGGACTACGCAATGCAATCGTCATGACTCGAGTCATGAGACGAGGACGGTTGCACTAGGCCGTTCTCGTCTCCTTCTCGTGCAATCGTCCCTTTCTCGTGTTGCCATGGCAGACCTTTATACAACACCTGACTTGGCTTGCTCGCTTAGCGAGCTTATGATGAATCTTGCTGGCTTCTACTCGGTAAATACCCGAGTCATCTTTCCGGCCACCGTTGGGACTAGGAAATGCAAGTAGGTTGCCCTAGGTTATCCCCCTTTGCGTTCTCGTGCAACTACCTTTTTCTCGTGCTCTCGTACGGAACCCGCCGTTGTACCCCAATTCGCTTTGCCAGCTTAACAAGCTCAATAGAATCTTGGCTTCTACTCTGTAAATGCTCGAGTCATGGTTCATCGTGGAGGGACTCCACAACACTAGACATCTTACCTTAGAGCATCTCCTAGCGAGCCCTGTAAAAAGCCCGTAACGTGACTGGATCCCTCACACCCCCGTTCCCTCTTGCTATAGTTATCTAGAAGGCTCTCCAAGGCGCCTACCCGATCTGAAGCCATTCTCGCCGGTGATGCCAGTTGTGGGAGGCTGAGGAGAGGCATTGGCGCCCCCGTACATACTAGGTGTAGATCTCGTCTGGGTGCCGGTTGTCGGCCTTGTGTCGTGTGGATGCCACCAGTGTCTCTGGGCCAGGTGGTGGCTATGTTGCCCCCTCATCATCGTCGTCCTTGCTACGGTGGTGATGGAGTGCTTGGCGGACAACTTATCCCTTAATAAGGTCCATGCTTGGGTGTGCCTTTGTCGGCAGCATCCCCCTCTCTCCTTGGCCGGCCATCGTGGCGAGGGAGGAGAGATGGGGGGCGTTCGACTGCCTCATGGCTGCTCCCTGCTGGGCTTCTTCCCTGCGGCATTTCTGTTGGAGATATGCCCAAGAGTCAATAATAAAGTGGTTATTATTATATCTTTGTATTTATGATAAATGTTTACATTCCATGCTATAATTGTATTAATAGGAAACACTAATACTTGTATGTTTTGTAAACGTAAAATAGTCCCTAGTAAGCCTCTTGTTAAGACTAGTTAAAGATGACCATGGTTTCCTGATTATGGACATTGGATGTTATTAATAACAAGATCATATCATTAGGAGAATGATGTGGTGGACACACACACCCATAACAAGCATAGCATAAGATCAAATCATTCAGTTCATTTTGCTACAAGCTTTCAAATACAGTAACCTAATCCTTTGACCATAAGATCACGTTAGTCACCATCACTGGATGAGTGCTTTGATGACATCAAACGCCACTTCGTAACTGGGTGGTTATAAAGGTGGCATTAGGTATTCCGAAAGCATGTGTTGAAGCACATGGATCAAGAATGGGATTTGTCCATCCTAATGACGGATAGATATCATATGGACCCTCTCGGTGGAATGTCATCCAATTGGCTTGTAAGCATGTGACTAGGTCACAAGGGATGTCATATCACGGTATGAGTAAAGAGTACTTATCGGTAACGAGGTAGAACTAGGCATGGAGATACCAAACCTCAAACAAGTAGAGTATCACGCGACAAAGGGAATCGGTATCATATGTTAATGGTTCTTTCGATCACGAAGTCATCGTTGAGTATGTGGGAGCCATTATGGATCTCCAGGTCCGGCTGTTTGTTATTGATCGGAGAGGTGTCTCGATCATGTCTGCATAGTTCGCGAACCATAGGGTGACACACTTAAGGTTCGATGTTGTTTAAGTAGATATGGAATATGAGTTGGAGAACGAATGTTTTTCAGAGTCTCGGATTAGATCCATGACATCATGAGGGGTTCCAGAATGGTCTGGAGAATAAGATTCATATAAAGGAAGTCATCTTCCGGGGTTCGGAAATTTTTTCGGTATTTTGACCAGAGCTTCTAGAATGTTCTAGAGGGCCACCAGTGGGCCCACCACCCCGGGAGGGGACACATGGGCTGAGGGAATGTTGCGGGTGCCCATGGCTAGCCGTACCAGGCCCAAGAAGCCCAACCGGCCAGCCCCAAAGGGATAAGTATAAATCCCTAGAAAATAGAGGATATGACTTGTGGGGGGGGGGGCATCCCCATGCGCCGGCCCTACGAGGAGGTGGGCCAAAGGGGGAAACCCTAGCCCCACCCTCCCTCTATAAATAGAGGGGAGAAGTGGCCGCCCCTAGCCCATCCCAAAACCCTAGCCACCACCTATCCTTCCTCCTCTTTCTTCCTGCTTCGGCTTGGGCGAAGCCCTGCAAGAATTCTCCTCCACCACCACCACCATGCCATCGTGCTACTGGGATTCCGAGGGGATCTACTACCTCTGCTGCCTGCTGGAACAGGGAGAGGAAGGTCTTCATCGACTCCGTACGTGTGACCAAGTACGGAAGCGCTGTCGGAACGCGACGCCGGAAGGCTCGTCAACAAGATCTTGAGATCAACAAGTGATCGACTACATCAACCACGAGATCCGATCTCGTTAACGATTTGGATCTTAGAGCGTTAGTTCACATCTATCTCGTTGAACCTATCTCATAGATTAGACCTTGGCTTTTCCATAGATTGGATCTTGGTTTTGTTCGTTTTTGCGGTAGAATTTTTTGTTTTACATGTTACGAACCCTACAATTTCTGCACAACGTTGGAGGGCCGCTCCACTTGCTCTCTTGCGAGATCCTCCGGTGGGGGTCGATGTGGAGGAGGTCACAAGCGGGAGTCCATCAAATAAGTGTTGGGTTCTTGGCCTTCTTCTAATCTGCATTTTCAGCGTGCTGATGCTCCCTCCTGCTGGCCGTGGAGGTGAGGGAAAGGTGGGTGTTGTGTTGTTGCTTTGCAGTTGTAAAAGGGGGTGTTGTCTTCTTCAGGAGGGTAGCCTGCGTTTGGGCTCTTTTCTCTTGGCCATCCATGACGGCGGGGGAGAGGATTTGAGCTTTCAGATGCTCCTCGTCGCTTGGAGAGGAAAAGTCGTGTCTCGTGTTCACCCGGAGTGGTCTGATGGCAGCGGCGATGCCGCTGGGCTACTGCCTTTTCGGGTCGAATGGCGACCTAGGATTTCCTCCATAGTGGTGGAGTCGCATCCCCTGCCCGGAGCTCGGCGTTTCGTTGTCAACAAGTGGTTCGTCCCCGTTGTCTTTGAGATGACCAGAAGCCGGGTTTCTTCGCCGGTAGTGAGGATGCGGGCATCTCTTTCTCTTTCCTCGGTGTGCTTCACACCTTGAGGACGTATGTGATCTATGGCGGAGACACCCAAGGACCTGATGGCTTTTCTTATTTGTGCTCTAGGATGTTTTGTGTAAAGTATGAGGTCCTTATCTTCATATTTCAAGTTCTTAGTGCGAGTGTTGCTAAGGGCCCTGTGGAAAATTGTACCCGCCGTGTGTGTATTGTTAATTGCAGCTTTCTTGGTCCTTCAGGACCTGTCCCGTTCAAAAAAAAGTAAAAGCGCAAACTGTAAAACCATAGTACAGTCTTCCAAAAACACGAATACAAGTCAAACTTGACACGACGCAAAATGAAAACTGTAATACGAACTGCTCATTCGAATATTTGCACCCCGCGACAAAATTCATCGAAAAACAACGGAGGGGATTTTGCGCGATTCGTTTAATTACACATACTAGCAGCGATCCAAAAGTTGTGGCACTAACTACATCTAAATTATCCTATGTATGGGGACGCCGCCGCAACCTAGACCAAAAATAAGCTCGGGCGACGGCCGGAGCTGCATGTTGCAGCGATGTTGGGACGGCTCCAACTCTAGTTGTCGAAGATGTCCATGTCTGACGCCACGAGCTTGGCGATGGGCCCCGGGGTACGCTCCCGCTCCCTCGCCAGCCAAGCCTCGACGAGCGTGATCGCCCGGCGCGCGTCGGCTCGCTCGACGAGGATCGCCACCTCGCACTCTAGATCCGACTGGCGGAGCAGCATCTCTGTCGCCAGGCGCTCCTCGTCCGAGTCGTGGGCGTAGTCGGCCACGGCGACTAGCGGGCACGCGGAGGGGACAGCAAGCTCCACTCGTCCTCGCTGTCGGAGGCTGGAGGCGTCGGGACGCGCGAGGAGCAGTCACCGCGTGAAGAGGCCTCACCGGCAGCATGCACCCTCGTGGAGATGAAGCCCGTCGGCACGTATGCGCGGAGCAACGGCGGCGGTGACAGATCGCGGTTGGTCCATTTGAGGGTCGTGCCCTTCTTGGTGGCCCCTGAGCGGATGAAGGCATGGTGGGCCTCATCGTCGTTGTCGCCCCCCTCCTTCGGAATGCCCCCCCCCTAGCCAGTAGTTGTCGCTACACCTCGACATCGTGTAGATCTGGTGGCGGATGCGTTCGGAATCAACCGACAGAGTTGCGGCTGGCAGCGTCGGCGCTAGGGTGGGTGAGGCGGAGAAGTGAGGGTTTCGACCTTCACTCTCACTTCACTGCCATATATCTATCGGCCGTGCAGAGTGTTTAATGGGGCACGGTAAAGCGAGTACGGACCCGGGCCTCGCTAGAGTGTCTAAAGTGCTGCGGGCATGTAAACTCGCCGTAATTTCACAGTTCCAGGCGGTTTACAGGCCTCGCTAGAGATGCTTTTAGGACGCCCTTGTTGGGTCCGCAGCATAGAAAACAAAAAAATTCCTACGGTGTGAACTACAAGCCAAGATCTATCTACTAGGTATAAAGTAACGGGTGGACATACATCCAACGAGAACTTACCCTCATAGACAACGAGCTTTGTTAACGAGTAGGAACTCGTGGTTGATGTAGTCGTACACTTGCCGATCTCAAGATCGTGATGAAGTCCAGCAGGTCCGGCTCCAGCACGTCCATCAGATCCAGCTCCAGCACCACCAAGTCTAGCACCGCAAAGCAGCGGTGCATCCGTGATCGCACACACGTCCGGTACCCCGACAACCTCCGTCCCTCGCTCCAGCAAAGCAGCGGAAGCAGCAACTCCTTTCCAGATAAAGCCACCGGGAACATGTATCTCGCTAATCCGAGACCATGGGGGAATAATACTAGAGGGGGAGAGAGATCCTTCACAAGGAGGTGTGTGTGAGAAGTGAGGAGAGGGTGGCCTTTTATAGGAGGAGGGGGGTGCCCCTCCTTCATGGCCGGCGCATGGAGGAGGTGTCTCTTCACCTCCTCCATTCATGTGGTGGTAACCCCTCCACATTAAAATGCCTCTTCACATTCCCTTTTAAAGTCCCAACTTTAAATGCATTAAATTTCTCCAAATTTAATGCTCTCTCATTTAATAAAACTCTTTTATTATTTTTATTCAGAATTTTGTTAATTACTTTAAGTAACAAACATTCACATAAAACCCCCTACAACATTTCAATATTACATGCAGAACCAATTTCAGCAATTTCACCCGAAACAGAACCAATTCCAGCGCTTTTTTAAATCTTTATCTGAAACATATTTGCTCCAAATGGTGTCGGTATCCCTTAAGTGTGTCACCCTACGGTTCGCGAATAATGCAGACATGATCGAGACCCCTCTCCGATCAATAATCAGCAGCGGGACCTGGAGATCCATACTGACTCCTACACATTCAACGATGACTTCTATGATCGTGAGAACCTTTAACGCTAGTAACTAAATCCCTTTGTGTCGCGATATATTACATGTCCGAGATTCGATCATCGGTATCTCCATACCTAGTTTGATCTCGTTTCCGACATGCACTCTTTTCTCGTTCCCGTGATATAACATTCTAATGATCACATCACTTGCTTGCAAGCTATCTTAATGTGATATCACCGAGAGGGCCTAGAGTATATCTATTCGTCATCGGGATTGAAAAATTCCACTCTTGATCCATGAGCCTCAACATAACACATTTTTAGCACCGAACCCATCTTTATAGTCGCCCTGTTACGGTGTGACGTTTGATGTTATCAAGATACTCTTCCGGTGTTAGCAATTAACATGATCTCATGGTCTAAGGATAAAGATTACTTCGTATGATGTTATAGCAATATAAACATAATGACTTTGATCGTAATGCTATACTTTGGATGAATGTTCATCACACCATTCCACCAATGTTGTGACCCTCGTTATTAACAACATCCAATGTCCATGATCAGGAAACCTTGATCATCTTGTTAATCAACGAGCTAGTCTATAAGAGAGGCATAACTAGGAACCCTTTTTGTTTATTAAACACACATGTATTTATGTTTCTGATCAATACAACTATATCCTGCAAAATAAACATTTATCATAAACATGGAATAAGATAATAACCACTTTATTATTGCCTTTCGGGCATATTCAGTTCAGTCTCCCACTTGCACTAGAGTCAATAATCTAGTTTGAAAAACTTTGCGTATTGAACACCTATGGCTTTCTGGTGTTGCATATACGCTAGTGCTAGTGGTTAACACAATCTCCGGATCTGACAGTTTCAGGTCCGTGTGTATTTGCATGTCTTTGCGTCTCTACGCATCACTCATTCTCAAATGAGATGGCATTGTATAAATTTGGTCATTTGGTGAGACCTTTAGTTCGTTCCGGTTAAAATATGTTGATATTATTGTCACACAATATATCTTCATAGTATTAGCCCACTTTGAACCACACCTAGTTTGATAACAAACTGCTTAACACAAATGCCCTCCTTTGCTGCTACTATAGCAGTTATATACTTAGCCTTTTGTTGTAGTATCCGTCACAATGTCTCAACTTTGGAACTCATCCAAATCCATCATGGAACATCCTTTCCATTACATTGTGCCACCCATAGTCTAAATTGAGATAAATTTAATTTGTATCTTGTGACAAAATTAGTATCAATGTAACACTTTACAATGAACTACCTTTAACTATTTGTCACTTATACATGATATATTCTTAGTTCTTCCAAAGCTCATAAGAATATCTTTACTATTATCCAATGATCATCTTATGAATCATTCTGGTATATGCTCATAACATTTAGAGCATAGGACATTCTGGATATATATACATATCATGGTATAATCGATCAAAATCTTCATGTGATTTTACTCACTAAGTGTTGAAACACTTGAATCTTGATACAATTCTTTCCATGCAGCAAGAACCTTTCTTGTTGTTTCCATATTGAACCCTTTTAATATCTCATATATGTATGTCTGGCACAACCATATTTGCGCCTTAATCTATCCATATAGATATTGATGCCAAATATTCCGGGTTTGCCCAAGTCTTTCATCGAAATCTTATTTTAATGAAATTATTAACTTGTGTCAATACAATATACATCATTTCCAATCAACAATATGTCCTCTACATAATGTATTAGAAATATGTCTCAGCGCTCCCACTTAATTTCTTGCAAATGCAAGCATCTTCATCATCTCTGATGAATTTAAACTCTTTTAATAGTTTCATCATGGTGAATATTCCAACTCCGCTATGCTTACTTCAACTATTGAAGTTTAAATGCCCTTTTAGCACCCTTTGAATTAACAAAACCCTTCGGACCATGTCATGTACACGTCCTAGGTTACCGTTCTATTAGAAGAACCTTGTTTTGTTTATTCAACTACCATATACCAAATTATATGTAGTGGTTGCTACATTAATCCGTCAAGACTATATATCGCTATGAAAGATCAAATCTTGTCATAGTCAACTCCTTGAACATTGTCGTAAACTTCTTTCTGACATGTCAACTATTTCATAGATGTTAAACATCCATGTCTTATTTCTTTATAGATCCAAACACGACCGATAGGCTTCACGCCTTTCTAGAGGGTCTTCCAAGTTTAGAAACTTGATTTCTCGTGTATGGATACTATCACGGATTCTATGACTTCTAGTCATTTTATGGAGTCAAGGCCCATCATCGCTTCTTGGCATGTAGTCGGTTCATCATTGTCAAAAAAATAACGACTTGCTTATCAAATCTTACTATTTGATTCTTACCGACCCACACGGTTCTATAGGAACTCTAATCTCCGAGATCACACCTTTTTGTAATCACGAGAGCCATGAGCATTGTGGCCGCCACCGGGACACTTTCCAGCGCTGCGCTACTTAGCACATATAGCTAAGGTTCAACAACCTTATCAAAGTTCTATTGTCCTCCCACTTAACTTTTCACGAAAAATTCCTTCTCAAGAAACTTGACGTTCCAAGTAACAAACTCTTTTGTCCTCGGTGTTATGGAGAAATTCCCAACAAATTCTTTGGGATAACCTACAAAGATGTGTTTATCCGACTTTGGTTGTAAACATTTTACTGATGCATAGCATACCAAAATTTAAGAAAATACAATTCGGGTTTTATCCCAAACCATAACTTATATGGTGTCATTTCAACGGATCACGATGGTGCTCTTTTCAGTGTAAAAGCGGTAGTCTCTAAAGCTTCAATCTTTAAAACATAATGGCATTTTTATAAATGACACCTTTGATCTTACCATGTCAAACATGGTTTGATTTCATCTCTCGAATATGCCATACTCCTATGGTTTACCGGGAAATCCAAATTCATGTAACAATTCCTCAAATCTTAGGTGTTTCGCTAAACATGTAACTCAAATATCTTCCTTTACGATCAAATCATAAACTCTTTTATTTTCTTGTTACAGTGATTTTTCACTTCATCTTGAAAGTCTTTGAACAACTTTCAAATGTTTCATACTTCTTCCTTATTAAGTAAATATACATATATATTCACTCAAATTTTTGAAGAAATCATATGAAGCAAAAAGATCCATCGCATATGGCTAGACATAATGGACTATGCACATCAGCATGCACAATTTCCAATAAGCTAGTCATCCGTTCCTCTCTGGCCTATGGACGGAGTTTTAATTATCTCGAGGAAAGTCTCACATGCGTCAATTGATCAAAATCAAAGACTCCAATAATCCATCAACATGAAGTTTCTTCATGTTTTCTTTCAAATATAATTTAAACAGCGATGTCACTTCATAAGTGATCTTTCAATCATTTGTCTTGCGACATTTTAGCAATAGTGTTTATGGATGTGATTTCTCCAACTAGACTTGTAAAAGTTCATCCATCCTTTATGGAATACGGTAATTATTTGAACAACCATTGTTCTCATAATACCGGAACAAAATAACAATTATTTAAACAAATCTTGAAGGCTTGGTTTGATGACAACGAAAAACACAATAAGACTTTATTTGTTTTCGATGAACATCATCACTCATTCTCTTGCTAGTTACTTAGGCCATTGTAGTTCATGAATTGCGTTGTCCTGTATGACATTTCATACTAACCAATTCGGTATCCAATACCTAAGAACCACATTGTTTAACAAGCAAGGAATACAGCCATAACATGTATATCTTCTATATACCTAAGTTGGACATCTCTAACCTTTTATTTTCTGCCAAATACTTTATAGATTCTCTTTCTGCAATTCCTTTTCTTTTAAAAGAATCTATCAGCATCAATAGTGGTGTCATCAACATGACACATGATACAAAGCGTATATAGTCAAATACTAATACCTTTGGACTTGCACTTTGAAGTGGATCACCATCATCAAATGTTTGGTGTTCTTTCAAAAGTTCATTCTTTAGTAATCTATTAGTGTAGTAAACATTTTACTTACATCTTCTATTCATCCTTATCATGACAACTTTCATGATCAAGCTACTATAGCTTATAAGGAAGAATCACGAGTATAATATCAGTTCCCAAAACCTTTTTGGTAGATTCGGATGCCTAGCATCTCCATCCTTCACAAATTCTCATACAATATGAGAACATGTATTTTGCTAAATTATACTCTATCATAACGCAACCAAAAAACATTGTTTCAGATATCACAATATGTTTCACACATGATGGTTTCTGAAACAATTTTCAGCTCCAATATAATCTTGATATTAAAACAACTTTTTGAATATCAATAATCATGGAGGCAAACATGATACTTTAGATACTAACATTCGAATTCTTACTCTTGAATTAATACTACTTATTAAACTTCATGGAGTAAATAGAGTTTGCTGAAAGTTTACAATAGGACTTATAAACTTTAAATTGACATTCAAAACAATACGATACCAGTTCGTAAAGTAAATATCCAGAATTCTATAGTTCTATTATCTCAAAAAACTAAGCCTAAGGTAGAAAACGAATGCCAATGACTACAACAAACTATGCAAATTCACTTTGATTTAATTTATGACAAATTGAGTTCGACTAATCCAAATTAGAAATGAACTCCCACTCAAAAACGACATCCCTCGTGTCTTTTTGGTGATTACATGAACCAAATCCACTACACCAAATCCGATCATCACGTGAGTTGATGTAGCTTCAAAGGCGAGCATCTATATGGGCATCATATCAACTATATGACTCATGCTTAACCTTTCGGTCCGTGTTTCGAGGCCATGTCTATACATGCTAGGCTCGCCAAGAACCTTAGTATTCGCGTGTGTAAAACTGTCTTACACCCGTTCCTATGAAAGCGTAGATTCGAGTACACCCGATCATCACGTGATGTCTCGAAACACGATCCATGAAACGGTGCATACTTAAGGAAGAACACATTTTATCTTGATATTTAAATGAGGGATCATCTTATAATGCTACCAAAAGCGCCAAACTAGCAGTATAAGATGCTAACATCTAATGTGTAAAGTGAGATGATATGGTCCATGCATTTGATCTCTATCACTTGCATCGTGGTATGATCTCTATCATTCCTTTGTGTGTAAGGCCAAGGTCTATGGAACTTACACGTTGAGTGTGTTGTAAGAGCATCTATCATACATCTACTTACAACAATACCATATCAAGACACTAGCCCGGTGTGAGACCAAGCACATGGCTTAATAGGATTGATAAAATATTCATATCAACAAGTTGCAACTTCTTTTCCGGAAGCTCATTCGAAAAGAACTCTAAGGATAAGCGTGCTTGGCCTAGAGCAATTCTAGGATGGGTGACCGACCGGGAAATGGGTAACCGGGTGCGCACGAGTGAGGACAAAGTGCGCAGAAAAGACTAGTGTTGGTCTGTGGGGTCAGTCTAGATATCCTATTAAGCTGCCAGGAGTGACACCCCCCGGGCCCAGGAGTGGACGGGGTGTTACAAAGTGGTATCAGAGCCGATCTCGCGGTTAACGGGTGTGTGCGGGTTAGTGACGGGACATGTGGAGCATGGCGCGTGTGACACGGAGTGGACACGGCATGGCACATGTGCCGCCACTGGACGCACAGACGCGTGCCAAGAGGGAACGTTCCTGGGGTGTGCTTGATCGATGACGGCATCGATCTTCTAAAGGGTGGGTGTATGTGAGATCAAGCACATGGCTTAATAGGATTGATAAAATACTCATATCAACAAGTTGCAACTTCTTTTCCGGAAGCTCATTCGAAAAGAACTCTAAGGTTAAGCGTGCTTGGCCTAGAGCAATTCTAGGATGGGTGACCGACCGGGAAATGGGTAATCGGGTGCGCACGAGTGAGGACAAAGTGCGCAGAAAAGACTAGTGTTGGTCTGTGGGGTAGTCTAGATATCCTATTAAGCTGCCAGGAGTGACACCCCTCGGGGCCAGGAGTGGACGGGGTGTTACACCCAACAACGATCTAAACTAGACGCCTCTAATTTATCAATTGCAGGTTTTACGTGGCTTAGGGCTTTCGAAGATAGAACCGTTCTCACCTACGAACATGAACCACAACGAGGATAACCAAGTTATTAGCAACTCGTTGTAAATCAAATATTGACTATAGTAGGAGAGACAGACACCCGCCAGCCACTTATGCAAAACAAGTTGCATGTCAGTCGTGGAACCGGTCTCATGTACGATGACATGTAAGGTTGGTCCGGGCCGCTTCATCCCACTATGCCACCAATATCCAAAATACATGGAAGATGCAATAACATGATCATCATCGCCCACATATAAACATATGTGTACTACCCGTGCAAAGCACCTACGCATAGATCAGACTCTGATACCACTGTTGGGTCCGCAGCATAGAAAACAAAAAATTCCCTACGGTGTGAACTACACGCCAAGATCTATCTACTAGGTACAAAGCAACGGATGGACATACATCCAACAAGAACTTACCCTCGTAGACAACGAGCTTTGTTAACGAGTAGGAACTCGTGGTTGATGTAGTCATACACTTGTCGATCTCAAGATCGTGATGAAGTCCAGCAGGTTCTGCTCCAGCACGTCCATCAGATCTAGCTCCAGCACCACCAAGTCCAGCACCGCAAAGCAGCGGTGCATCCGTGATCGCACACATGTCCGGTACCCCGACAACCTCCGTCTCTTGCTCCAGCAAAGCAGTGGAAGCAGCAACTCCTTTCCAGATAAAGCCACTGGGAACATGTATCTCGCTAATCCGATACCATGGGGGAATAATACTAGAGGGGGAGAGAGATCCTTCACAAGGAGGTGTGTGTGAGAAGTGAGGAGAGGGTGGCCTTTTAAAGGAGGAGGGGGAGTGCCCCTCCTTCATGGCCGGCGCATGGAGGAGGTGTCTCTTCACCTCCTCCATTCATGTGGTGGTAACCCCTCCACATTAAAATGCCTCTTCACATTCCCTTTTAAAGTCCCACTTTAAATGCATTAAATTTCTCTAAATTTAATGCTCTCTCATTTAATAAAACTCTTTTATTATTTTTATTCAGAATTTTGTTAATTACTTTAAGTAACAAACATTCACATAAAACCCCCTACAACATTTCAATATTACATGCAGAACCAATTTCAGCAATTTCACCCGAAACAGTTTCTGTGTCTATTGAAATAATTCCAGCATTTTCTTAAATATTTATCTGAAACATATTTGCTCCAAATGGTGTCGGTATCCCTTAAGTGTGTCACCCTACGGTTCGCGAATAATGCAGACATGATCGAGACCCCTCTCCGATCAATAATCAGCAGCGGGACCTGGAGATCCATACTGACTCCTACACATTCAACGATGACTTCTATGATCGTGAGAACCTTTAACGCTAGTAACTAAATCCCTTTGTCTCGCGATATATTACATGTCCGAGATTCGATCATCGGTATCTCCATACCTAGTTTGATCTCGTTTCCGACATGCACTCTTTTCTCGTTCCCGTGATATAACATTCTAGTGATCACATAGCTTGCTTGCAAGCTATCTTAATGTGATATCACCGAGAGGGCCCAGAGTATATCTATCTGTCATCGGGATTGACAAATTCCACTCTTGATCCATGAGCCCCAACATAACACCTTCATAGCACTGAACCCATCTTTATAGTCACCCTGTTACGGTGTGACGTTTGATGTTATCAAGATACTCTTCCGGTGTTAGCAATTAACATGATCTCATGGTCTAAGGATAAATATTACTTCGTATGATGTTATAGCAATATAAACATAATGACTTTGATCGTAATGCTATACTTCGGATGAATGTTCATCACACCATTCCACCAATGTTGTGACCTCGCTGTTAACAACATCCAATGTCCATGATCAGGAAACCTTGATCATCTTGTTAATCAACGAGCTAGTCTATAAGAGAGGCATAACTAGGAACCCTTTTTGTTTATTAAACACACATGTATTGATGCTTCTGATCAATACAATTATTGCATGCAAAATAAACATTTATCATAAACATGGAATAAGAAAATAACCACTTTATTATTGTCTCTCGGGCATATTCCCTTTAGCCCCCGCTTCATGCATGTGAAATGGCACCTTTCTCGCGCTCTCTATCGGACCCTTCAAGAGGATGCAACTTTAAGGGATTCAGGAAGTTGCATCCTCCATATCCTCTTCGGCGATTTTACATGATCCCATAAAAATGGTTTTATGCAACCAGAGTTTGCATACATGTTCGGGTTGCTCTTAACGAGCTTATCAATTTGTAAACTTTGACTTACTAAACTCATTTTCTCAAGAAGCTACAAATAGGCTAGCTTGAATATTCGGGTTAGAATAATTCTTATTCTTATTACATATGTCCTCCCTGATGCATTAAGGAGAGTCTCTATTACCACCCTCGGCTGAATCCACGGGTTTCTCCCCTCTGCCTGCCCCCAATGGCAATTTGAGGGGTAGGGAAATCCGGTGCATGGATGCTAACCTGCAAATAGGTTAAAGTTAGGGTTCATGACAAAATGTTTTAGACGTTGATGGCAGTCCAACTCCGCCTTGTACCACTGGTGGAAAAATGGCCTCTAGTCCCGGTTCATAAGGGCCATTGGTCCCGGTTCCAGAACCGGGACTAATGCTAGTCCCTGTCCAGTGGTGTTATGGAGGAATACCCAATGGTTATTCAAAATAACCTACAAAGACATGCTCATCCAACTTTGGTTGTAAACATTTTACTTATGCCTAGCATACCAAAAATTTAAGAAAGGACAACCTGGGTTTTATCCCAAACCATGACTTATATGGTGTCATTTCAACGGATCACGATGGAGCTCTTTTCAGTGTAAAAGCGGTAGTCACTAAAGCTTTAATCTTTAATATATAATGGCAATTTTATAAATGACACCTTTGATCTTACCATGTCAAACAAGGTTTCATTACATATCTTGAACACTCCATACTCCTATGGTGTTTTGGGAAATGCAAATCCATGGAACGATTCCTCAAATCTTAGGTGTTTTGCTAAACTTGTAACTCAAACATCTTTCTTTATGATCCAATCATAAACTTTTCTATTTTCTTGTTACAATAATTTTCCACTTCATCTTGAAAGTTTTTTGAACATTTTCAAATGTTTCATACTTCTTCCTTATTGAGTAAGTATATACATATACTCACAAATCTTCGGAGAAAGCATATGAAGTTGAAATCCATCGCCCAC
The DNA here is from genome assembly GCA_910589775.1 of Avena eriantha. Classification (NCBI taxonomy): domain Eukaryota; kingdom Viridiplantae; phylum Streptophyta; class Magnoliopsida; order Poales; family Poaceae; genus Avena; species Avena eriantha. The sequence goes on from OU342741.1 coordinate 116,638,549, forward strand.
GACTACACATAATGGACTATATCAATATGTACAAATTCCAATCAGTTAGTCGTCCGTTATTCTTTTGGCTACGAATGGAGTTTTAATTATCTCCAGGAAAGTATCACAAGCGTCATTTGATCAAAATCAAAGACTCCAAAAAATCCATCAACATGGAGTTTCTTCATGTATCCCTTTCAATATAATTTAAACGGCGATGTCACTTCGCAAGTGATCTTTCAATCATTTGTCTTGCGACATTTTAGCATTAGTTTTATGGTCGTTATTTCTCCAACCAGACTTGTATATCATCCATCTATTATGGAATACGGTAATTATTTGAACAACCTTTTGTCGTCATAATACCTGATCAAAATGACAATTATTGAAACAAATCTTGAAGGCAAGCTTTGATGTTAACGAGCAACACAACAACCCTTTGTTTGTTTTCGATAAACATCATCACATATTCTCTTGCTAGTTACTTAGGCCATTGCAGTTCATGAGTTGTGTTGTCCTGTATGACACTTCATACCAACCAATTCGGTATCCAATACCGCATAACCACATTGTTTAACAACCAAGGAATATAGCCATAACATGTATCTTCTATATACCTAAGTTGGATATCTCCAATCTTTTCTTTTCTGCCAAATATTTTATAGATTCTCTTTCAACAATTCCTTTTCTTTTAAAAGAATCTATCAACATCAATAGTGGTGTCATTCACATGACACATAGTACAAAGTGTGTATAGTCAAATACCAATACCTTTGGACTTGCACTTTGAAGTGGATCACCTTCATCAAATGTTTGGCATTCATTTAAAATTCCATTCTTAAGTAATCTTTTAGTGTAGTAAACATTTTACTTACATCTTCTATTCATCCTTATCATGAAAACTTTCATGATCAAGCTGCTATAGCTTATAAAGGTGAATTGCGAGTATAATGTTTCTTTTTCAAAACCTTTTGGAGAATTAGGACGACTAGCGTCTCCAACCTTCACAAATTCTCATCAAATATGAGGACGTATACTCTATCATGTTGTAACCAACACATTGTTTTAGATATCGCAATACCTTTCACATATGACGGTTTCTGAAACATTGCTTTCAGCTCTTAGATAAACTTGATATTAAAAACAATCTTTTGAGTATCAAGAATCATGGAGGCAAACATGATACATTAGATACTAACACTGGAATTGTTACTCTTGATTTAATACTATTTATTAAACTTCATGGAGTAAATAGAGTTTGCTGAAAGTTTGCAATAGGACTTATAAACTTTAAATTGACATTCAAAACAATACGATACCAGTTCGTAAAGTAAATATCCATAATTTCTATAGTTCCACTATCTCAACTATAACTAAGCGTAAGGTGGTGAACGGATGCCAATGACTACAACAAACTATGCAAATTCACTTTGATTGTGTTTATGATAAATTGAGTTCGACTAATCCAAATTACAAATGAACTCCCACTCAAAACAACATCCCTCGAGTTGTTTTAGTGATTACACGAACCAAATCCACTACACCAAGTCCGATCATCACGTGAGATGATGTAGCTTTAAAGGCGAACAATCAATATGTTCATCATATCATCCATATGACTCATGCTTTACCTTTCGGTATTCCGTGTTCCGAGACCATGTCTGTACATGCTAGGCTCGTCAAGGTTAACCTTAGTTTCCGCATGTGCAAATCTGGCTTGCACCCGTTGTATGCACACGTAGAGTCTATCACACCCGATCATCACGAGATGCTTCGAAACGACGAGTCTTAGCAACGGTGCCAACTAAGGACAAACACTTTATTACTTGATATTTAGTGAGAGGGATCATCTTATAATGCTACCGTCGCGATCTAAGAAATACAAGATGCATAAAGGATTAACATCACAGGCAATTCATAATTAGTGTGATATGATATGGCCCTTTCTTCTTGTGCCTTTGATCTCCATATCCAAAGCACGGACATGATCTCCATCATCACCAGCATGGCGTCAAGGTCAATGGCGCCGCTTCATGGTTGTCCATCATCACTAGCAACTATTACAACTACTTGGAACAAAGCTATTACAAGATGAATAGACACGCAGGTCTTAACAGAATTGAAGACAACCATTAGGCTCCTGCCGGTTGCCATATTACAACAAGGATCATTGCATACATCAAATATAATCACAATCACATGATGGCCATATCACATCACAAAACCCCTGCAAAAATAAGTTAGACGCCTCTAGATTTCTTTTCATGTTTTACGTGGCTTGAGGCTTTCGAATAAGAACGGATCTTACCTACGAAACTGAACCACAACGTTGATACAAGTGCTATCAAGTTGCAAAGTGTAAATTGGATCTATACTATGGTGAGAGAGACAGACACCCGCAAAGCCACTTGTGCAAAGAAAGTTACACGTTAAGCGTGGAGCAAGTCTCATGTGCGATGACATGTAAGGTTAGCCCGAGCCGCTTCATCCCACCATACCGCAAGATGCAAAGTACACAAAGCAAAAGATGGCACGAGCACCAACGCCCACAAAACCATTGTGTTCTACTCGTGCAACAGATCTACGCATAGATACGGCTCTGATACCACTGATGGGTTCGTAGCATGGAAAACAAAAATATTCTACCGCAAGAATGAACAAAACCCAGATCTAATCTAGATAAAAGCCAAGATCTAATCTATTAGACATGTGCAACGAGATAGATCTGTACTAACCCTTGTAGATCTGAAAGCGTTACGAGATTCGGATCTCGTGGTTGATGTAGTCGATCACTTGCCGATCTCAAGATCGAGTAGACGATCCTTCCAGCGCCGCGTTCCGGCAGCGCTTCCGCAGTCGGTCACACGTGCGGAGTCGAAGCAGACCTTCCTCTCCTCGTTCCAGCGAGCAGCGGAGGTAGTAGATCTACTCCACGGAATCCCAGCAGCACGACGGCGTGGTGGTGGTGGTGGAGTAGAGAATTCTGTAGGGCTTCGCCTAAGCCAGAGCAGAGGGAAGGAGGAGGAGAGAGGCGGCTAGGGTTTGAAGTGCAAGGGGGCCAGGGGTTGGCGCCTCCACCCCTCTATTTAAAGGAGGGAGGCGCCATGGGGAGGTGGAGTCCTTATAGGACTCCCCTCTCCCTTGGCCGGCGGATCAAGGAGGTGGGGGGAGAGTCCTACTCCCCCACGAATCCTCGTCTTACCCCACAAGGATTCCTTGATCCTTTCTTGGTTTTCAAGTAAACTCCAAGAAATCTTCCAGAACCTTCCGGAACATTTCAAAACCTTCTAGAATCCCCATACAAATACTCTGGAACATTTCCTAACTTAGAAAATGATCCCCAATATATGAATCTTATTCCCCGGACAATTCTGGAGCTCCTCGTGACGTCCCGAATCCAATCCGGGACTCCGAACAACATTCGGTCTCCAACGCACATTCCATATCTACTTAAAACAACTTCGAACCTTAAGTGTGTCACCCTACGGTTCGTGAATATGCAGACATGATGGAGACACCTCTCCGATCAATAACCATCAGCGGGATCTGGAGATCCATAACGGCTCCCACATACTCAACGATGACTTTGTGATCGATAGAGCCATTAACATACGAAACCAATTCCCTTTGTCACGCGATACTCTACTTATCCGAGGTTTGATTGTCGGTATCTCCATACCTAGTTCTACCTCGTTACTGATAAGTACTCTTTACTCGTTCCATGTTATGTCATCCCTTGTGACCCAGTCACATGCTTGCAAGCTAACTAGATGACATTCCACCGAGAGGGCCCAGAGCTTATATATCCGTCATATGGATGTACAAATCCCAATCTTGGTCCATGCGCTTCAACACATACTTTCAGAATACCCAATGACACCTTTATGACCACCCAGTTACGAAGCGGTGTTTGATGTCATCAAAGTACCCATCCGGTGATGGTGATTAACATAACCTCATGGTCGAAGGATTAGGTTACTATGTATTTTAAAGCTTATAGCAAACGAACTTAATGACTTGATCTTATGCTATGCTTACTACGGGTGTGTGTCCATCACATCATTCTCCTAATGATATGATCTTGTTATTAACGACATCCAATGTCCATGATCAGGAAACCATGATCATCCATTAATCAACAAGCTAGTTTAACAAGAGGCTTACTAGGGACTCTTTTATGTTTACAAAACACACAAGTATTAATGTTTCCGGTTAATACAATTATAGCATGGGATGTAAACATTTATCATAAACATAAAGATATAATAATAACCACTTTATTATTGCCTCTTGGGCATATCTCCAACAAGAAGACCTTCCCGCATCCATTCGATCTAATATAAAGAAGGGGATCAATATATATGAATGAAACTAAACACAATTGGTGGTAATAAAATAAAGTTGTGATTATTGTTTATCGTACTTCATTTTTTTGATGTTCCGGTCTGCCCCCTTCTCTTTGGTCGTCTGGCGAATGAACTCGCAGACATAGTATCCACATAAGTTATTCCCGGCTTACTGCCTCAAGCACTTTACGAGAACGGAGTTCAATCAAAATAATAATCAAGCATGATAATGGTGGTATTGAAACTAGAATCAAAGAGATGCATGGATCTAGCAAGTAGTACTTACAGTCAATGGTTGAAATGTAAGCTCTGGCTTCCAAACACCCCTAGTTTTGGCGGTGAACCGTTTCCAAGCCCTCTGGAGGCATTCCTGCATGTCCGCCCACTTTTTTAATGGTGTGCGTTTCGAGTCCAGGACTTTTACTACTCCGGTGTCAACAGAAATGATTAAGAGAATATAGTGGAATCTTGACACACTAACAAAATATAACACGAGTCAATTATATGCTTAACATTGAGTAATCGAAAATAGAATGTGTACAAGACAGTAACACTCACGCAGCGTTGTAAGGAAATAGTTTTCCCTTATGTTGCTGAAATACTTCAACGCTTGGAACAAGTTATCCTCTGTCTCTTTGGGATTTGTTTTTAGAGTAACTTCATGAACGAAATTACAGTCAACAAACCCAAGGTCATAGATTTGTCCTTTGTTGCATTCTAGAATCTTCATTCTGCATATATAATTAGTATAGTGACTAGTAAGATTATACAAGCAACGAATGAGCTGAGCTAGAAAGACTTAATTACAGAAATTAATAATACTTACAAACAATAGGCACTGATGATAGTTTTGTCGAGGGCGTCTTGTTGGTAAAACTGAAATAATTCTGGAAATTTGATCAGTAGGAAGCCATCTCCATGACCGTAATGGTGGTGTTTATATGCAGCATAGATCTAGTTTTTGGAATCAGCACAGGCTTGGATGTACCAGTTATGCAATCTTCACATTTTTGTTGGTAGATCTTTGACTAACTCGGGTTTGACAAGAGAAGCCCCGTACTGGTACACGTATGTTGTTTCTTGGTACCCCTCGAACTCATGCATACGGCTCATGTACTCAGTAATAGAAAGTCCATATAATTGGGCTTTTTCTCCGTACAGTCGAACAAACTCCGGATCAATGTTCGGATCATGCCGCTCCTGGATCATCCACTCATTGGTATACACTTTGAGCGGTTGGATCGATTGATTTTTCTGTTGTCCGAGCTGGGCAACTTCTTTCCCGACTCTCCGCTCTTTTGCCTGAGCCGACTTGGTAATAGAGCGATTATAGTGTGATGTGAGCGCTATGGGTTGGTGAAGCTGAATCTTAAGCGCGGCTGCTTTGGCTTTATCTTCTGCGGTGACCGGGAAAAATGCCTCTATCGCCTTTTTCTTGTTAGCCATGTCAATCTTCCACTTTTCATAATGGGCAGCTACGGCCGCATCAGTTTCCTCATTTGTCTTCTCGCAAGGTAGATTCTTCATATTCTGATGAGGTACTCTTGGGAGGGGTGATTGCTTATGTTTCGGTGATCGGAATGTGTTCTTGCTGTTGCTGGTGGTGCTGCCCTCCTTAGTATACTTCCGCTTTTGTCTCTGAGGCTCAGGGGACGGAGACGGCTGACGCGGCGGTGGAGACGGTTGCGCTGAGCGGTGAGGCGGTGAAGGCCATGGTTGCGCTGGAGAATGGTGAGGTGGCGGCAAAGGTGGATTGCTGCTCTGAGGAGTGGGTGGCCTTGGCGGCACATAATTTGGAAGCATGATGCGCTCTTTTAGCCATAGAATAGTCCCCCCTTTAGCTTCTCCTAGTTGAGTCAGCTCCATATCTTCCCCTGCAGGGTGGTCTAGCTTCAGCTCCTCAAAATCTTCCTTCACCTCATCCACCGTGACGACAGCGTACCCTTCTGGAACCGGTCTGCAATGCCAAGTTGGGTTAGGCCCAATTGGTACCACCATGCCGACCGCCGTCGTCACCCTTAAGTTCATAACCTGCACCTTTAGCTCACAAGCTGTTGTCTCCGTGATATCATCCACTGGGTAGCGTTTAGGAGGAGATGTCGTCGGTGCATCATCATCAACATCATGCAGCTCGTTATCCTTTGGAAGCTTCGGCTTCATTATTTTCAGTAACTTCTCAAATCCCTTCTCAGATAAGCCAGTCTCTGCCTTCCATTTCAGCAGTTCAAGTGTGGTACCGAGCTTTGTGCTGCCATCTTCGCAATTTGGGTACAACAACTTTTTGTGATCCTTTTGCATGGCCTCCAACTTAAGATTCTCCCTTTATGTATCACATTGTTGCTTTGCATCAGAAATGACCCGACCAAGACCATCAACGGGCTCATACGATGCCCGTTGTTCTTCTTCATTGCCGCCTCCCCTCTTCTTCATTGTCTTCCATTGCAGTATCACCGTATTCTTCAGGGGACATAGGATAGCTTTCATCATCCTCCTCTTCTTCATTTTCTTCCAGCCTAACCCCTCTTTCTCCATGCATGGCCCAACAATAATATCCGGGCATGAAACCTCTCCGAAGCAGATGGCTTTGAAGGATTCTCGGGGCAGAGTGCTCCGCCAGTTCCGACAGTCGACGCAGGGACACGGCATAAAATTATCCACTTTGTTTGCCTTAGCCAAATCAATAAATTTATGGAGGCCTGCAATAAAATCGGAATGGCGTCGGTCGCCATACATCCATCGCATCCGTGCATCGATCTGCGTCATAATAATTAACCATTACAATAACATCGTGAATAGTAAAATGACCACCCTACATGGACAGATGCAATATTTTTGTATCAGTTACAGATAAAGAAGATAAGGTTGCTAACCTCAGCCGAGGATACCATGTTGTGCGTACTAAATTGTGGCTCGGACATTTCGTCGAACACCTTGTGTGCAACCAAAGAAAAAAAAAGCTAGCACCCACACCTCACACACAATCTAGCAAAATTTGGTGGGCAAAGGGCTAGGCTTATATATAGCCAGGGGAGGGTTTTTGGTCCCGGTTATTGCCACGAATCGGGACCAAAGCCCCTCCCGCGCGACACGTGGCCGCCCAGCGGCTCGCAACCCATCCAGGTCATTGGTCCCGGTTAATGGCACGACCCGGGACCAATGACTTCGGTGGGGGGCGCGCTGCTGGGCCGCCAGGTGTCGCGCGGGAGGGGCTTTGGTCTCGGTTCGTGGCAATAACCGGGACCAATGCCTCCGTCGCTTCGTCGTCCCCGTGCATAAATATGAGGCCACAACGCTCGCTTTCGCCATCGCCTCTGCCTCTCTGCAGTCTCTCTCTACCCCACCACTTTAGCAATCGCCTCTCCACCGCGCCATTGTCTCCCCTCCCCTCCCTCTCCAATCTCCACCGCGCCGTCATGGAGGTGCCCACGCTCAACCACTACGAGGCGACGCAGTTTGCGATCTACGGCATCCTCGCGCCGCCACGCGTGACCCTTCCCGCCGGATTTCGCATCAGCGAGGGGGGTGTGTTGGTGGCTCCGCTCCTCAACCCCCGCGGATACGAGATGGAGTATGTCATCGCGGAGCATCGCCGCCAACTGCCCGCGTGCATTAGGGCATTGCCTCGGTACGTGGCGGGCAGTGAGTATTGGCCCCGGCTGTTCAAGAAGAAGCGGAAGGCCAAGCTTGGCAACCGTTTCGTGGACGGGCGCCTGGTGCACCCGGATCGCCGCAACCAAGAAGGGCAGGAGTTGTTTTGGTCCGTCCCTGGACGGACCATCTACACCGCCATCGACGCCGCTATGTGCGCAGACGAGCTCCGTCTCCCGAACAACACCGAAATCGTGGAGATTTCGCCCGACGACGAGGAAGCCAGCGGCACGGAGGACAACGGCTCGGAGGACAGCGGTAGCGGAAGTGTTGTCGATTAGGAATTTATAAAGTCGTATCTTTATTTGTATGGAAAAATTTGTGATCGAATTATAAAATGTCTCAATTTAGTCCTTTGTCTCGATTAATTCGTGAAAGATGTGTTCAAAAATAGTGATCAATTAAATTTTTACCTTGAATTAATTTCTGCCTCGAATTAATTTCTGCCCCGAATTAATTTACATTAATTCCTGGACTGCTGATCGTCGCGGGGTTTTTGGTCACGGTTGATGGCATGAACCGGGACCAATGCCTCGCAGAGCGCCACGTGTGCGTCGTGGGGGCATTGGTCCCGGTTCGTGCCACAAACCGAGACCAATGCTTACAGATGAACCGGGACCAATGCCCTGGCTGCATGAACCGGGACCGGTGCCTGGCATTGGTCCCGATTACGGAAACGAATCGGGACCAATGGAATTTGGGCGCTGGACCAAATGCCCTCTTTTTACCAGTATACTAGACCCACCAACACAACTATGAAGCGATGAATCAACTTCAAAAACCACAAATAGCTCTGGAAGAAGAAAGTCGTTAGACTAGGAGAAGTAAGAAGGATGGACAATAGTGAAATGGGGAAGAGAAAGTACGATATACCATTTGTATGTTGACTGTATTCAAAACCACATGAAGGTAGAAACGTAAACTTATGTTATTCAGAGGAGAAGTCAGTACTTGGACGGACATTAGGGAGTATAAGTAAGACTAATGTTCGAGGTAGAAACGTGAACATAAGGGAGGTGAAGTAGTAGAACATTGATATTTCCAAACTCTCGGGAACATTCATGAGGATGTATCCATTTTACCACAACCTTTGTAAGGAAGTGGGTGTGGTAAGAGAACCATTGTGGAGAAGTAAGGAGTACGTCTGAGGAATAGCCCAAAGTGGTGTGTACAAGTCAAAAGTTGGGTAGAAAAATGTTAGTACATCGGAAAAATATAACAATATATTATCACATGGGGAGAAAGAAAACGGTATGGGACCGTGACAGGTTCCGATACCAAAGCTGACATCAACCAATTTTTTTCAGCCAGGAAGTCTATCAACAAATCCTCTAAGAGCTCTAAGCTCCGTGTTTTTGAAGCCCCTTGGTTGCATCTCGCTAAGTGGGCCCATGCTGGCGGTGGGAAACCCCGTCGCTGCTGGTCGGTTCGAGGGTTTGACTGTTCTTTCCTCTGTTTTTATCGTGATGGCGGTTGTTTATTTGCATCCCATCCCCTTCTCCTCCCCTGTGGCGGCGATGCCAACCATTGCCACCACTACGGCGAATCCTACTTGCGGCCGCCATCAGAGAGCAGGACATTGGGAAAGGGCAGGAAGAGAGGATGGTGCTTTGGACGCCCTAGATGGCCTACCTCCCAACCCCAATACGTGCTACGGACGCTCAACGAGCTCGCCTCGGTGGCGACGGCCACGGCGGACAACTCAGCGGCGAGGGGGGAGATCAGCAGCCTGGCCACGCACACGAGGATTCACATTGGGGAATAGGCTAGACATGCAAGATGTTCATGGGCGGCACTTCTGCTCGGCGCTAGGATAGGGAACCGGGACGGCTGGAGGAGGGCGACCTCGATGTGAAGCACAAGATTGATTCTGTCACAGTAGTCATCATGTACATGGCTACCAGGTGTGCCGCCAGGACAAGAACTCCATCAAGGACGTGATGATGGCCAGTGTCTAGTTTGATGTATTTTGCTTCACTTCTTGTGGCATGTTCGTTGGATTGGTGTGTTACTTGCTGCACCTTCTTAATTTCTTCTATGTCTTTCACTTTCAATTCCAAATGGAATCTAACCATTTAATTTAGAATTGAAATCAGGTAGAATCAAATTGAAATGCTACCAGATTAGGAATCGGAATCCAATTGTGATGATTCAGATTCAAATCCTGAGAGCCAAACGGGATGTTCTTAAAAGGAGCCAAACGAGATGATTCAGATTCAAATCAGAGTGATGATATACTGATTTTGACTTTTCTTCCATAAAAATAATTGGACAGAACCTGTATTTCTTAACAGCTTAATATATTTAGAACATTGCCAGACTAAAGAACTGTAGAGCTAATCTTTTTATAAGGATCTTCTAATATAATCCAAACTTAGTCCATGCCGCAAACATAGCATAGGGATGTATTGAAATAAATGAAATATCTTCGGCACGAACTAGGAAAAGAACAAACTAAAGACCATAATATGCTCTAAAATACCATCCGCGTGTACTCTTATTGTGGGTTTCACAGGCTTCTGCGATGTTAGGTAAAAATTTCCTTTGATTTTTTGTCGCATATTTCATCAACAACACTTCAATGTTAAAATGTCACCTACATGGATCCACGTTGAAAGCTCTTATTACGTTCTATATAGTATATTCTATTATAATTGGCCTTTGCTTTGTCAACTCATTACATTTTTTTTGAACATATGAGGCCATGATGGCATGTCTTAACTATGAGGTTTTTGGTCAAGCAAGACCCTAATTTGAAGAAATTTAGCACTGGGTTACATTGATTCAGAGGCCCATTTTTAGCCGACCTACAAGATTGTCTTTTGATTGATCTAATGGCATTCCTCAACAAGCACCTAGATTTCTCTCTTTTCTCATAAACTTTTATTTACTCCCTCTGATCCAGATTTGGATTTATCTAGATTCAGATGTATCTAGCACTAAAACATGTCTAAATTCCGAATCTAGACAAATCCAAGTCAATTAACTTGGATCAGAGGGAGTATTCAAGACATCCTCACATTCCTTCTTTATTGGTCAATTCAGAAGAAAGAATGTTTTGAACAACCTTCTTCTTAGGACCTGGTGAACCTATATTGAGCATAACCTCTTAATTTGTATATAAGCACACTTGGCAATTGTGTTTGTAAGCCATTGTTATTTGCTATAATTCACATATTTTTGCCACTGTTTGCATGCGAGGGGCATATTTTGTTTGTTCCTAACATGGACCCTCTGTTCCAAAATATAAGATGTTTTAGCTTCTATGAAATAAATGTATCAAGACATATTTGAGAGTGTAAGTTTAGAATGAATTTACGCATAAAAAGCGTCTATATACATTCATTTCACAAGAGCTAAAACATCTTATATTATGGAGCGGAGGGAGTAAATGTGTAAATGGTGCATTTGCAGACTGCCAGCTTTAGGAGCCTCTTATACAACTCTATTGAATTCTATATATTTGTTGATAAAAAAAGTCTGCAAGTTGGTAGCATCAGAGTTCCTATCATCTCCTCTGCACCTTATAGAACTGCAAGTTGTATCAATTTTAGGTAGAATGCTTCCCAAAATGTGCCCGGCGTCATGCCTAACGAAACCAAAACAAAGGCATAGATGCTACACCCGCAAAATCTAGAGATCGGTGCGGCGGAGCGCGCATGGCCCATCTAGTAAGATAGTAAATGAAAACCTATACCCTGGTCAGAGAGCCATCAAGATGAGTTGAAGTATTGGTGGGACCATAATCCGAATAGAATTTTGAACCTATACTAAAATAAGCCTTATCGTGGATCACGAAATTATAAAGGAAACCCTGTATTTGGGAAGTATTCTATCTAAACTTTAAATTATCTATTCTCTCTAGTCAAATTTTCTTATCTTCATCAAACCAAGAATGAGAAATGTACTTAATACTAAGTGTTAAGTGACATCCCATGGATTAAACTTTAATAAACACTCTAAAGAAACATATAAATATTCTACAACCTATATCAAGTTTAACCCATACCACATTATCACCATCAATTCACTTTGAGGGTTGATGATGCTATACTTTGCAATATCCAAAGTCAACTATAGAACCTAGCTGATCTTAAGCAAGACAATATCAGAACTTCTTAACCAAAAGCTAGTAGCAACTTTAGCTGGGAAAACCTATAACTTCAACTACACATTAGTTGAAATAAACCTTGTTAATAACTCATTAGTATCGGGCAAGTGAGTAGCCAAATCCAGTCAAGACATTCATAAAAGCATCATATCTAAGTCACTGGATCAACCATTTACTATTCTCTAGAGACTCATTCATTAAACCATTTCATTATCCAATCTATATCTTCTTATAAAGTAGACCCCCACTAACTATTCTATCTCAACATGCAAGCTATCCACATCACCTACTTTAATAGCCACTCAAAAGTCCATGTCATCCCACTAACAATCATTTATAATAGTGTATTTTACATGCAAATCAATCCACGTCATCTATTTTGTTCCATCCAACTATCCACGTCACTAATTTACGTTCGTCAAATATATGATAATTTTACATCAATTTAATTTACGATTTCAACTGATTCGAACAAATTCAATCTTTCTCTATAAATTCTTTTAGAAAACTTGAAGTTCTATATGTATTATATCTTTTATTTAAATAATGTAGTTTTTGAAGAGATTTCTGCTGCAACGGTCGGGGCATTTTTCTAGTTCTTTTGATGAGTAGACTTCCTACTTACTTCTTGAGGAAAGTTAAGTGGGTGACCTATACTCTATCTCAAGTTAGGACATATATCTATTATGTCATAGTGATCTACAAGATAATGTCAACTCTATGTTTCCATGCATAATCGAGACTCATTTCTAGGAAGCTAATCCCAGGAATAAACCTATGGGCATATATCAGTATCTCATACATTCTTGAAATCCTAGAAATACAAGTGTTGAGTTGATCCCTACCCCTAGCCCTAGATTCCTGGTAGTTGTAGTTCACCTCGACGAGCCTCAGATCATCGATTGGATGATTGTCTGATGATGTGCTGCCATGGGATTGTCGCGCGTCGATGTTTCCGGCCATGTCTTAGCTCGCTAGAATCCTCGTGCTCTTGCGTGTTGAATAATTTCTATCTCACTCTTTGGCATGCCTTAAATCAATGTCGCCGCCGTGTTTCGTCTCGTCGATGTTGAGGCGCTGGTGGAGGTCTGACCAGTGGGTCCATTGACCTCGGTCTTTGCACACGTGGCACAAGACGTGGATCTGATCCCACATGTGAGTGACTTGGGCCAGATTGTGTGCTAGTGAAAAAGGTTTCACTTGACCGTTTCACACATGTGGAAGTTGACGTGGCACCTGGACCAACTTGCCAATGACTTACTGTCCACGTGTGAAAAAAACATTATCCACTCAGAAAATTCCAGAAAATAAATCTTATGATGATAGAAGATGCTGATTGCATAACATGCAATCAGAAGACAAGTTTATTCTTGCATAAATCAGACTTGCATACTCTTTTGTGAGTCCAATCTTGCATTTCCTTTATTTTAGAAAAACTCTTTTCAAAAACTCTATCACCCACAATAGAAGCAAAGTAGTGTTTTATAAATGAAATGAAATGCATATTGGTGAGCAATAGAATCATGGTTGGAATACATGGTTGGGAAGCCATGTGTTAGAGATTCCATCGTAGTAGGAAAGGTAAGATTTAACAACAAATGTAGTTCGTGATTCAAAGCACCGTATAAATCGTGCTAACCATATCCTGGAATGGGATGGGTAAGTCAGCTATACCTTTCATCTTTTTTCTGTCTTTGTATCCTAAGTCGGGCTATGATCTAGAGAGGATATCAGTAGGTGGGAGCCCGTAACATCCCTATCATGTGTTGTAGGATAACGACTTAGAATATTTGAAGGGGTGGCAATTAAACGTAGGACTTGGACCGAAGATCATTGCAATGGGTAGGCAGCCGGGTCGCGAAGAATAGTAGTGATTGGTTAATCTTGGTCCTCATACATATGGAAGTGTGAACAGGATTTGCTGCCCAGATGTCCAACATAGCTAAATATTTTGGTGGTTAAAGTAGCACACCTCTCGAGAGTGTATACACATCACATGCTGCCAGACATAGAATTTTTAAAACTAAAACTTACCTTTTTCTATGAACCTGATCTTTGAAAACTTGAATAAGTTTAGGATGTCTTATTTTTCGGCGTTTCATAATACTATAAGATGTTTTATAGTGATTTTTGTGAAACAAATATAGTATATCTAAATACTAGTACATTTTTTGTGTTTCGTTTCACAAAATCTAAGAGAATATTATACTCCAATTGACGATGGGGTGGTTCGGCTCGGCTAGACTGTTGTCGTTGGCCGGGTCGGGCGGATCGAGTCGAGCCGTTGCTAGTAGTAGAAAAATGGAGGGAGTATTGACGCTAGTATATGCCGTGTGCCCGTGTCCCCATCATGCATGCACCAACAAACACTCGTTGGTTGGGGTTGCTTTGCTGACTGGCTGGCTGGCATCAATGCGGTGCGGGGTCCGTAGCACATTTTGGTGGATGCGTGTCGATCGATCGATCGAGCCAGCCACGTCAAGGCGTGCGTGCAACAACCTGTGCTCCTGCTTCCTCCTCCGCTACTCCTAATAATCAAACAAAACAAAAAATCTCGATTTCTTATACGTACGTAGTTTCTTTTTTGAGAAAGAAAAACAATCGCTCGGTTCGGTAGCGCGTGCGAGCTAGTACTCCTCACTCTGCTCTCTGCAGTGGGTGGGTGGGGCCCACACCTTGGCGCGTGCGAGAGCTAGTACAAAACAGAGCAGAGAAGAGCCTCACTCACTCCACGCTAGCTGGGTTGACTTTCATTCCACCTGCCAGCAGACCCCATCAATTTTACACCAAATCAATTTTACTGCCGATTGTTTTTTCGAAACACGAATCGGTCACCGTAAATTACCAGTTTTAATTACTCCACTAGTACGAGTTTTCTTGGAATCGAGCTGACTCCGGTAAATACGGCGTGACAGTGGAGATACAGATAGGCCCAGCTACTCGTAGTACTAAAATTAGGCTGACCGCCGCTTTCATCGTCAGATCCGCCCAGCAGCCCACAACGGGCAGAGATCTACTCTAGGTTTGTTGGTAGGTCCACCGGGACAGCGCCAAAAAGACGTGACGAGACGAGACGGCGGGATCCACGCGCGCCGAAAGCCAGATCCACCACCCCTCGCCACTATGTCAGCCGCCCGTTGGACACCGCGAACCATCCGACGGCTCGCAACCCCTCAAAGAAACACGCAATCCGTGGGTTTCGCCCTCAATGGCCCAGACACCGCGCGCCGGGAAAGTTGACTTTTTTTCCGCGAAACCATTCCGGTACGAGGATGACGTTGCGACCGTTACAAGTACTGTAGTACGTATTTAACCGTTCTAGAGAATTTCCTTTTTCTTTTTGCAACAACAATATAACCTAACCCTCCCTCCCAAAAAAAAAACAATACCACCTCAGAGCATCTCCACTATCGCCCCCAATCCCCCAAATCTGTCCGGCAATGGTGCCAGATCAGACTTTATGGGCGGTCGGCCAAGTATCAGTGCGTAGTGCGTCTCTCGTCGGGCGTGCCCCATTAGCTATTTTTTTACTCAATCAAATCTTACCAAAACGCGGAATTTAATCCACATTTCGGAGATCTACTACAAATTTTAATGAAATTTGACTTAAATCTAAACAAAACTACACCAATATAACCGACGCGATAGTATAAAGAGCGCCTCTAGGCGGCAACCAAGTCGTCGCCATCTTCCTCCTCCTTATAGAGTGCCACTTGGGTCGGCGCTGGTGCCTTCGCAACCATTGGATGTGTCGTTCGGACCGTCATCGTCGTCGTCAGTGAGGTCAAAGAAGTTGCCCAATCATTGGCCGATGACGCCAGACTGACTGGAATCTTGGAGGGCGTTTCAGAAGTAGGGGCTCGGCGTTATTTGCTTGTTGCACAAGAGTGCATGCTTCAAGGGGTGTCATCTATACAGGGCGTCTCCACCTCCTTCCCCTTTCACGGGCTGGGCTTGTGCTATTTCTTCGCGTGGCGGAGTAGTAGCCTCCAAACATGCGACGATGACTCCTGTCGTGGTAACGAGTACACCATGAGGGGAGGGTCCTCATAGAGGGATTAGAAAGGTGGGGTCAAAGGAAGCAAGCGTCCGGGAACTGGGTGACACGGCTGACCCAGGTTTAGATCTTATGACGGTGACACGATCCTACTCCTGTTATCGATCACTATAAACCAATACAGCGCGTTACAGGGATTGTATGGCTCGCTATGTGCGAGTTCTGTTTTTTCCCTAAAGGCTCCCGTAGATCGAATTATAAAAGCGTCATAACCTAGGGTTATAGGGAAAAGTCCTAGCCGGACATGTTAATGAGTTCTACACTAATACATTTTAGTTCCGCGTGTCTTGTACTTTAAGTGATGGTAATATGCTCGAGAGGCAATAATAAAGTGATTATTATCTTATTCCATGTTTATGATAAAAAATATTTCTCATGCTATAATTGTGTTAAATGGAAACATTAAAACATGTGTGTTTAATAAACAAATAAAGAGTTTCTAGTTATGCCTCTCATATAAACTAGCTCATTGATTAACAAGATGATCAAGGTTTCCTAATCATAGACATTGGATGTTATGTTTACGTTGCTATAACACCATGTGAAGTAACCCTAATCCTTAGACCATGAGATCATCTTAATTGCTAACACCGGAAGAGTACTTTGATAACATCAAAAGTCACACTCTATCAGGGTGATTATAAAGGTGGATTTGGATACTGTAAAAGTGTTATGTTGAGGTTCATGGATCAAGAGTAGGATTTGTCCATCCCGATGATGGAGAGATATACTTAGGGTCCTCTTGGTAATATCATACTGACATAGGTTGCAAGCAAGTGAAAAGATCACTAAGAATGTTATATCACAGGAACGACAAAAGAGTACTTGTCGGTAACGAGATCAAACTAGGCATGGACATACCAATGATTAAATCTCCGACATATAATATATCGTGAGACAAAGGGATCTAGTTACAATGTTAAAGCTTCTCACGATCACTAGAGTCATCGTTGAATGTGTGGGAGTCAATATGGATCTCCTGGTCCCGCTGTTGATTATTGATCGGCGAGGGCTCTTGATCATGCCGGCATTATTCGCGAACTGTAGGGTGACACACTTAAGGGATACCGACACCGTTTGGAGGAAATATGATATCAAAGAAAGATTATGAAAGCACTGGAATTATTTCGATGGACACCAGAATTGTTTTGGGTCAAATTGCTAAAATTGGTTTGCATATGATATTGAAATGTTGCAAGGGGTTTTATATCAATGTTTGTTAATTAAAGTAATTAACAAAATTTTGAATAAAATAAATAAAAATAGTTTTTATTTGATGAGAGCTTGCATTAAATTTGGTTGAAAATTAATGCAAAGTGAATGAAGTTTGTGTTAATGGGAGTGGACTTAGTGGAAGCTCCACTCACTATTATGGAGGGTGAGGTAGGGGCACCACCATGCCCATGCGTATGGCCCCTTGGGGGCTTCCCCCTCCTCCTATCAAAGGAGCTCTCCTCTTTCTCCAGTCTCACATCTCATCGTGAAGAATCTCTCTCCTCCTCTAGATTACTCCACATGGCTTCGGATTAGGAAATACATGTTCCCGGTGGCTTTCTATGGAAGGATTTGTTGCTTTCGCTGTTTCGTTCGAGCGAGGACGTGGAGGTTGTCGGGATACGGGATGTGTGTGCGATCACGGATGCACTGCTTCTGTGTGGTGCTGGACTTCAACTCAATCTTAAGATCGACACGTGTATGACTACATCATCCACGAAATCAGATTTCGTTAACAAAGCTTTTCGGTCTTTGAGGGTAAGATCTCTATGGATGTATATCCACCTGTTAATTGTATCTCAGTACATAGATCTTGGTGCTTAGTTGTTCATATCTTAGATTTTTTTGTTTTCTATGTTACGAACCCAATAGTGGTACCAGAGCCTGATCTATACATAGATGCTTTGTACGGGTAGAACACATATGAATATGTGGGCGCTGATGATCATGTTATTGCATCCTTTTAAGTATTTTGGATATTGGTGGTCTAGTGGGATGAAACGGCCCAGACTAACGTTACATGTCCTCGCACATGAGACATGTTCCACGCTTGACATGCAACTAGTTTTGCATAAGTGGGTTGCGAGTGTCTGTCTCTCTTACTATAGTGAATATCTGATTTACAACGGGTTGCTAATAATTTGACTATCATAGGTGTGGTTCCATGTTCCGCGTAGTCAATTTTTTGTTATCTGCTGCGGAAACCCTACACACGCCAGGGAGGTCGAGTGATGCGCGAGAGGGCTCCGCGCGCGCGCCTTCTTGGATCAGCGTCGGCGCACCTCCTTCTCGCTCGACGGCAGTTTGGGAGCTCCCTCCCTCGTCCATCCATATTCTCGCTCGGCGGCGACGAGGGTTTTTGCGCATTGGAAAGGAGAGAAATGCTATGCGGTATACTGCATCCGAGCCCTCCGATCCCAAATATATGCGGGATGGACGGGCCGTTTTGCGGGAAATGGTGAATTTTTTTGCGGTTCGGTCCCGTTTACGGTATCTGAAATGCCACTTTTCGGCCTCGATACCGCAGCTAGAGATGCTCTTAGAGCATCTCCACTCGTCCGCCCATATGACATCCAGCGCGGTCCGATTTTGGGCCGTAAGAGGGGCACCGGATTGGTTCACGATTGTGCCCAGATACATTGCAAATGTATCTATAATTTTTTATGTTCCATGCTTGGTTTTATCTACTTTCTTATGTTTTGTCCACACTTTGGAGTACTTTTCATATGATTTCTTGGACTAACCTATTAAGAAGATGCCAAAGTGCCAGTTGTCTGTTTTCTGCTGTTTTTGGTTCCAGGAAGTCAGAAAATCAATATTCTCGGAATTGGACGCAACAAAATCCAAAGTTCCTATTTTACCAGAAGACTCACGGAGCCAGAATACGAGACAGAGGAGGGCCAGGGCCTGGCCACACCCCCCAGGCGCGGGCTAGCCTTACCCGCGCCACCAGGTGGTGTGGGGCCCCCTGGCACCCCCTCGGTCTCCCCTCTCGCCTATAAGAGCCTCCCGATACCAAAACCCTAAAACGTCAAGCCTCCAGCCACAAAAAGTTCCGCAGCGCCGCCGCCACCGAAAAGGAGATTTGGGGGACAGAAAGTCTCTGTTTCGGCACCCTGCCGGGACGGGGAAGTGCCCCCGGAGCCATCTCCATCGATCTCCACCACCATCTCCATCACAGTTGCTGATTCCAATGATGAGGAGGGAGTAGTTCTCTCTCGAGGCTAAGGGCTCTACCGGTAGCTATGTGTTCATCTCTCTATCTATGCATGATCTTATTGAGATCATGAGCTTGTAATCTATAGATCTACCTTGCTACTCAAGTGCTTTAATAGATCTCTGCTCTCCCCATGTGTGTGAAAGTGACAGCGTGCTCACCATGGTGGCACTTAGGCTAGAGATTACAAATACTTGTTATGAGTTATATTTGGAGTTGGTTATCTTTATGAAATTGTGGTGTTTGTTGGACTCATCTAGTACTCAAGGTGACAGTGTGGGGTTTTCTAGATGGGAAAGACTTACTTTGAGGAGTGCTGTTATAGCCCTACCAACGATTAGAGTGTCCAACCGGAGAGTAGTTAAGAGTAGTATCATGAAGATAATATATTTACATGAGAGTGTTCACTAGTAAAAGTATGATCCCTAGGCCTTGTTTCTAAGCATTGATACACCGTTTGCAATTAGATCTGTTACATGTTTGCTTGCTTCCATCTTTATTTCAGTGTTACTTTAGTCTTTTCCATGCCATCAAAGTATCTTCTATCACCGTTATCACTTATAATTATCCATACCACCTGTATTTCACTATCTCTTCGCCGAACTAGTGCACCTATACACCTGACAAGTGTATTGGGTGTGTTGTGGACACAAGAGACTTCGTGTATCTTGATTGCAGGGTTGCTTGAGAGGGAATACCTTTAACCACTTCCTCCCTGAGTTCGATAAACCTTGGATGATCCACTTAAGGGAAAACTTACTGCTGTTCTACAAACCTCTGCACTTGGAGGCCCAACAACTGTCTACAAGAATAGAAGTGCGTAGACATCATGCCCCCCATACAAACCATTCAACAAGTTTTTTTATCAAATCAACGAGTAATTTAAACAAGTTTAATATAGCAAATAAATAATTGAACATTCAGATTTATTACAAGTTCATGAAATTAAACAAACAATTCAAAATGGTCAATATAGTAAACAAAGGCAAACATATAAACAAACTAGCTCGCTCCTTTGAGCCTGCACAAATGCTCCACCAGATCATCTTGGATTTGGCTATGAGTATTTGTGTCTCGAACTTCCTGTCGCCTAGCAAGAAAAGTAGCAAACCTAGGTGGCACTTGGTGATCAATATCTGCAAGAGGATCTTGGTGAAAATACGGTTCAATGTAAAACACTAGAGTCTCCTGCTGACATAGGTACGGTTACTCGGGTGCTTATGATTTGCTAACCTGGCTACATAAAGGCTCGTGGCCCATGAAGATTCAAGATGATGGCCCAAATAAGCAACCGATAGAAACCTTAGTTGTATTAGGAAAGGAAATATGAACCGACATTGTGTTGGAGTTGTAATCATACACATGAAATATATCCGTATACAGCTTTGAGACCCGGCCTATTATATATAGGACGGGAGAAGCCTATGAGGAGGTACCCAAAAAAACCAAGCGATCTGTAATAGTGCTATTCATCAAGTAATCAAGCGACATCGACTCCCTTGTTTGTCTGACATCCGATTAAATCCCCAGCATTCTCTTTTCGGCAAAACCCCAAGTCCATCACCATGGGAATTGACGATGTTACCCCTCGTCAATTGGCCCCGTCTATGGGAAACCTAAATGCTGGAGTCATGGATTCGATGGACCCCTTTACATGAAGAAACAATCAACAGAGCGGCACCACGCTCGCCCACCCCTATTTCGGTACCCGTCGATTTCAACGGTGGATCTGATCTTCAGAAGCTTCCACTTCCAAGTAGAGGATCCCGAAGAATCACACCCCTCGGCTCTGATCTCATCAGGACCGTGGGTTAAAAAATTGCGCCTACGGCGATAGCTGTGTCATCCGTCGGATCTTCCGCAGAAGTCACGATAGATCGAGGCAGCCGAAGAAAACAAGGAAATCACGGCAGATCTAGGGGATCTTGATGGTCTTTATGACGATCTCTCCTTTGGATCAGACCCCTAGCCAACCACGCCACACAGATTAAGTCCGATAAACACAGAACCCAAAGAAAGTGACAAGAGCATCGACTTTGGAATCAGGATGGCTGAAATTTACCTAGAGCAGAAACTGATGGACTTCACTGACCCACCAAATAGTGTTTCCCTCAGTTCCGATGATGATGATACGAGTTTATACATGACCCAACACCAAGTGTGTGTGATCATCAGAGACGCCTAAACTCAGTAGGACTCCAACGGTAATCCTATTTTTAACCCCGATGATATTTTGTCAAGTGATAATGCAATAGATCACATAAATGAAGGAAATCATGGAAACGGGGAAGACCCAACGAACATTCGCGTAATCCTAGGAGTAGGAGAAACCAAGCAGTAGCGAGAGGCAAACTCTTCGGCTGCCAGCCGAAGCATGTCAAAAAGGAAGAGCAGCAATTTTGGGTGCAGTTCCAATGACAGCTGACGCCACGCGCAAAGATCTACTAGCATACCAATACTTGCTTCATCATAATAAAAGAGACCTACTAAGGATGCAAAGGCAGCTCGACGATAGGAAAAGACTAGATGAGGAGTCCAGCCTTCGACGGGCCCAACTAAGTTCTACCCGAGGATTGGGAAGCGTAACCGGAGGAGCGCAGCCAAGGAGGGGAGCCTCACGGCTGCAAAATATCCCCAAAGTTGAAAGAAACGAGATGACGCGAGATCTTGATTTATCATTCATGTCAGTAGATCCAACAAGACACATCAAAACAAAAACAGCCCAAGCTGCAATTGTAGCCGCACAAACGTACTTACTCACAACTCAACCTGCACCTGACGATCCTTGTGCACCTCTCCACAACTCCGCCCTGGTGAACCTTGGCATGGTAGGAGCATCTCTCGCACAAGCAGAACAAGGAATCACATGTAAACCCGACAGATCCCCGCACCATCGCAACAACCCTCGGCAAGTGGGTCACACCCGATGATCAAGATCGCCACACCGAGCCCACTTCTCAGGGTCAGAGCTGCGAAACGATGCAAGAGACGATATTACACAATGCAGGATCGATAGATCCAGGGAAGAGCGTAGCAGCCGAAGATATTACGATGGTGAAAGTGAGGACGAACACGAACTATCTGGAGCTAGTTGCTTTACCCGACGGGTTCGCAAAACTCTAGTACCAAAGGACTTCAAATTTTCCCACGATCATAAGAAGTATGGTGGTCTCCAAGAGCCCGAAGCTTGGTTGGCAGATTATCTGGCAACTATCAAATTAGAGGGTGGCTCTAAGGCCACTGCCATGCAGAGCTTGCAGCTACACCTAACTGGCGCTGCACGATCCTGGCTAAGGCAGCTACCCGAAGATTCCATCAACAGCTAGAACAATCTTGAGGACAAATTCATCCGAAATTTCCACTCCACATTCAAGCGATCCGCATCCTTGGAATAATTACAGGCATGCAAACAAAAACAGGGAGGACTAATACGGGCCTTCATCCAGCGGTGGAACATTATAAAAAACTCGACTAAAGCTATATCCGAGGAAAGGGAAATCAATGCCTTGAACGATGGGCTTCGTCGGCAAGAATTCATTGAAGAATTGTGACAGATCAAGTCCAAGACGATCTCACACCTGATGAACATGGCTAACCGCTGGGCCGACGGGGAAGATGCACTACACAATAAAAGAGCCCGTTCACATGAAGAAGATAGGGATAGGCGCAATAATGACAGAAGACGGTGAAACAATGAAGGATACATCGGGCCAAGCTATGTCGCGGCTGGTTTCTCCGGAGGGGACAACCGAAGAAGCGACGATTACAATAATGGGTATCACAGCAGTAGGGATGATGTCGGTGAAAGCCAGCAACAACATCGATACCAGCCAAGAAATCGGGATCCACCTATGTCTGCAGGGCAAATGTTGGAAGGACCCTGCAATATGCACTTCTACGTCGACTCAAACGGCAAAAGGCGGTTCGATCACCTCCTGAAGGATTGCCGAACATTTTTAAAGATGCAGGAGCTATGCAATGCAAGGGCAACCGAGGCAACAAATCAAGGCTACGCTACTACACCTGGCGCTTTGGCCATCGGTGCATGACCAGCACCGCCGGTGCATCCACCAGTTGGGCAGCCGC
Source organism: Avena eriantha (assembly GCA_910589775.1). NCBI lineage: Eukaryota > Viridiplantae > Streptophyta > Magnoliopsida > Poales > Poaceae > Avena > Avena eriantha. Next base: position 116,661,987 of record OU342741.1, read on the forward strand.
AAAACACAACGAACCAAGAAGATGAGTACCCTAGGTCAAAAGGAGTAATCTCGATGATACAAAAAGGGTGACCCTCTAATAGGACATAGGAGTTGATTACCAGGGTGACCCTCCAGCCAGATTTAGGAATTGGAGCAGCTTCATCCCCTAGGAGCTTGAAGGCGCCCTCCTCGAGATGGCCGGAGTTCCGTGCCTCACGCAAATCTCGTGCAGTGCACTTCGAAGGGGCCCATCCGATAACCCTCTTCCTGGTGGCCTTGGCGGCCATAGCAGAAGTCCCAACCTTGCTCTTGCCCATGGTGGTTGAGGAGCAGCACTAGCACGCGGAAAAAGCAGGAATAGGCGAGAGAGGCAGAGGACGGCAAGGGTGCAAGGAAAAAGATGAAGCCAGCAAAGAGGAGGTAAAAAGCAGTAAAATAAATCTCCTTTCCTTTATAAAGAGGCAAAGCACACAACCTAGATCGTTCGATGTAAAATCGAACCGTCGGAAATGCACAAGATGGTCACACGTGTCAAAGGGTTCAATAAGGGAAAAATCTTAAGCAGTTATTACTGCGGTAAAAACAGGAGAACCCGCACGACGCCTGGATCTTTGTGCGGAAAAGCGGACGTGTAGTCAAAAAACTCCGTTGAATACACCACCCACGCGTCATCATTACTTCTGCACGGTCCCACATTCGAAGCGTCCCATCAAGACGTGTTTTCCAGAAATCCATGGTGTAAATTCGTCATCAATGATGTCATACAATGCAAGTCGCAAACAAAATTGCAGCCCTATAAAGAGGACAAGGACCCGAAGAAAAGAAAAAATTGGAGTCGAAGTAAATTCCTCAGCAAAAGAGACTTTGAGACTACAATCGAATAAAAAAAACATTTGGGGGGGAACGACTGGGCTTCATTTTGGACGCCGTCACACCCCGCAGACCTTTGGGGGGGCCTTTAGGGACTCCAAGTGGAGATGCTCTTAGAGCATCTCTAACGAAGATGTAAACTCGTGAACTCTAAAAGGCAGATATAGTGCACGGTAAACGGTTTTGCAGTTCGCGAAACAGCCGGCGCAGAACGATGCTCCTTTCGTTTGCAGGCATCGTTCTGCGCCGGACACAGATTCAGAACCGTAAGTCGTGGATTTAGACATTTCAGCATATTACACAAATAGAAATGATAGCAAATAGTTTAACAGATTATTACTCAAATCATCCGCATCAAAAGAAAAATAAAATTATTACACAAATGGTTTGGTTTGATCAAATAAATGTTTTACACAAATGGTTTAATCAAATGAATGTTCCGGTACATACAAATGAAACATCATTGGCGGCCATGCACTGATCCGCGGCGCCGATTCAGCATCCTCCTCCTATCCTTGACTTCCTTGACGACGAGGATGACGGCCAGATCCTCGATGTCGTCGTCGTGGAGCAGCTCGTCGAGGTCCTAATCGTCATCGTCAGAGGAGTTCTCCAAGTACATCTCCTCGCTCTCCGTCAACGACGAACTCATCTGAATAAAGTAAATATGGCTGTTGAAATCCTTGAAATTTAGCCGTGGCGGGGGAGATTGAACAAGTCCATACCTTGGCGACGGCTGCGATTGGGTCACGAGGCGGCAACGCTCCCGGCTACAGAATTGGCTCTAGAAATGGTTGATTTGTCGGATCCGCTTCAGCGCGCCGGCAAATCGGGCTGCAAAGGCGGGAGGAGGAGAGGGGAACGGAAATATCAGCGCGCTAACACCCGCGAGAGGATATGGTTTCACGCTCGGTTCGGCCCGTCGCTCCGTCGTATGTACGGGCCGGTGGGCGACAATTCACTGGTCCCCCCAAAAATAAGTAAAGGGCCAAACGGGGCGGTTATTTTACAGTTTCGAGTTGTCCGTCGTCAGAGATGCTCTTGGCCAAGTTGTTGCTTGCTCCTATAAGCAGTGAGACGTGCGACAAGCCGGAAGGAAACATTGCGAGGCCATCGCTTGTGTGGTCGCACGGCAGAGCTGACGCGGGCGAGACGTGCACGCCCTCTACAGCTAGTAGTACTTGGCCGCTAGTAGACAAGATGCTCAAGTGCTGCATCGAGGTTGGCACCATATTGAATTCGGGGGACTGTACTGTACCCAAAGGCAGGAAATTGAAGACACTGTCGGATCCTTTCCTTGGCAAGGCAGGCCCAAGCCAGCGACGGACGGAGAGAAGAAGATAAAAAACTTTGGGCATTTCCTTTCTTTTCCCCCATGCATATGCATCATATGCCGATCGAGCTTCAGGCTCTCGTGTCGATCGACCAAGAGCAGCTCTTTCTCGTGGCGACCTCCATCATCGTCCATGGATTGAGAAATCCAGCAGCGACTCTGCGACTGGCTTTTCGTCAGAAAAAGAACATGTAGGAGTTGCTCCCACGCTGCGACTGCCTGCCTGCCCCATACTGTGACGGAGCCCATCACGTAGCTAGCTCTGCATCAAACCCAGCTAGCGACCGACATCTTTTAGGGTTCCCTCCGTCGGTCCTTCCCATGCATGTACTCCCTCCGTTTCAAAATATAAGATGTTTTAGTTTTGTGAATAAAGTGTATCTAAACCTCTTTTAGTGTCTAGGTTCATTTTAATTTGGAGTGAACTTAGATACTAAAAGAGTCTAGATACTCCTTTCACAAAGCTAAAACATCTTATATTTTGAAACGGAGTGGGTATATCCCACCTAGTACTGGTCTCAAAATTGCCACCCACTACTCCGGGACACTAGCTAGTAGTACTAGTGTTGTTGTTTAGAAACTTGACCGCATTTTTTCTCCTGTTACTCCTACCAGTAGTGTAGCTTTCCTTCCCATCCCGTTGCGTTTTGGACCTTAGCTAGACCAGGAAGGAAGGAGACACAACACGCCGCGTTCCTCAGCTGCGCCTGCGCGCGCGCCACCGAACAAAATCTAGCTCCTGCATGCCTCAGCGGCCCATTTACAAGCAGCGAAGGCGGCCCGTTTCCCGCTGCTGCTGCTGCCGGGAGGTGGGAGTGGGTTTTAGTCCCACCTCGACAGCCGGACACGAATCCTACCAGTTTATATACCGACGCGCAGCAACGACTATCAAATTCTCCACGACTTGTGACACGCTGACATTGCTCCATCACTGCCCTGTGGGGCCCGGGTGTTGTAGGCCATGGTCCTGCAATCTCTTTCATTGACCTCAGACCATGATTGCCTCGCCCGGGCGGACACTTTTTTAATTTTTTTAGTGCGCAGCTTCCTTCTTGGCTGTGCATCGACTTCTTCCGTTTTAAAATATATAGTAATGTTTTAGATTTCATTTCTGACTTCCTGCGTTTTAAAATATATATAATAATGTTTTAGATTTTATTTGGGCCAGATGCGCTGCTTTCTTCTTGCCTATGCGCCTCCTTAAAAATATATAGTAATGTTCTATATTTTAGTTTTGACTTCCTCCATTTTAAAATATATAATAATGTTTTAGATTTTTATTTAGGTCAGATGCGCAGCTTCCTTCTTGTATGTGCACCTCCTCGACTTCCTCCGTCTTAAAATATATAATAATGTTTTAGATTTTATTTAGGTCAGAAGCGCTATTGTGAGGGTTTTTCTATAGGAATAAAGAGATTTTTCTTTTCAACGGATATAAGAGAGGTGTTAACTAAACAATTTTATGGTTAATGAATCTTTTCTTTCTTTTTCACCATGGGTTTTTTTTGAGTAAATGGGGTTGTTATTAGTAACATAATAGTAGCTTGGATCTCTGGACTTGGTCGGGTCCAATTTGATGAAGCATCGTGGCGCTCGCTTTACCCGTTCGATCCGAGAACGAGTCCCAGCTCAATCTGAGCCCTTGGTTTCTCCCACCATGACAGACACAGCAAAAATCCCGCCCCCCCCCCCCCCCCCGACGGGAACCACCTTGCCAGCTCGCCGCCGACGCCGTCCACTCCCTTCTCCCCCGGTGCTCTCCTCTCCCGTCGCCGTGCTCGCGCCACTTAAGAACGGCCCCACCAACATACCATACTCTAGTAAAGAAAGTACCTGCAAGCCTTATTATGTATTTTCTGACGGGATCGTAGCATAGAAAACAAAAAAGAATTCTACGATTTAAACAACAAAGGTGACACGATCTATCTATAAGATGCATGTAACGGGTAGATAATAATCCGGAAAAACTTATCCTCCAAGACCAAAAGTTTTATTGAGACTAGATCTCGTTGATGATGTAGTCGAACTCTTGCTAATCTCAAGATCGTGTAGACGAGCGCTACAATCCGGTAGCGCCTCCGTACTCGATCACACATACGTCTTGACAACGACCTTGGTTCGCTTGATCTAGCGGGGTAGCGGAAGTAGTAGATTCACCAGAGAAAACTATTTGGCTATGTCTTCCGCTAATCCGAAAGTCAAGGAATGGAGCAACTGAAGGAGGGAGAGAGATCCTTTGCAAGGAATTGTGTGAGGGAGGGACTGGTCCCACCCCTCCTTATATAGGCGAGGGGCAGCCCCCAAGGGGGTGGCAATGGTCACATGAGGTTCCCCCACCTCTCCCCTCATTATGTGGGCGGGAGCTCTAGTCACCTCCACTCATGCTCCATTTAAGTAAGTGAACCTTCCACTCAAATTAAATGGTTTCTCTCATTAATTAAATAAAATAACTTTTATTTCTTTATTTTAATATTTGTCAATTACATAAATTAACAAACATTAACATATATCCCCTTGAATTATTCTGATATTATACCAGAAACAATTTTGGCGATTTCCTCCGAAACAATTCCGGTACTCCTCGAAATAATTCCGGTGATTTCAAAACTTTTCTTCGATATAATATATCTACTAAAAAATGTAGATGAACCTTAAGTGTGTCATCCTATGGTTTGTGAATAATGTAGACATAATCGATACACCTCTCTGATCAATAGTCAACAACGGGATCTGAAGATCCATAATGAATCCCACGCATTCAACGATGAATCTTGTGATTGTGTTAGCCATTAACTTCGTAACCAATTCCTTTTGTTTTGCGGTATTTACTTGTCTGAGATCTGATCGTCGGTATCAACTATACCTAGTTTGTACCAACAAGTACTCTTTACTCGTTCTGTGATATGACATCCTTGTGACCTATTCACATGCTTGCAAGCAGTGTCGATGTGATATTCACCGAGAGATCCCAGAGTATATCTGTCCATCATCAGTCGGCTCGGCCCCAAAGATGAAGTGGATGTTGAAAAGAGCAGGATTCTACTGGCTGACTATGCTACACGATTTGTTCAAGTACTACAAAGGGTGTGAAGCATGTCAGAATTTCGGAGATATACAACTAGCACCGTCTTCAATGCTTCAACCGGTTATAAAACCATGGCATTTTCGAGGATGGGCGCTACACTTTGTTGGCATGATTCATATGACATCGTCAAAGGGGCATCATTTTTTTCTAGTCTCTAGCGGCTATTTCACCAAGTGGTCTATAGTAGTGCCTCTCAGGAACATGACTCACAGGGAGGTAATCCAGTTTATCACTAAGCATATTGTTCACAGGTTCAGCATACCCCAGACTCTCACCACAGATTAAGGTACATCATTCATGGCCAATGAGGTGAAGCAGTTTGCCGGGTCACTGGGAATCAAGATGCCCAATTCCTCTCCCTACTATGCCCAAGCCAATGGACAAGCCGAATCAGCCAATAAAATTCTGATCAAGTTAATCAAGAAGATTCACGATTGTCCTAACTGATGGCATGAAGTGCTACCCGAAGCACTGTGGGCCCATAGGATCTCAAGGCATGGGACAACTAACATAACTCCCTTCGAGTTAACGTATGAGCAAGAAGCCATTTTACCTTGAGATTAATCTGACTGCTCTGATCTTTGCTAGACAGAACGATTTGTTTGCTAGGGACTACTACAATTTAACGATGGACAACCTTGATGAAGTAGCCGAAACGGATCGATGATCTCAGAGACATCGAGAAACAGAAGTTGCAGGTATGGTTGCTTAGTCTGCTGACATTGTAATCTGCAACATGCGATACAAAATCAATAATCCTGTCTGCCGACCTCCGAGTCGACATCAATCCACCATTGGACACAAACGCTGTGGACGGCACCAGGGAAGGGAGGGCCTACGGGCAAGACGCGCTCTTCTGCACTGCATGCCGCTGAAGATGGGCTCGCTTGCCATGCACTAGGGCCGTCATGAGCGACACGATGACCGGTGGATTCAGACGCGGCTATGAGTGGCGCGATGGAGGAGCTGGTTTTTTTTTTAGAGAGATCGAGAGGGAACTGAGAAGGGTGAGCTGAACTGTACAGTGGAATATCGAGGTTAACATGGATGGTGGTGCACTCCTCCCTGGTCGAATTCAGATTGAGGATCTACAAACTGCATGGTGCACTTCTCCCTCATAGTAGTACTTGGCAGTGACGCAATCAGTAAAACACGCGTATTGGAAAACAGCCACCATCAAATTTTTCTCATCATAGATACACTCGAATCATACTTCATTCTGCGTGGATTTTTTCACTGATACCGACTGGTCATTTTTCTCATCACTACCAGAGCTATCTTCAGAACTATCATCGTCACCACTGCTTTCTTTCTTGGCAACCTTAGAGGCTGGGTTGGCAGCACCAGAAGTAGAATCCTGCAGACAGAATAAGAAATGTAATATAAACCAAAATCTTCAGAAGGAAAAGCAAACACCAAAAAATAAGCACCTTAAGCATCTTTTGTGGAGGCTCTTCATCACTCTCCTCAGAACTATCATCGGACTCATCCTTGGACTGCAAAACAGTTTTCTGTTGAATTTCAAGATCTAATGTACGCAAGACAATGTTTTCAAGAAAATAAACTTTTTAAGAGAATGTGTACATGTCCATTTTTTTCTGTGTTGTAAGATCTCTTTGCAGGGATAGCAGTAGATTTTGCCGGCTGCAAAACCATTGAACAGGAGTTTAAAAAACTGTACCACAAAAAAAGTTACTAAATAATCAAGTAGCAGAACACTTACTGCATCAGAATCGGAATCTGACTCAGCATCCGAGCTACCACTAGATTCTTCTTTCTTTTCAGAAATAACAGCCTTTGAAGATTCAACTATTTTAGCAGTGGTATCCTGGACACAAAAGGTATCCAAATTACGAAGATGGAAGCACTTGAATTTTTAGCCATAATATACTCCTTGTTTCAGAGAAGGGTGCAGCAGGCATACTCTCCAATGGCAACCTACAGAAACCGCTAGCAGCGGAAGCACCCCTGCAGATTCTACAGTACACGTTGAAAAGGGCACACCATTTTTTACTGCCCTGGTTTCTTAAATTTCTGAGCCTGTCCCCGTTTGACAAGGTCAAAAATAACATACTCTAACAACATTCGAAATTCGTATTATCCTAAATTACAAGATTTAGGATGCCCTAAATATCGATCGCTGCAGGGACCTAAATTAAAAGATTTTTCTGTGTGTTGGCTAAACAAGTTGGATTTTATTTCTTAGATATATCAACCTTCTATTAGTGATGGTTTTGAACCAATGGGACAATGCTGAAATATAATAACAAAAAATGTGAATAAAATGGAGAGTAATATTAGCTACCATGTTTGATGTTTGGGTGCAGGAATCACGTACGGCCTGCATTTCACATGACAAATTCTATCAGAGCCCTTTGCCACCATTAAACAAAAGCATCATAGAATTAAACCAGTAACATACCAGCGTGGATGGGCCAGACTTAGCGAGGAGGTTACGCAATCCAAAGGCGACAAGAGCTCGGCCTCACCATCGCTTCCCCAATCAAACTTGTCACCATCATCGCAATCGCTACTCCAGCCCTGTGACACGAGTTAAGCACGCCCAGATCAATATTGCAAGCAATGACCGACATAGCCAGTATAGAGAAGAAAAGGATGCAATGGAGTGAGTTTGTTGCATCACAAGCCACGAAGAACCATGAGCATCATAATCAAAATCTCTACCGCGAAAATGAGGAACAAGAGAATACCATCATGTTTTATTGATAAAGCATCAAATCCCCTCATCTGTATCACAACGATACATTAAGCTAATGCCCAAAATATATAAATCAGCACAAATGGAAGCACTTGAACTTTCAGCCATAATATACTCCTTGCTTCAGAGAAGGATGCAGCAGGCATACTATCCAATGGCAACCTACATCAACCGCTAGCATCGGAAGCACCCTTGCAGATTCTACAGTACACGTTGAAAAGGCCACACCGTTTCTTATTGCCCTGGTTTCTTAAATTTCTGACCCTGTCCCCGTTTGACAAGGTCAAAAGTAACATACTCTATAACAACATTCGAAATTCATATTATCCTAAATTACAAGATTTAGGACGCCCTAAATATCGATCGCTGCAGCGACCCTAAATTGCAGGATTTTTCCGTGTGTTGACTAAACAAGTGCGATATTATTGCTTAGATATATCAACGGTCTATTAGTGATGGTTTTGAACCAATGGGACACTACTGAAATATAATAACAAAAAATGTGAATAAAATGGAGAGTAACATGAGTTACCATGTTGGATGTTTGGGTGCAGCAATCACGTCATTTCACATGACAAATTCTATCTGAGCCCTTTGCCACCATGCAACAAAAGCATCATAGAATTAAACCGGTAACATACCAGCGTGGATGGGCCAGACTTAGCGAGGAGGTTAAAAAAGTCCAAAGCCGACAAGAGCTCGGCCTCACCATCGCTTCCACACTCAAACTTGTCACCATCATCACGATCGCTACTCCCGTCCTGTGACACGAGTTAAGCACGCCCAGATCAGTATTGCAAGCAAATGACCGACATAGCCAGTATAGAGAAGAAAATGATGCAATGGAGTGAGTTTGTTGCATCACAAGCCACGAAGAACCATGAGCATCATCACCAAAATCTCTACCACGCCAATGAGGAATAAGAGAATACCATCACTTTTTATTGATAAAGCATCAAATCCCCTCATCCGCGTCACAACGAGACATTAAGCTAATACCCAAAATATATAAATCAACACAAATGGAAGCACTTGAACTTTCAACCATAATATACTCCTTGCTTCAGAGAAGGGTGCAGCATGCATACTCTCCAATGGCAACCTACAGAAACCGCTAGCAGCGGAAGCACCCCTGCAGATTCTACAGTACACGTTGAAAAGGCCACACCGTTTCTTATTGCCCTGGTTTCTTAAATTTCTAAGTCTGTCCCCGTTTGACAAGGTAAAAAATAACATACTCTGTAACAACATTCAAAATTCATATTATCCTAAATTACAAGATTTAGGATGCCCTAAATATCGATCGCTGTAGGGACCTAAATTTAAAAGATTTTTCTGTGTGTTGGCTAAACAAGTAGGATTTTATTGCTTAGATATATCAACCTTCTATTAGTGATGGTTTTGAACCAACGGGACAATGCTGAGATATAATAACAAAAAATGTGAATAAAATGGAGAGTAACATCAGCTACCATGTTGGATGTTTGGGTGCAGCAATCACGTACAGCCTACATTTCACATGACAAATTCTATCAGAGCCCTTTGCCACCAGGCAACAAAAGCATCATATAATAAAAACAGTAACATAACAGCGTGGATGGGCCAGACTTAGCGAGGAGGTTACGCAAGTCCAAAGGCGACAAGAGCTCGGTCTCACCATCGCTTCCCCACTCAAACTTTTCACCATCATCGCTATCACTACTCCCGTCCTGTGACACGAGTTAAGCACACCCAGATCAATATTGCAAGCAAATGACCGACATAGCCAGTATAGAGAAGAAAAGGATGCAATGGAGTGAGTTTGTTGCATCACAAGCCACGAAGAACCATGAGTATCATAATCAAAATCTCTATCACAAAAATGAGGAACAAGAGAATACCATCACTTTTTATTAATAAAGCATCAAATCCCCTCATCCGCGTCACAACGAGACATTAAGCTAATGCCCAAAATATATAAATCAGCACAAATGGAAGCACTTGAACTTTCAGCCATAATATAATCCTTGCTTCAGAGAAGGGTGCAGCAGGCATACTCTCCAATGGCAACCTACTAGCAGCGGAAGCACCCCTACAGATTCTACAGTACACGTTGAAAAGGCCACACCGTTTTTTATTGCCCTGGTTTCTTAAATTTCTGAGTCTGTCCCTGTTTGACAAGGTCAAAAATAACATAATCTGCAACAACATTCGAAATTCGTATTATCCTAAATTACAAGATTTAGGATGCCCTAAATATCGATCGTTGCAAGGACCCTAAATTACAAGATTTTTCTGTGTGTTGGCTGAACATGTAGGATTTTATTGCTTAGATATATCAACCGTGTATTGGTGATGGTTTTGAACCAATGGGACAATGCTGAAATATAATAACAAAAAATGTGAATAAAATGGAGAGTAACATCAGCTACCATGTTGGATGTGTGGGTGCAGCCCACCGAAGGGTAATCACCTACGGCCTGCATTTCACATGACAAATTCTATGAGAGCCATTTCCCACCATGCAATAGAAGCACCATAGAATTAAACCAATAGATAATTGCACGAAAAATACCCAATCTAATCATAATAACAATACCAAGGTAAAATGATGCAGTGTTTCTTCAACTGCTACTTGACATACCAGTGTGGATGGGCTAGAAGCAGCGAGGTTTCTCGGGTCCAAAGCCGACAAGGGCTCAGCCTCACCATCATCGCTTTTCCACTCAAACTTGTCAGCATCATCGCTATCGCTACTCCTGTCATGTTACACGAGTTAAGCACTCCCAGATCAACATTGCAAGCAAATGACCAACATAGCCAGCCAGTATAGAGAAGAAAATGATGCAATGGAGTGAGTTTATTGCATCACAAGCCACGAAGAGCCATGAGCTCTACCGTGAAATCAAGGAGGAATAAGAGAAACCAGGAGGACGGCTAGGCAATGATATCACTTGTAATATGGGCAGGCATTGTCTTGATCTCGAAAATGTGAAGTCGCCGGTGCCTTCCGCTCCTCCCGACTGCCTTCAACCCATGTGCTCCTCCCTTCCGTTCCAGATCTGCTCCCTCCTCTGACTTCCGATATCATAAAGTCGGTGAGAATTGGGGTTAGGAGATTGTTGATTGGTTTGGTATTGGTCGATGCGGAATCACTACTGCATCATGCATAGATCATGAACGGCGGTAAACAATTGCCGCTCTTATTCTTGCTAAATGCAGCCATTCCGCGCTGCGATGCTGCTCGATGGAGGCGAGCGCGTGGAGGGCGTGCATGCTTCTAAAAAAGGACTGTGTTCGGTGATGCAAGCTGTGTATACTAGATTTTTCCCAGCTTGATGTGTTCCCTCTGTTACCAATGGTTGCTCCAACGGAGATAGTTGTTGATGGGGAAGAACTGTTGCCGCCCACTTAGTAATATCCGTTTCTCCGGTAAGGTTGTGTCACATCCTCCCCAAATGGTCTCGTCCTTGTCGTTGGTGTTGGTGCTGAACGCCGCAACGACGAGATCTTCTTCGGCTCTGTTGGAGAAGCGACCGATCGCGTGTTGCATATTTTTTCGGAGGTCCTTTTTGTAAAAGTAAAGGGTTTGTTAGTATTCCGTGTATATTTGGAGAGTCTGTGTGTAATATGCAATTTCCGTTTGTATCGTCTGTTCTGGAACATTCGGGTCCCACACATTGTTTCAAAAAAAATTCACTGACGTACATTGGCGTATGGGGTCGGACCTCCGTAATTGACACGCAGCCGAGCTCGCATGAAAAAAAGAAAAGCCCAGCCGTTTGAAAACATCACTACCACAAGCAACGACCGTGATGGTTCCGCACACGGTGCACGAGGAAACATGAAAATAATGGCTACTCCCTCCGTTCGAAATTATAAGACGCTTTAGCTTTATGAATCAAATGTATCTAGACACTTTTAGTGTATAGGTTTGTATAGGTTCGGAGTGAACCTAACACTAAAAAATGTCTAGATATATTCGTTTTACAAATCTAAACTGTCTTATATTTCCGAACGGGAGTACATCCATTCGCCTAGGGATCGAGACCGGTAGCCATGGGGAAACATGAAAAAATTTGTGTATGCCAACACTACTCTCGGGCACGGTGCATGGTGTTGTTGTGTATTCGACGTCTAGGTTGGATAAGCCGGTACTATGGAAATAGCCAATACCTCCCTCTTCTACAACCGTTCGTCGGCCGACGGGTGTGGCTCGAGAAAAGCTCTATGGGCATGGCATTGCTGTGCACTATTCATGAACGGATCGGAGCTGTATATATACAGTCGAGCTAATGCATGGAAGAACCACATCCACACCATGAGACCTAATCGCTTAGCCATCATTCTCGGCATCCGTTATAATCTGTAACAGTATTATATGTAGAAGTTAGTATGCATTCGGTATATGCATGTACCCCGAACTTATAAAGAAAAATAAGAGGGAAGCAACTACAATATATTGGGGGAAAGTGTTGTTATAGGTATTTAGTTTACCCGCATGCATTTTGACACGTCGAATTTCAAGGCTTTCCCGATCCACTATTTTTGAAGTATGATTAGCAGGTATTAAACAATGCATGCATTTAATCCATACTCCATACGCATACGTAAAATTCATAGGACATGCATGCTTGCTCATGGGTATCGTTATTTCATGAGCCGTGTTCGTGAGTAGTTCGTAAAGAAACCGGTCATTGCATGTGGCAAGCGTAGACCGTTAGCAACACATGCTTATTAGCATGGTTGATGGATGAAACGGCTCCGTTAAACAGCCACCGCAGCTGCGACCAGCGCATGCGCACAAGATGATCATGCTCCCATTATCGGATGGTGGATATATATATATATATACATATATATATATGTATATATATATATAGAAACCCTATTCGGCATCCAGGGTGCAGAATAATTATTTTACACCCCACATATTTTTATGTTCTCACATACATAAATTTATGTTTTGTATACTAATAATTATGTTCATATTCATCAGAAACGTAAAAAAATCGACATAAAAATACGATTTATGAGTCATTATAGTGTAAAAAGCATAGAAAATTCGCATTTACGCCGTATTCTTTTACGGCATGTAAATAATTTTTTTACGACATGTCTAAATTTTTTTATGTTCTTCTTGACTTCCGGGATAAGAGAAAATTTACGTGACGTAAAAATCATGTACGGTTTGAAAGATAAGGGGTGGATGAAGAATAACTATTCTACACCTTGGGTGTCAAATAGCGCCACTCTCTCTCTATATATATATCGACGCGGATTTGCTACACACAGGTATAGCTGTGCATAGGCTTAGGACCGTTGGATATAGAGATCACATGCATATGCTCTTATAGATGCTTGTGGCTGGGTGTTTCATTGCATAAACGGCGTCTAATGGTGTCTATTTGACTGTGCATGCATGGAATGCTAGGGTTTTGGACAAACCCTAAAACTTTTAGAGTGTTGTTTGACCTAGAAAATTTTAGAAGCTAAAAGGGGAATGTAGTGAGAACAAGGCTTATAATAGGTTTGCATGCAAATGCTTTATGGCAAAGTGGTTGTGCTAGTATGGAAACCCTAGTGTTTTCATTATGTAGATTTTATTGACTCCGTGTATAGTTTATGCTGGTCCTTATTGAAATGCATTAGACCATAGTCCGGTGTGAAAAAATAATGATAAGTTCATTCAGTTTGGATGTAAAATATGATTATGGGATAAGAACAAAAGAATAAGATCCGTTCTTAAATCTAGGCAGATATAGTAACAATATTTTAGACGTTGCGGGAAAAGGTTTCATAATTTTTAAGTAATATGGACATCCCAAATTAGTTAGAAAACGTTCAATATAGTACTGTTTGATTACTTGTCGACATAATTTTTTTTCTTTGCTTCACTGTTTCCCTAAGTTTCATACCGTACCAAAATCTTAGATCAGTTTAACAAGGACACCTATTCTTAAATGGTACAAAAATCAGCACGCAAAAAAGATAATGGTTTTGTTGAGAATTGTATAGTTGGATCCTTGCAAAGTTTTGCATAGTTAGACAAGGAGGAAAGGTAAAACAGGTTTGAGTAAGTGCCTAAGTGGAAAGGTTTACTTATATAGGACGTTGCCAAAGTTTATGTTGCGTCAACTGTTTGTAGTTTGTTAGAACATGTTTGAGATAAACAACCAGTTAAGGATATTGAAAGAAATCTAAAACACGATTATAAAACAAATAGTTTGCATAGATATCATTTTCCATAACGAGCAAACACACTAATCTTTAAGATTGAACCACCAATATCCCATTGTGGCACTTGCGGGCCAGGTAACATGCAAGTTTGTTGCTAAAAAGAAACTGAACTAAGGATAAAGATACGACATGCAGGATTGAAACGAACAACACACTGGAAATGCGCATGGGAATCAATGTTTAGCTAAATTACTCCTCGTCGTCAGAGATCTCAATGACCTCCTTCCCTTTCTCCTGTCGATTTAGCAAGTAGTCTCTGCTTCTCGGTGAACTTGCTTACAACGTCGTTCAACTCAAAAAGCAAATGTGAACTACATATGCTGATGGATTCGCAGCTAGACACGGAGATGATATGCCGGCACGAATGTCTTTCACCGAGCGGCTCTTGTGACCGATCCATGGGCTGTTTCCCCTGCTCATACTCGCTATGCATGAAATGAAACCATGGCAAACAAAAAATAGAAAAATTGGTATGAAGTGAGTAAGAAAGTCATAAAGAAATTTCTTGTGATTAGGGGAAACAATGGTACATACCAAAAATAGTAGGCCGACGACAACGGCCGATTCCACCTTGTCTATCCAATAAGACGGTTGTGGCTAAATGAGTAGCTAGTACCCTCGTTTTTGGTTGTTGCTACTTTAACTAAAAGCAAGAACGGTTAAGGTTTGTGTGCATGCAACTTTTCTGTAGGTGGCTAATTTGATAAAAGAATGAATAAGGCTTATTTGGCTTAGGGTTTTGTGCATGTAGATTTTTGTGTAGCTGGCTAATTTGATGAAACATTGAATAATGCTTAGTTCGGTTTGTGCTAGTGCGCATGTTGCTTGATTGTAGCTGGCGGATTTGTTAAAAGAATAAATAAAGCTTATTTGGGTTAGGGTTTGTGCATGGAACAACATAGGGTTTGCATGGTACTAACGGTGTTAGAAATGTCATATGGGATCAAGTCTTTTGGGTATGGTAACATGTGCTCCCTATATTAAAAGTGGAGAGGATCAATGGTGGATACCCTATGCGCAGCTATGCCCGTGTTTAGCTGGCTATTTCCCATATATATACATATAATCCTATTCAGCACCTAGGGTGCAGAATAGTTATTTTGCACCCAACATATTTTTATGGTGTTAAATTAAAATAACACGACTCTGTGGAGCTATTTGACACCTAGGGTGTATAATAGTTATTCTTCACCCACCCTCTAACTTTCAAACCGTACATCATTTTTACGTCACATAAATTTTCTCTTATCTCGGAAGTCAATAAGAACATAATAAATATTAGATATGTCATAAAAAATTGTTTTCATGGCGTATAAAAAAATGACGTAAAATGCGTATTTTCTATGTTTTTTACACTATAATGACTCATAAATTGTATTTTTATGTCGAATTTTTTACGTTTCTGATGAATATGAACATGATTATAAGTATACAAAACATAAATTTCTAAATATGAGAACATAAAAATATGTGGGGTGCAAAATAACTTTTTTGCACCCTGAGTGCTAAATAGGGTTTCTATATATATAAGCTCCATGGAGCCTCCTCCACGCTTGTCAATCTCCCAGGTGCGAGGAAAAATCAGTTAAATGACTTTTATCAATTAAAAATATCATATTTCAGCGTAATATGATAGTTCTAATTGATATGTTCATAAGAGACTTATTAATTTGGGATCCTGTTGAAACAAGGACAAAAGGTGCACGCAAACGCAATAAAATATCATATGATGCTTTGCCTTTGCATAATATTGATCATGTGGAATTGTTTGATTGCGATACAATTGCCATAAACATGCCATGCTGTACATATTCTGTGTATCCTCCAATTGCTTCAGACATGCTTGGTCATGATAGTTATCCAATTTCTCCCGTTGCTTGCAATAAGTTGAATAATTTATTTATCTCTTTTTTTGCTTGCAACAATACCTATCATACGGTTTATAATGAGATTGTCCCCATAACATTCTCAACTTTTGGATATTTTGATGCTTTCCATGATAAGCATGTTCCTCACTTGCATATTCACCGTGCACATAATTTCAACTTGATTGACACTAATGATAATGTGCAAAAGAAGAGATATGTCATGATGGATGATGTGTTTTCTACCATGCACACACGTTCTTCGTTTTATATATGTTGTGTGTAGTGTAGGCACCCACTAGAATGTGAACCTCGAT
Source organism: Avena eriantha (assembly GCA_910589775.1). Classification (NCBI taxonomy): domain Eukaryota; kingdom Viridiplantae; phylum Streptophyta; class Magnoliopsida; order Poales; family Poaceae; genus Avena; species Avena eriantha. The sequence goes on from OU342741.1 coordinate 116,678,376, forward strand.
TGAGCACGAGTTGACAAAAAGAGCTCTTGAGAGCATCCCCCAAGTGAGTGTTCGATCGAATCCGACTCTAATACATCTACCATGCTTTGCATCAATCATGTTGAACAATTGCTCTTTCATATGGTTTGTTTGCAAGCATGTCGATTTTGCTTCCGCTTGTGATACTCAGTTTTCCATGATATTTGCTTTTGATGCTTTGTGTATTGTAACAAAAATGTTAAACAATTTCTCTTTTTAATGTTTTGTGTTTAACCATAATGCTGTTATAAGCATGAATTGTTATGAGAGCTTCCAAGTATCTCGTATTATTGTTGCAACAAACATAAGGGACACTTGCTCTTTAGAATGGTTTGTTTGCATGAATGATGTTGTTTTGGATACCCTTCCTCATGTGTTTTTGCCGAATTCTCCTATTCTTGTATCAAAGATGTTGATCAAAATTTTAGTCCATTGCATTAAGTGCCACACTAAGACGTTATATGGAGTTTTCGAGTTCCCACATTTGGATGATGTTCAAATGATTTCAATGCATATTGACCTTGCATATGTATTCATTTTGCTATCCTTGAGTTATGCTAATTGTGTTGTAAATAAGAATGGACATGCCACGAATGACATGCTCTTTGATCACGGACGAAAATATTTTGCTTGGTCTTTATTATGTGAAGGTACACATGCATACACATCAGCCTCTACCGACCATGAGTTGACCAGACGAAATGTAAAGAGTTACCTATGGATGAGCTTCTACAAGGTATCTCAACAACTTCAGGTGACTTCCTTCTACTTGAATACTCATCCTATAATCTTCATGAATTGGCGACTCTTTGAGTGTTGCTTCGCTTTTGTTGTGAGCTTTGTAGGTTTTTTGGAAAGTGAAGAAACATTGGAGTGTTGTCAAAGGCAAGCATGAGGAAGAGATTTTTTTAATAAAAGCACTACAACGCCGTGATGGACAGATTATAGAGGATAAAGCTAAAATGCAGGCTTAGCTTCGGATTTCTATCGATACCTCTATACTTCGGAAGGGGTACATGATATGCATCGTGTGCTCGACCATGTACCCGTAAAAGTGACCTCAGCTATGAATGGGTTGCTTACAACACCTTATACTAATGTGGAGGTTAAGGAAGCCCTTTTCAAATGTTTTCGACAAAGGCGTGAGGGCCAGATGGCTTCCCGACTTACTTTTTTAGCGTCACTAAGGATGTTTATAGTGAAGATGTTAATGGGAGCTCCTAGTTTCCGCTCCCGCCTGCATAATGTTCCTTCATGGGTTGTGCGATCCAATAAAAGGTACTTTCTTTTTTTACATTTCCTTTTTCTTTTTTCTAGGTATAATAAAAGTCTAGAAATTAAAAAAAAACCAAAATTTAAAAATGTTTGAAACTAGAAAATATTCGTATTTGAAAAATGTTCGAAATTTAAAAATGCCCAAATTTGAAAATATTCGTATTTGAAAAATAAAAATGTTTGAATTTGAAAAATATTCGTGTTTAAAAAAGTTCAAAATTGAAAATGTTCGAATTTGGAAAAACAGAAAAAAAGGCAGTCAAAAAGCCACACCAAAAAAAACCCCTGAAAAGTCTCAGAAAAGAAATTCGGGCGGGAGGGGAGCCCTAAGGCGAGCGGTACCCTAACCCTAAGGAGCCCAGATCTGCAAGGTTCGAAGTTCCTCAACCTGCTTTGGGAGAAGGAGGTGGATTGTCGGCAGCCGGCGGTGTTTCGTGTTGCGCAGGCCGGCGACGATGGTGGCGCTTCTTCGACACGGGGCGAGGAGGGTCGGTGGCTCCGTGGTCAAGCGAACGCAGGCGGCGTTCACCACACCGGCGGCTGCGGGGAGCGACGCCTTCTCACCACGGAGGTAACTTAACCAAAGCTCACATCTTTACCTTCTTCGCACGATTTCCGGCTACGGAGAATCAGGGATCTAGCGAGCTATGTTCGAATTCTTCTCGAGACAGCAACATGCGTTGGAATTCTTAGGTCTCTCTTCTGTAGGAAGCAGGAACAAGATGAATTAGGAGTAGTTGTATCCAATTTAAATAGGGAACGAATGAATTTGCAAACGATGAAGTAGGAGCAAGATGGAATTCTTACGTCTCTCATTAGGGGCCTTTTTTTACCTGCATTAGTGTCCCTGTTAGGAACGAATGAATGTGCAAAGGAATTGTACATGTTCATTTTCATAGGGAACTCTTTCTTTCGCATATTCGATAGTACGCATTCCTGAGGATAGGCTTCCTTTCCTAGGCTTTGCAAGATATTTCACACGAATTCAAACATTTCCCTGGAGTTCTTGGTTTCGCATATGCCCGAGGCGAGATGCTCTATTCACTGAGAAATAGCCAAAAATAGCCAATTTAAATAACTGCTATCTGTGATTTACCATGTCATGATTCGTGCTTGAGTCCAAATCAAATATTGCTAAACATTGCTCCAGAAGTGCACCCAGTCTACAACCGAACCAAACTTTTCCTTTACTCCAAACACCTTAGTTTTTTTTCCATTCCTCTGTTTTATAAGCCTGTAAGTTCACACTTTAACAGTGCTTCCGATTCCTGTAGGTCCAGCGAACGCAGGCAGCATCCACCACACCGGCGGCTGGCGGGGAGCGACGCCTTCCTACAGAGGTAACTTAACCAAAGCTCACATCTTTATCTTTATCAGGGATCTGTCGAGCTATGTTCGAATTCTTCTCGAAATAGCATCTTGCGTTGGAATCCTTAGATCTCTCTTCTGTAGGAAGCAGGGGCAAGATAAAGTAGATGTATTCAACCTGTTTTTCCCGGTTAAGTTGCTAGCATATCTTTAGGGGCCTGTTTGGAACGAAGGAATTGTACAGGTTCCTTTTCATATCATTAGTACGCATTCCTGAGGATGATTCGCAGAGTCGTGCTTGAGTCCAAATAAAATATTGCTACACATTGCTCCAATTAGAGCATCCAGTCTGCAATCGAACGAAACGTTCCTTTTGCTCCGAACACCTTGATTTTTTTCATTCCTCTGTTTTGGGAACCTGTAGGTTGACACTTCAACACTGCATCCGAACCCTATACAGTTTCCTATGCCAGGTTTTTGGATTTGCACGTTCTGAACAGGGCCTAGATGTCTATTTTGTTGCAGGGTAGCAAATAGCATATCAATTTGTTGCCTTAGCCCTTGTAGCCAAAAGCAACAAAATGAGATGTTTACTGTCTTTCTGATTTATATACCAACTAGGGTTGCAGAAGTGGGATCATGTTATCCCGCAAAACTCATGGATTAGTACATATTGTACTACATGCCTCCATCTCCACTAATGAACGATCGGAAAGCTGGAAAACTAAAACAGTCTTTTGCAAGCTGCTGCTCTGCAACACTAATACCAACAAGTTTTTCTTGTCTGACTTAAACCTAATCATGTTCTATCTGTATCCAGGAATGGGTGCTAAGATCTCCTAAAAACCTACAAGACTTACCCTCTGTAATCCAGGAGAGGAAAGAGATGCTGTATGATAAAATAGCTTTCGTGGAGAGAATCGCGCGTTACAACGAAAATAGAGAGCTGCTTAGGTTTCTTTCTGTGCAAGTCAAGCCAAGACCAGAGGACCCCCTGTGGTATAGTACAATATCAAACATACATATGTAGATATGTAAATTGGTGCTCTGTTCCTCGCTGTCTTGTTTGACAGGAGTTGATCCTTCTCGCAATCTCATTCATTTGACCCCCCACCTGTAGGCGCTGGATGCGGGCATCAAAAAGGATGAAAGATGCGGCCAAACCAGCAGTACTTGTTTCAGGATGTACTCTAGGTTATCATGTTTGGTCTTTGATGGTTGAAGCAAAGCGGATGACCCAGAACACGAAGAAGCAAGTGCAGCGAAGCCAACATCATATTTGACGGAGAATCAAAGATAGTGGACTAACTTGTTTTCCAGCACTATATTATCATAATTAAGGGGATGTTTATGATCTGATGACTAGATCTTGAGTACTCCCTCCGTTTCAAAATAGAAAATGTTTTAGCTCTTGTGAAGTGAATGTATCTAGATACCTTTTATGTGTAGATTCACTCTGAACCTATACACCAAAAGAGGTCTAGTTACATTCGCTTCATAAAAGTTAAAACATCTTATATTTTGTAACGGAGGGAATACAAGTTTGTCACTGTGTTGGCTATTTGGACATGCCTTTGATCAACGTAATTCTGGGGATGTTTATGATCTGCTGACTTGAGTGCAAGTTTATCACTGGTTTGGCTATTTGGACCTACTGCATTTTTGTGATCTTGTTTGACCTGGTATGTTATTCTATCTAGAGTTGGCTGTCTTAATTGGTCATGTGATATCCATCTTAGTAGAAATTTAGATAAGCAAAGAAGCTTAGGAACCCGTGTGTAAATTAAACTCATCTTGATGTAAGCATGCATTTATGGGCAAGAGGCATGAGTATCCCCTATGTTTCCCTGTAATGAACGGGCATGCATTTCTTGATGTAAGCATGCATTTCTGCTCCTCGATGAAATTCCGGATTGAACCACAGCTCAGTCCATGCTCGTCTGCTCTTCCCTTGTCTTCAAACACAAACATAGAAAGGTACAAGGAGGTCCTTTAAGAAAAACATAGACAAAAGACAGTTTCACGGGATCACACAATTTTGACAAGAGGTGTTGTTACATGCAAAACAAAAAGTTATCCTAAAACTTGTAAAATAGAAAAAGTTGAGACACAGTAATTTGGATTGAAAGGAGTAGTTATTAGTATTGCAATGGAAACCTTATATACAGGTGAACAGTTACAATCAAGAAATAGTTTCGAGAGGCAGTTCGTGGAGACGCACTCAGGATCGTGCATGTCGGTTTCGAGACCTGTGGAACTACACGTTTGGCAATTTTAGAGGAGAGCGGGGATTATTATTCCAATAACTATTTTGGTTATTTAATTTTAACACTCCCTCTAATCACTGCTTGACTGCATAAAGTTCACCATCTTGATTAAGTCTCCTCCGAAAATCTCGTGCGAAAAATGCGAGGAGTTTGATAGAATATGATGTTAAAACTCCTTTAAACTGAGCGGGAAAATAAGGAGAAAATGATACGACACATAATAATTTAAACCTAGAGGAGGCCATACTACTCCCTCTCTTTTTCGAAACAGGGAGTTGAGTGGTTTTAGTTGGTACCTTCACTCTTTCGGACGCATTTCTGATCGAAATTAAAGATTTTGCAACACCTTTTAGATCAGTAAATGAATCTGACAGATTATTTGCAAGATTTTCTAAACTTGGAGTTTGGTCTCTTGGGTACATGGATCAGAGGTTGAAATGGCGATAGCATTCCAATGAATTTCCGGACATTCTTTCTGGTACTTGAAATCTCCCCTAATGCCGAAAAATGTTCCCCATCAAATATGCAATTAACATGACGTGTTGTGAATAGATCCCCAGTGAGGGATTCCAAGTACTTAACAATCAACGATGATTTGTACCCCACATAGATCCCTAGTTTTCTGTGTGGGTCCACGGATGTCTGCTATGGTGGTGAGATCAGGATGTATGTAGCACATCTGAACTTACGCAGATGGGAAATGCTGGGAGGGTTTCCACGTACCAATTGCAGAGGAGAAGTACTATGATATGCAGTAGGTCACAATTGGATTAGGTCAGCAGCGTGTAAAACTGTGTGACCCCAACACGAGGTTGGCAAGCTGCAATTCATTAACAAAGGTCTTGCAATGAGTTTGATCCTCTTTATTAGGGACTCAGCCAAACCGTCATTGCAACATATGTGACCATCATGTAGTCAAGGCCATGCAATATGGAACATATGGAACAGAGCGTTGAACTTCAATCCTCAAGGCCATGCAATAGTCATTGAAGACGCGTGAAGAGAATTCTGTAGCATTGTCCATACTAATTGATTTAATTCGACTTTCTAGATAATGGGTCTGTAACTTAATTATGTCTCTGATTATTTTGAAAAATGCATGTTGCGTGTGGAAAGAAGACACATATGTGACCATCATGTAGATGCGTCAATCAAAACTATGAAATACCTAAATGGTCCAGATAATGGTTGGATAGGACCACAAATATCACCTTGAATTCGTTCAAGTAACTGAAGTGTTTCAGCTTGTATTTTGAGGTATGAAGGCCTCAAAATTAGCTTTCATGTGGCATATGATGTACACACAAAGTCTAATGACGGAGGGAATTTTGACTCTTGCAAATTGTGACCAATGAAATTGCTAGTAATCTTCCTCATCATCCCGATGCTGGGATGGTCTAGGCGATCATGCCAAGTTTGGAATGCATCTCATTCTGGAAGATTACCTTGTAAGCAACATGGTCTATGGGCTTGATGTACGTATAGTACAGTTTGGACAACAGAAAAGGAATTTTTTAAGTACTTGCTTGCCATATCCATAATCTTTTTGAAGAGTAGATACTCTTCTTTGTTGTCTTCATGGGTTCCAATGTGAAAACCATTCTTACGGATATCTAGATAGCTGATTAAGGTACTATACGAACTGGGATACAACAAGGCATCCTCAATTGTCACTTGTGTACCATTTGGGAGGGTAAATATGGCACGTCCAATGCCAACAATTACCGAATCGCGTTCGGCGATAGTTAAAATATCTCCATTCATCTTTTTTGAGTCTGAAAATATTTTAACTCCCTCAGTTTGGAGTTTGTGGTAGCACTATCCACAAGGAATAATTCCTCTTCTATCAGATTGTCCCCGTAGAGAGCTATATATAAAAATAAAGAGTTTTCAATAATAAAACCTTTACTTAAATACATAGAATACAATTTGTATTATATCGAAGTCCTGATACAATATAAATGATAACAATACTTATGTTCTATTACAACATCACAAATGGACATGAATAACTACATCTATCACTATGAAAATAGTAGGACTAATCAAAGTTTCCAAACATGTTAGTTGAGGCGTACTCAACCATCATGTTCTCCATGCTCATAGGGTCCTCAGACTATTGGAGGATCATGGGTTGCTAGGTCCGGAAGGGACTTCTTGCGAACAACCAGATCCATCAGTGTCATCTGGATGAAGGTTGAAGTTGGCTTAAAACCTTCTCCCTTATGGTGCACTGCGTCCCTGAGATTGCTGGTAGAGAATTGCCAGATGCTTTTGGGTCTCGCACTTGTTAGTAGGATGCATGTAGCATCCACACTTGTCACAAAACCTAGTTTTGTCAAACTTTGGCTTTCCAGTACCTTTCCCACGATCCGAGTTTCTAGGCTTCTTGTTCCGGTTGCGCTTTCGCTTTCCCTTGAAGTTTGATTGGTTGTCATTGAAGGCACCACCAAACTTTCTTCCGTTCGCGACATTCATATAAACTTTTGGCAAAGGTTGGGAACCAACCGAGCGCTAAGATCCATTCTTAGCAAGAAGCTCATCATGTTTTTCACCCTGAAGTAGGATATGAATAAGGTTGAATAGACCTGGTAGTCACGAGCGCGGTATTAGTGCTGAAGGAGCCTTTCAAATGGGAGAATAGTGGATAGAGTTTTTTCTATCTTTTTTCGCATTTATAGGTTCCTTCTCGCTAAAGGGCAGTTTAGAACTTACCTTATGAACTTAATGACCGTAGTCCCCGACGGACTTGAAGTCCTAGAATCGAAGATGAGTCCAATCATGAAGTGCTTCAGGCAGGACAACTGTCTTCTGTTTTTCTTGTTTTGAGGGCCTAAAACAAAGTAAATGGGGATTCCTCCTCCAAATACCCGGACTTAAGACCCAGATGGATATGGTGCCTTATAATGTACAAGGCATCATATTTCTGCTCTTCTCTCAGTGGTGCGACTCCAGCCAGAAGGGAGTCCTTCGGGTTCTAGATGGCACGCACTATCCCATGGGATGCAAGGGCGATCTTGATGTCCATGGCCCATGTAGGGTAGTTGTGGGCATTAAGCTCGAGTGCATCGAACTCTCTTCTAGCCATCGGTTACCTACATGGTAAACCATAGAATATTAATTTACGTTTGGTAAATTAAAATCCATCATGGTCACATTGTAATGAACTATGCAAAATTAATGATGACTTCAAGAATTGGGCTCGAAATCATTATTGTGAACTTCAAATTGTTAATTTTGATACACCGTAGATACTCCTCGAAAATAAATTTTAGGGTTCATATCTTAACACCATAGAGTATAATCTGATAAAATCAGTAGATACTCATATTTATAGTCTGTTATGTCATAACTTAATAAAATGTATGGGAGAGCACGTTAAGCAATCATGATATCAAAATATGACAATATGTAGGCTTAAATAGTAGTGGTAGGAAAACTATACACCACCTTGTGATCCCAAAACATCAATTTAATGAAATCACTTTGAATTTTGCATGGTTTGTCTGCAAGAAATTTGAGAATCTCAATTGCAAACGGATGTAAGCAATCTCAATATGTAGGAAACATGGAAATTTATTACATCATACACTGGTTCTAGAATATATTAGTACTCTACATATTTACAGTATTAAAAAATAAATTACTGCAATTAACAGTCTAAAACTGAATTAAAACTACTGTTACTAGACATAAATTGCAAAATCCAGAAAATAATCGATCTCTAGCAATTTTAGCCCAAGAAGCAGCCTAGTGGGCCGGTCCACGTACTGGACAATTCTCTTTTTAATAATTCAGGCCGTTTTGTATGGCTCCTAGAACCACCGGTTGATGTAAACATCCATGTACTTTTTGAAGTTTAAATAAAGAGGTGGTGACGCTCAAAAAATAAAAAGATCCCCGATCGCATGTACGCTCGGTCAACTCCACTTCCAGTACCGTAGTACCACGCGCACCACACGCCGCCGCTGCATGGCAGTCTTCACCGGTGGCTGAAGATGCTCCTGCTGCGGGCGTCCTCGTCGGAGGAGTCGCCGGGGAGGCGGGTGCCAGGCGCGACGCCGTTCGCTAGGCTGGGATCCAAGTGTTGGCGGCACGGCGTCCTCGGCCACTCGATGGCGGGCTGGGAAGCGACAGGTCCAGGGCCACGAGGTGGCGGGGAGCGCCGGAGCACGATGAAGGCGGAGGTATTGCGGGCGACGGGGATGACAGGCGCGACACGGCGACTTCGGCATCGACGACCATGGCGCTGGGGAGCGACACGTCCTCTGCTGCGACGGCTGGCGTTGACGACGTGAGGCACATGGGCGCGAAGGTGGGAGCCCCGATCGGAGCCGATACGTAGGTGAGGACGTCTTCCTCCGCCTCAGCAACCGCAGGGGTCAGACGATGCGTGTGGCGTGGTGGCATCGGCGTCGACTGCTGCGGTGGATGTCCCGCCGAACTCGAAGACGGAGGTCGGCGATTGCCCGACGACGGCCACGTTGATGGCAGACGATGTCGCATGGCTGTACTCGTGCAAGGGGCAAATTACCCATCCGTGCTTAGGGCACCAGAATGGTGGAGGCAGCGCTGTGAGTGCCTGGACGACCTAGTTGTCCCCTAGTATTGGCGCGACCGGACTGGCCAGGAGCCAGTCGAGCACAACCAGTGCTGCCGGCGTAGGGGTCTCACTAGTAGAAACCAGACCATTAGCCCCGGTTCGTAAGGACCTTTAGTCCCGGATTCCAAACCGAGACTACCAAAGCGGGACTAAAGGTCCGGCCTTTAGTCCCGGTTCTGTTACGAACCGGGACTATAGGTCCACCACGTGGCCCCGCGAGCCGCGCTAGACTGGAGGACATTTAGTCCCGGTTCGTGTTAGTTTCCCTGCTGCGACAACGTTTTTGACCATTTGCCTACCATAGCAGGAGATGGGGTTTTAGGGTTTTATGTTTTTCTTTTCATTTTATGTTTTGTATTCAATTATTTTCCATTCTGTGTTTTCATTAGAAACAAGTTTTCGTATATATACAGAACACTACTACACAGTAATTGTACACATTGATGCATATATATAATATAATTTCTCTTACAAGCATATATGCATGGAAGATCGATCATTACATGGAGTCCCAACCGGGTCCAGAGTCTGTCTATTTGATTACATGGAGATTATTACATGGATGCTTTAGGGTCTATCTAGAGAGTATTCTCCGTATGAGTCTATGACCTCGTCGACAAACAATCCAGCCAATTTCTCTTGAATTGCTAGTAGGCGGTCCTCTGGTAGGAGCTTGTCCCGCATCGCGTCCAACTATAAAGAAGGAGATCGTATGAATTAGACTCGACACAACTTTTTGTAATAAAAATAAAGGGTGAATATATTGTTTACTTACTCGAACAGTTTGCAAGGGCTTCTCAGTAGTGATGCGAATGAACTCGCACACGTAGAATCCACATAGATTAGTCCCCGGTGGCTGCCTTGCGCACTTTACAAGAATAGAATGCAATCAAATAATAACTCTAGCATGATAAATGCACATAAACTAGAATTAAATAGATGCGCGGATTTAGCTCGTACTACTTACCGAGACCGATTTAAAAAATAGCTCCTCACGCCATTGACCGCAGACTTTATTCTTAAACCATGTCCAAACACTACCTGACAAAAAAAATGAATGTATGAGTTAATAACTACTTAATATTCTAGAAAATGAACGAAAGAAACCGACATGGTGCGATAATGGGTGAAATTACCTCTAGAGCATATCGATAATGCTACGGTAGTCTTCAATGTCTTTGTTTAGTGAGTCCATGATGTGAACTCTTTCCAAGTGAACTGAAATGCTTAGAAGAATCAAGTGGTACCCACGCAAGGTTAGGTTTACATACGTCAGTAACTCATCATTTACACTGAATATTGAGTAAGCAAAAGTTAATGTGTATAAGAACTCATTTGCCGTCGTGGTAAGGAAATATTATTTCATTACAAAAATGTTGGTTCATGAGAAACCGGAGCAAGTTTTGCTCGGTCTCCAGTGGCTTATCCTTTAGCACAGCTCCATTAACTCGACGTGGGTCAATGAACCCAAATCCGTTGATAGCCATTCTTTTACATTCGAGAATCTTCAATCTGCATCATTATATTTAGCGTACAAAAGAATATAGTGAGTATACTTATCGGCAATAAATTGAACAAGCTGAGATAGAGACTTAATTACATAAATAAAGTAATCACTTATAGACAATAGCAACTGAGGATAGATTTGTTGAGTCCGTTTAGATTGAATAACTGAAATAATTCTGTAAATTCAATAGAGACCTCGTCTTCAGTGAAGTAATGGTCTTTTCGAACTTTCTCTATGAGCCAATATCGCTCTTCTTTTGATACTTTCATGTACCATTCATGCAATCGTCGCATTTTTGTTGGCATATCCCGAAGCCTCTCAGAACTGAGCAGAGGCTCCCCGTGAAAAAATTTGGGTGCTACCTCAGCCTTGGGCATATGATTGCCGTGAATAATGTTATGAATAGACATATTATATTGCTCGTCCAATATCTTAGCCGTTTCGATATGCAAAGGTTCTCCCCCATATAGTTGAGGTTCGGGCACCTCGAGCGGGGGGATCGATTGATTTGCTTATTTCCCCAGCTGGGGAACGTCTCTTTTGATTCTTCCGCTACCACTCGATTGCTTTTTGCTTGTTTCCCCGGCTGTGGAACACCCGTTCTGATGCTTCCGCTACCACTCGATTGTTTTGCTTGTTCCCTCTACTGGGGAACGTCTTTTGTGATGCTTCCTCTACCACTTGATCTCTTCTGTTTTAGTGTCTCCTGAAGACATCGTGTATAGTCATCTGGCGCATTTAACTGAGCTTGGGATGGCTGCGTCAGTAATTTCCTAAAGTGCTCCTTGATTTCTGGTTGTATTTGGACCTCTGGCTCAGGTTGTTTCTTTTTAAAATGCACATCCACTTCGGCCTGTACAAGCGCATCGATCTCGTCATCGTTCATGTCGTAAGCCCTCTTGGGAGGAACCGGCGGTACTCTTGGGAGGGGCGACAACTGTCGCTTTGGGCTTCGGTTATCGCTCGACGGAGCGATGCTATTCTTCTGCTTTTGGCCCTTTGTGGACCGAGGCGGCTGCGTAGATTGAGATGCACTCGTGTTGAGGTCATGGATTGGACTTGGAGGTGGTGGGCTTTTACTGGGAGGAGACGGTGCCCTTGGAGGTGGACTTGGAGGTGGACTTTTACTGGGAGGAGACGGTGGCCTTGGAGGTGATGGATTGTTTCTCGGTGGAGAAGGTGGCCTTGGTGCCGAGCCTGGAAACTTGATGTATTCCTTTTTCCAAAGAATGAAGCCACTCGTGACTTCTCCCAGTGTCGTCTCCCCTTCACCTCCAAGGAAGTCAAGCTGTAGTGACTGACACAACGGTTGAACTTCATCCACACCGACACGAGCATAGCCAGCTGGAATCGTATTGCAATGGTAGGCCGCTCCTGGTGCAGAAGGTAAAGCAAAGCCGACCGCCACCTTCATCGATATGTTCTTCAGTTCAACATGCAACTCGCAACTAGTCTTCTCCTTAATTGCATCCACGGGGTACACATCCATCGTTGCATCATTACCGTGGCCCTCCGTGGAAGCCATGCTGATTTTTCATTGCGATGGGCCGACCGTACTATCTGGTGCAGGATCTTGCTGTTGGAGCCCTTTAAGTTCATTAAGCTCCTGCCGATGCTCCTGCAACATCGATTCAAACCTTGCGAACCGCTCCGCATCCTCCTCTTTTTGCCGCTTCGTTTTTCTCGATCGGCTTCTGTACGTGTCAAGGTCCTCGGAAAACCCGATAGCCCATGGACAAGAAGGTCCGAAGCCTCTTATTCATCCAGCCTTTTCAGGATTCCCGAGGGCCTTTGTCAGCTCATCGTTCGCTCTGTCAGGAACAAACTTTCCCTCTTCAACCTCTTTTATCACTTTAATAAGATCATTCTTGGGTGAAGCAACTTCTTTGGTTGCAACAATCTCGCCTGTTTCTGGGTCATACGATGCCCCGTGCCCGAGTAACCAATTTCTTGACCTCCTGGGCCAACGAGACATAGCTGGAGTGACCCCTTTAGCCTCCAGGTCAACGTCAGCTTTATCCCACTTAGGCATGGCACTCTTGTAGCCACCTGTGCCCATATGATGGTGATATTTCTTTTTGGCTGCATTTAGCTTATTCTTTTCTGACATTTCCACGGCTCGTGCTGAGTTCTTGTATTTCACAAATGTGGCCCAGTTATCCTGCTGCATCTCTAGTGGGCCAGTGAATGGGGGAGTTTTTTTCTTCTTCACATAGTTGTGGTACAATCTTTTCTTCCACTCCTTGAATAGTTCACCCATCTTCTTAAGAGCCCACGCCTTGATTTTCCTCATCATTTGCTGTGTGAGCTCCTCAGTCTCCAAGACTGGTAGGGTGAAATGTGTCATGAGAGAATTCCACATCGCATCTCTCGCTCTATTATCTACAAAACTAGCCCTAGCTAGATCTCTTTTCTTTCCTGTCTTATTCTAGTCTCGCGTGGTGATCGAGACGGTGTCTCTAACAATCACTCCGCATTGATGTACACATGCATTCACAGATTCTTTGGGCTCCAATGGTTGACCTAGCGCAGAGACTAAGTCAATGCTAAAACGGACATCATCGGACAACTTTTGTGCTAGGCTTCTTGTCCTTGTAGAAGATTGGCTGGATGCGGTGGTTTAAGAGAAGAAACATTCGTCAGTATATATATACGAATCAATTAGTGCATCTATACTAGTGATCGATCGGTAGAGGCTTTATATACCTCGACGGAGTTTGTTATTATTAAGGTGTCTTCACCATTGTCTCCACCATGGTCAGCACCATTATCTCCACTATCATCTCCACCCTCGTCTCCTCCAGACAAATTAAGATACTGGGAGACATCATCATAACCCCCAGTACCCTCATCTATCATGTTGAAAATCTCATCTTCATTATGTCTACCGTCCATAGCTTAACTAATACAGTAAACGAATATTGCATTAAGTAAAAGAATATCAAAATTGCGACAACTCGGATACAGAAAAAAGATTACATACTAATAATGAAATAATTTTGCATTAAGATAAAGTACAATAATATAAGATACAATACATTATTAATACATCTCGCTCATAAGATAAAGTACAATAATAATCAAACTAGCGAACTCGGCTGCCGCGTTCTGTGCCACGACAGCTCTGCACCTAGAGAAGAGGAACCATCACCGGAGAATAGCTCGGGTGATCAGATCCATGAACCTGCCAGATATTGGAGAACCTGGTCTCCAAAAGATACATATATCACACTACGTGCTCATCCTCCTGCCTGATACGACGACGTACCACCTCCTCGGGGGCCGGCTCCCTCTGCACCGCTCCTGGACCTCGTGGACGCCACCAAAGAAGCTCTGGATCAACGATGATACCCGGATTCCTCACCAACGTACGAGTCCCGACAGGTAGCACCTCCCAGTGCCAGCCCGGCGGAGCCCAGGATCGGACATCTCTGGAACCGACGGAGACCAGTAGGCTCGGACGAGAAGGACACGGCATAACTTAATAATAGCAATAAGCAATCATAAAACATAAACAATAACTAAATCACTAAGTATTGCCCTAATAACACTAACCCTAAACCTAATACTAACTAAACTAAACCTAATTAACTAAGTATTCTAACTAACCCTAGATAAATCCAAGTCAACTAATATGGGTCGGAGGGAGTTAATTAACCTAATACTAATACTAACTAAATTAACCTAATACTAACATATACTAATACTAACTAAATTAACCTAATATAATACTAATACTAACTAAATCAACTACTATATGTTAATTAACCTAATTAACATATACTAATACTAACTAAATTAACCTAATTAACTTATATTAATACTAACTAAATTAACCTAATACTAATACTAACACTAACTAAATCAACCTAATTATACTAATACTAACTAAATTAACCTAATACTAACTAAATTAACCTAACTAATACTAATACTAACAACTAATACTAATTCTAATACTAACTAAATTCACCAAATTAACATATATATACTAATAATCAACCTATACAATTAATCCTAATAATATATACTAATAATTAACCTAACTACTAACCCTCACCTGCAGGGGCGGTGGAGGGCGCGGCGGCGGCGATCCTCGACGGACGGCGCGGGCGCTGGGGCGGTGCTGGATCGGCGGCGCGGGGGGACGGTGGGCGCGGGCAGAATGGTGGGCGCGGGCGAACGGATGGCGCAGCGGACGGACGATGATGGTGCGTCGGTGATACGTCCATTTTGCATCACTATTCTATATCATAATTCACTGTTATTCATTGATATATTTTGTATTAAGAGGTGATACTTATGTTATTTCATCTGTTTTTGTATGGTTGATGACTTTTGGAGCATGTAACGCTGCAGTCACGATTCTGATGGAAAAGATGCTGTTTGGAGGCAAAATTCACAAAGATCAGAAAATCCGGGAAAATATACGGAAAATACTATTTTTTCAGAAGACGACGGATGCTAGAAGGAGGAGTGGAGATGGGCCACAGGGGGCCCACACCATCCCTGGCGTGGGACACCCTAGGCCGCGCCACCAGGTGGTGTGGCTGCCCTGGCCCACCTCTGGCTCTCCCCTCTGGTGTACATAATCCTCCCGAAACCCTAATACTCGAGGAGCGACCACAGAAAGATTCCATCGCCTCTGCGGGGAGGAAAACACCGAGAGAGAAAGATCTCTCCGACAGACAGATTTCTGCCGGGGGAATTCCTTCCTGGAGAGGGGAGATCATCGCCATCACCACCACCATCAAGCTGGACTTCATCGGAAGCATCATCATCTTCATCACCACCACCATCACCATCAGCACCCTAATCACCATCTCCATATTGCTGTAACAATTGGGTTGAATCTTGCATAGTTCTTAGGGGAAACTTTCCTGGTGTTGATTACTCCTTGTAGTTGATGCTATTGAGTGGAACCGTTGAATTATTGTTTATGTTCAGATTTTTATACATCATTATTTCATCTCTGATCATGATCCATATGATGTCTTGTGAGTAATTTGTTTTGTTCTTGAGGACATGGGAGAAGTCATGTTGTTAGTAGTGGAATTGTGTTGAGAAAGATTCAATAGTTTGATATTTAAGTTGTGGTGTACTTCTTCTAGTGGTGTCATGTGAACGTCGACTACATGACACTTCACCTATATGGGCCTAGGGGAATGCATTGTGTATTTGGCTACTAATCGTAGGGGTTGCCAGAGTGACAGAAACCTGAACCCCCGGTAGGAAACCATTGCACAAGGGACGTAAGGGTCTTAGAGTTTAAAGCTGTGGTTAGGTTTCTACCTTAATTACTTTCTTGTACTTACGGCTGTTTGTAAGGGGTATAATCACAAGTATGTATTAGTCCTAGAAAGGTTGGTACATTAGCACAGGTTCACCCACACAACACTTAGCAAGCTAAAGAAGATTAATCAACTATATGAAGCGAAAGCACTTGACAGTCTTCCCATGTGTCCTCAAGAACGTTTGGTCATCTTAAGTAATACAACCAGCTTGTCCATTGCTGAATAAAGGATTGGTCCACTTGCTGCATTTATTCCTACTGTCTTTTATTTACTCGTACTTTATTTACCTGCTTTACCAAAAAAAACCTAAAAATCTATTTGCTAAGTATTTGTAGAGAATTCCTGATCCATACCACTAGCTAGCACCTTCTGCTCCTCGTTGGGTTCAAAACTCTTACTTATCAAAAATACTGCGATACACCCACTATACTTGTGGGTCATGAAGACTATTTTCTGGCACCGTTGCCAGGGAGTGAAGCGCTATTGGAGAGTGGAACTGGTAAAGGAAACTTCTACTGTGAGTATTGCTTACTTCTGTTAGTTTCTTTATTTTTGTTATGGATAATTCGATGAGTTTCTTATTTGGTAAAGCTACTACCACTGCTAAGGTAGTATACGAACCACCACCTGCTGAGAATGATGCTTTTAAAATACCTACAAGAATTATTGATCATGTTATGGATAACTACTCTGTTGGGGATGGAACTGTCCATCCCGGTGATCATTTACTCTTTATATACGAATTATGCAGGTTGTTCAAGTGTGCAGGTATTACTACAGACCAAGTTAAGAAGAAGTTATTCTCATTATCGCTGAAAGGAAGAGATGGGGAATGGTATAAGCTGCTAAAGAATGGTTAAGCTCTTTTATGGGAGGAAATAGTGCCTCTCTTTTATTCAAAGTTTTATCCTCCTAGTGAGATTCATAAAGATCGGAATCAAATATAAAACTTTTGGCCTCTTGATGGAGAGAGTATAACTCAAGCTTGGGGGAGATTGAAGTTACTAATGCTCAAATGTCCCATTCATGAGCTCCCCAACAATATTATTATCAATAACTTTTATGCAAGGCTCCCTCTACATGATAAGGATTTATTGGATGCCTCTTGTGCGGGATCATTCACTTGCATGGAAGAAGAAGCTAAATGGGATCTTCTGGACCGTATTCAAGATAATGCTGCAGCTTGGGAGAATGACAAAGGTAGAAAGTTAGGTATAAATTATGATTATGAATGCATTGAATCTTTTATGGGAACTGATGACTTTCAAAATATTAAAAATGCTTATGGTCTAGATTCTCAAGTTATTGCTTCTTATTTTAAGGCTTTTGCTTCTTATATTGAAGTGCCTAAAAAGAAGTGGAATAAGTATCATGAACCTTATAAAGATGTTGCTAAGAGTGTTCCTGCAAGAAATACTGAAGTTTATACTGCTAATCTTGTTTTACCTGAACCTTAGATTGAGAAAATACCTTCCCCACTTAAGATAAAGGAACATTCAATGATAGCTAGTATGGTTAATGAAAGTACAAATAATGCTGTTGAACCTGATAAACAAATGGTTGACGAACCTGTAATAGCAAATGTGAAAGACTTTGTTACTAAATATGAAGAAGAGGGACACACTATCCTTTGTAAGGATAACTCTATTATTGTTTCACAAAGTAGTGTTATGAGAGCTAGTATTCCTGTGTTTTCTGTTAGGATAAGTGGTCATTGTTACGATAGTCCTTGTGATAGCTATATCGTTAAGTTTATGCATGATACTGAAAGTTACTATGAGAGAGGGAAAAGTGTTCTTATGCATCTCAATTATATCAAGTTTCCTCGTTTTATGCTGAAAGTTTTTATGTTGCACTTCTTTTGCCTTCCTATGCTAGTAGCCTCTGGTTTCAACAACTTGTTTGTTTACAAAATTCCCTTGCATAGGAAGTGGGTTAGACTTAAATGTGTGTATTTTTGCTTCTTAATGCTCTCTTTCACTTCAATTCATATTCCTAAGTTAGCATCATCAAAATCATCATGCCCATCTTAATGGCTATAAAGAAAGAACTTTTTGGGAGACAACCCAATTTATTTTTGCTTTCATTTTGTTTTTGTTTATTTGAGTCTTGTAAGTTATATCTGCGGTATCACATCACTATCTTCTATCTTTTTACCCTTGTAGTAGAGTCATATCATGAATAGAGAAGTTATCATGTAGGACGGTTTGCATTATGGAAGTGTCCCCTCTCTCGTTAGATATGTATCCTTTGGTGTGAGTTGCCGTTATGGAATATTAATGAGAAGTTCTATCATTTACTCTTTTGCATATCTTATATTAGTTTTCAATTTGTGGTTATATGATTGATCTTGTTGTTAGTATTGGTAGCACTTTGGGACCATTGGGTTAATTTAGTTGGTTTTGGAAAACCTAGCTTGGTCAGTAGCAACACTATTTTTTTGAGAGTTGAATGAAAAAGATAAAAGTACTCTAAAGAAAAATAATTTCATCATCTTTCTTTCTTGATTTGCTCATAAGTTTAGTATTCTCTAGTTAAGATCTTTTGTGCTACCAAGGAAGATTGCATGTTTGTCTTTATCACTTGTATGTTTGTTTGTTTCCTTCAACTCTTATACTTGCTACCCAGCCTTGCTAGCCAAAAACCTGTATTGAGAGGGAATTCTTCTCGTGCATCCAATCCTAAAACCAAAACCTATGCCATTTGTGTCCACCATACCTACCTATTAGCACTATTGCTATTCCAAGTAAATTCATGTTTTTATCTACCTTCCAAATTAAACTTGTTATATGAAAATTAGTGATTAAAGCTCTCATGAACTTGATGGCACACTTTACTTTCTTGCACTTAATAAACTTGAACCGTTGTGCTTGCATATGTTGCGTATATGCTTGCGTTTTGTAAGTTGTGAATTAGCAGAAACATGCTGTCATGGGGAACGCTTTCAACATTGCACTGGTACTTTGTACCTAGTTGATATCATGTTCTTTTGTCTATGGATGTCGCCAGTGTGAAATGAAAGGGGAGCTTGTAAGTCCATGGAGTTATGCATGTGTGTTCGAGAAACGCCTGGGCCGCTAGTCTAATCCGTGCTGACATGGTGGAAACCTACAGCGTAACCATAACAGGCATCTATGAAGCATTCTTCTTATAAAAAAAAGAGTCCGATATTGAGAGAAAAAGAGAAAAAAAAGAGATATTATGAAAAGAGGAAAGAGAGAAAAAACACCATATTCCCATGGTAAATAAGAAGATTGCTGAGATGCTTGTTGTCTGCTTGCCTTGTCATTTTGATATGGGGATTCTTCCGTATCATCGGGCAAGGGGTACCCCATTGGCGGTTCTCCATGATACACATGTGCTTACGATGACAAGAACTTACCGGTGAATAAACTTGAGTAGCATGAGGAGCAGCCCTCATATTCAAGGGACATGATATTCTCAATTTACAACTTGTCAAGCATATCCTTGTATTTGATCACTTTAACCTTAATCACCTAAAGATGCCTATGATAGGGGCAATGAGAGCTGAAAACTAATAAGTATCACAATTTTTGGGAGCTCTTTATGGAACTTGAAATCCTTGCTTCCCTCTGCGAAGGGCCTTTCTTTTACTTTTTAGTTGAGTCAGTAAACCTATTCCTTTCTATCTCAGCAAGTATTTTGAGTTGTTGTGTTTCATTCATTCATATGATGATTTATTCAATCATGTTTCTTATGTTCCTTGTTTTGCACATTGCTCTTATCTTGGTGATTACTACTTTGAAAGCTATCATTGAAAATTAGTTATTTGTAAACTCCAGCAAATTATCAACTATTCTTCGACCGAGAGCTAAGTTTGCCATTACCAATTATGATTCACTTTATGTATCTTTATTGTGTTTCCTTTACTTATTATAAGTTAAGTTATATTATAGTGAGTTGTCTTCTATTATGATCTATGTATTGATGAATGTGATGCTTCTTGTCCGTATTATTTTATCGACTCTTCACTCCATAAACCTGAGGCCATGTTTATTGAGCTCAATTTACGCCAGAGGGGAGAGCCATAGGTGGGCTAGGGAGGCCACACCACATGCTAGCGTGGCCTAGGGCTTCCCGCGCCAGGGGTGGTGTGGGCCCCCTGTGGCCCATCTCCACTCCCTCTTCTGCCATCCTTCGTCTTCTGGAAAAATAGGATTTTCCGTATATTTTCCTGGATTTTCTGATCTTCACGAATTTTGCCTCCAAACAACACCTTTTCTATTAGAATTCTGACTGTAGCGGTCCATGCTCCAAAAGTCATCAACCATGCAAAAACATATGAAATAACATAAGTATCACCTCTCAGTACGAAATATATCAATGAATAACAGTGAATTATGACATAGAATAGTGATGCAAAATGGACGTATCAACTCCCCCCGAGCGAAACAGAGCTCAATAAACATGGCCTCAGGTTTATGGAGTGAAGAGTCGATAAAAGAATACAGACAAGAAGCATCACATTCATCAAATACATAGATCATAATCGAAGATAACTTACTATTATATAACTCAACTTGTAATGAGTAAAGGAAACACAATAAAGATACATAAAGTGAATCATAATTGGTAATGGCAAACTTAGCTCTTGGTCGAAGAATAGTTGATAATTTGCTGGAGTTCACAAATAACTGGTTTTCAATGATAGCTTTCAAAGTAGTAAACATCAAGATAAAAGCAATGTGCAAAACAAGGAACATAAGAAACATGATTGAATAAATCATCATATGAATGAATAAAACACAACAAGTCAAAATACTTGCTGAGGTAGAAGGGAATAGGTTTACTGACTCAACTACAAAGTAAAAGAAGGGCCCTTCGCAGAGGGAAGCAGGGATTGCAAGTCTCATAAAGAGCTCCCAAAAATTATGATACTTACTAGCTTTTAGCTCTCATTGCCCCTATCATAGGCATCTTTTGGTGATTAAGGTTAAAGTGACACAACTAAGAGGATATGCTTGACAAGTTATAAATTGAAGTCCCATGCCCCTTACTCATGAGTACCGAACCTCATGCTACTCAACTTCAGTCATGAGCAAGCTCTTGTCATTGTAAATACATGCGTATCATTGAGAACCGCCAACGGGGTACCCCTTGCACATGACACAGGAGCTATCCCATAATCAAAATTACAAGGCAAGCAGATAGTGAGCATCTCAGCGATCTTTTTATTTGCTATTTGCATAGATTTTTATTGAGGATGCTTCATAGAATGCTCACTATAGTTATGCTGCAAGTTTCCACCATGATTAGGCATGAGTTAGGCTAGCGGCCCAGGCGTTTCTCTAACACACATATAAACTCCATGATCTTACAAGTTCCACTTTTATTTCACACCGCTAGGATCCATAAGCAAAAGAACATGATAACAACTAGGTACAAAGTACCATGACAGTGTTGAAAGCGTTCCCCATGATACATGGTTCTGCTAACTTCAACTCATAAAGTGCAAGCATATATGCAACAAAGAAGGACCCAATGGTTCAAGTTTATTAAATGCAAGAAAGTAAAGTGTACCATCAAGTTCGTGAGAGCTTTAATCACTAATTTTCACATAACAAGTTTAATTTGGGAGGTAGATAAAACAAGAATTTACTTGGAATAGCAATAATGCTACTAGGTAGGTATGGTGGACATGAATGGCATGGGTTTGGTTTAAAGGAGGTGGATGCACGAGAAGAATTCCCTCTTAGTACAGGTTTTTGGCTAGCAAGGCTGGGTAGCAAGTACAAGAGTTGAAGGAAAGAAACAAACATACAAGTGATAAATACAAACATGCAATCTTCCTTGGAAGCACAAAAGATCTTAACTAGAGAATACTAGACTTATGAGCAAATCAAGAAAGAAAGATGATGAAATTATTTTTCCTTAGAGTACTTCTATCTTTTTCATTCAACTCTCAAAAATAGTGTTGCTACTGACCGAGCCAGGTTTGCCAAAACCAACTAAATTAACTCAATGATCCCAAAGTGATACCAATACTAACAACAAGATCAATCATATAACCACGAATTGAAAACTAATATAAGCTATGCAAAAGAGTAAATGATAGAACTTCTCATTAATATTCCATAACGGAAACTCACAGCAAGGGATACATGTCTAACGAGAGAGGGGACACTTCCATAATGCAAACCATACTACATAATAACTTCTCTATTCATGATATGACTCTACAAATAAGGTAAAAAGATAGAAGATAGTGATGTGATACCGCGGCTGACGAGGGTTTAACTCATCAATGCCCATTGTTATGGACTTGGGTTTTGGAGAAGGAGGGAGTGCTGGAGACATCTATCGGCTAGCAAACAAGCACACAGGGGACAAAGGATTTACCCAGGTTCAGGCCTCGTAGAGGTCCCTACTCCTGCTTGTCTGCTCGTGGAATTATCGAAGGAGTCAAAAGTTACAATGGTGCGCAGATGCAATCTAGCGAGAGTTGTGGAAACTAGGGTTGCGTGTGTCCTCCTCGCTGCCCCCTCCTAGCCTTTATATAGATAGGCTACGTCTCGGGTACCAGGTCGAGTCGGTTACAAGTTAGGATTTTCCCCTTCAAACTTTCTATCTTTAGCTTCTTCTTGTCTCTCAAGCAATCGAGAGTCCGTAGGTCACTCGAGTCCTTTCATCTGGGCCTTGGCGACACCGTGGGCCTATACGTATTTAGACCGTATATACCAAGCTCGAGTACCTGCAGGGTATACCCATGCCAGTAGCCCCCGAGTATCCAGTGGAATCGCAGATTCGACTGGGTACTTTTTGAAGTCTTCGAGTGCCTGAATGAGTATGTTTTCCGACTGCTTTTATTTATGTCATAGGGATTGTCGATATACATGCCTGATATAGCCGAAGTATCGGTATCAGTTAACCACCTTAGGGTGAAACAACGCAATCTACTCGAACTCGAGACCCCGGACTCGAATCCGGAAAAGTGCTGGCGTAATTCGACTCAAGCCGCGGAGGTCTTACAGGAGTCGAATTCCAGTTATATGGGTGTGAGCACTTGACGCGTCCGTCAAGGCATGTTCATCGTGCCTGTAGGCACGGATATGTTTCTGGTAGTGCGCAGTTAAATGCGTTGCCAGGCCTTTACTCAGGTCTTACCTTCACGCTGTAAGCGCGGCATCCGAATTTTATCATCGCGGAGATGATTCGGGCAACCCAGCAGACGTAATCTCTTTGTAGGGAAAATTATGAGGCGGTGTCGCCATGATCTGCGAGTGCTGATGTAATCAACGCACAACTTTCGTGCAAATAATCATAGGGTGCGCGACCAGCGCTCCCTATGGGAGTAGCCCCCGAGTGCCTGGTTGAGTCGAAGACTCAGGCAGGGACTACAGAAATTTTGCGACTGCTGTCATTTTTGTTTATTTGAGTCGAAAACTTGGGTTGTGACTGCTGTCGTCTTTTGCTTGCTTGTTTCAGTCGAAATTGTTTCCAGCGCTCCCTATGGGAGTAACCCACGTCCATAGTCGAATCGTTTTTCGAGTGGTTGGGTTTGATTGTGATTGCCTGTATCCCTGCAATAAGAAAAGAAAATCATAGGGTGCGCGGCCAGCGCTCCCTATGGGAGTAGCCCCCGAGTGCTTGGTGGAGTCGAAAACTCCAGCAAGGACTAAAGTAGTCGAAGTTTTCCGCTAAGTAGCCGTTGATGACGTCAGTGCTGACGCTTGCATGACCTCAGTTGCCCGCGTGAGCGGCTTTGATGGGACGTGACGAGCGGTGGGTCCCACTTTCTGACTTTGATTTGACTGGGCATGCGTAATCTTACTATTAACTGTGCCTCCTCGATTTCCGCGCAGTGGAGGGACAGTTCGCACTTCCTCTTCCCCACGTGTCGAGCACGATATGTGCCATGCATCCAATAGGGTTTTTGTGAGCCGTTGGATTGCATCTCTTAGGGGTTAAGTAGCGATGCTACAGCGGTAAATTTCCATCTGCGCCCTTTTCTTCCTCGCTGCCATCGCCATTGCCGCTGCTCCTCTGCTTTTCTCCTGCGCTCATCTCCTCCTCAGCTCTGGACCATCTCCGCTCGTTTCCAAGTTATTTTCTGCGTTCTCATCGCCGCCGCGCAATGGGAAAGAAGAAAGGAGGCGCTGCCGCTGAATCCGCCGCCACCGCTGCTACGGCGAAGAAGAAGGGTTGCTCCACTGCTGCGGGCACCAGTACCGCCGCCGGCGGGAAAAAGAAGGTCGCGGGCACCCGCATGACCAATGGCGCTTGGCGCCCCTCAATCATCAAGGCGTCCGATCTCCGTCTTCTTCGCCAAGACTGAGTTATTTCCGCAGCAGTCGCCGACGCGTCCCCAACGATGAGACCATTCATGTGCCTCCCGCTGGTTTTCGAGTGATGTTTCTTGCTTTCATCATTCGCGGCCTTTCTTTGCCTATCCACCCCTTTCTACGGGGTCTCCTCTGTTTCTACGGGGTCCAGCTCCATCAGCTATCCCCAAATTCGATTCTTCACATCTCTTGTTTTATCACCCTTTGCGAGTGCTGTCTTGGAATCGAGCCGCACTTTGGCCTTTTCAAACGTTTATTCAAGCTAAAGCGTCAGTCTACATCTGGCTCTTTAGTTTACGACGTAGGTGGTTGTGGAATCCATGTCGACCCATCCGCCACCTACTTCGACATCAAGCTCGCCAAGTCCGTCTAGGGATGGAGGGACAGATGGTTTTATGTTCGCGACCAAAAGGCCAAGGACGAGCATTTTGGAATCGCGCCTTTCGATCCCGTGACTCCCTGCAAGAAGATGCGTTCTTGGAAGAACGTGATCATGCCCTCTGAACTCGCGGAGACAGACGTGCTATATCAACGCGTCTGCGACCTCGAGAGTCGCATAGGCGCAGAGGAGGGAGGCTGCACCCTTGTTAGGACTTGGCTGTGTCGTCGTGTCCAGCCTCTCCAAGCTAGAGTCCATCCCATGTTTCAATGGGGTGGTGCTGATGATGTCACTCGTGTGTCTGCCAATGGCATATCCGCGAGTGAGGTAATAAGAGGCTGCGATTGGTCACGAAGTACACCTTCAAGGATGTGCTTCCGAATGAGCCAGTCGTTCCTCCCTTCGACGCTTCGAATCCTCCTCCCGAGGTATAGTCGTGCTATGCAGTAGCTTATGTTCGCGATTGCTTTTCTATTGCTTACTTGCTCCTTTTTGCTGTTTGTATGCAGGATTGGGCGGTGTCGCCTTGCATGCCTCCTCTTCCTGAGGGCATTATTCCTCGCGAAGCTTTTGAAGAGGATGAGTCTGAGTCGACCATCCCTTCTGATGTGGAAGAGGAAGCCCCCGAGTCCGGGAGCCCGGATACTCGCAAGCTTTCGCGCAGCGAGGACTCCGATGCGTCGACTCCTTCAACTCCAGAAGGCACAGTTGTTGGCACGGAGTCACCAATTCCCGCCATTCCTGTGAGGGACGTAGCACCGTCTTCTTGCAAGAAGATGCGATTGCCCAAGGAGTCTTCGTCGAAGTCGGCGGAGGCCACGTTTGATCTTGACAAGTTTGACTGGTAAGTTTATGAGGTCATTCATTCTTTTCTGTTTTCTATTTGTTGGTTTTGTCCTGGAGTTTTGCCTTTTCTTAATGCGAATGTGGTCTTGCAGTCGAGAGGCGTCATCATCTTCTGGCGACGTTGAGTTTTTGAAGGAATCAGGAGTCGCGACCTCAAGGGCCAAGGTAGAGGTCGAGCGCGCTCCTTCTCCTCCGGTGGCGGCCCACTCCGAGCACAATTCTTCGAGCGCTCGTCACGGAGGGGAGCATCGAATAGTTGCTCGGATGATGGCTCAACAGACTTCTTCGGAGTCGCTAGAGGACCATGTGAGTATATCTTTCCTTCTTTTGTGTTTTGGCAGTCAACGCCTTCTGTTGCCCTCTTTGATTCCTTGCTTGGTGCAACAGCTCCTTGTAAAGGAGGCCGCGCGAGTGGCGGAGCAGGTGATGGCGATGGGTCGTCAGCATGCGATGCTGGAGACGCGTCACCGCGTGGTCGAAAGTGAGTGCGTCCACGCTTGTTCCTTTCATCTTCACTCTGTTTTGGTATGTTCGACTGATAGCCAATTATTTGACTGCCGTGTAGCTAAGCATAACGCCCTACTGTGCAATGTCGCATCATTGGAGAAGACATTGGCCACGGCTGTGAAGGGGCGCGATGAGGCAATCACGGCTCATGATGATGCCCGGAAGCGCAAAGAGGATCTGCGTGCCTCTTTTGCAACCAGGGATAAGTTGTTCGAGGAGCAACTATTCTCAGTCGCCAAGGCCCTCTCAGGTAACTTTACTGGTGGATTTTTTATTGATGCTTTTCTCTGCTTCTAGAGTTTTGCCGGTGGCGCTAGAAATTTGATCCATGTATTTTGGTGTAGATGCCGGCGACTTGAGTTTTGACCCGCAGGCCCTTCGTCGTGATGACGCTCTGGCCGGCGCGGTATCCGCGGTCGAGGACCGAAACGCCGTCGTCCAGAATACATTGTCCAAGGCCAAGGTCGCCCTTAGTCGCCTCCGGGAGGAGTTGATGCCAAAGGCGGAGCAAGTCGATAAAATGGACGAGCTGGTGGAGTCACTCGCCGGGGTTGTGCCTTCTACCTACAAGAACTCCCTCCGGGCGGCTGGTGCAATGATGTCACTCGCCATGGTGCAGGCCCACGGAGTCGAGATAGATCCTTCTGCGGTGTCGAAGACAATGCCTGTTGGCACGGATGGTCAGCAGGTAGTTTTCGCTCCCTTTGCGACTGCCTGTGCCAAATACGGCCATTCTTTGATTAATACCGTTGCCAAGTATTCGGAGGAGCTCCAGCGCGCTAAGAAGGCGGCGAAAGCTTCGGCTTCAGGGGCAGGCGGAAAGTCAGTGGCGTCTGATACTGCCACGGACTTGATGAAGCCTCCGAAGGCGTCGAAGTCGAAGAAGCCAGCTGCTCCATAGTTAACTTGTGTAATAGATGATGAATTGTCCTTTTGCTCTAAGAACATGCCTGCTGGCGAGTATGTTTGTGAATATATTTATGCTTATCCTGAATGCGTCTGCTCTCCCCACCTTTGTGTTAGTTTGGTCTCCTTATTTGCTTCTGTCTTGATCTGTGGTAGGGCAGATCGAGTGGTCCCATAAGAGGAAACCATGATTCATCATCTCTTTATGAGACAGTGGCACCGCCGCGCTCCAGGGTAGAGGAGCTGTCTTTGCTGTCGCGACTTCATGACCGCGTGAAGCAGCTGGAGTGTGAGTTGCCCCTGATCCGCGGTAACGCAGATGTGTGGAAGTCAAAGGCGGAAAAAGCCGCCGCCCGCGAGCAGTATCTGCTTGGCGAGGTGACGCAGCTGGGCGACCAGTTTAAGTGTTAGTTTGCTCGTCCTCATCTTTTCCTTTGTAGTTAGTCGCAGTGGTACGTTGTACTCATGTTGTTTGTGCCGCTTCGTGTAGTTGTTAGCGCACGCCATCCGCAGGAGGAGAGGGATAGGATTGCCATCCGCCTTCATGGTCTCACCCAGGAGCAACTCCAAGAGAGTGGATACTTCTGGGTGGATCATGATCGTGCGACTGCATTGGCGACCCTGCAGGATCGCACTTCGCGAGTGCTGGTCTTCCTGAAGAAGTTGTAGTCATGTTTGAAGAATATCTATCGGGAGATGTTCCCGTTGGATGACACGCCGTCAAGCCTGTTGGCTCTCCTGGACAAATTTCAAGATATGTCCGCGGTTCGCGAGTGCGTGAGGCAGCAGTTGGTGGCTGGTGCCAAGGCTGCCCTCTCGATGGTGCGATTGCACATGCCTGACGTGGATGTCGCCGTCGTAGCTTCCGGTCTGCCAGCACCGCCAGCCGGATCTGCTTGGAATATGGTGTCGCACTATCAAGCGGTGGACCGTCCAGCAAAGGAGATTGTCGACTTCTTCGAGGAGCAAACCAATGTTCTTCTGTTGCAGCAGTAACTAGATTTGTATCCTGCACATAAGTGTATTTGTGTTGCAAAGTTCATATATATTTGTGTGTAATTTATTGTTGAACGCGTACAAATAGCTTTTATAAGCGTAAGGTGTGTTGCACTATGCGAGTCCTTTTCGTTAGCCTGGCCATCCCTTTTATCAACCTGCCAGGTGCGTTGCAGCTGGGTTGAGTTTGCGTTAAGGGGTTCAATTGATGTGCCAGCTACTCAGGATGTCGCGTTTATTAGTTCGAGGAACAAATGTGTGTAGGGTGGCGTAGCCCCCGAGTATAATAGTAACAGAAGTGAAAAGAAAAACACAGAGTTTTGGAGCACTTAGCTTTTATTTATTTAGAGAACAGTACGAGGTACAATGTGTGGCTAAGTAGCCTTGGCTGGGTAGCCTTATTTGCGATGTAAAAGTAAAAACAGCTCGGGGTAGAAGCGTCGCAGTTGTGCGACGTTCCAAGGGTTGGAGTATGCGACTCCTGTTTCTAGGTCTTGAAGGCGATAGGCGCCACCTGGGATTACTTCTGTGACCAAGTATGGTCCTTCCCAGGGGGACTCGAGCTTGAGATGCCCCTGCTGCTTCAGTCGCAGGACCAGGTCACCTTCGACGAAGGATCTGGGGCGAAGCCTTCTACTGTGGTAGTTGCGTAGGTTTTGCTGGTAGATCGTGGATCTTTCTGCGGCAATTTCTCTCGCCTCGTCGAGGAGGTCGACGGAGTCTTTGAGTGCAAGAGATGACTCTTGTTCGCTGTAAGCGACTATGCACGGCGCCTTGTACCTTACTTCGGCGGGTAGTACTGCTTCTGCCCCGTGCACCATAAAGAATGGCGTGTAGCCTGTGGCGCTGTTTGGAGTTGTATGTAGGCTCCAGAGTACGGATTGGAGCTCATCTGGCCAGCAACCCGCGGCTTGTTCGAGTGGTCGAAGAAGTCGCTTCTTGATGCCGCTGCAGACGAGCCCGTTTGCTTTTTCCACCTGACCGTTGGTCTGTGGATGCGCGACTGAGGCATAACTGATGTTGATCCCCAGGTTTTCGCAGAATTCTTGGAACTCCTTGGATGTGAAGTTCGTCTCGTTATCAGTGATGATGCTGTGCGCCACGCCAAAGCGGTAGACGATGGACTCGAAGAACTTGACTGCGCTGTGCCCTGATTGCTTGGTTACTGGCATGGCCTCGATCCACTTGGTGAATTTGTCGACTGCGACCAAGAGGTAGACGTATCCTCCTTGCGAGGACCTTGGGAGTTTGCCAACCATGTCGAGACCCCACTGGGCGAAGGGCCAGGCCAATGGAATAGGCCGTAGTTCTGCGCCTGGTGCGTGTGGCTTGTCGGTGAATCATTGGCAAGCGTTGCATTTTTGGACTATGTCCTTGGCGTCGCGCATGGCCGTGGGCCAGTAAAATCCAGCTTGTAGAGCTTTGGCAACGAGGGCGCGACTGCCAGCGTGGTGTCCGCAAGTCCCCTCATGTATGTCGAGGAGGATTGCTCTTCCATCGGCTAGGGAGACACATCGTTGTAACACGCCTGTGATGCTGCGTTTGTACAGTTCGCCATTGATAACGGCGAATGCCTTAGAGCGTCACGCGATGTGCCGTGCGTCTGTCGGGTCGTCCGGTAGGCACTTGCTGAGGAGATATGTAATGTACGGCTGCATCTAGGATTGTTCGATCATCATGACGCTCATTGGCCCTTCGAGTCCTGTGTCTGGCTCCAAGTTTTTGAGTGCCATTGGCTCATTGGGTGGTGTAGCCCCCGAGTCTGTTGCTGCGCTTGTTTTCTTCTCTGCGGCCTTTGGCTTGATGGAGTGCTCGCAGATGCGCTCGAGAAATACCCCAGGTGGTATGGGGGCGCAGGTAGAGCCTATGTTGGCGAGTGCGTCTGCCTCCTCGTTGCTTTCGCGACCTACATGTCGCAACTCGCAACCATCGAAGTCTCCCTCGAGTGTATCGTAAAGGTCGCGGTATGCGATCATGTTGTCATTGAGTGCGTCGCACTCGTGCATTGTTTGGTTGACGACCAGCTTGGAGTCGCCATATATGATGAGCCTCTTTGCGCCGCAGGCTTTTGCCATCCTCATCCCGTGCAACAGGGCCTCGTATTCAGCCTCGTTGTTTGAGGCTGTGAA
The DNA here is from genome assembly GCA_910589775.1 of Avena eriantha. NCBI lineage: Eukaryota > Viridiplantae > Streptophyta > Magnoliopsida > Poales > Poaceae > Avena > Avena eriantha. Next base: position 116,708,714 of record OU342741.1, read on the forward strand.
CTGCATTCACAGGATGTATTTCAGCTTGTCTTCTTGAGGTGACGTCAATATGACACCTGCTCCTGCTCCGTCTTTCCGCTTGGATCCATCGAAGTGCATTGTCCAGAGGTAAGACATATCTGACTTGTCCGGGAGTTGGTTTTCCATCCAATGCACGAGAAAGTCAGGGAGAACTTGCGACTTGATTGCGTCGCGCTTTTTGTATGTGATGTCTCGTGGAGACAGTTCGATTCCCCAAAGCGCGACTCGTCCCGTGGCGTTGGGGCTATTGAGGATATGTCCCAATGGGGCGTCGCTGACTACCACGATTGGGTGTTCCTGGAAGTAATGGCGCAGTCGCCGGGCGGTCATGAAGACGCCGTACGCCAGCTTCTGGTAGTGCGGGTAACGCTGTTTTGTTGGCGTGAGGACCTCGCTGAGGTAGTATACCGAGCGTTGTACGCCATGGACCTTGTTTTCCTCGGCCCGCTCGACGACGAGCACTGTACTAACCACTTGGTTGCTAGCGGAGATGTATAGCAGTAGTGGCTCCCTTTCTCGTGGAGTCACCAGTACTGGCGAGGTGGATAACAGGTGCTCGAGATCTTCGAATGCTTCTTGCGCTTCCTTGGTCCACTCGAATTTGTCAGCTTTGCGGGGGAGCTGATAGAAGGGCAGTGCCTTTTCCCCCATTCGACTGATAAATCGACTGAGGGCCGTGATTCGTCCGGCTAGTTGCTGGACGCCTCATATGTTCTTTGGCTTCTCCATGGCCAGTATGGCCTTTATCTTTTTCGGGTTTGCCTCAATCCCTCTTGCGGAGATGAGATACCCGAGCATCTGCCCAGATGGTACGCCAAAGGCGCATTTGTCCGGATTGAGCTTAATCCGGTAACGATCGAGGTTAGCGAATGTTTCATGCAAGTCGTCGATTAGAGAGGCTTCCTCCTTGGTTTTGATTACTATGTCGTCGACATAGACTTGGATGTTGTGACCCAATTGCTCCTTGAGGCAAGCCTGCATGCACCGCTGGTAGGTGGCTCCCGCGTTTTTTAGCCCGAAGGGCATTGTGTTGTAGCAGAACACACCAAAGGGCGTTGTAAACGCGGTCTTCTCCTGGTCTTCCTCCTTCATTTGAATTTGATTATAGCCTGAGTAGGCATCGAGGAAGCAGAGGCGCTCGCATCCAGCGGTGGAGTCGATGATTTGATCGATTCGTGGTAACGGGAAGTGATCCTTTGGGTAGTGCTTGTTTGAAGAAGTGAAGTCCACGCACATCCGTAGGATATCCGTGTCCTTTTTTGGCACCAGCACCGTATTGGCGAGCCAAGTGCTTTCCTTGATCTCGCGTATGAATTTGGCCTCGAGGAGTCTGGTGATCTCCATGGCAACTGCCTGCACTCGTGGCTCAGACAGTCGCCTGATTGTTTGCTTGACTGGCCTTGCGTCGGGGTTGATGTTGAGTGCGTGCTCAGGAAATTCCCTGGGAACTCCTGGCATGTCCGCAGGACACCAGGCAAAAATTTCCCAGTGCTCACGGAGGAATTCGACGAGCGCGAGTTCCTATGCGGGACTCAAGTTGTTGGCGATGAGGGCCGTTTTGGCGGGATCTGTCGGATGGACCTGCACCTTCTTTGTGTGCACAGATGAGTCGAAGGAGAGATCAGGTGAGCTTGGCCTGCTCGGGGGAGGCAGGCTGTTGTCTGTCGTCTCCTTCAATCGCGCGAGCTCCTCCTGCATGCCGAAGGACTGGGAGATTTTGTTGAATTCCCTGTCGCAACTGTCAGATCGCTCAAAGCTTCCGTTGATCGTGATGACGCCGTTGGGACCTGGCATATTCATCTGCAGGTAGGCGTAGTGGGGTACCGCCATGAACCTAGCGAACGCGAGGCGTCCGAGGATGCAGTGGTATTGTGAGGGCCAGTCGACAACCTCAAAATCGATGCGCTCGCACCGGAAGTTCCTTGGTGTACCGAATATGACGTCGAGGTTGATTTTGCCCAGGGGATATACGCCTTTCCCTGGGACGATGCCGTGGAACGTTGTGTCCGATGCCTCCAAGCAAGTTAGAGGGATCCTCATTGCTCGCAAGGTACTCGCGAATATGAGGTTGATGCCGCTTCCGCCGTCCATGAAGACGCGACTCATGTCGAAGCCTCCAATTTGCACCTCGAGTACGAGGGGGCAATGGCCTGGGCGAGGTACTTGAGGCGGGTGGTCTCGTTTATTGAAGGTGATGCACGACTCACTGCCACTGAGGTACTCAGTGGTGGATGGTGGTGAGTACGTGGCCAAGTTGACTGGTTGTTGAGGAGGTACATGGCGGTTCGGGGATCTCCAGCCGGTGGCTGGTTGTTGAGGAGGTACATGGTGGCTGCTGTCACCGCAGCCTCCGGCGTCCTAGGGACCACGTTGCCTCTCGTGTCGACTGTCATAGAGCCGAAGTCGAGGACTTTCGCGGCGTCTATGCGCTCTTGCTCGGTGAGGTGAGCCATTCGCGACTGCCTCTTCTTGGCGATGTACTCGTTGCCTCGTGAGGAGGATCCTCCGTAGGCGGAGAGCCCAGCGCGACGAAGGCTCGACTCGTCCGCCGCCTTTTTACGCGCCTCAAGTTGCGCGATTGCTTGTTTTTGGCGCGTGAACTCCTATTTTAGGAGCCAGTGGTAGCCCATCAGTAGTTCCTGCGGGGACCCAAGGGGTAGCGGTGTACCTCGTAGGGCCTCGCGGCAGCGCTCCCACTCTTGCTCGTTGAGCTTGATTACGACGTGTTCGCCGGTTTGCTCATTGATTATACTGGGAGGTTCGACTGCTCCCCCGTTGGCGCCGTTATCGCCGTTGCCGCCGTTGGCGCGATTGGCGGAGGTGTCGCCTGCGTTAATGACGGCGCACATGAAGTGATTGGGGAAGCTGCTGCTTCCATAGCTTTCAGATTCAGAACCATAGGTTCCATCTTCTGTGGCCAGATCGCTCAGATCGGAGTCGTGACTGCTGTCGCTGATCGTGTTCCCGACTGCCACCAGAGCATTGAGCTCACTGAGGGTGCCGATTGATGGAGGGAACCATGATGCCGGGGCAATCGTCAGTGTCGTCGGTTGATCAGGCATGCGAAGCGTGCCCATCTGACCAACTTGGAAGCGGAAGTTCCCAATCGCCAGGCTGATTCCGTCGCCCACGGATTCGAAGGCCGAGCGGGTGGCCGGCATGTGGACGGTGAAGTCAGAGGCGCCGAAGAGCTGGCGAATCTCCACTGTTGCGGAGTTGTAGATCGTAGTATATGGGGTCGAAGGAGCCGCAACATCAGCACTCCCAGTTCCCACAGACGGCGCCAATTGACGAGGGTTTAACTCATCAATGCCCATTGTTATGGACTTGGGTTTTGGAGAAGGAGGGAGTGCTGGAGACATCTATCGGCTAGCAAACAAGCACACAGGGGACAAAGGATTTACCCAGGTTCAGGCCTCGTAGAGGTCCCTACTCCTGCTTGTCTGCTCGTGGAATTATCGAAGGAGTCGAAAGTTACAATGGTGCGCAGATGCAATCTGGCGAGAGTTGTGGAAACAAGGGTTGCATGTGTCCTCCTCGCCGCCCCCTCCTAGCCCTTATATAGATAGGCTAGGTCTTGGGTACCAGGTCGAGTCGGTTACAAGTTAGGATTTTCCCCTTCAAACTTTATATCTTTAGCTTCTTCTTGTCTCTCAAGCAATCGAGAGTCCGCAGGTCACTTGAGTCTTTTCATCTAGGCCTTGGCGACACCGTGGGCCTGTACGTATTTAGACCGTATATACCAAGCTCGAGTACCTGCAGGGTATACCCATGTCAGCGGCACTCCCCCAATCTTGGATCAAACCAAAGGGATGCCAAACCTGATGACGAATTACTCCTTTGGTGGTGGTGGAATCCTTTTGATGAGCTCTTTGATCAGTTTCCCCAAGTCTTCAATCTCGAAGGTGAGATTACGAATAAGCTACGAGTTTTGCTCAATGTGGCTCATGATCATGTCGGGTTGAGAATCCCAGCTCTTGTGATTCTTTCCCCACTCTACCTCCTTGAAGTCTTCTCTCCCTGCATAGCTAGAACGAGGAAAATCCCAATTGGTGGGTAATTTCCCCTTGGGCATATTCTGGTATTGATGCTCATGGATAAGAGTATGGAAAGGATTCTTGGTGCGTGGAGGAAGTGACCAGGGATCTGAATGGTGATGAGGAGGCTTCCCTCCAATGGCTGGATTTGCCACCACTCCAATGCTTGCAACGGTAGTGCCGGTGTGCTTTGCCTCCTCTTCACCTTCACTCTTGATCTCCTTCTCCTGCCCGGGGTCTTGGAGGTCTTCCTCCATAGGCTCCTTCCCTTTATCCTTGGCAGACACCATTGTGCTTCTAAAACCTTCAAAGAGTATGTCCTGGCAGAAACAAATCGAAACAAAAACATGACGAAAACACGATATACGAACCTCAGAAGATCCGGGGGGTTATATATTACGAATTTTCGTATGAAAAGGAAGGTACTGGAAGAAAACAGGTCAAAGGCGGAGTCTGGGGTGGACTCACCACCTGGTGGCGCGGCCAGGGGTGGGCCCATGCCACACAGGGTGGTGTTAGCCACCCTGGCTCCGTTTCCGTCCCTTTTTCGCTTCGTAGCTTTCCTTATTGACTAAAAACTGCAAGCATATAGTTGGATAGTATTTTCGCGGAACTTTTCTTACCAGAACTGTTATCTATTTGAAAACAGACTCTGCAGGTCTCTGAATTTGGTATCTAGTAGATTCTTCTGGAGTCATCACTTGAATAGCATCAATATCTTCATATTCATACACTTATTACTTGAGTCATAAAACCCTTCTCTTCCTTATTACACCATTATCTCCATTACCTGGAAATTTCTTTCACACAAAACTTCACACAATTCTCATTAGCAACATTAGTGTAAGTGAAGTGATAGAACCTTTTGTGTCCAAATTCAACTGAAAACCATCAAAACAAAAGCTACTGTAGCAACTCCTTCCGAAAACCCAAAAATAATTCAAAAAGGAAATTAAATAAAGAAGCAAATGTAAGAGTGGCAAAATCTGTCAAAACAGACCAGCATGTAAAGATTATTTTTTTATAAAATCTTCTGTTGCTCAAATCAAAAAGTGCAACACTAATGAAAGTTAAATAACAACCTGGGGCAGAAGCACAAAAAATTACAGCTCAATCCGACATACAGAGATCTCTCACGAATTTTTACGGTGAAGCACAAAAATCTGTTTCAGGACAACAACTTCCCCAAATCTTACTTCTCTCTCATTAGAGGTTGATCTTGACACAAAAACCAAACAAAACGGATAAGGAGAGGTTATTACCTAAGTAATAACTTCCAAGACTCAAAGAAACAAAAACAAACTGAAAGCAAAACAAATTGGGTTGTCTCCCAAAAAGCTCTTTCTTTATAGCCATTAAGATGGGCATGATAATTTTGAAGATGCTCACTCAGGAATATGAATTGAACTGAAAGAGAGCATTAAGAAGCAAACACACACACACACATTTAAGTCTAACCGACTTCCTATGCAAGGGAATTTTTTAAACAAACAAGTTGTTGAAACCAGAGGCAACTTGCATAAGAAGGCAAAACAAGTGCAACATAAAAACTTTCAGCATAAAACGAGGAAACTTGATATTATTGAGATACATAAGAACACTTTTCCCTCTCTCATAATAACTTTCAGCATCATGCATAAACTTAACAATATAGCTGTCACAAGGGCCATCATAGCAATGATCACATATTCTAACAGAAAACGCAGGAATACTAGCTCTCATAAAACTACTTTGTGAAACAATATTAGAGGTATCCTTACAAAGGATAGTGTGTCCCTCTTCTTCATACTTAGTGACAAAGTCTTTCACATTTGCTATTATAGGTTCATCAACCATTTATTTATCAGGTTCAACAGCTTTATTCATACTTTCATCTACCATACTAGCCATCATAGAATGTTCCTTTATCTTAACTGGGAAAGGCATTTTCTCAATATAAGGTTCAGGTAAAACATGATTAGCTGTATAAACTTCAGTATTTCTTGAAGGAACACTCTTAGCAATATCTTTATAAGGTTCATGATACTTATTCCACTTCTTTTTAGGCACTTCAATATATGAAGCAAAAGCCTTAAAATAAGAAGCAATAGCTTGAGAGTCTAGACCATAAGCATTTTTAATATTTTGAAAGTCATCAGTTCCCATAAAAGATTCAATGCATTCATAATCATAATTTATACCTAACTTTCTACCTTTGTCATTCTCCCAAGCTTCCGCATTGTCTTGAATACGGTCCAGAAGATCCCATTTAGCTTCTTCTTCCATGCGAGTGAATGATCTAGCGCAAGAAGCATCCAATAAATCCTTGTCATGTAGAGGGAGCCTTGCATAAAAGTTATTGATTATAATATTGTTGGGGAGCTCATGAATGGGACATTTGAGCATTAGTAACTTCAATCTCCCCCAAGCTTGAGCTGTACTCTCTCCATCAAGAGGCCAAAAGTTGTATATTTGATTCCGATCTTTATGAATCTCACTAGGAGGATAAAATTTTGAGTAAAAGAGAGGCACTATTTCCTCCCATTCCAGAGTTTGACCATTCTTCAGCAGCTTATACCATTCCTTAGCTCTTCCTTTTAGCGATAATGAGAATAACTTATTCTTAACTTGATCTGTAGTAATACATGCACACTTGAACAACCCGCATCATTCATGTATAAAGAGCAAATGATCACCGGGATGGACCGTTCCATCCCCAACATAGTAGTTATCCATAACACGATCAATAATTCTTGTAGGTATTTTGAAAACATCATTCTCAGCAGGTGGTGGCTTATCTACTACCTTAGCAGTGGTAGTAGCATTACCAAATAAGAAACTCAGCAAATTATCCATAACGAAAATAAAGCAACTAACAGAAGTAAACAATACTCACAGTAGAAGTTTCCTTTACCAGTTCCACTCTCCAATAGCGCTTCACTCCCTGGCAACGGCGCCAGAAAATAGTCTTGATGACCCACAAGTATAGGGGGTGAATCGCAGTATTTTCGATAAGTAAGAGTGTCGAATCCAACGAGGAGCAGAAGGTGCCGGCTAGTGGTATGGATCAGGAATTCTCTACAAATACTTAGCAAACAGATTTTTAGGGGTTTTTCATAAAGCAAGTAAACAAAGTATGAGTAAATAAAAGACAGTAGGAATAAATGCAGCAAGTGGCCCAATCCTTTATGCAGCAAAGGACAAGCCGGTTGTATTACTTAAGATGACCAAACGTTCTCGAGGACACATGGGAAGACTGTCAAGTGCTTTCGATTCATATAGTTGATTAATCTTCTTTAGCTTGCTAAGTGTTGTGTGGGTGAACCTGTGCTAATGTACCGACCTTCCTAGGACTAATACATACTTGTGATTAAACCCCTTGCAAACATTCGTAAGTACAAGGAAGTAATTAAGGTAGAAACCTAACCACAACTTTAAACTGTAAGACCCTTACGTCCCTTTTGCAATGGTTTCCTAACGGAGGTTTAGGTTTCTGTCACTCCGGCAACCCCTACGATTAGTAGCCAAATACACAATGCATTCCCCTAGGCCTTGATGACTCAATGCACGGCACCCAGAAAAGTGCTTGGTGCGTGGTGTTGATGTAGAGCTCGTTGGGAACCCCAAGAGGAAGGTATGATGAGCACAGCAGCAAGTTTCCCTCAGTTATGAAACCAAGGTTTAATCGAACTAGTAGGAGCAAGGAAACACCTCAAAGGTGTTACTAGCTGAGCTTTGGCAGGGCGCACTACCGGTGCTTGTAGCAACGTGGAGACTTGCACAACACAACCACATAACTTTGTCCCCAACTTGCGATGAGGTTGTCAATCTCACCGTGTTTTGCGGAAAACAATGGATTAAACGTATCGAATGGAAAGAAGTAAAAGTTTGCAGAAAGTAAACACAAAAAGTAAACAGTTTGTAGATTGTATGTAAAGAAAGAGGACCGGGATCCATAGTTCACTAGAGGTGGCTCTCCTTAGATAGATAACATGCTGGGTGAACAAATTACAGCGGGGCAATTGACAAACACCGAGAAAGCAATACACGCATATACTAATCATCTTGACTCCTTTGAGACTTGATTGGGCATTACAACATTATACATAGACCGCCATCCAACTGCATCTATGACTAATAATCCACCTTCAGGTTATCATCCGAACCCCCTCCAGTATTAAGTTGCAAGCAACAGATTAGTGCTTTACGAACTGCGTGTAAAGTAAACAATACGATTGTTCTATGAACAAAGGATTGCTGTTTTCTCCCTAGTAGCAACAGCACATCTATACCTTAGAGATTTCTGTCACTTCCCCAGATTACCAGAGGCATGAACCCACTATCGAGCATAAATACTAACTCTTGGAGTTGCTAGCATCTACTTGGCCAAGATAGCTACTAACAATGGAAAGCATGCAAGATCTCAAATAACAAAGACATGATAGAATCAATAATCAATCTGAAATAGCATCTCAATATCCATAGGATCCCCGCAAACACAACATGCAGAATTACAAATAGATGATCTTGATCATGAACGGAGCTCACAAGATCTAGACATGAAAGCACAAAGGAGGAGAACCAGCCACCTAGCTACTACATGGATCCGTAGTCCAAGGAGGAACTACTCACGCATCACACCGGAGGCTTGCATGGTGACGAAGAAGGCTGATGACCCACAACTATAGGGGGTGTATCGCAGTATTTTGGAGGGAAGTGAAACCCAATTTATTGATTCGACACAAGGGGAGCCAAAGAATATTTATCAGCCTTAACAACTGAGTTGTCAATTCAGCTGCACCTCGAAACAATCTTGCTCACAGCAGTTTATCAGTAGCAACAGTTTTGGAGTAGGAATAGCAAAGTAACAGTAGTAGTAAAGCAAAGACAGTAGTAACAAAAGCAGTAAACAGTGGGATTCGAGTGCGGTAGGCATAGCCATGGATAGACGGGCGTTGCATGGACAAGACAATTCACATAGCAATCAGAACATAGGGCAATTGCAGATAAATAAGATAAAGCACCCAAGTACTAGACAATCCTAGGCATGTGTTCCATATATAGTCATACGTGCTCGCAATGAGAACTTGCACAACATCTTTTGTCCTGTCAGCCCGTTTGCAGCGGGGCCTCTAGGGAACTACTGGCAATTAAGGTGCTCCTTTTAATAGAGCACCGGAGCAAAGCATTAACACTCCATGAACACATGTGATCCTCACATCAAAGCCTTTCCCTTCCGGTTATCCCGATTTCTGTCACTTCGGGGCCATAGGTTCCGGACAACGACGTGTGTATACAACTTGTAGATGAGACCAGAAAAAATACTATCATAATGAATCAATAATAAGTTCAGATCTGAAAAACATGGCACTCGGGCCCTAGTGACAAGCATTAAGCACAACAAGTCGCAACAAAGTCATAAAGCACTAATAAAAGATACTAGGCACCATGCCCTAACAATCTGATGCCATTACATGAACGATCTCATCCAATCCCTACCATCCCCATAGCCTACAGCGGGGGATTACTCACTCATAGATGGGGAAACATGGATGGTCGATGAAGATGATGGTGGAGATCGATGGAGATGGCTCCGGGGGCACTTCCCCGTCCCGGCAGGGTGCCGGAACAGAGACTTTCTGTCCCCCGAATCTCCCCTTCGGTGTGGCGGCGCAGCAGAACTTTTCGTGGAAAAACGTCGAACCCCCCAGAGTTTTTAGGTCAGAAGGCTTCTTATAGGCGAAGAGGGAGACCGAGGGGGTGCCTAGGGCCACCACACCATGCCCTGGCGCGGCCAGGCCCAGCCCGCGCCTGGGGGGTGTGGCCAGCCCCTGGCCCTCCTTCGTCTCGTATTCTGGCTCCTGGAGTCTTCTAAAAAAATAGGCACTTTGGCTTTTCTCCCGTCCAATTCCGAGAATATTCATTTTCTGACTTTCCTGGAACCAAAAACAGCAAAAAACAGGCAGCTGGCACTGTGGCTCTTGTTAATAGGTTAGTCCAAGAAATCATGAAAATTACTCTAAAGTGTGGACAAAACACAAGAAAGTGGATAAAACCAAGCATGGAGCATCAAAAAAATTTAGATACATTTGCAATGTATCAACATCCCCAAGCTTAACTCCTGCTCTTCCTCGAGCAGGTAAGTCATAAAAAGAAAGAATAATTTTTGAGGTGACATGCACCATCAAAGACTTGATCAAAGTATTCATAAAACATTCAAAGCTGGGATCATAGTACTTCAATCATAACATGAAAGACAAAGTTCTAGCAATAAGACAAAGAAACTATGATGCAACATGAAAAGGCACAAACAAAAGATTCATGAATAATAATGCTTTGCAAGACGTTTGTTTGTTTCACATAAAGAAAACATAGCATAGTGGTAATCAGCTTGTCCCTCATAGAGTAGCAAATATAAATGCATAGGACACCTTCAAAGTTCACAAGAGTGACTAGATACAAATAGTTTAAAACAAGCAATATCAAGGTATGCATATATCAACAAGTCTTGGGACAATGCACATAGAACTAAGAATGGCCACTATGCTCTCAATAAAGTGCTCAAAGAATAAGTGGAGACTCAACAAGTAAAAGAAAAGGTTTTGCATAGTTTGAAAGGCTTCCAAATGCCGAAAGTATGGTACTCATTAGCTTTGAGCTCTCATTGCCCCTGTCATAAGCATCTTTAATGTGGTTAAGGTGAAAGTGAGGTCCAATCTGAGTTATATGCTTGATAGACTATAAACTGAAAATCCCAAGTCCCTTGAGTACGAGGGCCGCTCCTCATGCTACTCAACTTAGTTACCGGTAAGTTCTTGTCATCGTAAATATGTGCATATCATTGAGAACCGCCAACGGGGTACCCCTTGCCCGATGATACGGAAGAATCCCCATATCAAAATGACAAGGCAAGCAGACAATGAGTATCTCAGCAATCTTCTTATTTACCATGGGAAAATGGTGCTTTTTTCTCTCTTTCCTCTTTTCATAAATCTTTTTTTTCTCAATAGCTATCTCTCTCTTTTTTTATAAGAACAATGCTTCCTAGATGCTCGTTATGGTTACGCTGCAGGTTTCCACCATGTCAGCATGGATTAGACCAGCGGCCCAGGCATTTCTCTAACACACATACATAACTCCATGGACTTACAAGCTCCCCTTTTATTTCACACCGACGACATCCGCAAACAAAAGAGCAAGGTATCAACTGGGTATATATTTACAAGTGTTGAAAGCGTTCCCCGTGACAACACGGTTCTGCTAATCCCCAGCCTATAATTTGCAAGCACATAACTTTCATGGAGAGTTCACAATGGTTCAGGTTTATTAAGTGCAGGAAATAAAGTGTGCCATCAAGTTCGTGAGAGCTTTAAAAACTAACTTTCTTAAAACAAGCAAACATTTTATTCGGAAGAAAACAAGGCATATTGAATATGCACGGAAGTAGAAAATGATGCTAATAGGTAGGTATGGTGGACACTTTGGCAATATTTGGTTTAAGGGAGTTGGAAACTTGAGTAAAACATACTCAGTGTAAGTGAAGGCTAGCAATAGTAAGGGAGCGACAAACGAGAGAGCAATAATGGCCATAATCATGCAGAGCGACAAAACATCATTGATCAAAGCATAAAGTGATACTACAAGTTGAAAACTAAAGGATCATAAAGGCTTATGGTGACTTGAGATAGTCATAACATGGTGTGAGCATGCGCCAAGTCAATCCAAATAAAGCATCAAAGGAGAATACCACTATACTATGCTTTAATATGCTAAAACAACGCATGATTAATCCAAGGCACATTAAGCAATCTCAATTGTTTATAACAAGTCATGCTACAACAAAGAATACTAAGCATAAAGCCAAAACAATATCAAGCATGGCATGACAAAGCATAGGCCACAGTCGAAAACAAGCTCTCTTTACCACTTAAGCATGAGCTTTCCTACTCTTTTCCAAACCAAACCAGACTATTTGAACACCAAAGTATGAAAGGCGAGGTCCAACCAATTTATTCAGAAAACTAAGCAAACCACGCAAACTAAAAAACCAAAACGGAAATGAAAAAGAAGACGCTCAAAGAACAATACAACTGTGCATGAAACAATAAAAATGAAGTGTTTGGAAGAAACCTGGGATTTTTATTGATGAAGAAGGGGATGCCTTGGGCATCCCCAAGCTTTTACGCTTGTACTTCTTGGATATTTCTTGGGGTGACACGCGTGGCATCCCCAAGCTTGAGCTTTAGTCCATCCTTCATCTCATTACTCATTCCTTCCATACACCTGAAATTTTTCCTTCATACAAAACTTCACACAATCTTTATTAGCAACATTAGTGCACTTAAGATAAATAAGTCTTAAGGTTCAGTTCTAACACCAATAAACTTCCATTAGAACACTAGCTACTGTAGCACTTTCCTCAAAAAGCTCAATTCCCCAAAAGAACTCAAAAAGGAACCAACAAGAAGCAAATGCAGAAAATGGCAGAAATCTGTCAAAAAGACCAGCAGGTAAATACGATTTTTTAGAAGACCTTCTGTTTCTCAAATCAAAAATATTGAACTAACGAAAGTTAGATAACAACCTGGGTCAGAAGCACAAATAATTACATCTCAATCCGACATACAGAGCTCTCTCACGAAATTTTACGGTGAAGCATAGAAATCTGTTTTGGGACAGCAACTTTCCCAATCATTACTTCTCTCTCATTAGAGGTTACTCTTGGCACAAAAAGCAAATAAAAAGGATAAGGAGCGGTTACTCACCTAAAACTTTTGGATTATCTCACAATAAGTACTTTTCTTTAACGCCTTTAAGTTAGGCATAAGCAAAAACTTAAATGGATAGAATAGAAGTAAGCGGAGATAATCATAGTGAAAACATTGTTTTATTCAATGAAATCCTTTTGTTAATAAGGTTGATCAAGTCTTGCTACCAAAACAATTGCATATGAGACAAAACTTTGTATTCCACTAATAATTATGTTACCTCAACCTTGATAGCAATGGTCCCAATCATAATAGTTTCGATTTTTTTCTCTTGGTATGGGAGAATATATTTCTCCAACTTGAATGCCCTCAACATGTTCAATTGAATTCAAAACAATAAGTCCTATCAATCTTCTTGGGGAAATAGATAGTATGTTCCTTGTCATTGACATTGAAGGTCACCTTCCCTTGATTATAATTAATAACAGCTCCTGCAGTATTTAAGAAAAGGTCTCCCAAGAATAATAAACATATTATCATCTGCAGGCATAAAAGTTTGAGAGGATGCTCTCATAAGGAATATGAGTTGAAGTAAAAGAGAGCATCAAGGAGCAAATTCAAAACACATTTAAGTCTAACCCACTTCCTATGCATAGGAATCGTGTAAGCAAATAAATTCACAAAGAACAAAATGACAAGCATAGGAAGATAAAACAAGAGTAATTTCAAAACTTTCAGCACATAGAGAGGTGTTTCAATACCATGAAAACTTCCACAACCATATCTTCCTCTCTCATAATAATTTTCAGTAGCCTCATGAAGAAATTCAACAATATAACTATCACATAAAGCATGCTCTTCATGATCTACAAGCACTAGAGCTTTATTATAAACATTTTCAAGAGAAACCTCAGGAACATAACATTCATTCTCCTTTAGTAAGCAAGGGGGACAATCAAATAATGTAAGGGATAAAGAGTTACTCTCATTAGAAGGTAGGCATGGGTAGCTAATCCATTCTTCCTCCTTTTGTTCATCACTCTCCTCCGCTTTTTCATCTAATGAGATTTCAGGTTCATCAAATTCTTCTTCCATAGGATCCTGCAAGGCATTAGTCTCTTCCATTTGTGGAAAGCATCTATTAAAATATTCAAGAATATAGCCATTTTCATCCTTGTAATTATCAAAGCAAAATTTAAGTATACCATACACCTCATATTTTTAAGGTGAATCATCAATATCTTCAAGCAAACTAGCAAGTTCAAAAGCACCCTTCCAAGCAATAAATTCTTCAATTTGTTCCGCATCATAAAAGTCATAAATTCCTTTAGCATAGGAAGATATGGTATCATTATCACTATACTCACATTGAAAAGGGAGGTGTTTATACCTCTTTCTGCAACGAGATTTATCACAGCAATAAGTAACATTATAAGTAGAGCACACGTTTCTAGCAATGGTATACAATTTATCAATTTGTTCCCATAAGTGTTTCCCTTTTGTGCTCCTTATAATAATATTTTTGATATTCCGTGAACCCACCTTGCCAATAAGCTTCAGTTTCAAAGAAACCAACCATTGACAACAAGCATGATAAAGCAAGACAATAACAGACCAACGAAAATAACAACTAGAGTAGGAACTACTTTTTTTATTTTTTTGATAAAGAAACAAGCAAACAAGGAGAAAGATAAACTTAGCTTGAACAATAGTGATTCCAAGTGAACTTGATAAATAAAGCTATGCTCCCCGGCAACGGCGCCAGAAAATAGTCTTGATGACCCACAAGTATAGGGGGTGTATCGCAGTATTTTCGAGGGAAGTGAAACCCAATTTATTGATTCGACACAAGGGGAGCCAAAGAATATTTATCAGCCTTAACAACTGAGTTGTCAATTCAGCTGCACCTGGAAACAATCTTGCTCACAGCAGTTTATCAGTAGCAACAGTTTTGTAGTAGGAATAGCAAAGTAACAGCACTAGTAAAGCAAAGATAGTAGTAACAAAAGCAGTAAACAATGGGATTCGAGTGCGGTAGGCATAGGGATGGATAAACGGGCGTTGCATGGACAAGACAATTCACATAGCAATCAGAACATAGGGCAATTGCAGATAAATAAGATAAAGCACCCAAGTAGTAGACAATCCTAGGCATGTGTTCCATATATAGTCATACGTGCTCGCAATGAGAACTTGCACAACATCTTTTGTCCTGCCAGCCCGTTTACAGTGGGGCCTCTAGGGAACTACTGGCAATTATGGTGCTCCTTTTAATAGAGCACCGGAGCAAAGCATTAACACTCCATGAACACATGTGATCCTCACATCAAAGCCTTTCCCTTCCGGTTATCCCGATTTCTGTCACTTCGGGGCCATAGGTTCCAGACAACAACGTGTGTATACAACTTGTAGATAAGACCAAAAACAATACTATCATAATGAATCAATAATAAGTTCAGATCTGAAATCATGGCACTCGAGCCCTAGTGACAAGCATTAAGCACAACAAGTCGCAACAAAGTCATAAAGCACTAATAAAAGATACTAGACACCATGTCCTAACAATCTGATGCCATTACATGAACGATCTCATCCAATCCCTACCATCCCCATAGCCTACAGCGGGGGATTACTCACTCATAGATGGGGGAAACATGGATGGTCGATGAAGATGATGGTGGAGATCTATGGAGATGGCTCCGGGGGCACTTCCCCGTCCCGGCAGGGTGCCGGAACAGAGACTTTCTGTCCCGCGAATCTCCCCTTCAGTGGTGGCAGCACAGTGGAACTTTTCGTGAAAAACGTCGAACCCCCTAGAGTTTTTAGGTCAGAAGGCTTCTTATAGGTGAAGAGGGAGACCGAGGGGGTGCCTGGGGCCACCACACCATGCCCTGGCGCGGCCAGGCCCAGCCCGCGCCTATGGGGGGGTGTGGCCAGCCCCTGGCCCTCCTCCGTCTCGTATTCTGGCTCCTGGAGTCTTCTGGAAAAATAGGCACTTTGTCTTTTGTCCCGTCCAATTCTGAGAATATTCATTTTCTGACTTTCCTGGAACCAAAAACAGCATAAAATAGGCAGCTGGCACTGTGGCTCTTGTTAATAGTTTGTCCAAGAAATCATATGAAAAGTACTCCAAAGTGTGGACAAAACAGAAGAAAGTGGATAAAACCAAGCATGGAGCATCAAAAATTATAGATACATTTGCAATGTATCAAAGGCCTCCAGGGTGAATTCCCCTCTCTGGCAGGGTGCCAGGAAGAGCTTTAGATCCCTCCCGATCTAGGGATGGAGATGACGGCGGCTACAGACTCTTTCGTGGATTTTTGATCGGGTCCTTAGGGTTTTCGTCTCGAGGGCAATATATAGGCGGAAGGAGAGGCCGAGGGGGTGCCTGGGCTGGCCACACAACCCCCTAGCGCAGGCGAGGCCTGGCCACACGGCCAGGTGGTGTGGCCGCCCTCTAGCCCTTCTCCGTCTCGTATTGTGGCACTTGATCACTTCCGGAAAAATAGGCACTTTGGCTTTTGTCCCGTCCAATTCCGAGAATATTCATTTTCTGACTTTCCTGGAACCAAAAACAGCAGAAAACAGGCAGCTGGCACTGTGGCTCTTGTTAATAGGTTAGTCCAAGAAATCATATGAAAAGTACTCCAAAGTTGGAACAAAACACAAGAAAGTGGATAAAACCAAGCATGCCGTGATTCAGGAAAACCGATGGGCTTAAGGTCAGGAATAAAGTCAACACAAAACTCAATGACCTCCTCTGTTCCATATCCCTTTGAGATGCTTCCTTCTGGCCTAGCACGATTATGAAAATATTTCTTTAAGACTCCCATGAACCTCTCAAAGGGGAACATATTGTGTAGAAATACAGGATCGAGAATGTTAACCTCTTCGACTAGCTGAACTAGGAGGTGCGTCATAATATTGAAGAAGGATGGTGGGAACACCAACTCGAAGCTGACAAGACATTGGACCAAATTTTTGTAATCTTGGTAGACTATCTAGACTGATTAACTTCTGCGAAATTGCACTGAGAAACGCACATAGCTTCACAATGGGTAGTCAAACATTTTCTGGCAGGAGTCCCCTCAATGCAATCTGAAGCAACTGGGTCATAAGCGCGTGGCAGTCATGAGACTTTAGGTTTTAAATTTTTTTTCTCTGCCATATTTATTATTCCTTTTATGTTCGACGAGAAACCAGACGGGACCTTGATACTGTAAAGGACTTCAAAAAAGATTTCCTTCTCTTCTTTGGTAAGAGCGTAGCTGGCAGTACCTTCAAACAACTCTGGATGCATGCCGTCTCGGTCTTTTGTACGTTGTTGGTCCTGCCGTGCTTCCGGTGTATCTTTGCTCTTCCCATACACGTCCAAGAAGCGTAGTAGCGTCATGCAAAGATTATTCGTCACGTGCATCACGTCAATTGCAGAGCGAACCTCTAGGACTTTCCAATAGGGTATCTCCCAAAATATAGATTTCTTTTTCCACATGGGCGCGTGTCCGACATCATCCTTTGGAACAAATTTTCTACCAGGACCCTTTCCAAATATTACTTTTAAATCCTTTACCATATCAAATACATCATCACCAGTACGGTGGATAGGCTTACACCGGCTGTCTGCCTCACCATTGAAATGCTTACCTTTCTTTCTTAGGGTGTGCGTGGGCGGAAGAAAACAACGATTCCCCAGGTACATATTCTTCTTACATTTATCCAAATATATACTTTCAGTCTCATTTAAACAATGTGTGCATGCATTGTATCCCTTGTTTGTCTGTCCTGAAATGTTACTAAGAGCAGGCCAATCATTGATTATTATGAACAAAAACGCTCATAGGTCAAATTCCTCCTGCTTGTTCTCATCCCACACACATACACCTTGTCCGTGCCACAACTGTAAGATTTCTTCAACTAATGGTCTTAGGTACACATCAATGTTGTTGCCGGGTTGCTTCGGGCCTTGGATGAGCACTGGCATCATAATGAACTTTCTCTTCATGCACAACCAAGGAGGAAGGTTATAGATACACAGAGTCATAGGCCAGGTGCTATGACTACAGCTCTGCTCCCCAAAAGGATTCATGCCATCTGTACTTAGACCAAACCATAAGTCCCTCGCGTCACCTGCAAAGTTTGGGAACTCTCTCTTGATTTTTCTCCACTGCGATCCATCAGTGGGGTGTCTCAACATCTCGTCTTTCTTACGGTATTCCATGTGCCATCACAACAACTTGGCATGCTCTTTGTTCCTGAACAAACGTTTCAACCGTGGTATTATAGGAGCATACCACATCACCTTGGCAGGAACCCTCTTCATGCGGCGCTCACCCTCAACATCACCAGGGTCATCTCGTCTTATCTTATACCGCAATGCAGTGCATACTAGGCGTGCATCCAAATTCTCGTACTCCTCGCCGCGGTAGAGGATGCAGTCATTAATGCATGCATGTATCTTCTGCACCTCTAATCCTAGAGGGCAGACAACCTTCTTTGCTTCGTAGGTACTAGCGGGTAGTTCATTACCCTTTGGAAGCAACTTCTTCATTATTTTCAGCAACTTTTCAAATCCTTTGTCAGTCACACCATTCTCTGCCTTCCATTGCAGCAATTCCAGTGTGCTACCCAGTTTTTTGTGCCCATCTTCACAATTTGGATACAACAATTTGTTGTGATCCTCTAACATCTGCTTGAACTTCAACATCTCCCTTTCTGTTACACATTCTTCCTGGGCATCAGCAATGGCCCGAGTAAGATCATCATCGGGCAAATCTGATGCATGTTCTTCATCTTCCTCTTCATCAATGTCTTCCATTGTAGTACCATCGTATTCATGGGACATAGTAGGGTAGTCGTTATCATTCTCTTCTTCTTCGTTGTCTTCCATCATAACCCCTCTTTCTCCATGCTTGGTCCAACAATTATAGTCGGTCATGAAACCGGACCGAAACAGGTGGTTGTGAAGGACTCTTGAGGAATAGTATTCCTTATGATTCCAACAGACACCACATGGACACGATATAAAACCATTCCGCTTGTTTGCCCCGGCCACAAGGAGAAAAGAATGCACGCCTTTAATGAACTCTCTAGAGAGTCGGTCAGCGTACATCCATTGCCGGCTCATCTGCATTATATAAGTAATTCAGTACATAAAACATAATCATGATGATAAAATTAGTACTGGTCTAAAAACAAAATTAAAGCCAACAACCGGGACTGAAGATATGATGAACCTTTAGTCCCGGTTGGAGGCACCAACCGGGACTAAATGTGGATGTGGCGACAACATGTCGACACTATGTTCTCAGTGGGCAACACTAAGCCAGTAAATGACGACACTATTTTGGGTGGGTGGCAGCACTAGGGGTGAGTGTGTCGACATTATGTCTTCAGTGCCCAACACTATGTTGTGCTTCTTAAGTTATAAATAGGTATGCATTCTTGTGAAGAACTGCAAGATGGTGTGCGAGACAAGGGACACCACTACGACGGAGCTTCTCGAAGATGTCTTAGGACCTCGTCCTCTGACATCTTTGAGGAGCTTGCCGTAGAGGCACTCTCTAATATGTGAAATTAGTTAGCTCCACCAGCATAGTGATCTAGATAGAGAAGATATAAATTGAAAGATGATGTGCGAGAGCAGGGACACCACTACGGCAGAGCTTCACGAAGATGTCTTAGGATCCCATCCTCAGACATCTTCGAGGAGCTCACCATAGAGGCACTTCCTAATATGTGAATTGTTTTGGTTACCTGGCGTATTAATCTATAGCTAGAGAAGTTATTAGCTCCAAGATGGTGGGAGAGGGACACCACTACGGCGGAGCTTCTCGAAGATGTATTAGGATCCTATCCTCAGACATCTTCGAGGAGCTCGCCATAGAGCAGCTTCTCGAAGATGTATTGTGATGTCTTCTTATCAAGCTTTTATGAATTAACCCTATCTACCACAAATCCATCTACAAGATCGAGCATGAAATGAGCAAATATAGCAATGAGAGTTCAAAGGATGAAGTTGCTCACCTTTTAGAACATTTGGATAGATGGAGCACCACAAAATATAGACAAATCTTGAGAGAAAATTAGGCATGAACTCGAGCTTGAAGCAAGAAAGAGAGAGGAGCCACCAGCTTGAAATGGTGGCTCAGGCAGGTGGGGGAAGAAGATATAGCTAGGCCTTTAGTCCCGGTTCGTGTCTAGAATCGGGACTAAAGGTCCACCTTTAGTCCCGGTTCGTATAACAATCCGGAAATAAAGGATCTGGCGCCCAACCTAGCCTGCCTGAAACCCTTTAGTCCCGGTTTGTTACACGAACCGGGACTAAAGGTCCCGTTCGAACCGGAACTAGTGCCTACCACCCCTGGGGCCAGATCTAGCCGTTGGGACCGGGGCATTAGTCCCGGTTTGTAGCAAAACCGGGACTAATACCTCTGAACCAAAGGTCCGTTTTCTACTAGCGTCTGCACCGACGGGATCGACGGCCAAGCACCATTTCGGCGGTGGTCGCGGCGGCCACGAAAGACGCGAGTACCATGGGGGCACTCACGGTAGCCTCCGACACCGTGGCGGCGGCCCATGTACTAGCCTTCACTGTAGTGGCAGCCGTCAAGGCGGCGAAGCCTGTGGTCAAGGTGAATGGCGCGTGAGCGTCCTCCAACTCCGCGTCGGCGGTGTGCGATAAAGCGGGAGCGACATAGGAACATGGCAAGAAAATCCGCAGAGCAAGGTGCTGATAACATATTGCAATGGAAAAGTAGACATAGAGAGTAGAGAATGAAATCGGTAGTCTTTAGTATTCATCATAGGCTAAGCCTTATATACTACTCCCTCCGTTTTAAAATATAAGATGTTTTAGTTTTATGAAGTAAATGTATCTAGACTATTTTTAGCACTCTATGTGGGTTCACTCATATTTAAAATGAATCTACACACTAAAAAAGTCTAGATACATTTTATTCACAAACCTAAAACATCTTATATTTTAAAAGGGAGGAACGGAGGGAGTACATGTGAGCATTTACAATCAAGAAATACTCGGTTCCTACAGCTGGTTCCGTGGAGACGCACTGGAATCATACATGTCGGTTCCAAGACTTGTGGAACTGCACGTTTGGTAATTTTAGAGGAGCGGGTATTATTATTCCAATAACCGTTTTAGTTATTTAATTTTAACGCTTAGGGCCTATAGGTAGACATGCATAAAAAACAGGAAAAGGGCGCGCACACACTACGGAAAAAAATGCCATTGCCATGTGCTAAATGGACTGGAACATGGCAAAGTTTATCTTTGTCATGTGCAACCTAGAAATCACACAACAAAGTACGCAAACACGGCAAATTTCTGAAAAATAACACGTCAAAGATAAAGGAACACGACAAAGAAAAACACTCGGCAAAGTTGACAGCAGCACACGGCGTATGTGTCATCACGGCAACAAGGTGGGACCCGTGACCCCACAGGTCCACTTGACGGGAATGAGCTAACGGCTGCAGACGGTGGCCTCTTTGCCGTGTGCCCTCGCAGGGCCTTTGCCTTGTGTATTCCACAGTATACATGGCAATTTTTTTTCCATTTTATCACATTACTCTTAGGAAAATCATAAAAAAATCATTCTAATTCCGAAAAATAGAAATAATATATAAAAATTTGCAGAAAAATAAGATCTATCTATCTGCACTCAAATATTATATATTTATATTGAATATGAATCTTCATGCTCGCAGTTTTGACCATAGTTTAAAACAGCCATAAAAAAATCAAAAATGATCGAAACAATGTAAAACCTTCGCGTGGAGTCATATTATGTGACATAGTTGCAAGAAAAAAATATCAAACATAGTATATTGATTATGTCTAAAAAAACCTTCACAAAATGACCTATCTCATTCGAGGATTCCTGGCTTTCGGTTTAAATGACCAATGTTATGGCTATAATTGCGACATAGTTTGTGATAATGTGCCCATATTATGCATGTATGTGCATCATGGGATGGCGAACAATGTTGCAGGAGGAAGTTTTCCTTTTTGTCGCCCGGAAAAGCCATTTTCTATTTTTGGAGCGTAAAAATCGGGAAGTTTTGTGAAGCAACACCAAATGTTCAATTCAAAAATGCTACCACCCCATTTAAAAAAAATACTAGACCACCTTATATGAATAATATCCCAACCAAGGATTTTAAAACCTTTTCGTCCACCCCTGGTGAAAAAGATAAATTTCTGCCGAATCGGTAGGAAGTGGGTCAGATATAAACTACAGGTACATGATCTGATGCTCATGATTTTTTACAAAAATCACTTTTAGGTTCACAATATGATGTTTCTTCAGAGATCCAATGCAAGTTTAGCGAGGCTCAGCCCCGAGTTAAGAATCTTCATGCCCGGCGTTCGATTAGGGTTTGATGATAGTTTCAAATGACCATAACTAAATCAAAAAAATTCAAAAAAATGCGAGACCTTCGCGTGGTGTCATATTTTATTTGTCGAATTCCGATTTATGGATTTAAATATATGAATTATTCCATATTAAATAGAAAAAGGCAAAAAAATAAACTCTTTTTATTTTTTATTTGGATTCAAGATTATTATTACTTATTCATTGTTGTCTACTTAAATAATTGTTTGGAATCTAAAACTAAGATGTGTGACATTATGGTCCAAGATTTAATAGGATTGATATGAAAGTATTATCAACAAGGTATGATTTCTTTCTCGAAAGCTCATTCAGAAGGAATGAAGAAATTAAGCGTTCTAGGACTAGAGTAGTGTTAGGATGAATGACCATAGGGGAAGTTTGATTATGAGTGTAATTTGACCTAATATTAAGTATACTTAGGATTAAAAGTATCCCATATGAGATTAACAAGTAAAAAATGTTCAAAAAAATTGAAAAAAACAATTGATTTTTTTTCCAATTTATTTTGAAAAGGGCAGCCTTTGCCATGTAGGATTACACGGCAAAGACAGTCTTTGTCGTGTAGGATTTATGCGTGACACACGGTAAAGTCAGCCTTTGCCGTGTTGTATTTATGAACGACACACAGTAAAGAATAGACATCGTTATCTTCAATAGGAACCATAATCTCACGTTACTTTATCGTGTCTACGCGTAAGACACACGGCAAAAGCTTTGTCGTGTCTTATTTAGAAACACACGACAAAGGACCTTTGTCGTGGCAAACGTTGCCGTGTGTATACACACGGCAAAGCCTTTGCCGTGTTCTAGAACGCCATTGTCGTGTTATATTGTCCACACGGCAAAGGACCGCTCTACCGTAGTGACACACGTGGAGCAAAACCACGTGAGTACACTGCAGGCAGTACACACCAGTGTTGAGACACGACAAGAGTATTTTTTTCTAAAAGAGTATATATTAATATCAAGAGATACCAATTACATCCATCCTAAGCAACAACGCAACTCTAGTGGTTTTATAGATGTACACAGCCCAGAAAAAATTATAAAACAGAAAAGTTCTGCTACAGAAAGTACAAATTAATGACAAACTGAAGTAATCACGCCATAAGTATGTTGGTGGCATCACCCCTTAACCTAAGTTGGGGTTAACTTAAGCTGGCATGGCATGGTTGACTAGTGAAGGCATGGATAGAGGGAGTATTTCATCGTAGGCATGCCTACAACTCACAAGGACAAAGCTAACTAATCAAAAAAGGCAATAGGATAACCAAGGCAATATAGTGGAGCATGGCATGGTAATATGCGATCTCACTTCGCAATATTAAGCGGAATCAGGATCCGATATTTAAACAGAAAGTTCAAGTTATTTAGCACCCCGCAAATTAAATGTTGAATTAACAAGGCAAAGAATGACATTGGTTCGCTACACAAATTTAAATGGAGTTGAGATAAGACAAGATTATCCCGCATATAGCCTCCATATTTAATTATAGGCGAATCGACAAAATAGCCCCAAATGACAAAATATGTATGCAAACATGAATAATTTGATATGCACAAGTTGTTTATTTATAAAATAGGACTCGGAAAGGGGTCACGCATTAGGGTTTCGGCGCTCGTGGATTCCGGGAAGGAGAACTCAGGGTCCTATGATGGAGGCATTGTCAAGAAGGAACTTGAGATGCAACTCTTGGTCTTGGTCTTGGTCTTCGGCACTACCACTATACTTGTCGGTCCACGACGGGAACATAGAACAAGAGGAGCATTGGGGCAGCAGCTGCCACAGTAAACGTCCTTGGTAGAATGAGGCGGACTCTAGCTTGGTTTATGTTGCTAACTAACTCTATGCGAGCTGCAGGAGCTACAACGAGGGACACGCACAAAAGGCAGGCAGAGAGACATCAGGCACCTCATCGAATACCTCGATAGAAACAAGAGGATACAAGCGACCTTGGGCGTCGACAGTTGTGAACAGCGCAGAGCAACTCTGGATAGGAGCGGGTCGGCGTCGTACTACCTGGAAAGGTGCTGCTAGCTCGGGATGACGCTGACAGAGGCAGGGAGAGGGGAGGCTAAGCCTGCGGTTGGAGGGCAAGGACGAGCGTGGACAAGGCAAGCGAGACATAGGCGCCATGGTGCTGGGGCAAGGGAGGTCACATGAGTGCGCGGACGCGGGGATCGAGGCGGCAGGGCGCGTGGTTTCACGAGCTTGACGAGGGAGGTGTTGGGTCCGCAGCATAGAAAACAAAAACTTTCCTACGGTGTGAACTACACGCCAAGATCTATCCACTAGGTACAAAGCAACGGGTAGACATACATCCAACAAGAACTTACCCTCGAAGACAACGAGTTTTGTTAACGAGTAGGAACTCGTGGTTGATGTAGTCGTACACTTGCCAATCTCAAGATCGTGAGGAAGTCCGAGAGCCGCAACTCAGCAGCGCATCCTCACTCGCACACATGTTCAAGCCACCAGACGACCTCCACCTCCTTGCTCCAGCGATCCAGTGGAAGCAGCAACTCCTTCCAGACGAAATGCCACCGGGAACATGTATCTCGCTAATCCGAGCCATGGGGGAATAATTCTAGAGGGGGAGAGAGATCTTTCACAAGGAGGTGTGTGGATGAAGGAGGGAATGGGTGGCCTTTTATAGGAGGAGGGGGGTGCCCCCTCTCTCCATGGCCGGCGCATGGGGGGGTGACCCCTCACCTCCCCCATTCATGTGGTGGTAACCCCTCCACATTAAAATGCCTCTTCACATTCCCTTTTAAAGTCTCAACTTTAAATGCATTAAATTTCTCCAAATTTAATGCTCTCTCATTTAATAAAACTCTTTTTATTAAATTTATTCAGAATTTTGTTAATTACTTTAATTAACAAACATTCACATATAGCCCCTTGCAATATTTCAATATCACATGAAGAACCACTTTCTGCAATTTCACCCGAAACAATTTCCGGTTTCTATTGAAATAATTCCTGCGCTTTGCAATTCTTTCGTCTGAAACATATGTGCTCAAAATGGTGTCCGGTAACTCTTAAGTGTGCCATCCTACGGTTTGCGAATAATTCAAACATGATCGAGACCCTTCTCCGATCAATAATCAGCCGCGAGACCTGGAGATCCGTACTGACTCCTACACATTCAACGATGACTTCTGTGATCGTGAGAACCTTTAATGCTTATAACTAAATCCCTTATTCTCTTGATATATTATATGTCTGAGATTCGATCATCGGTATCTCCATACCTAGTTTGATCTCGTTACCGACATGCACTCTTTTCTCGTTCCCGTGATATAACATTCTAGTGATCACATCACTTGCTTGCAAGCTATCTTAATGTGATATCACCGAGAGGGCCCAGAGTATATCTATCCGTCATCTGGATTGACAAATTCCACTCTTGATCCATGAGCCTCAACATAACACCTTCGTAGTACTGAACCCATCTTTATAGTCACCCTGTTACGGTGTGACGTTTGATGTTATCAAGATACTCTTTCGGTGTTAGCAATTAACATGATCTCATGGTCTAAGGATAAAGATTACTTCGTATGATGTTATAGCAATATAAAGATAATGACTTGATCGTAATGCTATACTTCGGATGAATGTTCATCACATCATTCCACCAATGGTGTGACCTTGTTATTAACAACATCCAATGTCCATGATTAGGAAACCTTGATCATCTTGTTAATCAACAAGCTAGTCTATAAGAGAGGCATAACTAGGAACCCTTTTTATTATTAAACACACATGTATTGATGTGTCCGATCAATAAAATTCTAGCATGTAAAATAAACATCTATCATATATAAGGAATATATAATAACAACTTTATTATTGCCTCTCAGGGCATATTTTCTTCAGTCTCCCACTTGCACTAGAGACAATAATCTAGTTCATATAGTGATAAATCTAACACCCATGGAGTTCTGGTGTTGATCATGTTTTGCCCTAGGGAGAACTTTAGTCAACGGATCTGCTACATTTAGGTCCGTGTGTACTTTACAAATCTTTATATCTCCATCCTTGACATGCTCGCGGATGGAGTGAAACCGGCGCTTAATATGCTTGGAATTCTTGTGAGACCTTTGTTCCTTTGCGTTGTCTATGACTCCATTATTGTCACAATAGATCGCCATTGGGTCCAACGCACTGGGAACCACACCTAGTTCCGTAATGAACTCTTTCATCCAAACCGCCTCCTGCGCCGCTTCTGAAGCAGCAACATATTCCGCCTCCGTCGTTGATCCAGCCACCACAGGTTGTTTGGAACTCCTCCAACTAACTGCTGCTCCGTTCAAGAGAAATACGTATCCCGATTGAGACTTAGAGTCATCCGGATCGGTGTCAAAGCTAGCATCGACATAACACTTAGCGACTAGCTCTTCTTCACCTCCGTATATAAGAAACATATCCTTAGTTCTTCTCAAGTACTTGAGGATGTTCTTTACCGCTATCCAGTGTTCCGAACCTGGATCAGATTGGTACCTACTAGTCAAACTAATAGCATGTGCCACATCCGGTCTTGTACATAGCATGGCATACATAATAGAGCCTATGGCCGAGGCATATGGGATCTTATCCATCATCTCTCTTTCTTCCATCGTAGCCGGACTTTGAGTCTTACTCAATGTCTTGCCCTGCAACATAGGTAAGAACCCCTTCTTACTTTCATCCATATTAAACTTCTTTAATATCTTATCAAGGTATATACTCTGCGATAGCCCAATTAGGCGCCTTGATCTATCTCTATAGATTTTAATGCCTAATATATATGATGCTTCACCAAGGTCTTTCATCGAAAATTTGCTGTTTAGATAACTTTTAACACCGTTTAAAAGATCTATATCATTTCCAATCAATAATATGTCATCCACATATAATATCAGAAATGCCACATTGCTCCCACTCACTTTCTTGTAAATACAAGCCTCTCCATAAGTTTGGACAAATCCAAACTCTTTGATCACCTCATCAAACCGGAGATTCCAACTCCGGGATGCTTGCTTCAGTCCATAGATGGATCGCTGAAGTTTGCATACCTTATTAGCATCCTTAGGATCGACAAAACCCTTAGGTTGTATCATATACAACTCTTCTTCAATATTACCATTGAGGAATGCAGTTTTGACATCCATCTGCATATTTCATAATCGAAATATACAGTAATTGCTAACATAATCCTAACCGACTTAAGCATCGCTGGGAGAGAATGTCTCATCGTAGTCAACTCCTTGAATTTGTCGAAACCCCTTTGCGACAAGTCGAGCCTTATAGATGGTCACATTACCATCAGTATCAGTTTTTCTTTTGAAAATCCATTTATTCTCAACGGCCTTTTGGTCGTGAGGTAAGTCCACCAAGTTCCAAACTTGGTTCTCGTACATGGATTCCATCTCGGATTTCATGGCTTCTAGCCATTTGTTGGAATCCGGGTTCATCATCGCTTCTTCATACGTCGTAGGGTCATCCATTTCATCAACCATGAAATTCACAACAGGATTGCCGTACAGTTTAGGAGCTGCACGTGTCCTGCTTGACCTGCGAGGTTCGGTAGTGTCCTCTTTCGGAGTTTCATGATCATTATCATTAGCTTTCTCTTCATCAGGTGAAGTCAACTCCGAAACAACTTCCAGTGCTGCGCCACTCGCCATTCCATGAAGAGAAGGTTCAATAACCTCTTCGAGTTCTACCTTCCGACTACTCACACCTTTCACGAGAAACTCCTTCTCAAGAAAGGATCCATTCTTGGCAACAAAAACCTTGCCCTCAGATCTGTGATAGAAGGTATACCCAATTGTTTTCTTAGGGTATCCTATGAAGACGCATTTTTCCGCTTTGGGTTCGAGTTTATCCGGTTGAAGTTTCTTCACATAAACATCGCATCCCCAAACTTTAAGAAATGACAGCTTAGGTTTGTTTCCAAACCATAATTCATACGGTGTCGTTTCAACGGATTTAGATGGTGCCCGATTTAAAGTGAATGCAGCTGTTTCCAGTGCATAACCCCAAAATGACAGTGGCAAGTCAGTCAGAGACATCATAGATCGAACCATATCCAATAAGGTACGATTACGACGTTCTGGCACACCATTACGTTGTGGTGTTCCGGCAGGCGTGAGTTGTGAAACTATTCCACACTCTTTCATGTGTGTGCTAAACTCGTAACTTAGATACTCTCCTCCACGGTCAGACCGTAGAAATTTGATCTTTCTATTACGATGATTTTCCACTTCATTCTGAAATTCCTTGAACTTTTCAAAAGTTTCAGACTTGTGTTTCATCAAATAGATATACCCATATCTACTCAAAATAACGATATCCACCTCGCGCCGACACACTCATTGGTCCACACACATCAGTATGTATGATTTCCAATAGATCTGTCGCCCGTTCCATTGAACCGGAAAACGGTGTTCTAGTCATCTTGCCCATAAGGCATGGCTCACATGTATCAAATGATTCAAATCAAGTGATTCCAAAAGTCCATCAGAATGGAGTTTCTTCATGCGTTTGACGCCAATATGACCTAGACGGCAGTGCCACATATATGTAGACATATCATCATCAAGTTTAATCTTTTTAGCATTAACATTATGAATGTGTGTAATATTACTATCGAGATTCAACAGAAATAAACCATTCAACATAGGTGCATGACCATAAAAGATATCATTCTTATAAATAAAACAACCATTGTTTTCAGATTTAAAGGAATGACCACTTTGCATCAAACACGATCCAGATACAATGTTCATGCTCAGTGCAGGCACTAAATAACAATTATTTAGGTTTATAACTAATCCCGATGGCAAATTGAGAGGTAGCGTCCCGACGGCGATCACATCAACTTTTGATCCATTGCCGACCCGCATTCTGACCTCATCCCTTGCTAGTTGTCGCTTGTTCTGTAGCCCCTGAACCGAGTTACATATATTAGCAACCAATCCCGTATCAAATACTCAGGTGCTACTGCGAGTACTAGTCAAGTACACATCAATAACATGTATATCACATATACATTTGTTTGCCTTGCCGGACTTCTTGTCCGCCAAATACTTGGGGCAGTTGCGCTTCCAATGGCCAGTCCCCTTACAATAGTAGCACTCGGTGTCAGACTTAGGGCCAGCTCGGGGTTTCTTTTCAGGCGTGGCAACAGACTTGCCACCCTTCTTTCCCTTGTGCTTGCCTTTCTTGTCTTTCTTGAAACCGGTGGTCCTATTGATCATCAACACTTGATGTTCTTTCCTAATCTCCACTTTTGCAGTCTTAAGCATTGATAGAAGCTCGGGAAGAGACTTCTTCATGCTCTGCATATTATAGTTCATCACGAAGCTCTTGTAGCTAGGTGGCAGAGATTGGAGAACACGATGTATGCCTAAGTCAATGGGAATCTTTATTCCCAAGGATACAAGCTTATCGGTGTACCCAGACATTTTGAGTACGTGCTTACTAACGGAGCTATTTTCCTCCATCATGCAGCTAAAGAACTTTTTTGTAGCATTATAACTCTCTACGGCAGCATGGGTATCAGAACTCATTTTCAATTATCCCATGGTATCAAAGGCATTGCCATTTTCGAAACGCTTTCGAAGTTCTGGCTCTGGCCCATACAGTATGCCGCAATGAACTAAGTTGTGGTCCTCCTGACGAGTCACATAGACATTCTTTTCCTCGTCAGGAGCTGGTGGGGGGGGGGGGGGCCTAGCGGCGCATCTAGCACATATTGCTTTTGTGCAACAGTGAGGAGAATCCTCAAATTCATAGCCCAGTTGGTGAAGTTGCTACCATTCGCAGCAAGTTTCTCTTTCTCCATGAACACATTGAAATTAAAAGCAGGTGGTGCCATCTACAACAGAATTTGTAAAGTTTATTTAGACTAAGTTTATGATAGATTGAGTTCAACTAATCCAAATTACTAATGAACTCCTACTCAAAAACGACATCCCTCGTGTCTTTTTGGTGATTACATGAACCAAATCCACTACACCAAGTCCGATCATCACGTGAGTTGATGTAGCTTCAAAGGCGAGCATCTATATGGGCATCATATCAACTATATGACTCATGCTTAACCTTTCGGTCCGTGTTCCGAGGCCATGTATGTACATGCTAGGCTCGCCAAGTAAGAACCTTAGTATTCGCGCGTGTAAAACTGTCTTACACCCGTTCCTATGAAAGCGTAGATTCGAGTACACCCGATCATCACGTGATGTCTCGAAACACGATCCACAGAACGGTGCATACTTAAGGAAGAACACATTTTTATCTTGATATCTAAATGAGGGATCATCTTATAATGCTACCAAAAGCGCCAAACTAGCAGTATAAGATGCTAATATCTAATGTGTAAAGTGAGATGATATGGTCCATGCATTTGATC
Organism: Avena eriantha; assembly: GCA_910589775.1. Lineage (NCBI taxonomy): Eukaryota > Viridiplantae > Streptophyta > Magnoliopsida > Poales > Poaceae > Avena > Avena eriantha. Next base: position 116,739,271 of record OU342741.1, read on the forward strand.
TCTATCACTTGCATCGTGGTATGATCTCTATCATTCCTTTGTGTGTAAATCCAAGGTCTATGGAACTTACACGTTGAGTGTGTGTTGTAAGAGTATCTATCATACATCTACTTACAACAATATCATATCAATACACTAGCCCAGCAACGATCTAAACTAGACGCCTCTAATTTATCAATTGCAAGTTCTACGTGGCTTAGGGCTTTCGGAGATAGAACCGTTCTCACCTACAAACATGAACCACAACGAGGATAACTAAGTTATTAGCAACTCGTTGTAAATCAGATATTGACTATAGTAGGAGAGACAGACACCCACCAGCCACTTATGCAAAACAAGTTGCATGTCAGTCGTGGAACCGGTCTCATGTACGATGACATGTAAGGTTGGTCCGGGCCGCTTCATCCCACTATGCCACCAATATCCAAAATACATAGAAGATGCAATAACATGATCATCATCACCCACATATAAACATATGTGTACTACCCGTGCAAAGCACCTACGCATAGATCAGGCTCTGATACCACTGTTGGGTCCGCAGCATAGAAAACAAAAAATTTCCTACGGTGTGAACTACACGCCAAGATCTATCTACTAGGTACAAAGCAACATGTGGACATACATCCAACGAGAACTTACCCTCGAAGACAATGAGTTTTGTTAGCGAGTAGGAACTCGTGGATGATGTAGTCGTACACTTGCCGATCTCAAGATCGTGAGGAAGTCCGAGCTGAAGGAAATATGCCCTAGAGGCAATCATAGAGATGATTGTATTTCATGTGTATCCATGAGTTATTATAATGTTCCTTGAATATCCATATACCAGGCAACTTGTATTGATTGGCAATTATGTGAATTGTTTGTGAAACTCTTTACTTGTATGGTTATCTAATAATTGTCCCTAGTCGGAGTTCATGCGAGGACACACGTGAATATTAGACTAGCACATCGATTGGTTAATGACTATGTTTCGCAAGTCATTGACATGGAGATGTCAAACCAATGATGTGGACACATGTTATGAACATGGGGTTGGACTGACCCAACATGAGACTAGCAATAATACTTGCAGCTCTCTCTACACATCATGTACGTTTTGTCCTTAGACCTGAGATTGTCGCATGTACTTGAGATGTGGATCGACCTACTTTGGGGCTATCAAACACTACTCCGTAACTGGGTAGTTCTAAGGTAGCTTTCGGGTTTGTCCTGATACATGCTGCAAGACATCGGTCAATCAAGATGGGATTTGCCCCTCTCTACTTGAGAGAGATATCTCTGTGCCCCTCGAGTGATCGGATCCAGAAATGCATGGCCGTGCTACATATGGTTAAGAGTTAACCTAGTAAAGGGATTCTGAATCACAGTATCGAGAAAGAGAGGTAAGCTTAGAGCTAGACCAAATATCGTGAGGCAAAGGGAAAGACATGTACTCAACCTTGTGATGGTTCGTCCGAATGATCTTTATATGCGTTTAGGAGTTGGCACGTCTTGCTAGAGGCCGCTACCAACTATTGACGGAGTAAGTGTACTCGCGTCATGTCTATACGTGTATGAACCTATAGGGTCACACACTTTAGGGGCAGGAAGCCTAATGAGGATTGGATCCGAATTAGACCAGGCTTAGGCTGCTAATGGGCTGCTAATGTAGAAGCCCACCAGGGATGCCTATATAAGAGAGAGTGAGGCGAGCTGAAAAGGGGAGAGCATTCCACCTTGCCGCCACTCCTCTTCTGCATGTGTTACACGCGCAGACCTAGCAGTCTGGCGTGTGACGGCTTCCACTCCGGACGTGTGGATACCTCGGAGGTGCTGCATCTGTAGCACTTGGACGAGCCGCGCAAAGGGGAGCTGCTCGTGGGACGAGGACGAGGAGGAGACGTAGAACATCTACACTGCCGCAACATGCTTCATCGAGTTCCGCACCTGCGCATCTAGCGGTAATCCCGTGATCTATGACAATAGTATTCCTGGTTGACGTGGTAGAAATTTTTGATTTTACGCTAGTGTAGCCTACCCGTTACCCTTCACGAGCGCCGCAACTCAGCAGCGCATCCGAACTCGCACACACGTTCAAGCCACCGGACAACCTCCACCTCCTCGCTCCAGTGATCCAGCGGAAGAAGCAACTCCTTCCAGACGAAATGCCACCGGGAACATGTATCTCGCTAATCCGAGACCATGGGGGAATAATTTTAGAGGGGGAGAGAGATCCTTCACAAGGAGGTGTGTGGATGAAGGAGGGAATGGGTGGCCTTTTATAGGAGGAGGGGGGTGCCCCCTCTCTCCATGGCCGGCGCATGGGGGTGACCCCTCACCTCCCCCATTCATGTGGTGGTAACCCCTCCACATTAAAATGCCTCTTCACATTCCCTTTTAAAGTCTCCACTTTAAATGCATTAAATTTCTCCAAATTTAATGCTCTCTCATTTAATAAAACTCTTTTTATTAAATTTATTCAGAATTTTGTTAATTACTTTAATTAACAAACATTCACATATAGCCCCTTGCAATATTTTAATATCACATGCAGAACCACTTTCTGCAATTTCACCCGAAACAATTTCCGGTTTCTATTGAAATAATTCCTGCGCTTTGGCATTCTTTCGTCTGAAACATATGTGCTCAAAATAGTGTCCGGTAACTCTTAAGTGTGCCACCTACGGTTTGCGAATAATTCAGACATGATCGAGACCCTTCTCCGATCAATAATCAGCAGCGGGACCTAGAGATCTGTACTGACTCCTACACATTCAACGATGACTTCTGTGATCGTGAGAACCTTTAATGCTTGTAACTAAATCCCTTATTCTCTTGATATATTACATGTCCGAGATTCGATCATTGGTATCTCCATACCTAGTTTGATCTCGTTACCGACATGCACTCTTTTCTCGTTCCCGTGATATAACATTCTAGTGATCACATCACTTGCTTGCAAGCTATCTTAATGTGATATCACCGAGAGGGCCCAGAGTATATCTATCCATCATCTGGATTGACAAATTCCACTCTTGATCCATGAGCCTCAACATAACACCTTCGTAGTACTGAACCCATCTTTATAGTCACCCTGTTACGGTGTGACGTTTTATGTTATCAAGATACTCTTCCGGTGTTAGCAATTAACATGATCTCATGGTCTAAGGATAAAGATTACTTTGTATGATGTTATAGCAATATAAACATAATGACTTGATCGTAATGCTATACTTCGGATGAATGTTCATCACATCATTCCACCAATGGTGTGACCTTGTTATTAACGACATCCAATGTCCATGATCAGGAAACCTTAATCATCTTGTTAATCAACAAGCTAGTCTATAAGAGAGGCATAACTAGGAACCCTTTTTGTTTATTAAACACACATGTATTGATGTTTCCGATCAATACAAATCTAGCATGTAAAATAAACATCTATCATATATAAGGAATATATAATAACAACTTTATTATTGCCTCTCAGGGCATATTTCCTTCAGGAGGAGGCCAGGCGGAAGGGCGCGCACGGCATGGTGGCAATCTCGGGAGGTGTCCGGACGGGCGCTGCAGGGGGGAGAGGAAGGTGCGGCGACTGGCTCGAGAAGAGGGAGGTCGCCGAGGAAGAAGGGGTCGCGTGGCGAGGAGGCGGAGCACCGCTGGGGTGGCGAGCTCGTGGCGGAGCAGCTCGCTGCTGAGGGCGTACGCGGGCAATGACCAGCGGTCGAGGACGGCGGAAGCAGACGGGCAGAGACGCGTGTGCGGAGAAGGTCGAGGACGAGCAGGGAAACCACGCCGGTCACGGCAGAGGGCGGAGAGGCGCTCCATGGAGCTCATAGTCAGGTAGGAAGGTAAAAATGTTAACTATTTAAATAATTATTATTTAATAAAGATTTTATAAGTAATAATAATTTGAAAATTCATATTTTAATATTGGTATATAAGAAAAATATAAATAATATACTAAAATTCTTATAAAAATGAGAACTAAAATATAAAACTATAAGCTTAAAATATTATATCACTTAACTAAATATTTATTATTTATTTAGTATTTATAAAGTGATAAACTTGTAAAAATCATATCTTATTATTTGAAAATCACAAAAATACTTATAATATACCAAAATGATCACAAAAATAAAATCTACACATCGAAAATGTCAACTCTCACTTTTAAAGTAAAATAAAAGGTAGAGGTTTAGTAAAACTAGTTTTAAACCTTTTCTTATGTTTTAATGCATACAAATTATATAAAACTTGCTTATGCCTTTTAAAATAAGTTATTTATAATATAAAAGTATAATAACAAGTTCAATTGGTATTTAAGTGAATTCAAGATAGGTCTAACCAATTCAAGTTATACTTACTAAAACTACCATTTAGAATTAAGTAAATTTTACTCTCCAAAAATATTTTATCAATAATAAAATCATCAAGATTTGAGTACTAAGTTTGGGAATCCACTTTAAAATCTAAACAAAGTTTTTAAGTATTTAACATGACACCATTCCCATGTTTATAGAAATAAGTAACAATTCTATAATAAGTAAGTGATTCTATTCACTTATAAAATCAAGAGAACATCACTTCCATAAAGGCATAATACCTTTGTTTCACCTTCATGATGTGTTAAAAGTCTCCACTTGCTAGTGGAGTACCTATTCAAAAATACTAATTGTTTTCTACTTTAATACTTGTAATTAATAAGAAAAACTTGAAGTGTTAACTTTAAGTTTAAATACTTTTTACTTTGTAAAGTAATATTTTCCTCAAAAGTTATTCTTTTAAGAAATATTAAAAGTAATCCTTAAGTATTTCTATGAAGACTCTAATAATTAATAACCCTTTTAAGAAATTCCTGTGTGCCATTCCACACTTGAGTGATTTAGTATTGCATGCTACTTGTTGTATCTACATATTGTTCACATACTCTCACAAGCCTTAATAAGAAGCACAAGTGTGAAGCTGATCTAAAAGTGAAACACATCCTAACACTACTAGAGAAAGGTTTATGGATAGATTTATTATCAGTGGAGCATTTTATGAATATGCTTCACTGATAATTATCAGTGGCGTATTTAAAAATATGCTCCACTAATATTTTGTTTAACCAACCACTAATAATATGGGCCCGGCACCCCGGAGGACTGTGGATCAAATATCAATGGCGCATATGACCAAATGCGCCATTGATATATCCACTCCAATGGCGCATATTCCACAAATTGCGCCATTGATAATTTGTGGGGCCCAGCTGGATCCCACCACTCAAAAATGTGGCAGGATTATCAATGGCGCATATTAGAGACGCGCCAGTGACATTTTGTTTTTCAATGGCGCATGTTGCAAAATATGCGCCACCGATAAATTCATGTGTATGGATATATATTGAAGTTTATGTGACTAATATTTTTTAAATAAATTAATATATTTATTTAAAATAAATGGACTTGCAAATGGATGTCCTTGTTTTAAATAGATTTGTGAGTGTTAAACTTAATTACTATTGTTACAAAATAAACTAGATAGAATTTAAAAAATATTAATGACAAGTATTAAAATATTTTAAAAAATGACAAGTATTTTGGAACATATTAAAAAAATATTAATGTTAAACTTAATTACTTCCAAAGATATTTTGGAACATATTAGAAAATATTAATGTTAAACTTAATTAGTTCCACAAGTATTTTGAAACATATTTTGTAAAATATTAAAAAAATGAAAAAAAATTGTGGGAGAGTCAGGAATCAAACCTGGCTGCTCTAGCAACAGCAGATGTAGCACATCGTCGACCACTAGGGTAAGCTATTGTAATTAACATAGATCAGGGTAGCTTGGTTTTTGACTAAGTGCCAAATATCGGACAATATCCGCGACAGATATTTGACACTTAGCCAAAAACCTATCGGCCTCACTCTCTCCCTTTCTTCAATATCCGTGGAGAAATACCATGTAAGCCTCCCTTCTTCCCCCAATTCCACACATAGAGCGAGCGACAAACAACCCTAGCCTTTCGCCTTCCTCCACCGCCACTTGCCACAAAGGAAGGAGGAGAAGGAGGCCCGCTGCCCCAGCCCGTGAAGGAGGTCCATCGACCCACCGCAGAGGAAGGAGGAGAAGGAGGTACGCCTGCGCCAGCCTATGAAGGAGGAGAAGGAGGTCCGCTCGCACGCCGTTGACCACCGGCGGGCCCCATGGAGCCAAAGCCCCTGGCCGCGCCGCACGGTGACGGGCCGCCGGCAGAGGCCCCACGCTCTCGGGCGTGCCCCCTGATGCGGCTCTCGTGGCGACTGGGGCTAGTGGATCGGGGAAGGGCGAGAGCGACGAGATTCCCCTCGATAGGGAGAAGACGCCCGCCGAGGAAACGCCGCTGGTGGACGAGGTGTTCGAAGCTGTTCGATCCCACGACACTGGCGTCCATGTGGCCCCTACCTTCACCGGTGAGCCCTGATGTCTACGCACTTCTGTTCTTATAGACAGTTGTTGGGCCTCCAAGTGCAGAGGTTTGTAGAACAGCAGCAAGTTTTTCCTTAAGTGGATCACCCAAGGTATATCGAACTCGGGAAGGAAGTGGTCAAAGGTATTCCCTCTCAAGCAACCCTGCAATCAAGATACAAGAAGTCTCTTGTGTCCCCAACACACCCAATACACTTGTCAGGTGTATAGGTGCACTAGTTCGGCGAAGAGATAGTGAAATACAAGTGGTATAGATAATTATAAATGGTAACGGTGATAGAAAATAGCTTGGTAGCGTGGAAAAGACTAAAGGCAAACTGAAATAAAGATGGAAACAAGCAAACATGTAACAGATCTAATAGCAAACGGTGTATCAATGCTTAGAAACAAGGCCTAGGGATCATACTTTCACTAGTGAACACTCTCATATAAATATCTTCTCTTTATGATAATACTCTTAACTACT